>JAUIMM010001809.1:0-695586 GCA_031769625.1 Taudactylus pleione
CCCCTTTCCTCTTCTCTCTATTCGGCTTACTTCCCCTCTTTTCCTCTTCTCTCTTCAGCTCTCTCCCCCTTTCCTCCTCTCTCTATTCGGCTTACTTCCCCTCTTTTCCTCTTCTCTCTTCAGCTCTCTCCCCCTTTCCTCCTCTCTCTATTTGGCTTACTTCCCCTCTTTTCCTCTTCTTTCTTCAGCTCTATCCCCCTTTCCTCCTCTCTCTATTCGGCTTACTTCCCTTCCCCTCTGTTCCTCTTCTCTCTTCAGCTCTCTCCCCCTTTCCTCCTCACTATTCAGCTCTCTCCCCCTTTCCTCCTCTCTCTATTCAGCTCTCTCCCCCTTTCCTCCTCTCTCTATCCAGCTCTCTCCCCCTTTACTCCTCTCTCTATTCATCTCTCTCCCCCCTTCCTCCTCTCTCTCTATTAAGCTCTCTCCCACTTTCCTCCTCTCTCTATTCAGCTCTCTCCCCCCCTTTCCTCCTCTCTCTATTCAGCTCTCTCCCCCTCTTTCCTCCCCTCTCTCTATTCAGCTCTCTCCCCCTTTCCTCCTCTCTCTATTCAGCGCTCTCCACCTCTTTCCTCCTCTCTATTGAGCTCTCTCCCCATCTTTCCTCCTCTCTATTCAGCTCTCTCCCCCCCTTCCTCCTCTCTCTCTATTAAGCTCTCTCCCCCTTTCCTCCTATCTCTATTCAGCTCTCTCCCCCTCTTCCTCCTCTCTCTATTCAGCTCTCTCCCCCTTTCCTCCCCTCTCTCTATTCAGCTCTCTCCCCCTTTCCTCTCTCTCTATTCAGCGCTCTCCCCCTCTTTCCTCCTCTCTATTAAGCTCTCTCCCCCTCTTTCCTCCTGTCTATTCAGCTCTCTCCCCCTCTTTCCTCCCTCTCTATTCAGCTCTCCCCCTTTCCTCCTCTCTCTATTCAGCTCTCCCCCCCCCTTTCCTCCCCTCTCTCTATTAAGCTCTCTCCCCCTTTCCTCCTCTCTCTATTCAGCTCTCTCCCCCTCTTTCCTCCTCTCTTTTCAGCTCTCTCCCCCTTTCCTCCTCCTCTCTAATCAGCGCTCTCCCCCCTTTCCTCCCCTCTCTCTATTAAGCTCTCTCCCCCTTTCCTCCTCTCTCTATTCAGCTCTCCCCCCCTTTCCTCCCCTCTCTCTATTAAGCTCTCTCCCCCCTTTCCTCCTCTCTCTATTCAGCTCTCTCCCCCCCTTTCCTCCTCTCTCTATTCAGCTCTCTCCCACTATTTCCTCCTCTCTATTCAGCTCTCTCCCCTTTCCTCCTCTCTCTATTCGGCTTACTTCCCCTCTTTTCCTCTTCTCTCTTCAGCTCTCTCCCTTTTTCCTCCTCTCTCTATTTGGCTTACTTCCCTCTTTTCCTCTTCTCTCTTCAGCTCTCTCCCCCTTTCCTCCTCTCTCTATTTGGCTTATTTCCCCTCTTTTCTCTTTCTCTCCCCATTTCCTCCTCTCTCTATTTGGCTTACTTCCCTCTTTTCCTCTTCTCTCTTCAGCTTTCTCCCCTTTTCCTCCTCTCTATTCAGCTCTCTCCCCTTATCCTGATCTCTCTATTCAGCTCTCCCCCTCTTTCCTCCTCTCTATTCAGCTCTCTCCCCCTCTTTCCTCCTCTCTCTATTAGCTCTCTCCCCCTTTCCTACTCTCTCTATTCAGCTCTCTCCCCCTTTCCTCCTCTCTATTCAACTCTCTCCCTCCCTTTCCTCCCCTCTCTCTATTAAGCTCTCTCCACCTTTCCTCCTCTCTCTATTCAGCTCTCTCCCCCGTTTCTTCCCCTCTCTCTATTAAGCTCTCTCCCCCCTTTCCTCCTCTCTCTCTTCAGCTCTCTCCCCCCTTTCCTCCTCTCTATTCAGCTCTCTCCCCCTTTCCTCCTCTCTCTATTCAGCTCTCTCCCCCTTTCCTCCTCTCTCTATTTGGCTTATTTCCCCTCTTTTCTCTTTCTCTCCCCATTTCCTCCTCTCTCTATTCGGCTTACTTCCCCTCTTTTCCTCTTCTCTCTTCAGCTTTCTCCCCCTTTCCTCCTCTCTATTCAGCTCTCTCCCCTTATCCTGATCTCTCTATTCAGCTCTCCCCCTCTTTCCTCCTCTCTATTCAGCTCTCTCTCCCCCTCTTTCCTCCTCTCTATTAGCTCTCTCCCCCTTTCCTCCTCTCTCTATTCAGCTCTCTCCCCCTTTCCTCCTCTCTCTATTCAACTCTCTCCCTCCCTTTCCTCCCCTCTCTCTATTAAGCTCTCTCCACCTTTCCTCCTCTATTAAGCTCTCTCCCCCCTTTCCTCCTCTCTCTATTAAGCTCTCTCCCCCTTTCCTCCTCTCTCTATTCAGCTCTCTCCCCCTCTTTCCTCCTCTCTATTCAGCTCTCCCCTTTCCTCTTCTCTCTATTCGGCTTACTTCCCCTCTTTTTCCTCTTCTCTCTTCAGCTCTCTCCCCCTTTCCTCCTCTCTCTATTCGGCTTACTTCCCCTCTTTTCCTCTTCTCTCTTCAGCTCTCTCCCCCTTTCCTCCTCTCTCTATTTGGCTTAGTTCCCCTCTTTTCCTCTTCAGCTCTATCCCCTTTCCTCCTCTGTCTATTCGGCTTACTTCCCCTCTGTTCCTCTTCTCTCTTCAGCTCTCTCCCCCTTTCCTCCTCACTATTCAGCTCTCTCCCCCTTTCCTCCTCTCTCTATTCAGCTCTCTCCCCCTTTCCTCCTCTCTCTATCCAGCTCTCTCCCCCTTTCCTCCTCTCTCTATTCAGCTCTCTCCCCCCTTCCTCCTCTCTATTAAGCTCTCTCCCACTTTCCTCCTCTCTCTATTCAGCTCTCTCCCCCCCTTTCCTCCTCTTTCTATTCAGCTCTCTCCCCCTCTTTCCTCCCCTCTCTCTATTCAGCTCTCTCCCCCCTTTCCTCCTCTCTCTATTCAGCGCTCTCCCCCTCTTTCCTCCTCTCTATTGAGCTCTCTCCCCATCTTTCCCTCCTATCTATTCAGCTCTCTCCCCCCCCTTCCTCCTCTCTCTCTATTAAGCTCTCTCCCCCTTTCCTCCTCTCTCTATTAAGCTCTCTCCCCCTCTTTCCTCCTCTCTCTATTCAGCTCTCTCCCCCTCTTTCCTCCCCTCTCTCTATTCAGCTCTCTCCCCCTTTCCTCCTCTCTCTATTCAGCGCTCTCCCCCTCTTTCCTCCTCTCTATTAAGCTCTCTCCCCCTCTTTCCTCCTGTCTATTCAGCTCTCTCCCCCTCTTTCCTCCTCTCTATTCAGCTCTCTCCCCCTTTCCTCCTCTCTCTATTCAGCTCTCTCCCCCCTTTCCTCCCCTCTCTCTATTAAGCTCTCTCCCCCTTTCCTCCTCTCTCTATTCAGCTCTCTCCCCCTCTTTCCTCCTCTCTTTTCAGCTCTCTCCCCCTTTCCTCCTCTCTCTATTCAGCTCTCTCCCCCCTTTCCTCCCCTCTCTCTATTAAGCTCTCTCCCCCTTTCCTCCTCTCTCTATTCAGCTCTCTCCCCCCCTTTCCTCCCCTCTCTCTATTAAGCTCTCTCCCCCTTTCCTCCTCTCTCTATTCAGCTCTCTCCCCCCCCTTTCCTCCTCTCTATTCAGCTCTCTCCCACTCTTTCCTCCTCTCTATTTAGCTCTCTCCCCTTTCCTCCTCTCTCTATTCGGCTTACTTCCCCTCTTTTCCTCTTCTCTCTTCAGCTCTCTCCCCCTTTCCTCCTCTCTCTATTTGGCTTACTTCCCCTCTTTTCCTCTTCTCTCTTCAGCTCTCTCCCCCTTTCCTCCTCTCTCTATTTGGCTTATTTCCCCTCTTTTCTCTTTCTCTCCCCATTTCCTCCTCTCTCTATTCGGCTTACTTCCCCTCTTTTCCTCTTCTCTCTTCAGCTTTCTCCCCTTTTCCTCCTCTCTATTCAGCTCTCTCCCCTTATCCTGATCTCTCTATTCAGCTCTCCCCCTCTTTCCTCCTCTCTATTCAGCTCTCTCCCCCTCTTTCCTCCTCTCTATTAGCTCTCTCCCCCTTTCCTCCTCTCTCTATTCAGCTCTCTCCCCCTTTCCTCCTCTCTCTATTCAACTCTCTCCCTCCCTTTCCTCCCCTCTCTCTATTAAGCTCTCTCCACCTTTCCTCCTCTATTAAGCTCTCTCCCCCCTTTCCTCCTCTCTCTATTAAGCTCTCTCCCCCTTTCCTCCTCTCTCTATTCAGCTCTCTCCCCCTCTTTCCTCCTCTCTATTCAGCTCTCCCCTTTCCTCTTCTCTCTATTCGGCTTACTTCCCCTCTTTTCCTCTTCTCTCTTCAGCTCTCTCCCCCTTTCCTCCTCTCTCTATTCGGCTTACTTCCCCTCTTTTCCTCTTCTCTCTTCAGCTCTCTCCCCCTTTCCTCCTCTCTCTATTTGGCTTACTTCCCCTCTTTTCCTCTTCTTTCTTCAGCTCTATCCCCCTTTCCTCCTCTCTCTATTCGGCTTACTTCCCCTCTGTTCCTCTTCTCTCTTCAGCTCTCTCCCCCTTTCCTCCTCACTATTCAGCTCTCTCCCCCTTTCCTCCTCTCTCTATTCAGCTCTCTCCCCCTTTCCTCCTCTCTCTATCCAGCTCTCTCCCCCTTTACTCCTCTCTCTATTCATCTCTCTCCCCCCTTCCTCCTCTCTCTCTATTAAGCTCTCTCCCACTTTCCTCCTCTCTCTATTCAGCTCTCTCCCCCCCTTTCCTCCTCTCTCTATTCAGCTCTCTCCCCCTCTTTCCTCCCCTCTCTCTATTCAGCTCTCTCCCCCTTTCCTCCTCTCTCTATTCAGCGCTCTCCACCTCTTTCCTCCTCTCTATTGAGCTCTCTCCCCATCTTTCCTCCTCTCTATTCAGCTCTCTCCCCCCCTTCCTCCTCTCTCTCTATTAAGCTCTCTCCCCCTTTCCTCCTATCTCTATTCAGCTCTCTCCCCCTCTTTCCTCCTCTCTCTATTCAGCTCTCTCCCCCTCTTTCCTCCCCTCTCTCTATTCAGCTCTCTCCCCCTTTCCTCCTCTCTCTATTCAGCGCTCTCCCCCTCTTTCCTCCTCTCTATTAAGCTCTCTCCCCCTCTTTCCTCCTGTCTATTCAGCTCTCTCCCCCTCTTTCCTCCTCTCTATTCAGCTCTCCCCCTTTCCTCCTCTCTCTATTCAGCTCTCCCCCCCCTTTCCTCCCCTCTCTCTATTAAGCTCTCTCCCCCTTTCCTCCTCTCTCTATTCAGCTCTCTCCCCCTCTTTCCTCCTCTCTTTTCAGCTCTCTCCCCCTTTCCTCCTCTCTCTAATCAGCGCTCTCCCCCCTTTCCTCCCCTCTCTCTATTAAGCTCTCTCCCCCTTTCCTCCTCTCTCTATTCAGCTCTCCCCCCCTTTCCTCCCCTCTCTCTATTAAGCTCTCTCCCCCTTTCCTCCTCTCTCTATTCAGCTCTCTCCCCCCCTTTCCTCCTCTCTCTATTCAGCTCTCTCCCACTATTTCCTCCTCTCTATTCAGCTCTCTCCCCTTTCCTCCTCTCTCTATTCGGCTTACTTCCCCTCTTTTCCTCTTCTCTCTTCAGCTCTCTCCCCCTTTCCTCCTCTCTCTATTTGGCTTACTTCCCCTCTTTTCCTCTTCTCTCTTCAGCTCTCTCCCCCTTTCCTCCTCTCTCTATTTGGCTTATTTCCCCTCTTTTCTCTTTCTCTCCCCATTTCCTCCTCTATTTGGCTTACTTCCCCTCTTTTCCTCTTCTCTCTTCAGCTTTCTCCCCTTTTCCTCCTCTCTATTCAGCTCTCTCCCCTTATCCTGATCTCTCTATTCAGCTCTCCCCCTCTTTCCTCCTCTCTATTCAGCTCTCTCCCCCTCTTTCCTCCTCTCTCTATTAGCTCTCTCCCCCTTTCCTACTCTCTCTATTCAGCTCTCTCCCCCTTTCCTCCTCTCTATTCAACTCTCTCCCTCCCTTTCCTCCCCTCTCTCTATTAAGCTCTCTCCACCTTTCCTCCTCTCTCTATTCAGCTCTCTCCCCCGTTTCTTCCCCTCTCTCTATTAAGCTCTCTCCCCCTTTCCTCCTCTCTCTCTTCAGCTCTCTCCCCCTTTCCTCCTCTCTATTCAGCTCTCTCCCCCTTTCCTCCTCTCTCTATTCAGCTCTCTCCCCCTTTCCTCCTCTCTCTATTTGGCTTATTTCCCCTCTTTTCTCTTTCTCTCCCCATTTCCTCCTCTCTCTATTCGGCTTACTTCCCCTCTTTTCCTCTTCTCTCTTCAGCTTTCTCCCCCTTTCCTCCTCTCTATTCAGCTCTCTCCCCTTATCCTGATCTCTCTATTCAGCTCTCCCCCTCTTTCCTCCTCTCTATTCAGCTCTCTCCCCCTCTTTCCTCCTCTCTATTAGCTCTCTCCCCCTTTCCTCCTCTCTCTATTCAGCTCTCTCCCCCTTTCCTCCTCTCTCTATTCAACTCTCTCCCTCCCTTTCCTCCCCTCTCTCTATTAAGCTCTCTCCACCTTTCCTCCTCTATTAAGCTCTCTCCCCCCTTTCCTCCTCTCTCTATTAAGCTCTCTCCCCCTTTCCTCCTCTCTCTATTCAGCTCTCTCCCCCTCTTTCCTCCTCTCTATTCAGCTCTCCCCTTTCCTCTTCTCTCTATTCGGCTTACTTCCCCTCTTTTCCTCTTCTCTCTTCAGCTCTCTCCCCCTTTCCTCCTCTCTCTATTCGGCTTACTTCCCCTCTTTTCCTCTTCTCTCTTCAGCTCTCTCCCCCTTTCCTCCTCTCTCTATTTGGCTTAGTTCCCCTCTTTTCCTCTTCAGCTCTATCCCCTTTCCTCCTCTCTCTATTCGGCTTACTTCCCCTCTGTTCCTCTTCTCTCTTCAGCTCTCTCCCCCTTTCCTCCTCACTATTCAGCTCTCTCCCCCTTTCCTCCTCTCTCTATTCAGCTCTCTCCCCCTTTCCTCCTCTCTCTATCCAGCTCTCTCCCCCTTTCCTCCTCTCTCTATTCAGCTCTCTCCCCCCTTCCTCCTCTCTATTAAGCTCTCTCCCACTTTCCTCCTCTCTCTATTCAGCTCTCTCCCCCCCTTTCCTCCTCTCTCTATTCAGCTCTCTCCCCCTCTTTCCTCCCCTCTCTCTATTCAGCTCTCTCCCCCTTTCCTCCTCTCTCTATTCAGCGCTCTCCCCCTCTTTCCTCCTCTCTATTGAGCTCTCTCCCCATCTTTCCTCCTCTCTATTCAGCTCTCTCCCCCCCTTCCTCCTCTCTCTCTATTAAGCTCTCTCCCCCTTTCCTCCTCTCTCTATTAAGCTCTCTCCCCCTCTTTCCTCCTCTCTCTATTCAGCTCTCTCCCCCTTTCCTCCTCTCTCTATTCAGCGCTCTCCCCCTCTTTCCTCCTCTCTATTAAGCTCTCTCCCCCTCTTTCCTCCTGTCTATTCAGCTCTCTCCCCCTTTCCTCCTCTCTATTCAGCTCTCTCCCCCTTTCCTCCTCTCTCTATTCAGCTCTCTCCCCCCTTTCCTCCCCTCTCTCTATTAAGCTCTCTCCCCCTTTCCTCCTCTCTCTATTCAGCTCTCTCCCCCTCTTTCCTCCTCTCTTTTCAGCTCTCTCCCCCTTTCCTCCTCTCTCTATTCAGCTCTCTCCCCCCTTTCCTCCCCTCTCTCTATTAAGCTCTCTCCCCCTTTCCTCCTCTCTCTATTCAGCTCTCTCCCCCCCTTTCCTCCCCTCTCTCTATTAAGCTCTCTCCCCCTTTCCTCCTCTCTCTATTCAGCTCTCTCCCCCCCTTTCCTCCTCTCTATTCAGCTCTCTCCCACTCTTTCCTCCTCTCTATTTAGCTCTCTCCCCTTTCCTCCTCTCTCTATTCGGCTTACTTCCCCTCTTTTCCTCTTCTCTCTTCAGCTCTCTCCCCCTTTCCTCCTCTCTCTATTTGGCTTACTTCCCCTCTTTTCCTCTTCTCTCTTCAGCTCTCTCCCCCTTTCCTCCTCTCTCTATTTGGCTTATTTCCCCTCTTTTCTCTTTCTCTCCCCATTTCCTCCTCTCTCTATTCGGCTTACTTCCCCTCTTTTCCTCTTCTCTCTTCAGCTTTCTCCCCTTTTCCTCCTCTCTATTCAGCTCTCTCCCCTTATCCTGATCTCTCTATTCAGCTCTCCCCCTCTTTCCTCCTCTCTATTCAGCTCTCTCCCCCTCTTTCCTCCTCTCTATTAGCTCTCTCCCCCTTTCCTCCTCTCTCTATTCAGCTCTCTCCCCCTTTCCTCCTCTCTCTATTCAACTCTCTCCCTCCCTTTCCTCCCCTCTCTCTATTAAGCTCTCTCCACCTTTCCTCCTCTCTCTATTCAGCTCTCTCCCCCGTTTCTTCCCCTCTCTCTATTAAGCTCTCTCCCCCTTTCCTCCTCTCTCTATTCAGCTCTCTCCCCCTCTTTCCTCCTCTCTATTCAGCTCTCTTCCCCTTTCCTCCTCTCTCTATTCAGCTCTCTCCCCCTTTCCTCCCCTCTATTAAGCTCTCTCCCCCTTTCCTCCTCTCTCTATTCAGCTCCCCCCCTTTCCTCCTCTCTCTATTAAGCTCTCTCCCCCCTTTCCTCCTCTCTCTATTAGGCTCTCTCCCCCTTTCCTCTTCTCTCTATTCAGCTCTCTCCCCCCCTTTCCTCCCCTCTCTATTCAGCTCTCTCCCCCTCTTTCCTCCTCTCTATTCAGCTCTCTCCCCTTTCCTCCTCTCTCTATTCGGCTTACTTCCCCTCTTTTCCTCTTCTCTCTTCAGCTCTCTCCCCCTTTCCTCCTCTCTCTATTCGGCTTACTTCCCTTCTTTTCCTCTTCACTCTTCAGCTCTCTCCCCCTTTCCTCCTCTCTCTATTTGGCTTACTTCCCCTCTGTTCCTTTTCTCTCTTCAGCTCTCTCCCCCTTTCCTCCTCTCTCTATTCGGCTTACTTCCCCACTTTTCCTCTTCTCTCTTCAGCTCTCTCCCCCTTTCCTCCTCTCTATTCAGCTCTCTCCCCCTTTCCTCCTCTCTCTATTCAGCTCTCTCCCCCTTTCCTCCTCTCACTATCCAGCTCTCTCCCCCTTTCCTCCTCTCTCAATTCAGCTCTCTCCCCCCCTTCCTCCTCTCTCTCTATTAAGCTCTCTCCCCCTTTCCTCCTCTCTCTATTCAGCTCTCTCCCCCTCTTTCCTCCCCTCTCTCTATTCAGCTCTCCCCCCTTTCCTCCTCTCTCTATTCAGCGCTCTTTCCCCTCTATTGAGCTCTCTCCCCCTCTCTCCTCTCTATTCAGCTCTCTCCCCCTTTCCTCCTCTCTCTATTCAGCTCTCTCCCCCTTTCCTCCTCTCTCTATCAGCTCTCTCCCCCTTTACTCCTCTCTCTATTCAGCTCTCTCCCCCCCTTCCTCCTCTCTCTCTATTAAGCTCTCTCCCCCTTTACTCCTCTCTCTATTCAGCTCTCTCTCCCCCTTTCCTCCTCTCTCTATTCAGCTCTCTCCCCCTCTTTCCTCCCCTCTCTCTATTCAGCTCTCTCCCCCTTTCCTCCTCTCTCTATTCAGCGCTCTCCCCCTCTTTCCTCCTCTCTATTGAGCTCTCTCCCCTTCTTTCCTCCTCTCTATTCAGCTCTCTCCCCCTCTTTCCTCCTCTCTATTCAGCTCTCTCCCCCTTTCCTCCTCTCTCTATTCAGCACTCTCCCCCCTTTCCTCCCCTCTCTCTATTAAGCTCTCTCCCCCTTTCCTCCTCTCTCTATTCAGCTCTCTCCCCCTTTCCTCCTCTCTATTCAGCTCTCTCCCCCTTTCCTCCTCTCTCTATTCAGCTCTCTCCCCCCTTTCCTCCCCTCTCTCTATTAAGCTCTCTCCCCCTTTCCTCCTCTATTCAGCTCTCTCCCCCCCTTTCCTCCCCTCTATCTATTAAGCTCTCTCCCCCTTTCCTCCTCTCTCTATTCAGCTCTCTCCCCCCCTTTCCTCTCTCTATTCAGCTCTCTCCCACTCTTTCCTCCTCTCTATTCAGCTCTCTCCCCTTTCCTCCTCTCTCTATTCGGCTTACTTCCCCTCTTTTCCTCTTCTCTCTTCAGCTCTCTCCCCCTTTCCTCCTCTCTCTATTTGGCTTACTTCCCCTCTTTTCTCTTCAGCTCTCTCCCCCTTTCCACCTCTCTCTATTTGGCTTATTTCCCCTCTTTTCTCTTTCTCTCCCCATTTCCTCCTCTCTCTATTCGGCTTTCTTCCCCTCTTTTACTCTTCTCTCTTCAGCTTTCTCCCCCTTTCCTCCTCTCTATTCAGCTCTCTCCCCTTATCCTCCTCTCTCTATTCAGCTCTCTCCCCCTCTTTCCTCCTCTCTATTCAGCTCTCTCCCCCTCTTTCCTCCTCTCTATTAGCTCTCTCCCCCTTTCCTCCTCTCTCTATTCAGCTCTCCCCCTTTCCTCCTCTCTTTATTCAACTCTCTCCCTCCCTTTCCTCCACTCTCTCTATTAAGCTCTCTCCACCTTTCCTCCTCTCTCTATTCAGCTCTCTCCCCCCTTTCCTCCCCTCTCTCTATTAAGCTCTCTCCCCCTTTCCTCCTCTCTCTATTCAGCTCTCTCCCTCTTTCCTCCTCTCTATTCAGCTCTCTCCCCTTTCCTCCTCTCTATTCAGCTCTCTCCCCTTTCCTCCTCTCTCTATTCGGTTTACTTCCCCTCTTTTCCTCTTCTCTCTTCAGCTCTCTCTCCCTCTATCCTCCTTTCTCCCTCCCCCTCTTTCCTCCTTTCTTCAGTCCTCGACCCCTCTTTCTTCATCTCTCTTTTCCAACTCTGGGACTGATCCTCACTAGGACGCAAGTGTCAATGTGGGTGGATCTTGCGAATTTCAGTATATTGTGCATGCGCCAAACACTAGTGCGCACATATTGATCTGTCTTTCGACGGACCACACTAACCGTGAAATGGGCATTTCTGGGCGGCAACCATGGGAGCTCACGGGTCAGTTCCGTCTATTAGGTGTGTCATGTAAGTGTCGTGGGCGTGTTGGCCAACTTTCGTGCTTGACCATAGCGTGCGTACAGAGATGGGAAGCCTGCTTCAGATGGATCGTTTGCACCTGGCATGGGGTGAGTGCAAGTCCAGATACAAATTATGGAGGCTGTAGCTGGAAGAATAGTGGGCGGGATAGGCGTCCATCTGCTGACGTGCAATTTTCTGCATACAAGGGAAAATTCTAGCATAGGCTAGTAAGCATCTTGCCGCTGCCACCTCCGATGCATCTGATATGCAGGTAGAATAATTGATTCCCAACAAAAAAATGTACTCTAGTGTGTATGTGTGTGTGCTTCGGCGTGCGCATGTGCAAGACCCGGCCAGCGGACAGGTGCTCCGTCGCTAGGGGTCTCGATTGTGATTGACAGCTTGCCCCATTTTGGATGCGGGCAGGGGGGGTGGCTGGCCAAACGGAGGCGTTCCCGAAGGAATGCCTGCCATTTGGGGGTGGCCCCACTGACATCACGAGTGATGTCAGTGGGTAAGCTTCCGGCTCTATTAGAAGATGAGGCCACGGCCCCAATTTCGGTCTTATAGCAGGGCGCAGCGTCTCGGGCCGGCACAGGGTGCTCAGACCCCTGGAGCCGGCCCTGGGTGTACCGTTCAGTATAGGGTGAAGGCAGCAGATCACTAGAACGGCCAATGCAGGGTAATCTGGATCCCTATAACCCAACAATCTTTGTAACATCCAGGGCAAGCAATTTAATAGTTACAATTACAATATAAAATATACCACCCTAGCCCACTGCATCCAACCTAGAGAGAGATGCAAAATATTCCGGAGGTTCCACCACTTTTTTCCATTTATAGTAAAAAGTAACACAACCAAATGAAAGAAGTGGTTTATGAAATACAATGCATTTATATTTTGAGATCACTGACTCTATATTAAATGTTGTTAACAGATAGAAATTAAGAAATGCGCGCCCAAGGCAGTGATTTATAATATGCGTTTAGCTATGGCTGGGGCCAGATGTGGTCTTGGTAACAATTCTAGAAGTGGTTCTTCATCCTTCTCTTCTCAGACCAGCCTCTGCACAAAGACGCATTTCCTCAGCACTTTAGCAGTGCCCAACGCTCGTCATTCCCATGCATGATAAGGTAAGTTTCACCTGGAAGGTTTCATCCAGCCTGGACGGCGTCCACTATAAAAGATAGTTCCACAATTACAGTGGTTCTGCTATAATTGTAAATGTACTGTACTTATGCTATGATGAGCTATCTGTTTAGTAGGAGGAGAGAGGGTGGTCCCTGAAGTGAGTGGAGGAGAGAGGGTTGGTCCCTGAAGTGAGTGAAGGAGAGAGGGTGGGTCCCTGAAGTGAGTGAAGGAGAGAAGGTGGGTCCCTGATATTCGTGGAGAAGAGAGGGTAGGTCCCTGAAGTGAGTGAAAGAGAGAGGGTGGGTCCCTGAAGTGAGTGAAGGAGAGAGGGCGGGTCCCTGATATTAGTGGAGAAGAGAGGGTGGGTCCCTGAAGTGAGTGTAGGAGAGAGGGTGGGTCCCTGAAGTGAGTGAAGGAGAGAGGGCGGGACCCTGAAGTGAGTGAAGGAGAGAGGGTGGGTCCCTGAAGTGAGTGAAGGAGAGAGGGTAGTCCCTGAAGTGAGTGAAGGAGAGAGGGCGGGACCCTGAAGTGAGTGAAGGAGAGAGGGTGGGTCCCTGAAGTGAGTGAAGGAGAGAGGGTAGTCCCTGAAGTGAGTGAAGGAGAGAGGGTGGGACCCTAAAGTGATCGCAATCGCCAACTCAGTTTGTCCAACATGTTGGATTTCACCAACCAATCAGGGCTGTAGACTGCTAGTGTTTGGTAACGATCAGCCGATTTGACAACTGTTAAGCCGCGTATCCACTTGCCGATTAAAGAGATTGAAGAATGACGACATCGTAATCGTTCAATCGCTCATTAATAGTGCATAAATCGGGCAGTATAATGTCGGAAACGACCAGCGATGCGCGCTCCCGCTGGTCGTTTCCGACACCAATCATCACCTGAACATGACGGTCAATCTGCCGATAACTACAGATTGGCCATGTTCGGGGATGAGGGAGCTTGCCTGCACTGAACGACATATCATTCAGGCACAATGTTGTAATCGTACTGTTGTTACCCCATAGGCAAGTGGATACGATTACTAGTAAAATGATGACCCTTTCAAGATTGGCAGATCTGTCTTTCCTGAAAACTGTCTGCCAATCACTGAAAAAGATCACTGATGTATTTGTGCAGATTGCTAGATTGATAAATCGTTAAATCGGGCAACAAATCTGCAGATTGTTCAATTGTGGTCTTCTGATTGCTGACGTATGGGGGCCTTTACCTGCTGGACGGTGTCCGGTTTTACATGGTTTTCTTGAAGTGTGCCACCTCGGTACTCCTCGCGACACCGGAATGTGAATTTGCATATACTGTATTCAATTATGCTGGATCTAATATTGCAGATAGATAGTATTGTCATTGGGAGTATACCTTTAACACGCTAATAGAATTGTTTTGCCACGGATTGCAGCTATAATTGTGTTGAGTCTGCAGTGGATGAAGCAGTTTGCCATCTGTATAAGGTTAGGATGTGTATATCGTGCTTGTCAGCGCTGGCTTAATGCCACAACAGTCAATCAAAGTAGCCAGTTAAAAAGGGCAACAGTCTATACAATTGCAGCACACGGTAACGTGTTCTGTCCGCAGAATGCCATTCTCAGTATCTGTTCCCATCGTGTATAAAACGTGCACAGTATCAGTATGTGTTCTCATTTTGTACTTATGGACAACTACAGAGACATCTCTCATGATCACTGCTGACAGCCATTATCGGTACCGATTCTGCGTCCGCAGGGAGGAACAAGTGCTCAGTACCACTTCCCTTGCCCTGTGTACAGGATACAACTCATAACAAAAGGGACTTGTTAGCAGTTAAACAAAGCTAAAAAGGTGGGAAATTGCTATTTTCTATTGCATTTTATTTTGCCAAATCTGTAATGGTTTTCCTAAAATACTGTGAGAGAAACACTGGAAAACGGTTTGAAGACATTTAGGGGATCAATCAGGTGCGAGTTTGGTCCCGCGAGACGAATTCATGGGAAAATATGCAATTCAATTCCAAACCCGCATTTCTTTTTCAGAGTCAATTTGCCTGTTTTTGTTTGCACCCCCTGAGCAGGTGAAAAGGCAGGAATAATCTTTATTTTAAGGTAAAAATGTCGGGACATCCTTCAGAAATCCCCCCTCCCCCCCCCCCCCAATGACTAATTAGGCATTCAGAATGTTTCAATTAGCTTAACTGGGCCAATAACATTAATTACATGTCATTTTTGGGGTGAAAATAAATAAATAAATGGCCTCAAATTACCCCAAAATAAGTGTTTTAGCTGAATAATGCGCCCCAAATTCAAAGAAATTATTTATCTCAATGAAAATTAACTGCTTTTTATAAAAAAAATATATATATTTTATAAGTTGTCTCAAATTACCCCAAAAGCATCTTTTTTTCTACCTTCTTTTTTTTTGCATTTTCCATTTAATTCCTTTGTAATTAAATAAAATTTTACAGCGTTATACATTGTTATTTTTTTTATTTAAAATGCGCAAATCAGCCATTTGACATATTTAAAAGCGTACAATACATTCCTTATGCCCACTTACAGTCTTCTATATGATTCTGCTGACAAAGTTTTCACTTTTCGGGGGTCCATGAAGGTCTCCCCACTTTTTCACGCTATTTTCCCTGTTCATTTTTTGGGAATCAGTATGATTTACCGCCCGGCAGCGGCAGCCCGACAGAGGAGGAAATCCCGATCGTCCCTAAGGTAAGTACAACTAACCTAATTCTACCCCCTAACCTAAGGTGTCTAACCCTAACCTCCCCCCAAGTGCCTAACCCTAACCCCCCTGTAAGTGCCTAAACTAACCCCCCCTTCCTCGCAGCCTAACCCTAAGTCTCCCTGGGGGGGTGCCTAACCCTAACCTCCCCCCGGGGGTGCCTAACCCTAACCTCCCCCCAGGAGTGCCTAACCCTAACCTCCCGGGGGGGTGCCTAACCCTCAGTCCCCCCCGGAGCCCCTAAAATAACCCTCCCCCCCGCGGCTGTCCGTGCCCGGCTTACCTTCGTTCGGTAAGCCAGGTGTCGGGCTCCCGGCGTAGGTCTAATGACAGGGGATCAGGATCTCGACGCCTGTCATTTGACACTTCCCGGGATTAGACAGTCGGGAAGCCAGCGGTCGGCATTGCGTCCGCCGGCTTCCCGACTGCTTCCCCATTTTTTGTACAAAATTTTCACACTCTCACTGCGAGTAGTGCCTTTCTAACGTGCAAAATTGGGGGAGGCGCTCCTGTGGTGACAGACAATTCACACAGCATAAGTCATGGTTGCCTAGACTCCCGATTTGTCCGGTTTGGCTGCTGCCCCCTCTCAGTCGCACCCACTTATTGAGCGAAAGTAGGCGGTCCGGGGGGACGGCGATGACGCGATTCGCGCTGAAACGGGTCATCGTAGCCCTGCTCTCTGCTTTAAAATGCTGGTAATATTGGCATTGTAAAGCGGGGGGCAGGGCTGCGTTTGCGCTACCACGCCCCTGCACCGCTCACTTATGCCGCAGCTAAGCCCCCAGATAGTCGGTAATTATGGCATAGGTAGATCTATTGGAAACATGTTGGTGGTAACATAGAACGCTTTTACTGTAAATGTTAACAGGGACACGTTTCCACCTGCGCCTAGTGAATTACCTGTCACCACAAGAGCCCCTCCCCCAATTTCACGCTTTAGAGAGGCCTGTTCTCAGTCTCTAAATGTTCTCACCTTTATCTCTTTGCCTGTCTTATAATAGGCTCACCGGGGGTTCATTTAACAAAAAGCAGTGATAGAAGAGATTCTCTATCTCAGCATATTGCAACAACAGAAAATCTATCACTGCAATGTATCATCAGTTCCCTAGGGATACTGGCCAGGCTGAGGTACTGTAAACTCAGACTTACCTTATCACCGGCCAGTTGGAGCCCTACCGTGCATTGCCACTAAACTGGAACCCGGCCTAAGGCTTCCAGTGCAGATTCTCTGCAAACATAACACTTTAAATGAAATAAATAAAAAATGAAATGTAAATAAGCTTAAATGGAAAAATGCTTTATTTCAATAAAGCTTTTTGCCATGTTTTACCTCATGCTATCACCATTCAGTGATGGTGGCACAGTGGTTAACATTGCTGACACCCAGTATTGGGGTCACGAGTTCGATTTCCAAACTGGTGACCTGTCAGTGTTGAGTTTGTATGTTCTCCCGATGTTTACCCGATGGGTTTCTATTAACCACACTACAAAAAAAACATACATGTAGGTCAATTGACTGCTGACTGAAAAAAACAGCTATCGCAGTAGGCGGAACGGCAAAGCGAGTCTGTCCCAACTCATCCATGCTCCCACTGCGCAAGTCTTACTCGGGACAGACTTTGCATAATTATTATAAAGATAAAGTTCAAAGGTCCCTAAATGCCCTGTGTGCCGGCTGCATCCTGGGGGGGGCGGGATGCCGACGGTCTGTATACTGGTGCCGAAATTCCGACAGGTCGTGATCCCGACACCAGTATCCAGAAGGTAAGTATCGGGGTGATAGGGGGAGGTTAGAGTTAAGTAGCGGGGAGGGGGGTCTTAGGTTTAGGGTACGGGGAGAGGGAGGTTAGGCTTAGTCACTAGGGGGGGAGGTTAGGCTTAGGCTCCGGGGAGGGAAAGTTGAGATTAGGATAGGGGATAGGAATACTTACGTGCATTCCTATGGGGGTCGGGAAGCCGCTGTCGGTATTCTGACCAGCGGCATCCCGACACCAGGGATTTCATACCCACCCCATAGTAACTGATCTCATTCCGGAATGCCGATCTCTCTCTGGGGCTTATTCATCATCACTTGCTGTCGCTTGTGTGTCGCAACCCACTCCTTCCCTATGGAAAGGAGTCCCGGGTTCCAAATGGATCCCTCTGACCCTGTCCGGCTCCTTTATGGACGACGACGCTCTTGTGCGCATGTGTGACCTGTAGCAGTGATGCACCTCGGGGAGACAGCTGGTTGCTCCTGTACTTGCGGCGAGATAGAATGTTAGCTATCGGGGTTCGATGATTAACATGATGAATAGGCCCCTCTGTGTTGCCGAGGGTCACTTGCCCGGTAGAAATGTTTTCCCTGACAGTTTCATTCAAACAATGTCACAGATATATTATGCGTGCTGCTTATTTAATAATAAACTGCTTAGTTTTGCACATAATTAGCGTTAGTAAATGCTACCCGGGCCCCCTTTATGCCATGTGATCGCGTCTAAATAAACGCAACGTTCAGATAACGCTATTGTGAAGTCTTTTGAAGCCGAGTGCGTAATTTGTGTGTATATACAGTATTAATGTACCTTAATACCGCTCAGCATTGTGATCAGTCAGCAGCCAGATATGACTTGATGATAATTAAGCTAGCTAGCAGACAAGGAAACCAAGGTTTTCAGACAGCGCTCACAGATCAGCGACTACACAGTTTGAACTTTCAAACAATAGTTGTGAAGTGGCCCCGATGTGCGGCTGCTGTTTCTGCAAATTGGAGACCCCCTGTTTGAGACCCTGTAATAGGTACTCAAAGCTTTCAATGAGCCTTTTATCCTGCCAGGTGTTGAAAGTGATAATGCAGATTAGGTAGTCTGTTCCAGTAATGAGTCATTTACATAACGATACACTATTGTGGTGTCTGTCAGTTACCTTTATCTGAAGTTTTATCATTGCCTTTAAGCCCTGGCTTGTGCAAACACTAAACTCCATATGCTGAAAGAGTATAGTCATAATAACAGAGTATATTATTCCCTCTATATCTACACAGCAGTCAGAAATGAGCTCAATATTTCCCCCTAGTGCTTTGCCCAGGAAACACAGTCACAAATTCAGAGTTTATTTATATTTTACACAGGACATATAGAAAACTGAAAAACTACCTACAAGATCTGCCCCCATACATCAGCAATCTGAAAACCACAATTGAACAATTTGAAGATTTATTGCCCGATCTTAGGATTTCCCAATCGAGCAATCTGCGCCCATACACTACAGATCTTTTTCAGTGATTTGCAGATCGATTGCAGCAAACACAGATCTGGCAATCTTGAAAGGCCCATCATTTTGCTAGAAACGGTCTGCAAATGTGCTGATCATCCCCATACACTAGCAATCTACAACCCCAATCGATCCGTGAAATCCAACATGTTGGACAATCTGATTAAACAATTCCAATCACTTTTTGGTTGCAATCTGCGATCTGTCAAGCCCATACATTGCAGATTTTTATACACAATCGATTGCAAATTGCACGATTGCTGCAATCCATCTCTGATGTATGGGGGCCTTGATTTTAGCAACCATTGAGATTCTAGCTATTATTTCTCTATTGCATTTTAGAAAATGACAGACATAATCTGACACTACAACTTGGCTGTTCTAGATGCTTTAGTAAATCTACCCCTAAGTGGTTATATGTCGTCGTAAGTCCGGCAGTCCTTATGTAGCACTTTGCACTGTGGAACACCTGAGCACAGGTAAAGCAGGTAAGTGCCTGCTCTCCCACCACATTTTATTTCAGATCTTGCACTGGACCTCCAGACAAACCTCCGAGCGGTGGCAAATCTATCATGGGTGCAGTGCGGTGGCATGTGGACCTCTGGGTTAAGGGGGTCCTACACCATTCACCCTGCATCCATTGTTGCATTTACTTACCTACCTGTCAGACTACCTGGCAGGCCGCCCACATGTCTTCAGAAATATAGGGGTCTAGTTACTAAGCAGTGTTAGGAGACAGAGTGAAAAGTGATAAGGTGCCAGCCAATCAGCTCCTAACTGCCATCTCACAGGCTGTGTTTGAAAAATGACAGTTAGGAGCTGATTGGCTGGCACCTTATCACTTTTCAATCTGTCTCCTAACACTGCTTAGTAAATAGACCCCATAGTGCCTAAACACTGGAAATATGGCATCAGCGCAGCGTTTCCGAAGATAGTGCATTTGCAGAAGCACAATCCAATCATCTTTGTGCAACATATTGTTTTTCATCGGTGAGGGAGCCCATGGGCGCCTCCTCATGGGCCCCCTCCGGTCTTAAAACGCCTCCAAGTACTCCTGAATTGAAACGATCACAAATTTGGCAATCTCTCTGGTTTGTAATAGCTGTTCCCAAATGAATCAATTACTTGGTCCCAGAAGCTCTTCCTACACTCCTTTAGCCAACCAGGGGTCTGTACCGCCAGCGGACGTTTTATAGAGCATTAATAAGGACTTCAGGGGAAGTAAACTAGTCGACTGCAGGGGGCGTGGTGATGTTATTCAGGCCATCATGGCCCCTCCCTCTTCAGTAGTGAAGTGGGCGGGGTTTTGGAGGTTTCCCTGATCTCCTGGGATCCTGCAGAACTCCTGGACATTTTCGGAGTCTCAGGGACATACTGTAAGTGAATCCGTGTGGCTATACTGTATGCAGGACATGACTGTCACACTACTAACACACACACCTGCATTTTAGGCTTCATTTACAGCAGCATAAATCTGTACGTGTTGTTTTCATGGATCTGCATCCATCCTATAAAGCCACACATAAGGGTAAGTAAATAATTGTTTGCATTTAGGATGCCAATGGGTAATGGGGACGGGCTGGTTATTATAATACACTAGCTATGTGATTGGGATTAGCTGCTTTTATAAATGGTTTGGGTATGGGATGCCGGGGCTCGGGTTCCCGGCGGCCAAAATACCTGTCGTAAGGTACCCTAGCCCTTCCCCACCCCCTCTCTCCCCGGTACATACACCTAACCTACCCTAGTGCCATAACCTACCTCCCTGTATCATAAACCTACCCTCTATCCCTTAGTGCCTAACCTTAACCATCCCCCTAGTGCCTAACCCTAATGCTAACCCACCACCTATCCTCACTACTTACCTTCAGGATGCCGGTACTGGGATTCTGACAGGTGTCAGGATTCTGGCGTCGGTATTCTAAGCACCGACATCACATGTGTCGGGATACTGACCGCATCCCCTTATAAATAGATCCCTCCTACAGTACAATGTAATTTTCTATAGCGTTAGGCTGGGAACACATCAGAACGACGTGTATCTCAGCCGCCCTTCCATCAAGCGGCCATACACACTGCACGATCCAGTGTACGACCGCGCAATATACACTCCCATCCTGCATTCACCTGCATGCGGTCGCCAGCGACGTCATCCCATCTGATGGGCAGCACATCAGATGGGACAACGCTGCTGGTGACGCACGTGATTGGGCTACTGAGCAATATGGACGATCTGCGTCGGAACGATATATCGTCCGATATGTTGCCTGATGTGTACAAGGCCTTACAGTCTCTACAGCTTGTCTCCCCAATTGTACAGTGCTGTGTAAGGGATAATAATATTATCAGCTCGTCCGATAAATACAGGATGAATGAAACTTCTATAAATTAGATGCAAAACTTCTCAGAATTTTACCTAAGATCAAGTGTAGTCTCTAATATGTGGGCAGTATGGCTTGCTCAGAGCCAGAAGGCCAGTCTCTTGGAGTCTGTGGTGACAGTGCCCCTGGGAACCGGTACCCAATACTGCACGGGTGGAGGGTCAGGTAGAATGCACCTGTGGCATAGAGTAAGGCAGAGCACTATGCACTCAGTTTTTATTTCTCTGCACTAGATTTGCAGATAGGCAAAACATGTTTGTATACCCATTGGCCATACAGTATGTCTGGGCATTATGGTACAATGGGGTCTAGTTACTAAGCAGTGTTAGGAGACAGAGTGTAAAGTGATAAGAAAGTGATAATGTGCCAGCCAATCAGCTCCCAACTGTCATTTTTGCAAACACAGCCTGTGAGATGACAGCTGGGAGCTGATTGGTTGGCACCTTATGACTTTCTTATCACTTTTCACTCTGTCTCCTAACACTGCTTAGTAAATAGACCCCAAAGGGAGAGATGTATCAAAGCTTGAAGATAAAGTGGAGAGAGATAACGTACTATCCAATCATGCTTCTAAGTGTCATTTTACAGGCTGCGTTTGAAAAATGACAGTTAGGAGCTGATTGGTTGGTACTTTATCTCTCTTCAAGCTTTGATACATCTCCCCCATAGTTATTTATCCATTGGTATTAGTCACTTTCATAGGCTCTTTTTGTGTGTATTTTTCACATTTGTTGGGGTGGAAGGATAGGACCTCTATGGGCCACCATCCTCCCCATGTCCTTTGGATGAATTTGGTTCACAAAGGAATCCTCATGTTACATCAGGGTATTGGGGTCCATCCGAACCTTGAAGGTGGTCCTGAAGACTGTTGCCCTCCAATGTGCATTAAGGCTCTGAGGTCAAGAAATAATTGGGCACCCGGAGTTTAGGCAAAATTGAGCTTATGGCCCATTACTTTTTGTGAAGGGCTATAGAACCAGCCCCTATGCACAGCATTGATGCACATGCACGGGGGAATTGGAGTTCCGCATCTCAGACTTAAAAGAACTAGACAAAACTATTACAGTAAACAGACTCCATTAGGGACCGCAGCTTTGAAAGCCTGGGATAGAAAGACAACCACGGAGTTGCAGAAGATTCCAGGGTTAGGGGGAGGGTTATAAGCACTTAGGGGAAGGACAAGGATAGGCTGGAGGGGGGGGGGGTTAGGGTTTGGCTGCAAGATGGGTGGGTTAGGGTTAAGCTGTTGAAGGGTTGGGTTAGGGTTAGGCTGCGGGTTAGGGTTATAACACTTACCTAAACCTGTTCGGATTTTGACTGTTGGGATGCCGCTACCGATATTCTGACTATCGGCATCCTGACCATCGAGATCCCGTACCCAACCCCTATGTCTCTAGACCCTATTCTGAGGAGGGTCTGAATTTCCCATACACCAATTTTTTGCATTTGTACACAGAATTTTGCATTAAAGTGCCACTCCAGCCTTAATAAAAAATGAATAAAAATAATGCACAGTCCATAAATTGCATGTCCTAAATGGCCAACAATATTATTATTTCCATATTCCAAAGAAACAACTCTCTAAGACAGTGGTTCCCAAACTTTTTTGGATAACGGCACCATGGAGTATCAGTATTTTTTCCATGGCACCCCTAGGCCAAAAGATTCTCATTGAGAAATTTAGCAAAAAATTATTCAATTAAGGCACAATTTTGTTTACCTATTATTCTGATGGTGCATACACACGGGACGACCGTCAGCGATAACGATATCGCTGAACTATCTCCAGGGTGTGATGGATGATCGATATCGATCATCCAGCACACCACCCAACCCACCAACGATGGCCAACGCGGGTCCCTATAGTAACCTGGTCGATATCAACCAGGTTGGCCTGCATGAACGGGCTATGGACGATATCGTTATCGTCCATACGTGGCCGCGCATTCGCAGGTCATTGGTGGGTTGAAAGGGACCAAAAAATGCACGATATGAACAATAACGATATGAACGATATCATTATCGTTCATATCGAGCATTTTAATCTTCCCGTGTGTACGCACCATTAGGGTCAGTTAGGTGGTGTTGGACTGGGCTGTGTTCTGGTTGTCCACATATCTTATGATTGGCTGCCACCGGCACTGTTTTGTCCTATCACATTGACCATAAATATTTTGATTTGCTTCTAGACCACCAACCCGAGGCACCCAGTTTGGAAACCACTGCTCTAAGATGATATACTGACATGGCTGAAAGACACAGAAGTAAGCTTCCAGGTAAAAAGTAATGTAAGTAGTAAACGTTGCATGTGGACATGTAAAAGCCAAATTATTAATAAAATAAAAATATTGATGGGAAAACATATTTAAATAATAACTAAGAATTAAGCAAAAAAAAAAAAACAACAATCGAAGAACAGGCAATCGGTATGAATCACCGCCGGACCTAAGCTCGGCGGATGAAATACTGATGCCGGAAGGCCGCAGCTGAAGATCCTGACTGAGGTAAGTAACACCCCTAAACCTTCCCTCTTCCCCCCTAACCTCCCCCCTAGTGCCTAACCCTAAGCTCCCCCCCAGGGGTGCCTAAACCTAACCCTCCCGGGGGGGCGCCTAAACCTAACCTGCCTCCGGTGGTGCCTGACCCTAACCCCCCCTTGCCCTGGCCTAAACATAACCCTCTCGGGAGTCTCTAATCCTCCGCCCGCATGGCTAAGCGCTCCCGACGGCCGGCTTACCTACGTTCAGTATGCTGGGCGTGGGGCTAATGATAGGGCATCTGTATTTAGACACCTATCACTAGTCCCATGCCGGGATTTCACAGTCAGGAAGCCGGCGGTCGGCATGTTGACCGCTGGCTTCCTAACTACATCCCAGAAAACATGAAACACTACTCTGGAAAGTTATAATTCTTTATCACTGCGTAGAGAGCGACTATCTCAATTCGTTTTCCATGACCTCACCCCCGTCTGATCACACACGGACTATACAGTTTGTACCTGTTTATAAATTATACTGTGTCATAAAGCAAATATTTCACGGCTTGATTATTTCTGTAATTGGCTTCTCATCATTTTGACCTACACATTAGAGCCAGGGCACGTAAGCCCAAATTGTTTCGTTGCGCTGCACAGCTGAGATGAATGTGTGTCTGAGAGCATCCTTCCCCCGTCGCAAAGTTTGCTTCAAGCCAATTTCCTGACCATGGAAATACCGTGGGATAAAGGATGTCAGGTATAGCAGTTACAACTTGGAAACATGCCTCAGCCCCACATTTTATTCATACGCTGAATAAATGATTGTTTATTTAATCAATAAATACTTTAATATTGCTGCGTGGCAGGTATATTAATTGGTGCAATTGTAGAATAAAGCAGAGGGAATTGGTGGGGAGGTCATCCAACACTGAAATGATCAAAAGGAACCGCTGGCACCAGTCACACGTAAACCCTTAGCCAAAAATCAAAGGCACTTCCTCACTGGGAAACTATAATCCCAGATGGCCTCCTGAGGATATTGTGGGCTGTAAAGTTAAAAGGGAAATGTAACAAGATAACCCAGAGCTACAAATCGTATGAAATCTATATGATTTTTTTATTAGTAGTATTTGTTCCCTCTGATGTAATTTTTACGCAATGGCAAAAAAAAAACAACAATATTATTAAAAATATTCTGTATACAATATATTTAGTGAAACCCGTTCAACTTGAATATAGATTCGCTTTACTGGCGTATTAGGAAAATGTATGTAGATGCTAAAAAAAAAAAAACCACATAATAAAACATGAAAACTTAATGAGCAATTTTTCAACTAACGTGTTCTTTTATTTTTGTTTATTTTTTTTTAAATCACTGGATGTCATTATCCTGTACATCCGCAACACCCTGCTCTGTAATGTAGGCCAGATCACTAGACCTGAATAAAGTCCCTATTGATGTATCCTACCCTTGCTTTTTCCTGCTTAGATAGATAGATAGATAGATAGATAGATAGATAGATAGATAGATATGGGATAGATATGGGATAGATATAGAATAGATAGAAAGATAGATAGATGGCTAGATAGATAGATATGGGATAGATAGATAGATAGATAGATAGATAGATAGATGGATAGATATGGGATAGATAGATAGATAGATAGATAGATAGATATGAGATAGATAGATATGGGATAGATAAATAGATAGATAGATATGGGATAGATAAATAGATAGATATGGGATAGATAAATAGATAGATAGATATGGGATATATAAATAGTTATGAGATAGATAGATATGAGATAAATAGATAATAGATAGATAGATAGATAGATAGATAGATAGATAGATATAGAATAGATGGAAAGATAGATAGATAGATAGATAGATAGATAGATAGTTATTACAAATAACTATATCGTGGTTAGAACAATTCTCGGACCTCAAAGGGGCCAGATTTTTATCCAAAAGTGGGAGTTTCTGGGCTGATTAGGGCAGGGTTTGGCAGAGCAGGGTGAGAGTTATTTCTCGGGAGATATGCCAGTGAGTGTTGCTCAACAAATATAAGGTTTGTTATCAGATACTTTGCAACTGTACCAATTTCGATGGGTCAGTCCTGAATCGCAGGCCTCAAAAGTGCCGGAGCTGTCGTAAAAATTGTCTGAATTTTTATAAAAAGATGGCATTTTATGGAAGTTCAGACCTCTTATGAGCCCCATATTACCCCTTGTGGCCTTTAATATCCTACTCCACCTTTTAATTGTTCACATTTTATGTTCCAAATCCCTTATACTGTGGGGCCTATTTATTACAATGCCCATTTTTATTGTGGTTGAGATGAAAACATTTTCACTCAAAATTAGCAAACGTTTCTTGCTGGGACATGGGCCCCCCCCCCCCCCATCCCCCTCCTCACTGGCTCAGTTGCAGAGTCTGCTCCTCAAGTCCATGTTCCCATGGATTTATCTACTGCACTTGCTCTAATCTTCTGGAAAATGCACGATTTTCCAGTGATATGTAACAACATAGAGATAAGTATAATTTAAGCATAGAGTTACTGTACTTACTACCTTAGTACTGTAGAACAGTACATTCAAATCAGAGAAATCAAAATATAGTCAGACATTAATGTGGGCAGACCATCTTACAGTCTATGTTCAAAGGGACAATGAATTTACTAATTGATTGCACAAAATTAAGATCTTTTATAATACAATGAACAGCTTGTTCTCCACAGCCTCAGCAAACAGGGGAAGGACACGAATAGCTTTATAATGGCCGCTATGATTCAGTCAGATATCACATCCTGCTTCACCCACTCCTGCTCTTAATTATCCGGACTCTACTGGAATGCTTAAGTAATTACATCGAGATTCATTTATTGGTGAAATGGTAAATACCTCTGTCACGCCGAGCCGCCTAAACCTTTTCAAAACCGAAACCGGAGGGAAAGTGTGCAGAGTGTTTCAGCTGCACCCTGATTTGGAGGACAACTCTCTGGACGGATCATCGCACACTGGCGGAAAGTGGGGTGACTCTGCTGTGCACCTGTATAAACTCACTAACGCTTGATATTATCGCGATTGTACCCCTTAAAGACATGAGGAGTGGCTAATAAATAATGAGACTGATGCTATAATTTATGTTTAATTACACTAAGTACAATTTAACTTTGTTCCCCTTCTATGTACTCCCCTTCTGCACCCACACACTGCCACGTTCTTATTTTCCATTGCTCAAAGCCGCGCTGTAGGTCATTACATGTCATCTGTCTCAACAGCTCCGTCGTTTTCTTCTATACCTCAGTACAGATGTGACTTTAGGGATAAGAAAGAAGTCACACGGTGCTAGGTCTGGTGAGTATGGAGGGTGTTCTAGCACTGCAATCTGTGTGTGCTGGTACGTTGTCCTGATGGAGGATGAAACCGTTTTTCCACAACTCTGGCCTCTTCCTTCTGATTCTTTCCCACAAAGTTTCTAGAACATTTGAATAGTAATGTTGATTCATTATTTAAATGCTGAGTTCATGGTCAATTCGAACAATTTTCTAAATTTTTTTCCACATTTTAATTTGTTTTTGATGTGCAAGGCCTTCCGGGACGTTCATAATCTTCGATACCCTCATGACCGTCACTAATTCTTCTGTGCCACTCAAACACACGTCACGTAACATACAATCTGCCTCGATTAGCATATGGAAAGATTTGGTGAGCATTTTTGTTAAACTTAACTAAAAATCTAAGTCAACACGTTGCTCCTAGTTTTAAACTAAGCATTTATTTACGACGCGCGGGAAAAACACAACTCCTTCCGACGCTGTGTGACAGCAAACTATCTGTGCGAGAGGGGTGAAATTAGCGAAACCGTTTTGGGATAGTCCAAGGTCAATGTTCCTCCACTCACTTTTAACTGGTTTATTTTTTACAAGTACAGTCACGTTATTTAATAGCCACACCTCGTATACCGTACAACATAGGTTTGTATACAGTACAACATACTTCTAATAAATGAAAACGCATGACAACAGGCGTTGGCTGAAAAATTGGTAAGATTTTACTTGACATAATAATCAAATCTCCTTTTAATTGATCATAGCTCGTATGGTGGCGAAACAACAAGAACGGAGACCCTAAAACAAGACAGTCATGCATTCCAAACTCAATCATTGGTGTTCAACTAGATACATCCAGACGTGCGGTGTTAAAATGCCCTTTACCATTGACTGAGGAGACCGCAGCCAACGAAGGAATAATGACAACTCAACTACCCAACCATTCTTACTGCCAACACAACAAAAAAAAACAAGAACAACATCAAAAACGGGGAGGGCAGGGTTTCCAGGAATAAATAGCTGTCAGTGATCACTATTCCTAAAAACACACCCCTACCTATGATAGGCTGACAGATTACCACCTCATCAACCAATTAACATATAAAAGGGAACCGATAACATCTTCTAGGAGCCCCACTCTAGCACCCAAAAAGTTTAATGTTGCTCTGGCTTATTCAGCCCAATGCATCAATTCTGGGGATTGGTCTTCGCTATCATGTGGCATGTACCGGTGTCTCAAATACACAGTGAATGTAAGATGGAAGTTTTGCGCCCTGAGCTGTAAAACGATGCAATCCTTCCAACTTGTTTTTTTCGGCGATATAAGCTCACTTCCTAACCCTAGTGATAACTCTGGGCAATGGTGCATTGCATTTGACCTTTCCTAGGATGTCCAATGGTCCACTCTCCTTTTAAAAGCCAGCTGATAATGGATACGATGTGCGCCACGTCAGGCAGCCATTCAAATGTCATGTGACACTGAACAAAATTATGAAATCTCGACTATTCATGGTGATGAAATATCAACTATTGAAAATATATTTATTTTACTTACAATATTTTTTTTACAATCAAAATGACTTATTATATCCATCTAAAATATATCAGTAACTAGAAAAATTAATATCTAGGCAACAAAAGGAGGCAATATTGAAGATAAGCAGATTACAACCTGTTCAGACCCCAGTCCAGCTACATTACCTTCCAAACATCCATAATACAATTTTCTTTTAACATGCAGTAGATTCAGGGTTATATTTTTTTTATATATATATATATAAATTATTGAAATTCATTTTAATATCCTCTCTTAATGTGGGGCTTCTTTGCCCTTCCTGCTCTCCAAAGATTCATAGCAAAATGTTAAAAAGTAAAAATAAAAAAAAAATGAAATGTTACATTTAAACATTTTTTTTTACCATTTTAAGCATTCAACACATGAATACAGTACAAAGTCCTCCATCTCCTATTATTAACATTGCTATAGAGATACCCAAAGGCAATTCTGACCTAGCACTGACCATTTTTAAATCAAATAAATTCCTAAACCTTAGAGGATATTTTATCGGTAATGGGAAAGTGTAGCGAGTTTTATGTTATCTAATTATGAGTCTATGCCTCTGACACTTCCTCACACCCTGTTGTATTTCAGGCAAGCGCTATATCTTGAAGATCAGCAAGAAGCAGCATTAGCCTGTTGGTTATGCTGAGGCATATTTCATTTATGACTACAAGCTTCTGCGGTGTCCATGAGGTCAGCACCGCGCAAGACACTTTCCAAACATTGTCACTGCTCCCTGATTACTCCGCGAGTAGCGCAGGTGGGGGAAGACTCTGTACAGCTTCTTGCATCAAAGGGAAATTATTACCGCTAATTTCTAATAGAAGATTGTTATTTATACATTTTCTAAAAAGAAAAAAAAATAGAATACTTACTTTATTTAGAAGTAGCATTTGCTTATAATTACTATTATTATTTTTTGTGTAAGGGATTTTGCTCAATGGGCTTCTACACCCAAAAGTTATATTTTATGTATTACCGTATATACTCGAGTATAAGCCGAGTTTTTCAGCACATACTCGAGTTTTTCGGCTTATACTCGAGTGATTCTCCAGGACCAGGGCTGGTTCTCCCGTTACGCAGCTGAGTAGGGCGCCACATATTGGAGGGCGCCTCACTCAGATGCGTATCATGCGAGCCGCGGTGCAGATTGTGTCTCTGTGACACAGCTGCACCGCGTGTGTAGCGCTGACCGGACCGACTTCGGTCAGCACTACACAGTGCCAAACACACAGCCGCCGGCAACGTCAGCTGTGTGTTTGTTGTAATTAGCAGCCGATGAGAGTCTGTCAGACCCGCAGTGGGTAATGGGAGAGACGTCATGATGTCATGACGTCTCTCCCATAATGCAAAGCGGCCGGAGGAGCCGGTAGCAGCGTCGGGACCAGGAGCGGGGTCTCAGGGAAGTGTTTATTTTTATTACGTCTCTCTCTACTGGGGGGGCTACTACTGGGGCAGTACCTGGGGGGGATTACTACTGGGGCACTACCAGGGGGGGATATTACTACTGGGGGCAGTACCAGTGGGGGTTACTACTGGGGGCACTACCAGGGGGGATTACTACTGGGGGCACTACCAGGGGGGGATTACTACTGGGGGCACTATCAGGGGGGGATATTACTACTGTGGGCACTACCATTGGGGGTTACTACTGGGGGCAGTACCAGGGGGGGGATTACTACCAGTAGCTGCTGCATTTCCCACCCTAGGCTTATACTCGAGTAAATAAGTTTTCCCAGTTTTTTGTGGTAAAATTAGGTACACCTGCTTATATTCGGGTCGACTAATACTAGAGTATATACGGTATATGCAGAATAGATATGTATTATAGTGTTCCTTCTAGTTCCGGAGGGAGGCAGGGCGCCGGAGCTAGAGAGGGCATGCCCGCGCGCGTCCGAGAAGGGGTCGTGGTCATCGGAAAAGGGGGCGTGTCTATAAGACGCGTCCCCTTTTCGTCACTCTTGGGGGCATGCCCGGCACTTACGGACACGCCGGGCAGCCCCCAAGCCCTGCAGACAGGGAGAATAGATGCCGGGCGCATGCGCACGGCGTCTATTCTCCGGCGGTGACCGGGTCACCGCATGTTTCTCCACCGGCGGGACACTGCGTCCCGCGGGTGAGAACGGCTCCCGCAGGCTGTGAGGGCAGGGCGCTTTTTGCCCTCCTCCTGGAGGGCAGGGCGCTTTTTGCCCTCCTCCTGGAGGGCAGGGTGCTTTTTGCCCTCCAGAAGGAGGGCAGGGCGCCGCGCCCCGCTAAAACAGCCTAGCGGGAACGCTATATTATACTCAGCACCACAAGACTGAGTCTTGTAGTACTCCAGAGAGCAGATGGATCCAGAGACAGGACAGTGTCCTGAAAATCAGAGTGGCCATGTATCAAACATTCTAACGAGTGGAGACAAGGCACATAGTAGCCAATTAGTTTTTTATTCCCCGCTCTATAAAACGTTTTCTACATTCTCCTGAACCCAAGAGTTGGGTAAGGAAGCCTCTCAAAATGTTTGGTGGGGCATGGGTACCGAGATGGGACAGTATGAAAGTTTGAGCTAGAATGTTTTTGTACAAAACATTTAATGAGAGAGAGCGAGAGAGGAGACAATCATTATCTGATTTGTGAGGGTATAGGATCAAGAGGAGAGGTAGCAGAGTAGGAAGATGAGAAGAGTGTAGAAACTTCATCTTCAGTTGTGGGATCAAAAGGAGAGAAGATAGCATAGGGCTCAGGGAAGGAATTGAGCAGGGGATTAGGGCACCATTTCACATTGGATCTTTTCACTCTTGTCCTTGAATTACGTAGCAAGCACATTCTTGGGAATTGACGGTAGTCGGTGGATTTGGTGTTAGAAGGTTGAGAAGATATTTATATGTATTACACATGCATTTTCGGCTACCACCTGAGCGGAGATGAGAGATTGGAAGTATGTTTGTCTGGCAGTGTCCAGAGCATTTTGATGGGAGTGGTAGATAGTCTTATATGTGAAGAAGTCATTGGATGTACAACACTTACATCAATTATGTTTTTCTTTATGAGAAACAATTTGAAGAAGTCGTGTTACTTTAGAGTACAATGGCTAACACTGTACATGACGTGGAGTGTGAAGAGAAATTGGAGTCTTTTCTTGAAAGACTCTTTCTAAGGTTTGAATTTTAGATGCTGGGGTCCATATGGGCTGCCACTGGATTATCGATCATGGGCGCAGGATATGCAGTGCGCATACGGTAACATACTTGCCTATTTTTTTAAGACCTACAGATGTGTCTTCATACACCTTTGCTCTACGCGTGCCAAACAGCCCCTCTTGGTGCACCAGGGTCCTTGCGACTTTGTACATAGGTGGTGCCAATTCCTTTGCAACAAAAGTCGCCACCTAGCGTCTCTGGTAAACTGTGAGCGATGTACACTCCCTATGTCGGAGCATCTCAGTCGTGCCAAGCGTCTTGTGCTGTATGGCGTAAAGATGATAGGACACATCTGTACTCTCAAGGAGTTATGAGAAGGGAGGTCCAAGTGGAAAAGGGGGGTGTGGTGACATAAATTGAAGCCCCAACCTATGCTGTGCAATGAGGACGGGCCGCAGGAAGTGAGTGGGGTCTAGGAGGGTGTCTCCTGAACATTCCCGGGAAAGTAGGCAAATATGGCACATGGCCCATGATTTAGTCTAGGGGGTATATTTACTAAAAGTAATTTTTGCTTATTTTTTAATATAGTTTTTCTGTTGGTTTTGCAATTTGCTCATTTACTAAAGGCAAACTCGACCTACTTACCAACTTTAGAACATCGGACCAACTATAGATTACTTTACAAAGATAAGTATACCAACCACAGATTTACTAAGCATCAGGTTACAAAAATGACTGACACCAACCAAAAAACGACAGCCAACCCGTCCCAAACAATAGACCTACCTGTATGTGACCAGGCGAGTTTGGGTGAAGCACTGCACAAAGAACTATGATCTGTGTAGACTTTATTGTATTAACATGTTTATAAATTGTTTTTGTTTTTTCAAAATGTGGGGTCTCCCCCAAATTCATAACCAGACCCGGGCCTCTGAGTCTAGGCTGCTATTAAAAAATAAGGCAGGGGACGCAGCGTGGGGTCCTGTTTTCCTATTCATGATGCTATAGCAATGGGAAACATAACGTGGGGTACCATGCCATATTGGCAACCAGCTCCAAACTGGTCAGCCAAGGATGCCCGGACATTAAGAGCCCACTGGCACCTGTAGTCCACCGTTGCACTTTTAAATTGGGGGGCACTAGTTAGGAAAAAAGTTCCAGAACACTATGGACTTGTATCCATACACACCAGGGGGATATAAAACAGTTAAACAATAACGCGTAAAGTATTAAAGCAGTACAGTAGTGTTTGTCTGAATGAGCCTTTACATGGTGCTGGTGTCTGCAAGGTTTCCATCTTTATCATGTATTAAATGAAATCTATGTCATACTTACTTTTCCAATCTCCTCTCTGGGACAAGCCCGGACAGGAGATGCAGATGACCACTTAGGGGGCGGGGCCGGGCTCTTTACCAAATTTTAGCCCCGTCCCTCCCTAGGGAATTTCGATTCCCGGTATAATCTCCCCACTCTACTGGGGGTGCAAGGGAGTACCCGGGAAATCGGGAGTCTCCTGCACTTTCCTCCAGGGTAGGTAAGTACAGTATGATGTACGTATGTAATACTAGTGAGAGATTTACTATCTGGAGGTTTAGCAGAACATCTCAGTGTTATTTTGATTTCTTTACTTTAAGTCTCCAAATTTCCCTATCTATGGTGAGTGCAATTTTATGCTAATGTGTTCCTTATATAAAAATGACTAATTTCTCTGTAATGAACCAGTCTATGCACTGCAGAGAGTTTCACTGCACCTGTTTTTCTCAGGCAGAGTATGAATTACGGATTCACGTAGTCTGTGAATCACCCGCACCAGTTAATTTTTCACCCTTTTTATTCAATGCTGGCAATTCTTAATGCATTTATTGTGGCAACTGGCTTATTTTGTGCAAAATATGAGCACAATCTCTGCACCTGCAATTACTGCCGGATTTAATTAGGGACTTAAGTGAAGACAGAGATTTTTATTTTGTTATTGATGGAAGGTATTTGGCTATTGACAGGATCAACCATATTTAGTCATTACATTTCATTAAATTACAATTGCCTTTTTTAATATTATTATGTTTCTAATTTATAGCGTTTATTCTACTCTCTGTCTATTAAAAAAAAGAAAACGTTCCTAAAATAATTTCTGAACATTTGTTTACATAGCGCACACAAATTGCGCAGCGCTTTGCAGAGCTTATTTAATCATATCATCCCCCGCCCCAGTAGAGGTACAATCCATATTGCCTACCACACACACACACACGCCATACTTGCCTACCCTCCCGATTCGACCCCCCGACGACCCGTCCACCCCCCCCACCCTGCAATTACTATATAAACCCCGGGGGGGTTTATGACACGATTCGCGCTGAATTGCATCATCGCGGCTCCGCCTCCTGCTGCACATTGACGTTAATCTGGGCACTGTGTTGAGGGGGCCGCGACACGCCCCCCCCGCCATGTAAGCCCGACAGCTCCCTCCCGGATGGGACACACACACACGCACACGCTCAAACCATTGTTCATTTATTTTTGTCAGAAGCCACTTAACCTATCAGTAAGTGTTCGTCTTCCTTCTCAGCGAAGCGGCAATTTTGTGAATAAACCCACATTCAGTCAGCCTTTCAGTTGATTAGGAGCCAGTGAAATGTGGGCCTAGTGCTCAGATAAGAAAGATGCAGCAATGGTCCTGGCAAGCAGAGAACTGCAGCGGAAGAGGCTGTTTGGTAGAGGTGCGCAATTTTTGTTTCACCGTGTCACGGAATTCATAGTCTATGCACAGAGCCGTTATGATGATGTTAAACCATTCTGCTCTAAGGGGTGGGACTGTGAATTCCAGGCATCACAAAAACAATAAAGCTTTATGCTTCAAATTCTGGAAAGGACAAATGTGCAAAATCTCGTCAGATTGAGGCAAATGTTCCTCAAAAAAATATTTAGGGGCCTATTTATGGAGCCTTATGGCCTTTTGCTGTTTAACTCAGACTACCACAGGTTGGCGCCCATTCCAGAATTCCATCAGTGGTAGTCCTGTCTGGCGACAGCCCTCCCACACTCTGCATGAGGAAGCTAGTAATCGTCTATTTAAGAAGGACACCGGCGAGACAGGTGTATCCGGGACTAAGCATCGCTCAACTGCCCCAGTGATGTCTTTTCTTAAATAGGCCTTAAAAGATTTCCTATTTCGGTAATAAACGGTAATAAAGGAAGGTGAATGGGTCGTTTTGAAAAATAGACCTCTTAAAATCAGTAAAAAAGAGAGTGCCTATAAAACGGGATGTAGTCACCATCCTGGCGTGCGGGATACCGATGGACAAAATACTGGGGCTGAAATCCTGTCAGTGGCGGGATGCCGGCACCAGAATCCCGACCGCCGACATCCCAAAGGTAAGTATCGGACGTTTGGGGGAGAGTTAGGGTGCTGAGGTAGGGTTAGGCATTAGGGGGAGGGTTAGGCACTAGGGGGGAGGGTTAGGTTTAGGGTGCGGGGAGGTTAAGTTTAGGTACCGCAGAGGGAGGAGTAGGGGTAGGGGTTGCCCTATGGGTGTTGGGATTCTGACTGTCGGGATATACCTAACCCCTATAAAACCATAGAAAAGCTAATGCTTAACTTTTTAAGACATAAAAAAAAGTTCCTCAGCCATCCAGTAAACGGTTAATGGGAAAGATAAAGAGATGTGCAGTTGGATATAGCCAGAGTTAAGAAGACTAACAGCTACACGCTCGCATTGATAGCACCGGGCTACGTTTCTCTAATGTGTTCTTCATGGCAATCATAGCAGTTCGAGTAACTTATACCAAACAGTCTGCTCAATGCCCGGTATTGCAATTGATTTTAGCTGCACTGATTGCTTATTGCAGAGGAGCAGTGTAAGCCACAAAACACAGGGAGAGGTGCCTTTGGCAAACTGTATGAATCTATGAGGTGATCGATAAAGCTTTGTTTATGTTAATTGGCTTTCGCCTCCACAAGCAGAATATTTTTTAAATCATTTTTACGCAAGATATGAAGTGAATGTGAATGCTAGCAATACCCAGAGCACCGGCTGTTATATAACTTATATACAGGGCACCTCTAGTGAAAGCATAAGGCAGGGGAAGGCAATCTGTGAAACTACACATCCCAGCATGCCCTCCCACAGTTTAAAAATGTGACAGGACATGCTGGGATGTGTAGTTCCACAGCTGCTAGAGTGCCACACGCTGGCTACCCTGGCATAAAAAATGGGCAAAGTTCTAAAAATAAATCTCTCTACACTCACCTTAAACTAGTGCATACAGGACCTCATTCAGAGGCGGTCGCACGGAGCGATTGGACGTAGCGAGCGATGGTGTTTTTCAACTGCGCATGCGTACACATGGCAGTGCACGTGCGCAAGCCTGTCTTTCCGACCGCAATCCTCTTGCTCGCTAGTCACTACGAGGTCGTAGCTGTGATTGACATTTTGTGCCGTTTGTGGGTGGTTACAGGGGAAGGTGCTTGTGAACGGGGGTGTGGAGGTGCGCACGCAGGCGTGGTTGACCTTAAAAAGGGCGTTTAAGGGCGTGCATATATTACTGAGCGAGTCTTCACACACATCATCTCGTTGCAATAACGACGCTACTGCTCACAGAGCTAAAGGTAGCCCAGGGTCTACCTTAAGCATTGTGAGTGCAGGCGATGGTTTCTGCCTCAACCGATGTCTGTAGGCAATTAACAATGTAACAGGTGTTAATCGTGCTCACGTAGGTTGCCGCCTGCGACCGACTCTGAATTAGGCCGAGATAGGAGGTGTGCTTTCATTGTTGTGGGTGTTTCTGCGCTTACGATGTGCGTTGTGATTGAGCGCCCGTTTTGCTTATTTTCGATCACTTTGGGTGCGACCGATCGCTCCCGAGCGACCGCCTCTGAATGAGGTCCACAGTCACAGCGATTGAGGCCATTTCAGGAACTCAATATTCAAGAGAATGAAGCCTATCAAGTCCCTAAAAGCTGATGACATCAGCGATTGCAACAAGCCTCAACAACGTCACAAATAGTGAACTAAAATGCAGTATACTAAAGAATATTGGTTCAGTCCACAAAATGGCTGCCTCCATACAGGGCCTCAGTGAGATCCTATAATGTGGTATTGGGTATTTCCTTTGCTTTCCAGCATAGTTCCTTATGTCAGTGATCAGTAATTAGTAGAGCAGACCCTTGGGTAGAAGAAGGCAGGACTTCCCAGTCAGCAACAACATGGCTGGAACTTATCAGTTTTCTGCCTGCCTGGCTGGGTCACCCTGGGCACTGGGGGGTCTATAGACAGTGGGGGAACTACTGTAGGTGCAGGGAGTGCAAGTACTATGGGTCTAGGTGGGGTGAAAAGAACAGAGCGGAGATCTCTCAGCAGGCGCATGCCCAGAAAAAGCTCTTTGTAGGCTACAGGGTCATCGCCGCTACCCTACCCTGCCTAGGGTGTCGCTCTCTGCTCTGGTGCCTCTAGCACACTCGGCTGATGCATCAAACTGCTGAGGTACAGACCACAGTGTGCTAGAAACACCAGAGCAGAGAGCGCCACCCCAGGCAGGAAAGAGGAACTGCACGGGTTGCGACAGGTGCAGGGTGCTAGAATGACCACTACCTATGGATATCTCTAAACTGAACAGAGAAAAACATACTTATCACAACATATGAGCCCAACAAGTCAATTAGACTAAATGAGGCATTTATAACAACAATGGGTCAAAAATCTTTGTCCCATTTTGTATTTTTCCGCAAAACCGCTGCTTGCACGCAGCAGAGTATTCATTTTTATTGATGCCAGAAGCTGAATTATAATATTAGAATATAATCCACTTTACCTTCCATCCTGTATATGGTACCCAGAGGCGTCGGCACGCCAGCTCGTGCAGTTGCTGAAAACAATTCCTTTGGAAAGTGAATCACAAAACCAAAACAAAGCTAAACAAACACTAATTTCGTAGCATAAAAGACACTTTAGTGTATCAGTGAGAGCACATTCTCTGGTGGCATAACTAAAAGGATTCAATACCGTAGCACATGTTATACTAAAGCAAATTACATTACCACCAGGCAGGAAGGCTTCAGAAAATCCTTATTCCGCTAAATAAAGACCCTCGTGCATATTTCACACACTTGAAGAAAAGAGGACAAATGTTGTGTGATGAAAGCCAGTTTAATTGACAACTGCAGCTTAAAATTAAATTAGACCATGCTTTGTATACATTGCTGCATTGTGGACAGCTGTAGGTTTACACTTTAATCGGCTGCTTGTCAAGCACGTAAGCTTGGTTAATTGTCACCTGAATGGGGCAAAATCAAGCAATTAACGAAATTGAGCAAACTAAATAATGGGTTGGGTATGGGATGCCATCGGTCGGCATCCCAGCAGTCAGAATCCTGACTCCGGTATCCTGACAGTGTTAGGATACTGACACCTAACCCTACCCTTAAACCTAACCCTCCCTCACCGCACCCTAAACCTAACCTCCACCTGTAGTTCCTAAACCTAACCCTCCCCCCCAGTGCCTAACCCTCCCCCTGGCACCTTCCCCTAACCCTAACTCCCCCCCCTAACCCCACTACTTACCGTCGGGGTGCCGTTGCTGGGATCCTGACTGGTGTCGGGATTCTGGCGTCGGCATTCTGAGCGTGGGCATCCTGACTGCCGGGACAGTAACTTCATCCTGTTGGCCGGGATAATAACTTCATCCCGTCAGAGCAGATGAGTGATACTGGCCTGAAGCAGCAGGGTTTAACCTACGGCCTTCATCCCTCCCAACTCTTCTGGTATTTGTGGGACAGAATGCAACTGAGGGTTCCATTCTATCACCCCAATGGGGACAGCATTGTCCCGTTGGCCTGACGCTTTGTAGGTATAAAGGTGAGTTGGTTGGAGAGGAAAAGAGGGGAATGTCAGTCCTCCACACCGACTTCTAGTCGCTACCATGACCCCATCTTGACATTGTCATGGTTCCTCTCCTAATTCAAGGATCTAAAATGTTGGATTATATGAGCTTTGCCAGACAAGTGGGTGGCAGGCTTGAGTGAATAGATCAGGTTTAAGGGCACAGTGAAAGGCTGGGGATATGAATGCACGTCTGATTGAGCTTGTGAGGGCATTAGTAAGTTAGGTAGAAAGTAGCATGGGAGAAATCCTGAAGACTGTAGAGGGAGGAGAAGATCAAGGAGGAGGTGTCTACAGTCATTGGTAGAGTAAAATGGGTGAGAGGCAGCTTAATAAGGTTGAAAATGTAGGAATGTAAAGAGTGGTTGAGGGCTTTGTGAGAGAAGTCTGAACTTGTTTCTGTATTGGACAGTAGTCCAGTGGGGCGACTGGCAGAGGGGGCAGTGGGGCGACTGGCAGAGGTGGGCGCAATTGAAGTTAGACTGAAGAGACTGGAGTTTAGTAGTCCAGAGAGGAGATGGTTCAGTAATCTAGATGAGAGATGATAAGGGTTTGAATGCGAGTTTTAATGGCTTCATGTGTGAGTAACGGTCTGATCCTCTAAATATTATAACATAGGATGGAAGCAGCAGTATTGGGAGATGGGCTGAATGTGGAAGGGAACCAATAGGGCAGAGTGAAGGATGACACCTAGACTGGCGACTTCAGAGACAGAGGATAGGGAGGTGTTGTCAAAGGAGAAGGAGGGGACCTTGACAGAGAGAAAGACAATGACTTCAGTTTTAGAGATGTTACATTTAAGAATGCAATGGATTATCCAAGAAGAGATGGTGGACAGACAGCACATACCTGTAACATGGAAGATGTCAGTGGAAGCGAGGTAAACTTAGGTGTGGTGGTTTTATGGAAGGCTGAAGGGGCTGATAAACTCACCCAGGGAAGGGAAAAATGTCAGCCCACAGCAGCTCTGATCTTATTTGGGGGTCACTGCTCCCTATGCAACAAGATAAATGACTAAGGTCAACTTTAAATAGGTCCCTGTCTTCTATATGATAATTTTCTTGTGGAATGACTCCTTTTGATTTTCATTGTGGGAAGAATAAACTCAGCCGCCCGTAGCCCTAGATGTGAAAATGCTCTATACAGCCGCAGAATGGACACACAGACAAGAATAATACGGCACTAAGCAAGATATAAGCAACATAAGAATGTATGCAAATAAAACAGCCCTGCAATGCACTGCACTTAATGTGCCTTAGATCAGAAAATACGGCACGTTTTACATGAAAAATAAGCACTTTACAATGAATTCAAAGTTTAATCTTTTCTGTAAACGACTTGTCATTTTCCTCTTCCTGATAAAGCACAGTTAAATTTACATTTTGTTGACTGCATGATATCATAACCGTGAAGCAATTATGAAAAAGCCACTAGAGATTCATTCTTAAAAGCCAATGACTAAAAACCTGTCAGGAGCCCCACATTTTAAGTCTTTTATGATGCAAAGTTGATGGCTGTTGCTGGAGAGTTTTAGGGTGTCTGTATAATGGCAAATTGGAATGAAAGATGATAAACCAGATATTACAGACCTCAGTTTTTTTGCATAAGTGTACACGCTAGGTGTGAATATTAGATATACACAAATATAATTACGTTAGGGAACCCTTTCATGATGCAAAGCGTGGTGTTTCATTGATAGAACTAGAAATTAGGTCTGGATATGGGAATATACAGTAACATTAGGTAATTGGGCTAAATGATCATTTATACTTTGCTTTATTCTTATTTTCTGTGTATCTCTACCTCCGAACATCGACCTCTGGGTCTTGGCCATGCCTGTGGTGACTTAGACGCTCCCTAAACAGGTGTGGCTATCACAGTCCCCACTTACTGTACAATCCTACAAAGTTCCCAGGAGTAAGAACAAACAAATTGGCTTCCAGGACAGCTGGACAGTTCACTAACATCGTGATAGTTGGATGGTATGCATCTACTTACTATGGAGGAGCAGACGTGTATAGGAGCACACCATTGCAAACATTAAAATACATCATCATTAATGTTAGTACCCTACAGAAATAGAGGTTGTGAAAGTGAAGCCCTGCAGAGAATGGGCTCTTAGTTGTGGCGTCCAACTAAAGTTTCCCGTGGGGAAAGAACTTGAAATCCGTCTTATGTATAAGTTGGCCAAAACAAAATACTGAATTATACTGTTAGCTATTATTGTTTTATTATTTTGATCTTTTAGTAATAGGTCTTATATTTAACTGCTGTGCTAAGCAAGTGTAATGTATTGTGATTACCGCCCCTGTTGTATTTTGCCCAGAGGAGTGGTTGGTAACGCCAGCCTATTCACCCCAGGCCTAGCCACCTCCTCTGTAGTGCTCAGGGCCCCATTTATCAAAGAGTTGTATTTTTTCAAACAGATGACAGTTGGGAGCTGATTGGTTGGAGCACCATTATCGTACGCAACAAGTTTTATCAGTTGTTGTGAACGATAAAACTCGTTGATAAAGATTTACAGAGCTTACGTGAGCGTTGTACAGATATAGAGACATATTCATCATAGTGCAAAGTGGCCAATGGCCAACAAAAAACGTGTGTTTTCAACAACAATGGGGGTTTGTAATATGTTGACAGTGACCATGTGGACATTTAATAATGTTGAAGCGAAAATATCGTCATGGGCATGATGTCGACAATGAACGTGTCAACATGGCCCTTACATCGACGACTGTCATGTCGACATTCAGCATGTCAACACTGATGAAATGTTGACTTGGTCATAATATCGGCAATTAATTATTAACGGTAACTGTAACCCAAACCCTAACCCTAGCAGTAACTCTAAACCTAACTCTAACCTCTAGACCTAAACCTACCCTAATGGTCATGTCGCCATTTTCACTATGTTGACATTCTGCCCGTGTCAAAATTTTCCAGGTGTCGCCATGTACTTTTAACCATGTTGATGTCATGAATGTCGTTTTTCTGTTGTCAATAATATGAACGTTGACATAATGGCCATTGCCAATATGACTGCATATTGCAATACGACTACGCTCTAAACACCAAGGGATTTTTGCAGAGTTGCAGCAACGATAAACTTCATAGTGCAGAGTTTCCCAAACTCCACCATTAAGCACAGGTGACTTAATTAGAACCTCGGTCACCCCTTACTCACTGTAGCTCTCCCCTCACTACACTAAGCTTCAGTGTCCATTGATTCTCCTACCAGCATCACTGTGTTTCCTCTTGCTGCTGCTGACTGAGCTCCGATCTCTAAACACTGCAGTGCACTTCCTGGTCACATGACATATCCAAGATGTCCATCAGTGCTCAAGGCACTCCCCCCATACTCAGAGGCATGCCTCTATTAGCTCTCTTTCTGTGCAGCTTACAGCCTGTAGTGTGGCCCCGCCCCCAGCTCTGCAAGCAGTGTCTGACTATACGGAGGCGAGGCTGAGCTGTTGCTGCCTCATCTCTCGTCTCCCTGCAGTCCCAGGGAGCTCCACAAAGCTGGTGAGTGTTAACTATCAAAATGATTACAATAAAAAAAGAAGATGTTGATAAGTTATAAATATCTTCTTCGTATTATTCTAATCATTTTTCAATGAAATCTCAGGAGTATGACAGGGGAGGCTCTGCACCTAAGCACCTTTCCTGCACTGCAGGGCTGGCTATTCACTGTTGCTGCTCCTTTAAATCTGCATGACAGGCAGAAAGTGATGCGGAGATCCCCTAATCTGTGCTTTCTGGCTACAACAGCCTCCTCTCCTCCTATTACTTTTGTAGAGAAGCTTAGCCTTCTTATATGTCCCTTTATATCATACACAAGTAGGGCTAGGGAGACTATATAATTTTTATATTTTTTTTGCCATTTATAATAGTCACTATATGCTAATTACCATTCATTTAATCTTTAAGGTCAAATGCATATGCAAATTATTTTATCTATAATCCATTTTGAATGAAAATGATGTAATGTTTATACTAAATGCCTGTGCGGTTGACCTTAAAGATTCAGTGAATGGTGATTTGCATATAGTTACTATCATAAACAGAATTTTTTTTTTTTAATTATATATTCTAACTAGTCCTAATAGTCCTTATTATATTATTTGAACTTCCTCCCTTGTGTTGGATAGCTTCATATGCCTGCTGTCTAATACTCTTGGGGATGGTGGTAAGGTGCCAGTGGTGGTTGATACATATATGCATTTATATAAGGGGCCTATTCATCATCACTTAATTTATACAAAAGCAGGTGAAAATTAACACTTTCACATACTTTTGTAAAAAATAAGTGTCGTCAGGCCCATTTATTAAGTTCTGAAAAAGCATTTTTTTCAGAACTTGATGGTGTCACTGTACGCCATCCTGAGATAGCGTTCAGCCCCGATAATCTTCACAGGCTGCTGTTTACACATGCATACTGTATATTTTGCTTTTGTGCGCGTATTTTAGCAAAATGTGGTGGGGGTGGGGGTTTTGTTTGTTTTCTCTAACACACAAGACAGTGCGCCTGAATCTGAGTCACATGTAAACCGCCTGATGATTATTTGCAACAGTGCATGCGCAAAACAGTTTTGAAATCCCTTATAGAGTGTACGCACTGAGGTGCCTGCTGTGTTAGGGACAGACAGTATCAGAAAGTAGTTCACGCAAAAATGGTCCATTCAGTGGGCATATTATGGGAGTGTTCAGGCGTGTCAGTGCCAGCGGCACACGCAAGCATGGCAGCAGGTGGTCAGACGGAAAAACTGCGCCTGCCAAAGGGCTGGTGTAATTTTCAATAGTGTGACTGATAGAGGCGTATAGGGACAATTAAATCGGTATTACAGCTTGCACGGGCGCTAAAAGTGGGCGTCTCTCTACTTGAACATTCATGCCGCACGAATGAACACAAGGGACGAATTTTGTATGCCATCAGCATAAACTCGTGGATGGGCGACCGCCAACACACGCTGCTGCCTGCGACGCACAATCAGGCCCAGAGACTGTTTTTTTTTTGTTAAAAAATATATATATGTGTATTTAGCAAGCAAAGCAAATTGTTAACAACAATGGCAAAAATCAGACGCATACTGTATACTGCAGTGCCTATGCGTAACCATGTATCCTGAGATGTGTACGGCTCAGCGCGTTGGCAGAAATACGCATCGATACTATTTGCAAGGATACAACCTGGACTAAGTGGCATTGGTTTGTAACCATAGTCTTTAGGACAAATATTCTTAAATACTTATTATTGCAGTTTTCAGAAATAAATATTTATGTCACCTGCCAAAGGTCTGAAAGTGACTTATTTTACATAGGGGGAGGGGGGGGGGGGGATATTTTCATACATCCGTCCTAACAAGAGGGAATCTGCAATACTCGTGTCTGGAAGGGCCTCAGCCATAGGGAGCAGCAGTGCTTTATCTTGTCAAAGGATGCAGCAATAGACTATCTCCATTATCACAGAGGGAAGGGGCGTGTCTAAGGATGCTGGTGGTTTCCATAGCAACTAAGTATGCTGAGCATTGGAGCATAAGCCTGGCGTTCCTGATATACAGAAATTCCAGCAGAAGGCAGAATGGCAACGCAGCCACACTGACTGGCAGTGATAAATAATAACACAGATCTATATGTTTCACTGGTGACAGAGAATCTCACAGTATGGGGCGCAGCATGCAATACAAACATAGACATCAAATAAATAATATATACTCTGCTAGCTTCATATAATTACCTTGCTAGCTTATTCGTGTAGGTACAGTATATATAATACATGTCAACAAATAAAGTCATATTGGGCCTGATTCAAATGTGGATGGTATTTAAATGCCGCAGGAGGCGTCTATAGGTAGCAGATGCTTCCTGACTGCAATTGTGATCCGAGTGCATCGTTCGTAGACAGCTGCATTAGTTCACCATCGCCACCATTGGTAGCGATGACTCTGCAGCACTGGGCAGTCTCAGTTAGCTTCAGATTACTCAGGCTGGCAGCCTGCGAGGCCAGGAAGTCTGCGTCCACCGACCCTGACCTTAACTCAGAACTCACAGAAAACAGGGTCAACGTGCACCCATTTTCGGGAACACAGCCCAGGCACGCCCATGCTCCGCCCCCAAATGCCACAGCATGTAAATCATGCTACGATTAGGGGGGGGGGGGGCTGTGGGCGAGATCCTCACAGGACCCGTTCTGTGCATACGCACAAGGGGTCCTGCGCATGCACGGACCCTAAACATTCGGATTAGTACGGAAACTATCGGTTTACATACTAATCTGAATCAGGCCCATTATGCAGTACTATACTTCAGCAGTGTTCATACAAGGTTTATCCCACCTTAAATATGAACCAGGTTAGAAGCCCGACTAAATTAGAATAGACTGTGTAATCAACAGCTGTGTCAAGTGTGCCACAGTTATAGCCTCCGACACTTTGTTGGATCTATAATTTCATCTGGAATCAGTGACGTCACCAGAGTCTCAGTGATGTCACAGATTGCTAGTGAACACATAGGTCCTGATGTGAAGCGGACATAACCGCGGGCTCCCTGCGTCCAAATTAGTTCTTACTAGTGTATGCTAATGCCAGAATCCACCTTTGTATACTACAAACTCGTGTGACTGCATGTGGAAGCCGAAACCCACCGCTGTTCTTACGTCCGCAGGCGCCGTCATTAGTATCGGCACTTACAGCAGCTCCATGCTGGGTGCAAGTGATCCGGCAAGCACAGACGTCCCACTGCCACGCTGCGAATGAACGCAGCAGTCGCCTGACACACCCACAAAACAAGAAATTCACGCAATCGCATGGTCGCCGCACAGTTACTGGCCAGACACGCCCATTTCATGGCAAGTGTGGTCTGGTCGACTGACAGATCCTTCCTTACGCAATAGCCATCGCCATCCATGTGCTGACATCTGAACACACGCACCAATGCTCATGCCTAGAAATATGAAAATCGGGGAGTATATTCCTTCCATGACGTAGGTGCCCACTAAGAAGGGATTTTTCTAAATTTGACTCTTAAGGGGGTGAAAAGGGCTAAAATGTTTCCTCCCCCTGTGCAATGTCCTGCCTGACTGTCTCATCGTGGCTGCAGCACAGTTGAATATTCAAACACCAACTGTCACCACAAGTGCTGCCAAACATCACTGGCAGTTGGTGTGGCTCCCCTGTATGAATAGTGAGGGAAGGGAATGTGTTACTACAGAGGCGAGTGAGGAAAATGTGTTACTGCAAAGGTGAGGGAGGGGAATGTCAAATGTGTTACTACAGGGTGAAGGAAGGGAATGTATTACATCACGGGCAAGGGAGAGAAATGTGTTACTAATACAGGGTTGAGCGGGGGCAATGTAATACTACAGAGATGAGAGAGGGCAATAAGTTACTACAGGTGTGAGAGGATAATATGTTACTACAAAGATGCAGGAGTGGAATGTGTTAGTACACAGGTGAGGGAAGCAGTATAGCATTGATGCATAACTATACAAGTGAAGGATTCATGTGTTACTGGAGTGGTGAAATGGAAAGAGTAAATATCTAAGGCCTACCCGGGTGAAACCGGGTACATCAGCCAGTGTATATATACATATATACACTATGTAGACAAAAGTGATTGGACACTGACAGCAAATAGATCAACAAGATTTTATTGGCATTAGTACTGTGTAGGACCACCACTCTCCAATTCGTCCCAGAGGTTCTCAATGGGGTTAAGATCTGGAATCTGAGCTGGCCAGTCCATCCGGGGCACTGAATTATCTATATACCAGTCCAGCGTCGCCCTGGAAACATGACAGATGGCATGGTCGTCCTGATAAAAACATTAGTTGTTTCCGTAGAACTGGAAGTACATGGGCCTCCCTATGTAGTGTTCTTGTCGAAACCGCCACATTAGTGGCCATTTGGAACTCATGCACAATGGTATGCATTGTGAGGTTGGGTATGAAATACAGACAGGCGGGATGCCTGCTGTCAAAATGCCGAAAGCGGCATCCCGATGCTCGATATCCTGACAGGGGTTGTGTAAGTATACTAACCCTCCCCCCTTCTCCCCCTAACCCTCTCTTCTTGCACTCTAACCCTCCCCACCCCACACCCTAACCCCCCCGCTTGGTGCCTAAACCTTACTGTCCCCTCTTAGTGCTACCCCCCACCCCCAGTGGTGTCTATCCCTAACCCCACTGTGGTGCCTAAACCTAACCCTCCTCCTCACGGCTAACAGCTAAGACGCCCCGGTGTACCTACAATTGGGTTGGCGGCTGTCGAGATTCCGGCGTTGGGATTTAGACTGGCGTCGGGATTTCAATGCTGGTCTTTAGTCCCGGGTCGGGCTTCCGATGGCCGGCATACTGACTACATCCAGCATGGTGTGCATTTCACTTGCACAGGGGTGTCCAATCACTTTTGTCTACACAGTGTATATAAAACCCACAATCTTTATCCTGCGCTATTAGTTAAATATTAAACACAAACTAAAAAAGTTAGATAAAATACTGTAGTTTTTCTTCTCTTCACAATAAGTCAGCCTGACCTAATCCCTAGAATTCTCTGCGAGAGTAATGTACCACGTTCTTGTGTGAATACTAATAAGCCTTAATTGATTCATGACAAGTTCATTATGCGGTAACCCCTGCTGCAGACAGTGCCCGGTTAGTAGGTCCAGGAGAGGCTCTATCTCTTGCTGTATCTGTCAAACTCTGGTACAGAGCATGTTGCTGAGTTCCTGTAGAGGCACAGGACTTATCTTTCCTCTACCTCTTCGGAAGCGCTAGGAAACAGTTTGAAATCTGCACTGACTGCACTGATCATGATATGTCCAGTGTAAGTTACTTCCAGTGAGTGAGTGAGTGAGTGACAGTAACAATCACAAATGTACAGTATGTGCACACATACTCACTCTGGAATTTGTCAACTGAAGAATGTGCTCTGTTTTTTAAAGGGCATAGACTAAGGGGGAAGCTCATATCTCGTTGATGGGTGGTATAGATTTGTGGCTGGGCACACTGGCGAGAATTACGGTAGAACAACATCTTTTGGACTGCAAGGCAAAATGAGCCATGTGGCAGTCGCAAAGTGCCGCCATTACAAGCGTTCCGACTCCGCTCCAATGGCACATTGTTCACATCGTCTGTAATTGTATTGCCCCCTAAGTGTTGATTGGCAGAAGGGCGGCCACTTGGCTGCAGGAAGGTCACCCCGATCTTCTCTGTTGAGCGTATGTGGGTCCCACGTTTATTAAAAATATGTCTACTAAAAGCAAAAAACTTGGAATGAAAAAAATATTCTCAAGGGCACAAATCGTGGTTTAAAATGTAAATGTATGAACTGCGACGTCATTTACATAATTCCCTAATATAGAATGACATTCAGAGCCGCCTGTAGCTCGAATGAACAAGCAGAATGCCACCAAATTTGTCAGGTAGACTAATTAGGACATACAGTAGGAAGCAGGATTCGGAATTGGTATTACCGCATGGCCGGCGGTTCGATTCCCGGCAGCGGCAGCCCGACATCAGCAGAGATCCCGGCAGCGGAAGCCCGACAGCACTGGAAATCCCGATCGTGGATAGGTAAGTATTGTCTAACCTAACCCCCCTAACACTAACCCTCCTTAGGGGTGCCTAACCCTAATCCTCCCTCTAAGTGCCTAACCCTAACCACCCCCTTCCCCGCTGCCTAACCCTGTCTCCCCCGGGGTGCCTAACCCTAACCCTACCTCCCCCTAGCCTAACCCTAACCCTCCCGGGGGGGTGCCTAACCCTAAGTCCTCCCCGGGAGCCCTAAACCTAACCCTCCCCCCCACGGCTGTCCGCTCGTGGCGCCCGGCATCACTATGATCGGGATGCTGGGCGCCGGTCTCCCGGCGTCGGGGAAATGCCGGGCGTCTACATCTAGACGCCCGGCATTTCACCCTTGCCGGGATATGACAGTCGGGGAGCCGGCTGCCGGTATTTAAGCAGTCGGCTTCCCGACTGCATGCCGCAGGATTCAGTGGGAAAAACCTTTAGTGCAAAATGTTGTCGTTAGGCAGAATATAACGTTGTACAATGTGAAAACTAATGTTCCGAATTACTGTTTTAAACTAAATTGAAACAAAATGTTTTATAGCTGAGTAACACAATAAGACATTGTAAGGCGCTATTTCTGTTTTGATATTGTACAGTGCCATATTCACCCTAGCGGTGACTTTTTGCATTACATTTTTTTCCCACAGGCTCCTACTTCCCGTGTCCTTATTAGTCTCCCTACCAAATCTCTCGGCATTCTGGTTGCTAGATCAAGCTACAGATGGCTCTGAATAGGGGAAGTTTATTAATTGGCCATCTTTTATATATAAAATGTATTCATATTTCTATACACAATTATTCAATGTGGATGCATCTGCAGACTTGCAGCGTGGGGGGAGGGCGTGACTGTGTCACATGATTCCCGAACCAGAAAAAAAAAGTCAAGCTGTGATTATTATGTATGCGCGTGAGTGTGTTTTTGTCACCGTTATTATTGCTGAGTGTTGTGTTACTAAATACGTATATCATTTCACCCTTCAGCCAGGTATGAAACATGGCTCTAACGAGCCCATGGATGTGATTAAGCCGGAACTGCTGAACAAGCAATTAATTACGTTTATTTGATGGATCGGGGGTGGGGGAGAGGATTATTAACGCTGCACCAACAAGCTCTCTCATTTCGGTAGCTTTGCAGGGGCAGTGAAGCCCCACAAAGGGTTTGATAAATTGAAGCTGTCATGAATTAGTGTGGCAAAGACCTAGTAAAAGACATACACAAAACAAGAAAACAAAGTAACTCATTTTTCTTACGTGCTCACAGGTGATCCCATTCCAACAAAACATTTATATATAAGGTCTCCCTTTGTAATGAGATGTTGACCAAGCTAGCAGAATAAGAGCTACTGTGGATTACATGCAGCATATGGATCCAGAGAAAGGATACTGGGCCTGATTCAGAGCCGGACGCTATTTGCGCTCGCTCGTTCAGAAAAAAGGGGCCGGATATTTAAATAGAGCACTCGCCCTTTGCGGTCTGTTGACGCCTCTATGTCTGAGCGAGCGAACGAAATATGCGCTCCCCAGGCCGTTTGCATCATACGTCATCTCCGCTATTTATTAGATTAATCGAGTACATCGATGAACTGCGTATGAACGTATGAACTGCTCGCAGTGCTTGTGGTTAGATTTTTCTACCGCAATCATGCGAACAGTTCAGGCTAAGAGACAACCCAGTGACGTGGTCGATGACGCTGCTTTGTTAATTATGCACTCCCATTAAACGCCCGTTTTGACCGTTTGGCACGCCTGCGTTCGGATCTCCACTCCCCGTTTTCAAGCACCTTCCCCTGTTACCACCCACAAAACGTCTCATCCTGTCACTCAAATTAGCAGGCACTCGCTATTTTGCGAACACACGATTTCCAACCGCACTGACTGGTTGGCGCATGCGCATTACGACCCATACGCATGCGCAGATGTGCGAACATCGCTCGGAGCGAACGAGCGGCGGCTTACGAGCGGCTCTGAATCAGGCCCTCTGTAACAGTCAGTCAATGAGAAAAAATAAGGATATTAACAAGGAAAAAAACCTGACACCGCCTGGACCATCAATATCAGTCAAATATGACTAACAGGTATAGTAATTATGGTGCCCGCTCTTTATATATAACCCCATATGCCTTCTGTGCTCCTGATTGGCTGGTTCTTACTTGAAGATAATACACTTACTTGGCGGGACTCTTTGGGTCATCTTTTTTTCCCACTTATTTCCTATTCGGCTACGTCATATGAAGACGGGAACAATGTTCAGGTAAATATGAAGTAAGGAAATTTCTTTTTACATTTATCATTTATTTATTATGGGGGCCAAATTAATATTTGTTAACATGGTACGTAGAGACCAGAGAGGGGCCAGTGCTGTTCTTTTTTTTTTTAATTGTTGGTTTCAAACCTCCCGCGCATCGCTGGCGGCACGCTTCCCCACCCACCAAATCGCTGACGATTTGGAGGCTAAAATCACCTGAAAATTTTAGAAGTTTTCATATCGACTTATAAGACGCCACAAATCTGGAGTCTATTACATTGCACACTGGGAGTTAGATTGTGGATGGAGCAGGGTCTTCCCAACAGCACAATGCAGTCATGTGAGGCCACAGTCAATATGATGCAGGATAACTGTGGTGTCCACCCATAATACAAAACTTAATCCATACATCCAACTTGTAATTTTGTTACATTAATTAATGGAGGCTTTCCTACAAAAGCAAAAAGCATGCAAAGGCAAACGCAGGGGGGGTTTCCAATTGTTCATAAACCCCATCCAGGTCAGCGTCTGAAATCATGGCCACAATAGCTATATTGTATAATATGATTTTACTATAACTGCGGCCGCAACATGCATTATAAGGAACTGTGTGGAACTGAGGGGGTCATTCAGACCCGCTCGCGAGCGCAGGACGCTCGCAAGCGGGTCGATGTTGCCCCACTGCGCATGCGCGAGATGGAGGGAGCTCCGTCGTGCGCATGCGCGAGACCCGGATAGCGACGGGCTCTCCGTCGCTCCGGGTCTCGCACCAAAGGGGGCGTGCTGTTGATTGATAGCACGCCCCGTTTGGTGGGAGTGACGGGGGCGTGGCTGCCAGACGGAGGCGTTCCCATGGGAACGCCTACTGTCTGAAGCCGGCCCCACTGCCATCACTAGTGATGTCAGTGGGAGCCAAAATCACTCCAGGGCTTGCGGCAGCGAGACCCTACCGCAGGGTCTCCGTCACAAGCCCGATGGTCTTGACCATCGCGACCATCATCATGGACGCTCGCATAAGCTGTGGGTGGTCACCCACAGCTATGCGAGCGTCCAGGGGGACGCTTCATTTTCATGGAGGAGGGCCCTGATTCAGAGCGAGCGCTCTGGTCAGAGCGTTCGGCTCTGAATCAGGCCCTGAGCACACTATTAGCGCACCAGACTAGACTATATGTGCTCATTATGCCATAGGTTGGCCACACTATAAAATGAAGCATATGGCAACACCTCTCTTGAAATCCTGCGTTTACCCCTGGCATGTTTTAGCAACAACAACGGTGTCCCTTTAACCTAAGATGTCTTAATAAACCTTTGTAATGTCTTTACATTTTGCAGACAAGATAAATCTATCCTGCTACAGGGAGGCAGATATTAGCAGTTACTGCAAAGTTAATGGCAGATATTTTTATAACCACAAGAACTTTTAACTGCAATGATCAGTCGATACATAATCTACCCCCTAAATAACTATGGCGTACTGTCAAATAGTGTCTTTGTTTTATTCCAACCCTTCATTTATGAGGCCGGGGTGCTCAGGAAGAAATGCATTACAAGAGACAATATTGCACGGTAGCAGAAAACATTAAATTACCTGTTTTAATTTGAAGCAAAAACACATATGTTTATCTTTTCTCTATTACCGAGATGGACTGTTATTCTCAGGTGAGAGCAAATTACATTATTATCTATGTCCCCTCTGTAGGAAGTCATTGGATTTGCAGGGCGAGTGGCAGAAAATATGTTTTTCAGTGGTTGAGAACATCAATATATGTCACTCTCACGGGGATGGAATTTAAACCCTTTTGCAAAACAAAAGGAAACAGGACGATTTAATCACAATTATCACTTAGAAATATACACTGACAAATGTGTTGAGAGACCAACCACCAAAGGATCGTTTGAAGAGCTCTGCGGTGCATGGTTTAATTAAACACAAGTATGTAAGACATTTCACAGTCTAAGGCAAAGAAGACCGGGAAGGAGTGCTATTACATATGTCTTATATTCTTCTGACATCTGCTGGATCTGCTACACCTGTCAGGAGTCCACTGTGGGTCTACGTCCAGGTACAAAAACATCTAAGAGATAATTCAGCCAATCAAATCAATAGCAACCAGTGAGATCATTGTGGCGGAATGTGTTGCAACCACTATTCTTCAGTGATGTCACTGCTTCCTAGTAAATTCATAGACTGTGCTCTCATGGAGATTGTTACGGCCAAACTGTTCTGTTGGCTCAATCCAACTGTCCCAATTCATATAGGAGAATCCCGATTAGAGGGTTCCATGACTTTATAAGGAAGCATGGGTCCATTCAAGACAGTGAAGGGTAAAATAATAATATATGTCCTTAGGCACTGAAATCAGGTCATCCTGAATCATAGGACCTGGTGGCGATATTGGATGCAGTGAAGCGATTCTGCGCATGCATCTAAGTCACATCGCGTGTGCGTCCAGATTCCAGGCACAGCGAGGATCGGATTCAGAGATGGACTCAAACCCAATATTTCCATAGATGGTCGATGTTTTAATTACTGCGCATGAGTCAGATTAGCACAGCGTATGCATCTTGATGTGTTACTGATGGCGTTCGCAGAATTTATTTGCAAAGTGATTGACAGGCAGGGACCGTTTGCGGTCGAGGGCAGTGATCTAAACCCAGACATGTCCTTACCGGTTTTCGGATGCCTCTCAGCCTGTGATTGTGATTCCATACGCAGTTGCAAAGGCTCCGGTGTCTCAGCGCCGATGCCCACTCTGAGTCACTCAGAAAGTCGACTGACCTGTGTCCGATGGTTCGATTTTGTATGCAATGGCTTGAATTTGGGAAGCAGCCGGTGGGTGTCTCAATACAAATCTTGGGGGCTTTGACATTTGCATATTTTCGCACAGTTGTTGCGTATAAAGACGCTGTCGTGACGGGATCTGCGTCCAAAGGGCCCAGAGCCGCAGTGGCGATTGAGGTGCACGGGAGACGTCCTGGCCCGTGACTGGGAGGTGGCTCAGCTGACGCACGAAAACGGTCCGTGATTCTGCATCTGACTCGGAAATTAGCCTCATAGGGCTCTATTTATCAACATTATTTTAGTATCACCTATAGTTATTACAGGGGAATTGGAGTAGAATTCATAAAATTCTACTCCAAGCCCTAAGTATCACTTATTTTTAGTAAAGCAGATCACATTTCCCATAACTGTAATGGGAAATGTGATCTGACCATAGTTACTAAAAATAAATGTGAAAAAAATACCGGGGAAAGCCCTGTGATAATAACGCCACCTGGAGGTGGCGTTATCCAGGGTCTCCCCCGGTTACCGGCCTAACGTGGAGAGCAGAGCAGGGAGTCGGTCCCTGTAATCAGCTGTGTGGTCTAAACAGACCGCAAGATGATTACTGTAAAAAAAAAAAAAAAAAAAAATTACTTACCTGACTCCAGGGACCGGTGATCGGGCCTCTGGTGATGTCTCCCCTCCGGTCAGCCAGTCTCCCATAGTGCACTGCTGCCCGGTCATCAGGTGATCGGGCCCCAGTGCAGTATGGGAGATCACCTGACCGGAGGAATGGAGATCATCACCGGAGGACTGGAGCATGCAGGTAAGTGTAAGTAAGGGAGGGGGGGTCGCGGGGGGTCCGCGATCGCGGGGGGTCTGCGATTGTGGGGCGGGGCTTAGCGTCGAGGGCGGGGCTTAGCACTGGGGGGAGTAGCAGCGGCGATCGGTCGGTGCATGTGCGGGCACTTAATCACGGTATTTTTTGCGAAAATACCGTGATAAGGCCCCGAAGGGGATTCAGGGGGACAGAGCTTTATCGCAAGCTCTGTCCCTGCAAGGGATTTGTAGTAAATCCCTGTGATATTGGCTGCATTGGCAATGCGAATTCACTCGGTAATATCACACTACAATCTGCATTACCAATGCGGATTGTAATAAATAGAGCCCAAAGTCTCATCAAGTTTTGGATAATCGTTTTAGTATGCTGTATATGTTGTATTTGCAGCTTCCTGTCTACATGGGTGACGGTGGCTTCGTACTGTGAGGCTGTGGGTGGACGGTGGATTAATGAAAGCTGTAGGGAGAGGTTGTCTGTGGAGAGCTCGGAAAGGGTGCATTGCAATATAGAGGTGATGGGAGATGGTAAATTCAAATTAGGAGTTAAAACCGGAGCAAGATATATGACCATGATTTCACATAGACATTTTTGACCCTTGTATTGCATCGGAGTCTGTATTGCAGTTGTCCTACTAACATTTGTGATGTGGATGTCCTAGTGTTCCGATGACCTTAGTTCGGTGATTGATATTAGTCGGTGACTGATTTAGTCACGGAACTTGTTATGATGCTCATCCTGAGTAATACTTGTGACCACAGGCGTCTTTTTACACCCGTCTTCCCTCCATTTAACTTTTGACGTGTAAAGGGCGGTGTGCATGATGTACGGGGTACTGAGCTCTAAGGTGCAGGGCACACCGGTGACCTGGCAGATGAAACAGGACCAAGGCACATGACATGTCCTATTTCCCCTGTACCCTTGGTCCATCACCCACTCTGTTCCTCGTTTCACCATTTTAGAGTAAGCGAGGTAGCGGAGCGCACACGATGCGTGGTAGGGGTAAATCTCATTACCATGTGTGCCCCCAACAGCTCCCCCTGCAGCACAAAGCGAGGAAGAGCAGGAACAAACAGTTCCATAATCGCCAATACACAGACTCCAGAAGTATTGTCACTCACGACTGAGAAAGTCTTCCCAATAACATGCATGACAATCATCAACTATATTTCGGTTAAACGGCAAAATGTTTGAAAGTACATAAGTTTGCTTATAGTTCCCCTTAAAAAAAGTGAAGCTAATAAAAGAAGCAAGTTATGTTTAAAAATCTATAGCGAAACCCATAAGAATAATTATAATAATCTTATTAGTTATCTGTAACAAAAAATTTTATTTTACATTACTCAGCCAGCACATATGCGACTTGCTGATCTATAAATCTTATATTTTACTATCTAGAGATTCATTTGACTGCTAGAATTAATTACCCCTCCGCAGACAGGCTTTTTACTATCCATCTACACTTTGTGTCTCTCTCACGTCTCACTAATAACATGTGCTGTAAGTTGCAGGTAATCTTTTTCTCTTTCTTCTCCTGTGGTCCCTTTTAGTAATTACTGTAGCTTATGATATCATAGGAAGAAAATGAATAATGGGTCTGATTTATTTCTCTGTGTCACGCTGAGGTATTGAGACGTCCACCCCAAACAAATGTTCTTAATTAAGTCTACTGTATGTGGTCACCAGACGTTTATAATATTTTAGTCCTGGCAGCGTTGTTCATCAATTTAGCTGTGACTTCTAAGGGACTGCTAGCTGGCTAATGGTCACTAAGCTGCAATCTCCAACAGCTAGATTCTTGCTACACCTAGGCCAGGTCTGCAGGCCGCCCCCTCCCAATCCTACGTCCTTTATAATTGAGACTCGCGTGTGCCAGTATGGGTGCAAAACATAATGGATAATGTAATTCAGCCTCCAGTCTTTTACTGAGAGGCAATCTGTAAGAGGGACTGCAAAACGCAATGCATATTAATTGATCTATCACAAGTTAATTTTGCTCAACTCCTGTACAGACAGGTAAATCACGGCTAATTGTCTCTTAGGGGTAAATTTACTAAGATGGGAGTTCTATTTAAGAAGTGATGTTGCCCATAGCAACCAATCAGATTCTACTTCTCATTTATCTAGCACCTTCTAGAAGATAATACCTGGAATCTGATTGGTTGCTATGGGTAACATCACTTCTTAATAAAACTCCCATCTTAGCGTAAAGAGTCAAAGATGCAATTTATGTATATACTGATGGTTTTAAAGACACATCTTTTCTTTCAATGCTACAGGTGACTTAATTAGTACCTCAGTCAATTTGATTCAACCGGGTTGGGTACGGGATGTCAGCGCTCGGGATCCCGGCGGTCAAAATCCCGACGCCGGCATCTCGACAGGGTTAGGATACCTACCCCTAACCCTTCCTCCTCGCACCCAAATTTTACCTCCCCCTCTAGTGCCTAACCCTCCCTGTCCCCCCCAATACTTACCTTCCGGTGCCCGTATTCTGTGCCGACATCTCATGTGCTGGGATTGTCACTACATCCCGATTTGACCACTTTGGCTCAACCATGGATATCTCTAGAACTTGAACTGTTGGGGTACCTTGAGGACCGCGTTTGGAATCTCTGTGTACGTCATTAACCCTTTCACTGCTAATTTGCATCCTGATCTATGTCAGCTGGAGGGAGGGGAGTGATTGCGCAAGAGGTGGCGCCCAATCCCGATTAGAGAAGTGCCATCAGGAACCAGGCAGCATCCATTAAAATGTGTTGGATCCTCCGATGCCCAAGGGTCATTATGACATCCTAGTAATTGTACACATACTACGGCCCTTGCTAAAGTCGCAAAATGGCAGGGGCCCGAAATAGTGGGCCCCATCCCTATGAACTATTATAGGGAAACGGGAGCTCTTAAAACAAGGACTGGGAAATGGAGAGCCCCTTTAAGACATTGGAGGTAGATAGTTTTACTAAAGCATCTAAAACAGACAAGCGGCATTGGTACCAGCAACCAATCAGGTTCGGTCTACCATTTTGTAGAATGCAATAGAGAAATGATAGACAGGATCTGATTGGGTTGCTATGGACACCACCACTCTTCATTTTCAGAAACTTGAGTAAATCCACCTACAGTAGGTCGTTTTGCATATATTTGCATATATATATATATATATATATATATATATATAGTTATACATATTTATATATGAATGTTGTCGCTTACTGCTGGCCATACCTGTGTTTTAGGTTTAATTGGTGTTCCTTCAATGTTCCATTGTATTCTGGGATCTAGCCAGCAGCTCAGCTGTTAAACACCTATATCACAGCTCTATACCAGTGCCAGGCAGTGCCTATTCACAAGGGCATTAAACTCATTAATGTTTACTGCTCACTTATAGTAGACTGATGTGATTAGGTGCATTGTGACCCTCTAAGGGGAGAAGTGACACAAATTATCTAATTGTCCCCTGGTAGGTGGCTCATTTTGGGAGAGCTATAAAGTGTGATCACAGCTAGGATTTGCAGATGCGTTTCCTAATGCACTAATAGCCCTGTGATTGCTCTCCGAGGGCTATTTAGATATATGTGAAATTTGTGTCAAGGCAGTCAGTGACCTGTACAAATCCACCAAAGGCCTATATAACACGTGGAGGGTTATGGTAACCAGAGCACATTATTTCTCAGCCTGGTTTCCTCCTGATCCCCCATCTGGTCTCTCCCAAAGTGACACACACACACAAAATAAAATTGTTGGGGCAAAATTGTAGAAAATATTAATATTAATGTTATTAATAATAATAATAAAATTAGTAGAGTGTATACCAAATATTGATAACTTGATAATTTATCAACAACTGTCAAAGCCCCCCATTAACTATCGTTACTTATCGGCACATATCGCAGCAGTAAAATAGTGTTTTGCCGGGACAGTGGCTTCCACAAGCGCCCGTCTCAGCTAAGAGTACAAAGTAAAGTGAGAGTTTGGCAAACAAAAAAAAAGTAACAAAATTCTGAAAAAGGTTGACACAGAGACCTCTATTATCTGCTGTGGTTCCCTCATAACATAAATAGCCCTATACTGTGCATAAGGGATGTAGTTAACAGACCGGCAGCATCCAGATCCTGATGGGGGAAGCCCAACACGGGGCTTAAGATAGGCGTCAATATGGACGCCTACCTTAAACCCGATGCCAGATTACAGAAGGATGCCACCCCGAACGAGGTAAGTCCTGGGCGTCGTAGCTGTTAGCTGTGGGAGGGGGGGGGCGGGGGGAGGAGTGCTAGGTTTAGGCAGCGTAGAGGGTTAGGTTTTGGGGGGAGGGGAGGTTATGGTTAGGCACCGCTAGGAAGGGAGGTTAGGATTAGGCACCCTGGAGAGGGTTAGGCACTAAGGTTTAGGAGGGTTAGGGTGCGGGGTGGAGAGGGTTAGGGTCAGGCTACATGAAGGGAGGGTTATGGGGAGTAAGGGGAACGGTTAGTATTCTTACCCGACCCCTGTCGAAATACCAACCATCGGGATGCCGCTGTCGGTATTTTGACAGGAGGCATCCCAGTTCTTACATACCGATTCCGAGCATAAACAAATAGGACATTTTTCAAAAACAGCAACATTTCCTCTTAACACTCTAGAGAATTAAGCTGGGTGCACACTAGGTCGACCTATCCGACAATTGCTAAGTGTATACACGCTTACCAATCGTCTGCCCAATGTGCCGGGCTTGACAGCTTAACTGGACGGGCATTTAAATATGCCTGCCCAGGAGATAATCACTGCAGCATGTGTACAGGCAATCAGCAGGTAAACCCTACACACCAGCAGGTGACCAATATATCTTTCATCTGTTGGGCTGCACAGCAGATCGGATATGTCTGTGAACATATCGTTCATTGAAATAACCGCTGTACACACCCGGAGATGCACTATATTAGATATATCGCACGTTCAATGGAACGGGCGATATGTCTATCAGTATGTACCCAGCGATAGATAGATAGATAGATAGATAGATAGATATGGGATAGATAGAGAGATAGATATGACATAGATAGATATGGGATAGATAGATAGATAGATAGATAGATAGATAGATAGATAGATAGATAGATATGGGATAGATAGATAGATAGATAGATAGATAGATAGATAGATAGACAGATATGAGAGATATGAGAGATAGACAGATAGATAGATAGATTTGAGATAGATAGATAGATAGATAGATATGAGATAGATAGATAGATAGATAGATAGATAGATAGATAGATAGATAGACAGATATGAGAGATATTAGATAGACAGATAGATAGATAGATATATTTGAGATAGATAGATAGATATGAGATAGATAGATAGATAGATAGATAGATAGATAGATAGATAGATAGATAGATATGGGATAGATGGATAGATAGATAGATAGATATGAGAGATAGATAGATAGATAGATAGATAGAGAGATAGATAGATATGAGATAGATAGATATGGGATAGATAGATAGACAGATATATAGATATGGGATAGATGGATAGATAGATAGATAGATAGATAGATAGATAGATAGATATTTAGATAGATAGACAGATATGAGAGATGGATAGATAGATAGATAGATAGAAAGATAGATAGATTTGAGATAGATAGATATATAGAGAGATAGATATGAGATAGATGGATAGATAGATAGATAGATAGATAGATAGAGTTGAGATAGATAGATAGATAGATTTGAGATAGATAGATAGATTTGAGATAGATAGATATGAGATAGATAGATATATAGATTTGAGATAGATAGATAGATAGATAGATAAATAGATAGATTTGAGATAGATATGAGATAGATAGATAGATAGATAGATAATGAGATATATATGAGATAGATAGATAGATAATGAGATAAATAGATAGGTAGATAGATATGAGATAGATAGATAGATAGATAGATATGGATAGATAGATAGATAGATAGATAGATAGATAGATAGATATGGGATAGATAGATAGATAGATAGATAGATATGGGATAGATAGATAGATATGGGATAGATAGATAGATAGAAATGAGATAGATAGATATGATATAGATAGATAGATAGATAGATAGATAGATAGATAGATAGATAGATAGATATGGGATAGATAGATAGATATGGGATAGATAGATATGAGATAGATAGATAGATAGATAGATAGATATGATATAGATACATAGATAGATAGATTTGAGATAGATAGATAGATTTGAGATAGATAGATAGATAGATATGAGATAGATAGATAGATACAGGGGCTGGCTGGCAACTTTTAGCGTGGGGGGCAAATGCATGCAGGCGGCCCTGGCAGAGGAGTAGCGTGTAGCCACGGTGCCCGAAGAACGTGCGTGCTACGGCGCCGCCCCCCCCCCAAGTGTTTCAGGGAGGAGGCGGGTCCATATGGGATTAATGTAAGGTAAAAATAAAGATTAGGGGCAGCCCCCTGTCGTAGTGCTCATATGCAGTGCCCCCGTGTGCCACAGGAGATAACACCCTTATGCAGGCCTCCAGTAGTGCCCCCAGTAGTGATCCCCCCCTATGCAGTGCCCCTTGTGCCCCCAGTAGTGGTCCCCCCTGTTCAGTGCCCCTTATGCCCCCAGTAGTAGGCCCCTTATTTAGTGCCCCCAATAGTGGTACCCCCTATGCAGTGCCCCCAGTAGCAGTCCACCCCCCCATGCAGTGCCCCCAATAGTAGTAACCCTTATGCAATGTCCCTTAAATAGTGGCCCCAGGTGTAGTCTCCCCCTATGCAGTACCCCCAGTATTGCCCTTTATATAGAGCCCCCAGCAGTGGTCCCTCGCAGTGCCCCCAGTGGTAGTCCCCTCCGTCCGGTCAGCGCTACACACGCGGTGCAGTCTGTGTCACAGTGACACAGACTGCACCGGCCCGCGGCCCGCATGACACTGTGGCCCGGGGGGCACATGGCACCCTGCCCCCCGGCCCAGCCCGCCACTGGATAGATAGATAGATAGATTTGAGATAGATTTGAGATAGATAGATAGATAGATTTGAGATAGATAGATAGATTTGAGATAGATAGATAGATAGATAGATAGATATGGGATAGATAGATAGATATGAGATAGATAGATAGATAGATAGATAGATATGATATAGATAGATAGATATGGGATAGATAGATATATATGGGATAGATAGATATGGGATAGATAGATAGATAGATAGATAGATATGATATAGATAGATAGATAGATAGATATGGGATAGATAGATAGATATGATATAGATAGATAGACAGATAGATAGATAGATAGATAGATAGATAGATAGGTATGGGATAGATAGATAGATATGAGATAGATATGATATAGATAGATAGATAGATAGATAGATAGATAGATAGATAGATAGATATGGTATAGATAGATAGATATGAGATAGATAGATATGGGATAGATAGATAGATAGATAGATAGATAGATAGATAGATAGATAGATAGATAGATAGATAGACAGATATGATATAGATAGATAGATAGATAGATATGGGATAGATAGATAGATATGGGATAGATAGATAGATAGATAGATAGATAGATTACTTTTTCGTACATAGCCACAGTTATCACAAGGTACATTTTTGTGGGCATTAGCACAAATATTAAGTATCCACCTAATGTACCGCCGATATCTGCTGCAGTCCCTCCATTTCCAACAGTAGCTGTATCCCCCATAGGTTACTATGGGGGCTGCATTCTAATTTATGGAGTGTAAAACCTGATAATTAGTAAATATGCCCCAGAGTGTCACATGAAGGCAGAGAGGGGGAGTATGTCACAGTGCACAGAGCTAACACAAAGCACATCCAGCTGACAGACACAGTCTGCTACACAGACACCGGCTCTCAGACTCTCAGCTGGTGATATGAAGGCAAAGGGGCAACAAGGAGGGGAAAATTGTCTCACAGAAAACAAAGCTCAGAAGGGTGCTTCAAAGCCTCTCTGCTCACTAAGTAATGTGACTGTGGTTGCCATGGCAGTCACATTTCACTGCAGAAAATCTAAATAGTTATGGATGCTTAATAGCTGTCTGAAGAATCAAAGTGAGGGAATGGGTAAAGATCTTATTGCCTGCCTCAGTGATTCATGGGATTCACATGGACCAGTACTTACTGTATAACAATTCATGATATGAGGTTCCCTGATCCACCCATACCATGACCATTTGGATGAAGCTGTTAAAAAAAAGTGACTTGTAGCAGGTGTGACGATTTACTAAGCACTGGTGACATAACAGAAATAAAGGGGGAGATGTATCAAACCTTGGAAAGAGAAAGTGGAGAGAGATAAAGTACCAACCAATCAGCTCCTAAGGGGTATATTTACTAAAGGTCGATTTTGAGCTATTAAAATCGACATTTAGTAAACATACCTCTAACTGTCAATTTTCAAACACAGCCTGTAAAATGTCAGTTAAAAACTGATTGGCTGGTACTATCTCTATCCAAGGTTTGATACATTTCCCCTAAAGTCCTTTCTGTCTCCTTTCAGTCCACAAAGTAGTAGCCGCCTCCCGTGGCTGTAATGAATACATTGAGTAGCTTGAATTAAGCCATTTGTGCTCTGTTGTAAATGCCCGTAAACAGAGGCAACAAGTTGGTAAGTGATGGAATGGTGAAAGGTTATTGATATTGGGGGGGTGACGTGTAATAGTGGGGTGAAATGATGGGGGAGAATGAGGCTGGGTGGTAAGGAATACGGAGTACATGGTTCCCATAAATCTGGTTATACCATATAGATTATGATAGAGTAAACATGGCTGTGTTTTACTTGCATTTCAGTCCAAGATGTCATATATTTAAAAAGAAAAAAAAGTGTAAGATTAATTGTCTGTGTAGTTATGGAGGAAGTAAAGACTTGCTCTAGAACATAAAGAACACCGCACAATCTGGTAAGGAAATTGTCCTGCCCATAAATATGCATGGCATATCTCTTACTGACAGTTCTCTGAAACCCATGAGGGACATATATAACGCTGAGCTCAGTGCGATTATACGGCGCTGTGGATTGGGAATTACAGCCCATGCCGTAACTCTGGAACCCAATGAAAATTTATATCCAGAATTTGGTGCTCAGATTACTGCCAGTAGTTTCAGGACTCAAGAGAACATTTAAGTTGGGGGAAAGTAACTAAAATCAACAACAAACATTTATTAGGAGCGTAAAATACAGGTGTGGAAGTTAGAAAGTGAAGGTTAAACTCGTTTCTGCAGGTTAGAAGCCTCAAGAAAGACACAAAAGCGTTATATATTTTTTCCCATCAGGGTACAGGGGAAACTTTGGAAGGTGAAATATATAAAAGTTTACAAAGTCCAGACACAGATATTAGCGTGATTACGTGATTGATAACGCACTTTGTATGGACCATTGAACTTTGCGTTTTATTTATTTACAGAGATACACGTTTTATTGTATGTGATGGTCGCTTAATTATTTTTTTGTATCATGCCAAGGTCATTGCATCTGATTACACTTACAAAAAAAAACAAAAAGTTGACCCATCCAAAGTTTGGCACAAATTGACTGAGCTTGCTTCTCCTACAGTTTACGACTAGGGCAGAACTTCGTATCTCCACTACAGGAACTGTTGCTCTTAATGGATTCAGGGGCATACATGCTGACTGTCTGTCTGCCCCCTCCGGAAGATATTTGTTTTTTGTTTTCTTTATTTACCAATGTAAGTACTATTTAAGCATGCCATTTTTGTTAGCGGTTCTCATACAACTCATCTCCTTTTCGAAATCTCTCTGGCAGGTACAACGTGTAGGTGCAAGTCTCATACACAGTCTCACAGTTCTCAGCATGTGATGTGATGGCAGAGGTGTGAGAAGAAAGGGGAGGATAGCAGAGCTCAAATTAGCATTCTGAAGCCTCTCTGCTCACTACATCATGTGCCTGTGGTTGCCATAGCAATTACAGGCACACAATACTGTGAATAATTATAAATCCATGACACTGTGAATAATTATAAATCAGCAGTAACAGCCTGATGAAACATGCAAAACCTGGATTCTTATTATAGCTTAATATATTTTTTGTCCCTGGGGTTGTTATTTTAAAATACTAAAAAGTAGAGCTGTGTGCTGACCCCTGTGTTTTGGTTTTGGATCTGGAGTCATTTTGTGTTTTGGTTTTTCAAAACCATCCTGAAGTGTTTTGGATTTGGTTTTGGAACTGGCTTTAAAAAAAAAAAAGTTTTTAAAAACAGCTACAATCAGGTAATTTTTGTAATCCAGACCCCAAAATTCTGATTTAAAATCCAAATTTCATACTGCGGGAAGATCTGAACAGCGACTGCACATCTCTACTAAAAAGTGAATGTTAGTTTCTGGTACAGACTGTAAAGTTTTTTATTTGGGGCTGATCTGAAATGATGTTCGGGCTGCAATGTATTATTAAGAATGTTTGTGTTTTTCCTGAGCATAGTGTTTTCTTTACTGTACTCACAGTGCAAATTAATATATTATAGCATAGATGTTTTTAGAGACGAGTCAGCATTTTATGTTTCTTATACTATGATTATTTATTTGTAAAAATACCAGACAATGGAAAACATTTATGAAAACTAGTACACAGCTCCCTGTGTAACCAATATCAACCAATCAGATGTCTGCTTTAATTTTATATACTGCGCTATACCTGGATAAAGGGGAGATTAGGACATTTGGCTTTCTACTTTTTTTTTATAGCTTTGACTTTTGATGTTTTCCACTTAAACAGATGTTTCAACAAAACTGTCTTTATTGGGCTAAAAAAAAGATAGAAGTGGAATAAGTACCTGTAGGAAACCTGTAATTTCAAGAAATGCCACAAAAACAAATACGTCTAGATAATAACAAGGAGCGAAACAGTGTCTCTGTAATTAACTTCTCTCTCGAACTTTTTGACTGTTGCGTAATGGCCTTGTGAAGGTTGTGAGACAGCTGGAAACGGCCAACATGGTGCTGATGGATAGTTGTAAGCAAGTCGGCCATAATTGCACCCACATTACGGGCATAAAGCTAAATTCGTATCTATGCCCCTATGCAGAATTGTATGCATCTCTGCAACAGGACTCCCCCCACCTGTGCGCCTGGTTTGATACTTATTTCGTTATCACTGTGCACCTTCACCTGTCCAATCCTTAGTGCAAAAGTTCCACCTGAAATCAGACAATGTAATTCGGAGGCACAACTGTGCTTTGCCCACAATACCACTGACACGCCCTTGGCACACCCTCACTAAATTTTGTGTATGTGCAAAAGCCCCATTACCACCCAGCGATGCCCCTCACCTATAAGTGGCTCCGTAACATGGGCAGTGCAAAAACATGGAAAATACGTTTGCAAAACTGCCGTGCACTCAAGTCTGCACCATACGTGACCAACTCTTTCCGGGAGACTCCCAAAGTTGGGGGAGAATCAAACGGGCAAGTGTACACGTCTCCCGCATCCCAGCGCTTGTGCCGAGGCCAGATGACGCGATGTGCTTTGAATTGTGTCATCGTGGACACCCCCTCCTCCCCCTGCAACATTTTGCCAAAAAGGGGACTTGACGATATGATTTACAAAGCCACGCCCCCAATCCGCCCACCTGGACCTTTCGTCTCCCAAAGAGGGACATGCCGATGTTGGCAAAAATGCTCTGCACCAATCACTTTGTGTCTGCTGCTCATTTCCGCTAGTTTACAGCGTGAGCACGTCGCAGTCACAAAATACGTGCGGAAGATGTTTTACAACATTACAGTGAGAAGTGTTTGTGCATAAGCTATTCTGGCAAGTAAAACAGCTCCAAAAAAAACAAAGTACCCATTACGCTTTCCATTTCAATTTAAAAAAAAAAAAAGAACCCACGGAGGACATTGATCCTTGAGTTGAGGATGAGCTAGCTTTTAATTCAAGACCTGAAACAATTCATTGAGACCACAAGCCTGATAGAATCTGCATGCGGAAACGAGCAGGGAATAATGTGAGCTTCTTATTTTATGGTTCACGTATGAGAAAAAAAAAATACAATATTGCTGGGAGAAATTGATTATTTTTTGCTTGTATTCATAAAGCTGCATTCAAGCGAAAATGTTATCTAAAGGATTTTTGTATTTGTAAATGATCTTTTTTTTGTTTTGTTTTTTTTTGTTCATGTGCATCCAAAGTTCTTTGCAGAGAACAAATGTCATTTTTAGGCTGGGACTGGTTATTAAAGTGACCCGGATAGCATATTTCTGGGTTGAAAAACGTAGACAGTCATAATGTGGACATTGTCATACTGTCGAATTTGACCATGTCGCCATTCATCACGTAGACAGTGATGAAATGTTTGAATGTCGACATTTCGTCCTGGTGGCCCAGCGCTGACTCACCTATTCCTGGTGACTGCAGCGGCCTCTTCTGAGTCCCGGCGGTTATATGACCATCACTTCTAGATCAGGGCTCCAATTCTACGGTGTTCCGGTAAGTATTTCTCCACTATCCCTATCTCTATTCCCCCCTGCGAGTGCCTAACCCTAACCTTCCCCCTTGCAACCTATCCCTAAACTCCCTCCACACAGCCTAACCGTTACCTTCCACCACAGCCTAACCATAACCTCCTCCCGCACAGCGTAACCCTAATCGCCCACTGCAGCCTAACCCTAACCTCTATCCACACAGCCTAACCATAACCTCCCCCCACGCAGCGTAATCCTAACCTCCCCTCTTGCAGCCTAACCCTAACCTCCCTCCACACAGCCTAACCCTAACCTCCCTCCACACAGCCTAACCGTAACCTCCCACCACAACCTAACCCTAACCTATCTCCGCACAACCTAACCGTAACCTCCCACCACAGCCTAACCGTAACCTCCCTCCACACAGCCTAACCGTAACCTCCCCTCTTGCAGCCTGACTCTAACCTCCCTCCGCACAGCCTAACTGTTACCTCCCACCACAGCCTAACCCTAACCTCCCCACTTGCAGCCTGACCCTAATCTCCCTCTACACAGCCTAACCGTAACCTCCCACCACAGCCTAACCCTAACCTCCCCCCGCGCAGCGTAACCCTAACCTCCCCTCTTGTAGCCTGCCCTAATCTCACCCTACACAGCCTAACCGGAACCGTACATAAGTTCACTTCTGTAACTTAAAGCTCTCAATGGAGGCGATCTGATTCCCGGCGATTTGTGGTTGCAAACAGAATTACCGAAGAGCAACATCACTTATTTTCCTGCATACTCCTATAAGGGCGAGAGGCAAAATGAGAGATACAGTGGTTGCGATGTGCAGCCGCGGCGAGCGTTCCGGAGGTACATTGCTTACACTGGGGCCCATTTATCAATAAATATTTGTCTCTTATTCCCTGAAAACACCAATTTTCAGGTTGACCGCAAATATTCAGGTTCCCGCAAATGTATGACATAGGGACCACAGAAGAAATCTCCGATACCTGCTGTGGTCCCGCCATTCCCACCAGCAGCTGTCCCTGCGGTTGGCGGTTAATACAGGCCGCCGGTAAAATTGTATCCTGCAATGTGATCTTGGGGTCTATTCAGCAATGATTTTTTTTTTACATAAAAAATATGGAAACTATGATTTTCGCATTTTTTATATAAATCATTTCAGAATGGCGTTATATGAAGAAAATACTTAAATATCCTGAAACTGCAGGGACAGAGGGAAATTTTCCCATAAGTCCCTGCAGCATCTTGTAAGCCCGCCCAGTCTCCGTCCTTGCTTCCCGGTGATCGGCGATAGTTAAGTCACTTTAGAGCCTTTTAAACCTCCCGAAATTGATTGATATGTGTATACAGACTTTATACTAGCCTGTATACATGTATATTTATGTCCGATTATATTTAACATTTATATGTGTTAAATATAAAAGCACATAAATATACATGTACACATACAGGCTACTATAAAGCCTGTATACACATGTCAATCTATTTGGACAGACTGCAGCTGTACTTACCCCTCCGCGGTCACCGGGAAGCCAGGACGGAGACTGTTCCCAGGTAAATGTATGAGCATGCGCAGAGGAACAAACAGAAGGGATTGTTTTCAGAATCCCGAAAATAATACCTTCTGTGACATCGCAGGGACGGCGTGTTACCGCAAACGCTGTCCCTGCTCAAAATATTGCTGCATAGCTTACATATTTTATCATAATTTGTAACATCTCGTGACGATTTTGCCCGATAATGTTGTGGGCAACATCGTCACTGTTGCTGAATAGACCCCCTTGGGCGATAACATTGCGCCCAGATCGCATTGGAAAAGCATTTTTCTTTGCTAAATGCCCCCACTGCCCACAGATGAATGGCCCCAATGTGCCAGCAAGTGTTCCGTCATCACAGAAACACTTTACTCTGACCATTCAGTGTTTCTCGGCATCAGCTGACCCCTGGCCAATCGATTTCTCATTCTCACTTACACAGGGGGCGCAGGAGCACTGGGGCATGGATAAAGTCTCACATCTTATTAAAGCAGCAGGTACACGTGGCCATACAATCACTCCTCAAAATACAGCAAATCAATTTATTTCTAAATGTAGTTCTCCTTAATGCTAATCCTGATTGATTAAGCCAAGGTAAGTCAGCACTAATTGTATTGATTAACTAAAGAAAGAAACAGGGACCTCATGCACCGCACACTTCAATGCAAGGAGGCGAACTAGCCCTTACAGAACGACTATTTTGTGTACTGAAATGTTATATAATAATAATAATACCAATAATACTACTAATAATACTACTAATAATAAATGTTATTATCATAGGAAGCCCTACATTGAGTTACAATGGATGTTTTTGCAGTAGAACGGGCTTCTCCATATTTACCAAACCGCAAAGCCGGCAAAAGCTGTATCTTTGGCAATCATGGACGCCAACATGTGGAGTGCAATACAAAGTATAGAGGCCTGGTAGTGGCATGGAGGAATATCCCTGCCATTCATTGCTGCAAACATGCCCCCTACACATGTGCCATACCCACCCAGTACCAGGGCCTGTCTAATATCTAATAGCCTTCGCTGGCTGCCTCTGGAGATAACTACCCCATGCTAGGCATGGGGAAGCCTATTTAAGGATTGCAGTACCACCACAATCCTCTTATCGCTGTCGCCATCTCAGAAGTGTCAAAACCGGGGGGTGGTAAAGGAGGAAAAAGTGCTTTGCTTATTTATACAAAAAATTTTTTTTTGATTTACATTAAATAATTATTTTTTACAAATCGTAATAGGTTGGGTCCGGGATCCAGACGGTCACAAAGCTGACGGTTATAATACCGACAACAGCATCCCTAACACTAACACTTCCCATAGTGCCTAAACCTAACCCTAACTGTTAAGTCTGTGACTTATACTTCAATAAGGGTTTCTTAGTAACTTGGACACAGTGAGGGAGCATGCTTGTGTACTGTACAACAGTAGGAAAACCAAAGACACAGACTAGGGATTCATACGCCAACTCATACAAACAAATAATAAGATCCGTTGTAACCTTCCACCAGAATACACACAAAGCAATGAGAACTATATACACCACACTTACCATAACTTGGAATCTGTGGGGATTGTGACTGTCAGGATCCTGACTAAGGGCTCTATTTACTACAATCCGCATATTGAATGCAGATTGTAGTGTAATATTACCGAGTGAATTCGCTTTGCGAATTCCGGCAATATCACAGGGATTTACTACAAATCCTTTGCAGGGACAGAGCCTGGATAAAGCTCTGTCCCTGCTAATCCCCTTCGGAGCCTTATCACGGTATTTTCGCAAAAAATACCGTGATTAAGTGCCCGCGCATGCGCCGACCGATTGCCGCAGCTACCCCCCCTCCGGTGCTAAGCCACGCCCCTGGTGCTAAGCCCCGCCCCCGCGATCGCGGACCCCCCCGCGACCCCCCTCCCCCCCCGCGACTCCCCCCTCCCTTACTTACACTTCCCTGCATGCTCCAGGCCTCCGGTGATGTTCTCCATTCCTCCGGTCAGGTGATCTCCCACACTGCACTGGGGCCCGATCACCTGATGACCGGGCAGCAGTGCACTGTAGGAGACCAGCTGACCGGAGGGGAGACATCACCGGATGCCCGATCACCGGTCCCTGGAGTCAGGTAAGTAATTTTTTTTTTTACTATTTTTCTTTTTTTTTACAGTATTCAGCTTGCGGTCTGTTTAGACCACATAGCTGATTACAGGGACCGACTCCCGGCTCTGCTCTCCCCGTTAGAGCAGAGCAGGAGTCCGGTAACCGGGGGAGACCCTGGATAACGCCACCTCCAGGTGGCGTTATTATCACAGGGCTTTCCCCGGTATTTTTTTCACATTTATTTTTAGTAACTATGGTCAGATCACATTTCCCATTACAGTTATGGGAAATGCGATCTGCTTACTAAAAATAAGTGATACTTAGGGGTTGGAGTAGAATTTTACGAATTCTACTCCAATTGCCCTGTAATAACTACAGGTGATACTAAAATAATGTGAAAAGGGTGTGAAAACACAGTTTTTCACATTATTTTAGTAAAAATAATGTTGATAAATAGAGCCCAATATCCCATTCGGAATATTTATGAAATCTGCTACTGCAAAACCAAGTCCGGGCTTCCCGTGCAATGTGTGAGCCGGAAATGTTGGATAAAAGCTATTTAAAGACCTAATTCTCTTACTGAATGGTTACATTTACATATGAAAGTGATTTTCGGGTATTTTACAGTCACAGCTTTTACTGACTGGTAGTTTCCAAAATGACCTCTCTGAAGATAGGTGGCACTGTGCAATACCAGTGTGAGCTCTCTGGTGCTCAGTGCAGGGGCGTATTTATAATGGGCGCAGGATGTGTGATGCACACGAGCCACTGGGTCCAGGGGGGGCCCGCACCACACACCCTGCACCCATATTATACTTACCTCTCCAGAGTCCCACATCGACGCTGGTGTCAGAGCTGTATAAACGGCAAGAAAATGGCGTGTTGTTTTACGCATGCGCAGTACAGGGAAAATGGCCGTCGCGGCCATTTACCTGGTGACCTGCGCATGCGCTATAGACTCTGGGCACATTCTAGTGCCCAGAGTCTATAAGTGCGGCGCTGGCCGAGCACCGCTCAGTGCGCTGCTGGCTGCCGGACGGAGAGGAGGGGGCACGCGGCCCCCCTCCTAGTAGAAATGCCCCTGCGGTGATATAATCCTTTCAGTAGATTGTTTCAGCTGATGCAGATCTGAGATCTGCCCCAAAATTGGACAGGTGTAGAACCATACTTGCCAATTTTCCCTCATTGTCAGGGAGACTTTCTGAAATAGTAGCAATCTCCCTGTCTCCCTGAGGAGCCTAGCAATCTCCCTCATTGTGCCTTACCCCCACTATGAAGCTGTTAAATAAAAAAAAAAATGTATACATTCAAATGGGATCATTAGTATAATTTCCCTGCATAGGTTATAAGGCACAGTGATCCATATGGCTACATGCATGTTCTGAAAAGTATCAGTGTGTTTTCACAGTACTGTAGATCTTTGGGGCTCATTTACATATTTGAATGTAAGTCAGTATTATGACACGCCTCTCAGATGTAGCAGTACACGCCCACTTTACCGCCGCGCTCATAGGTGCTGCTATCACACTCTCCCTGAAATGCTGTTTCAAAAGTAGGCAAGTATGGTGTTTAGGTATATATTGGGTGTTGAATCTACGTTCAGGTCTCCAATGGACTAGTGTGTACCCATCTTAAGTCATGCAATGTCATATCAGATTAAATATATGATTCATCCATTGTTTCTAAATTAAAAACTGCAGATAAAATGGAGGAGGAGGTGTCTGATATGGTAAGGGGTTACAGGCCAAAATATGTTATATAGTCCTCACCTGAATATGTTATTCAGATTCTTTTTCAGAAGATGTTGCTGTTCAAGACCTTATTACAAGATGTAATCCAAAGTCCATATCAGTAGTCGTTATCCATTAGTTGCATAAATAAAGAAGGAACTACTCAGAGAGTATCAGTGTAGGACAAAATGTCACCACAAAATGGCTGCCAGTAGCTGGACATCCTTTATATAGGGCTGTGACATCACAATACATGCAGGCAGCAGCTAGAGATGGCTGTAGCTTAGATCAGCTCTGGGCCCAGATGCCCCTGCAGCAGCTCTCTGGTGAGAATAGGAAAGCCGAGGCTCAGGAGATGACACTGAAATGTAACAGTGCAGGGAGGGGGTCAGGCCCGAGGGGCAGCCTGGGCCCCGTAGCAGCCGTACTCTCTGCACCTACTATAGCTACGTCCTTGGTTGCATAATAACATGCTTACAAACTGAACAGCAACCTAATAAATTGTAATGGTTACACGTATGCTTTGGCCGATTTGATTTTGTTCTTAAATCGGATAATTATCTCCTCATTCCATCCAGTGACGTCACAAGGGGGATGCGGGCCGCACCTGGGTGTCACCCGCCGAGGGGTGACACCAAGGTGCAGACTCCTCCTCAGTGACAGGAGCCGGGTGCTGCACAGTAGCATTACGTGCAGCACTCGGCTTCTGATACAGTGAGGGAGCCGACACTGCACATAGACTGGTCCCCCGGGGGCAGTCCGCACCTCCGGTACCCTCCGGGAGGCCACGCCTCATACCCACGAGGCTACACTGTCTCCACATGCAGAGACTACACTGATTCCACTGATTATGGGGGCTTCTCACAATGGCCCCTTGTTGCTATGGTTCTCCCTCCTCTTAACATATTGAGGGTAAACTCACAAGGGGATTTTGACTAAGGGGGCTCTTTATTATATAAATATATATATATATATATATATATATAAATGGTGGCTCATAGATTCTGGCCACACATTCCCCGTCTTGGAAAAGTCTTTTATTTATATGGGTCCCCACAGGAGCTATCTTCAGCACAATACCCAACGCTGGCACAGTTAGTCTGCTTCACCACCACAACGCGAGGCCTGTGCTCCGCTCTACTTCACAGACCTCCAGCTGACGGCACCTATGCTACCGGATGGCAGGGCGTAAGCCAAGCTGAGACGCTGGGTGCTACATTAGAATCGAATCATATTGGTTAAGTACTAATTCTTATTTGACTGTGTTCCATTCATCTAAGGTGCGTTTAGCGGAATTAAAATGTATCTGGAACAAAAGATAAAAATTGGGAACATTGGGCCTGATTCAGAGCCGCTCGTAAGCGGCCGCTCGTTTGCTCCGAGCGATGTTTGTCCAACTGCGCATGCGTACGGATCGTTATACGCATGCGCGAACCAGTCAGTGCGGCCGAAATTCATGTGCTCGCAAAATAGCGAATGCCTGATAATTTGAGTGACAGATTGAGGCGTATGTGGGTGGTAACAGGGGAAGGTGCTTGAAAACGGGGAGTGGAGATCAGAACGCAGGCGTGCTTAGAGGTCAAAACGGGCGTTTTATGGGTGTGCATAATTAAAACAGCAGCGTCATTGACCACGTCACTGGGTTATTTTATAGCCAGAACTGCTCGCAAAATTGTGGTAGCAAAAAACAACCCCAAGAATAGCGAGCAGTTCATACCCTGGTCGATGTAATCTAATAAATAGCGGACATGACGTAGGATGCGAGCGGTCAGGGGGCGTATTTTTTAAAAAAACGACCGCAAGTTTTGTTCGCTCGTTCAGACCTAGAGCATACTTGCCTACTTTTGAAGAATACTTTCAGGGAGATTGCAGCAGAATGCGCCGCGCCGTTGAGGGGGCCTGGCCTGCCCCAAAGGGTGTGTCTAGCTCCACCCATGGGTGTATATATTCCTATAAACTGACACCCTAGATCCACCACTGACATTAATATATCTCTGCCCTACCACATTCACATTACTAGATGCCCTACACACACATTCACACACACATACATTCACACACACATTCACACACACATACATTCACACACTCACACATACATTCACATACACACATTCACACACACACACGCACATTCACACATACATTCACACACACAGACACACACATTCACACACACACATTCACACATACATTCATTCACACACACATACATTCACACACACACACATTCACACACACATACATTCACACACTCACACATACATTCACACACACACACACACACGCACATTCACACACACACACACACATACATTCACACACACACACATTCACACACACACATTCACACATACATTCATTCACACACACATACATTCACACACTCACACATACATTCACACACACACACATTCACACACACATACATTCACACACTCACACATACATTCACACACACACACACACGCACACTCACACACACACACACACATACATTCACACACACATACATTCACACACACACGCACATTCACACATACAATCACACGCACACATTCACACACACACATTCACACATACATTCACACACTCACACACACACACACACATTCACACACACACATACATTCATTCACACACACATACATACATTCACACACTCACACATACATTCACACACACACACACATACATTCACACACACACACATTCACACATACATTCATTCACACACACATACATTCACATACTCAAACATTCACACACACACACACATTCACACTCACACACACATATACTCACACATACATTAACACACTCACACATACATTCACACATACATTCACACACTCACAGGTTAGTGCACTCACCTTGGGCCCGGGCACTTCTCCAGCCTCTCCACCGAACAGCGCTGACTCCACCAGACCAGAGCTTCTCTCTGCAGCTCCAACAGGACTCCTCCACCATGTCTCAGTCGCCGTGGCTCCCATGTGCAGGGTAGGAGAGGGGGAGGGATCCACGGCCACTGCCGCTGGAGCCAGACACTGGTGTGTGGTCTGAGTCTCCATGCGGCTGCTCACAGATGCCCGACACCTGCGCTGCTACCAGGCTCCGTCTGCCACCGCTGTCGCGCCCAAGCACACTCTGTGTGTGCACTTCTCACTAGCGCCGGCCACCACTACCCACAAGCCCGCGGTGGCCGGCTTTTAAGTAAAATATTGTGCCGTAATGACGTCCCCCCGCAGGTCTCGCCCCCAAACCGGGAGTTGAAGTATACTTTGCGGGGGAGCGGGAGGCTTCATTAAAAATCGGGAGCCTCCCGCTAAAATCGGGAGGGTAGGCAACTATGACCTAGAGACGTGAACAGACCGCAAAGAGCGAACGGTTGATTTGAATAGCCACCCCTATTTTCTGGATGAGCGAGCGCTAATTGCGTCCGGCTCTGAATCAGGCCCATTGTTCCCTATATAGAGGACAGCAGTCCCTGGTCTGTACAAACTAGCTTAACTGAACGCGGTTAATGTTTCATCCTTTAAATAAACACAATGAAGTGTGAAATTCTGGAATGTACGCTATTTATCACAGGAATACAATCATCACAGTGTGATAAACAAACACCAAAGAACTTCAATAGAGTAGGTTAGAAACTAGCAACTATCATTAACATTTTAAAACCTTCCAAACTTCTTATTTAATGTAAGGGTCTTGGCTCCACAATTAACGTGGGAAGAAAGTTAATTCCAGCTGCATGGCGCTCACACATCACCAGACAGGTAGGTACATTATAAAACTGATCCCTACCATTAACTTCCCTGGCCCTTAGAGAAGAAAACATTTTCTATTTACAATGTATCAAAAATTTATATACAGGTTGAGTCTCCCATATCCAAAATGCTTGGGACATGGGGTATTTTGGATAACGGAATATTCCGTATTTTGGAATAATTGCATATCATAATGAAATGTCTTGGGAATGGGACCCACATCTAAACACAGAATGAATTTATGTTCTATATATGGGATGCAATCGGGAAACCGGCTGACATGATCCCGATAGACGGCTTCCCGACTGCTTTATCCCGGTGTGGGTTAAAAGACAGGCGTCTATATCTAGACGCCTGTCATTTTCCCGACGGCGGGAGACAGGCGCCTGACATCCCGATCGAAGGGATGCTGGCGCCGCGAGCGGACAGCCGCTGGGGGGGAGGGTTAGGTTTAGCGCACCCAGAAGGGACTTAGGGTTAGGCACACTTCGGGAGGGTTAGGGTTAGGCTAGAGGGGGGGAGGGTTAGGCACCCCCAGAGGGACTTAGGGTTAGGCACCCCCCCGGGGGACTTAGGTTAAGGCAGCGGGGAAGGGGGGGTTAGGGTTAGGCACTTACAGGGGAGATTAGGGTTAGGCACTTGGGGGGGAGGTTAGGGTTAGGCACCCCTAAGGAGGGTTAGTGATTACTTACCTTAGGACGATCGGGATTTCCAGCACTGTCGGGCTGCCGGGATCTGTTCAGCTGTCGGGCTGCCGCTGCCGGGAATCGAACCGCCGGCCATGCGACTGGCGGTATTTCATACCGATTCCCTTTATACACCTTATACACACAGACTGCAGGTAATTTTATACAATATTTTTAATAATTTTGTGTATCAAAAAAAGTTTGTGTACATAAATGAAATTCATTTATGTTTCATATACACCCTATACACACAGTCTGAAGGTTATTTTATACTGTATTTTAATAATTTTGTGCTTTAAACAAAGTTTGTGTATATTGTGTATATTGAACCATCAGAAAGCAAAGCAAAGGTTTCTCAGTCATGCTAAAAATATTCCGTATTTCGGAATATTTGGATATGGGAGACTCAACCTGTACATATATTTTTTATACACACACACACATAGTTTAAACCACCAGGTACACACTGGGGGGGGCTGAAAGGTGGAAAATGTACATTCCCCCAACAGCTGGTTCTTTCTGCAGCCGCTGGGTGGGGAGGTCCTGCTGTGCTGACCGATCAGCAGTGGTCGACAGCACGGCAGTCACTGGGGGAGGGTGCAGAGGGGCCAGAAGGTCCTTCTGAGATTGACAGGTGCTGTAAGATTATCTTAGAGATTTTAGAGATATCTCCTGCATTAGGCTAAATAACACTGCAGTCCATATTATATCTCAATGGGCACTGCAGTCTGGTCCTATTTACTAAGCTCTGAAACGCTAAGGTTTGCCCCGTTAGCTAAACCTTGTGCATAGTTTTAAAACTCCTTGCCGACAGTGTTAGGCTGCTGGTGAGACTAAGAAAGCACCACTGAGGAGAAGGGTTTTGCCGTCCTCCAAGAGGAACCTTCGAATGATATATTTGAGGCAATATACATTCCAAAGTACAGTAATATATGGGGATAAGAAACTTTCTTTTTCGGGACCAGAAGTCTAATATTAATAAATAGGCCCCTTACTCTCATGTCATACCTCTGAATATTAACCGATGTCCCTTCACCTGCTTTCTTGGTGGATCAAACATTCTCCCTCATGGAGGAACGAAGCTTTGCTCTTCCTTCAGCGCCCAATACATAAAGGAGTGTCCCTAAGGTACCACACAATAACTAAATATCAGCACCTAATAACTACATCTGAAGCAACAGAATCCAGTAGACTTCTGTCTGTTATATCTATTCATATATGTGAGAAGACTATAAAGAGCACAATTATGGACATGTTGACATTTCATCACCGTCTACATGATGTATATCAACATGGTCAACGTTGACAAAGTGACCATGTCGACATTCTCATGAGAAAGACAAGGGTTTGGGGAGGGGGCTGGAGATGAAGTGACACAGGGGGTGGGATGGAGCTGAAGACACACGGGATGATACGGGGCTGAGAGACATGGGGGGATGATATTTAAAGACAGGGGGATAAGGTTGATAGACATGGGGGAGCGGTGAGGCTGGGGGACACATGGGAGGGATGAGGCTCGGAGACACGGGAGTTGAGGCTAAGGGGTCAATCCGATTTGCCATGAAGGGTGCGAGCTGCCGTTGCCACTGCGTTAAAATGCCCACAGCGGCACCTCATCTCGCACCCCATGTGCCCCGCCCTCTGCCTAAAATTGCTCAATTGTGCTTGCAGTCCTATGGGGCTGCAAGCACTTCTGAGCGTGTTCGGGCTGCAATAAAGTGCGGCGGTTGACGCGATGATTCTCACTCGTAACTCGTGAGTTTAATGCGGCTAATTGGATTCACCCCTTAGAGACGCAGGGGAGATAAGTGGATGGCTGGAAATAGAGAAAAACAGAGGGGTTGAGGCTGGAGAGACATAGTGGGAAGGCTGGAGACACAGGGATGGTTCTGGAGAGACACAGACAAGGAAGAGGCTGGAGCAACACAGGCCAGGATGAGGCTGGAGCGACACAGGCCCGGGATGAGGCTGGAGAGACGGGGGTTGAAGCTGTAACAAAATAGGCAAGGATGAGGCTGGAGAGACACTGGGGGGATAAGGTTGAGAGACACAGGTGGGCATTAACTTTGCTCCTAGCCTACACTGCACACAGGCCCCTCCCCTCATAAAATGCCCCTGGATAACATAATCCTGTGTTTAGCATATACAACACTCTGCACTGGACACAATGAACCACAGATTTTTTTTTTCTTCTCGAGGTAAGAGGGCCTAATTCAGACCCGCTCACGAGCGCAGGACGCTCGCAAGCGGGTCGATGGTGCCCTAATGCGCATGCGCATGATGGAGGGAGCTCCGCCGTACGCATGCACGAGACCCGCATCGCGACCATCATCATGGCCGCTCACTATAGCTGTGGGTGGTAACCCACAGCTATACGAGCGGCCAGGAGGCCGCTCCATTTTAAGGTAGGAGGGCCCTGATTCAGAGCGAGCGCTCTGGTCAGAGCGTCCGGCTCTGAATCAGGCCCAGAGTCCCTTTAATAAGTGACCCATAAAGCATGTCATGTTTGAATTTAAAAAAAAAAAGTACTGTAATCGCTGTGTATCCAGTAGCACAAATCAACATCTAAGTTTTAAATCTATCCATTTATTAGAAGTAACTCAGGACAAAAAGAAAATGGTATTCATTGAATTTAATAACTGCTTCAGATACAGAAAATCATACAAATTGACTTTTATCCCTGCAGGGAAAATCCATAAACCATTACAAGAAACAAAACAAGTTTTTCTCCCCCCCCACTTTTTTTACCCCTTTCTTTTGTCATTTTCTTCCAGATAAAAACAAAAAAATAAAAGAATTCAATGAAAGGTCACTCACCTACTATGTGCAAAATACAGGAGGCCATCCCCTAAAAACACGTCTGCCCTTTAAGTACTCCTTCAATTTCAAAGTTTAACCATGGCAACCTTTCGCTATCCTATTACTTTTGTGTAGTTTATGACTAAAGCTCGGCTTAATTTCGTTTCTATCAGCTGGCGATGCTGTTCCCGTTCTTACAGCTCCGATGGGTGTAATGAAAGTTTATTATGTCGCAATATAACAATGAGAAAATAAGTATCACAAAATCAATATGATTTTATTTTTTTTATTTTTTTTTTCAGACCTTAGCGGCTCTTTAATGTTCTAGACTTTTTCGGACATAAACGTTACATTACTGGTTCTCGTGTTTCCAAAATGTTAAAGAGTGACAAATATTAATGGAAAAGAAAAAAAATAGGCGAAAGTTCAAGTGCGGAGTTAAAACCAGCGAAACCGTAGTGATGTAGGGATTTTAAAGGAATTTTAGCTGCTACAAAAATAAAAGAGAATTGTTTACAAATTCAAATTACCTTTAAAACTCACATTGTACAGTTTCAATTTAACGGCCCTCTGTTTCCAAACTCCTTCACTGACGCAACATACTACAAGCGGAAATGTAAAGGAGCAAATAAAGTGGATATACTGGTGTTTTTGATGGCATCGGTTTAACAGGAGCCTCACATAACACTCTGCACTGTTAGAGGACATTGGCCCACATTTTTGTTATTCACTCATTACTAATCTTAAATAGTGCTCCAACCAATCAGCTCCTAACTGTCACGTGTTTGAAAGATGACAGTTAGGAGCCGATTGGCTGCAGCACCATTTAAGATTAGCAACGACTCCGAGTGATAACAAGAACATCGCTGGTTGATAAATCTGGGCCACTCTTCCTTCAACGATATAACTCTCAGCTAGTTTGTGGCTTCCTATTGCCTCCATTACCTTTGCCACCTCAAGATAATGTCCCTGCCATGACCTCATACGACCATACAGGTGGAAAACAAAAAGTCACATCTTCCACACGGTCAGCAGACTCCTTTTCTGAAATACTCTGCACTACTACAATTCTGATGAGCCGATTGGCTCTTGAACAGGTAACAATCTGGTGGTAGAGTGAAAGTAGAGTAGGCGGCACTTGCACTTCCTAGTGGGGATGGGGCAAATATGACACAATTCTATGAGAATTGTGTCATTTTGGACCCGCCCCCCTCTTCATGAGGGGTGTGGCCTAATGTAAAGCACACGCCCCCATCAGCGGCCACCTGCGTCTCCCTCTGGGCCTCTCCCAGAGAGGAGGTGGAAAGGTTGTCCACCTTAGGACAAAACACTCACTTCACTATTTAAGTCCCCATTTCCCATAAAGGACATCATTAGGGGTTCCCCACATGGCTTCCCAGCATTATCTGATTGCCCTCTCCATTCAAAAGTGATGCAGGTATTGAGCAGCAAACAACATTTTCAACTGTGGACAACCCAGGCTTTCAGGGAAGTTCCCTCGATGTGTCACCTACAAACAGCTTGCACCCATCCTATAAGATATAAATCTCTTGGTCAATTCCAGTCTTCTGCACTAGAAGGACTCTGCTGTTCCTCTAGTGAATGGGCACTGATCAGTGCCTGTAATCAATTATCGGTGGATGTCCCTGTACACCACTAGACGATAGTGTTGAGGAGGGGGGCCTCGCTTGTCGAAACAAGGTAAGTATATTGTGGGGGAGGTGGAACTAGGCCCCTCGGGCCCCTCCAACAAGCCAGGGCACGGGTAATTAGTACCCAATCCTCCACTCCCCTCTCGGCGGCCCTGTGTCTGGGAACTGAACATGGTGTTTTTTATCAACAGTTCTCAAATAGGATGTCACACTGCAGACAGAGCACAGAGAAGTGTTCCAAAGCCTCTCTGCTCGCTACATCATGTGCCATGTGACAGTGGTTGCCATAGCAGTCATATAATCATGTTCAAATTCAATCATTAATAACTTTCTGAATGAAATAAACCAGGGCTTTTTATAGAACGCAACAGTGATTTATGTTAGAAAACATACTTTTCATGTAATTGAAATCTGAGATGTGTAAAGTAAAATATAAAAAACCCATTAAATACCTGTTTAGCAATGTTCCAGGCTTCTTTTTCCTATAAGACAGCTTGTATTAAAAAAGGTTGTTCTCAAAAAAATAACATGCAGCTCCTTCTAATAACGTTATAACCACTGTGTTTAAATGGAGCAATTCACGGGTGTCAAATGGAGCACAATCTAAGCATTATTGATCAGAGAGGGACACCTACAGAAAAATAACTACTTCAGACTCTTCTTTATCATTCTAAGAAACTGCATGGGAGGTTTTCCAGATTTATATTTTATATTCCATCTAATATTTGTCTATATTCACAGTAAACGATTTTAGAAGTAGCAGAAAAATAATTTGCTAGGACTTAGCCTGTCTGAAAAAAGGAAAATAATTACACGTATTGTTTGTATCCATTATAAGACACAGGACCCGATTCATAGTGGGGACACAGTTGGAGCTGCGGCTGAGTCTTTTGCCGCAGCTGCGACTGCGTATTATGATACACCATTGGTGGCGCCATCGAAGATTGCACCCGCCCTATGGAGACACAGATTCGCTGTCTGACCGTGGCCGCATGTGTCAGTGCAAATGTGTCTTTAGATGGAGTCAATGACCGCGACACGCTCACGTCTGGCTAGCCACTCCCATTTTAAGCCAGGTTTGAACCTTGAAAACATACAGGGTCTATGTACTAAGCTTTGGAGAAAGATAAATTGGATGGAGATAAAGTGCCAAACAATCAGCTCCTTTCATTTTTCAAACACGGCCTGTAAAGTGACAGTTAGGAACTGACTGGTTGGTATTTTATCTTCATCCACTTTATCTCTATCCAAGGCTTAGTACATAGACCCCTAAGGAACAATATGCAGCCAAGAGTATTGGGAATATCAGGGGATGTTATATGGATTAGGGTTCTTTTAATTGCACATAATGTCAACTTTCTTTGCTTGCTTTTCCAGCTCTGTCAAGATAAAGGAGGGCTGCCTGAGCCTGACGACACATGAGAACCTAGGTTGTAAGCTAGTAAAGAGGCAGGCTTGTTAAGGGTTAAATCAGGGCCGGATTATAGGAGGGGCGAACAGGGCGATCGTCCCCCACACTGACGAAAATAATGACCGGGACTTGGCCACTCACCCTGGCCAGGTTCCGGTCCCGGCAGCATCACAGCAGTCCACTGCCTCAGGCTCTGATTCACCCAACAGTGTCTGTCTATGGAAGCCCCGCTTGACAATGCCGCGATTCGCGGGTGCACGGGTAGGGGGCGGAGCTTAATGCAGTGAAGTGCCTGCCCCATCAGGAGGCTGATGGGTTGCCTGCTGCAGCTGCAAAAGATTAGTGTGTGCGCTCCCTTCCTCCATCTCTCTCTCTCTCCCTTCCTGTCTCTCCCTCTCTTCCTCTATTTCCCTCTTTGTCTCTCTCCCCATCCCTCTCTGTCTCACTCCCTCCCCCCTCCCTTTCTCCTTCTCCTAATTCTCTCCTCTCTCTCTCTCTCTCTCTCTCTCTCTCTCTCCCTCTCTCTCTCCCTCTCCCTCACTCTCTATCTACACTGTACTGTATATCTATCTTAATCTCTATCTATAAATATGTCTCATATATAATATATATATATATATCTCCCCACTCTAAATCCTGCGTTTTACCCTGGCAGTGGCCATTTTTTTTATGGGGCCCCCACAACTTAGTTTCCCTGGGGCCCCCACAATCCTTAATCCGGCCCTGGGTTAAATTAAGTGGCTTTTTGATTGACAGCTGCTGGAAAGAAGGCTTTACCCTATGGCAGCGTTTTTCAACCACTGTGCCGTGGCACACTAGTGTGCCTCAAGCGGTTGTCAAGTGTGCCGTGGCGGTCAGCTCAGCGCACTTGTACTGTAGTGTGTTTTATTAATGAGGAGGCCAATGTAGTGTGTTTTATTCCTGAGGAGGCCAATGTAGTTTGTTTTATTCCTGAGGAGGCCAATGTAGTGTGTTTTATTCCTGAGGAGGCCAATGTAGTGAGTTTTATTCCTGAGGAGGCCAATGTAGTGTGTTTTATTCCTGAGGAGGCCAATGTAGTGTGTTTTATTCCTGAGGAGGCCAATGTAGTGTGTTTTATTCCTGAGGAGGCCAATGTAGTGTGTTTTATTCCTGAGGAGGCCAATGTAGTGAGTTTTATTCCTGAGGAGGCCAATGTAGTGAGTTTTATTCCTGAGGAGGCCAATGTAGTGTGTTTTATTCCTGAGGAAGCCAATGTAGTGTGTTTTATTCCTGAGGAGGCCAATGTAGTGTGTTTTATTCCTGAGGAGGCCAATGTAGTGAGTTTTATTCCTGAGGAGGCCAATGTAGTGTGTTTTATTCCTGAGGAGGCCAATGTAGTGTGTTTTATTCCTGAGGAGGCCAATGTAGTGTGTTTTCTCCCCATCCCTGCCCTAGAGAAACTGAAATGTTCTACAAATATTTTTTTAAAAATTGTGGTGGTTGGATGAAATTCTGTACAATTCATACGGTTATTGCTTTATCCTGTGTTTTGTGACACATTGCCCTGTGAAACCGTTATATTAGAAATTAATTTTGTCTGTCAAAAAAAAAAGCATAGGGAAGCAGGCTTATACCTTAAAGTGATCAAAAGTGTCAATTTTCAAAGAAGATATCTCTGGAGTACGAGGAAGTACAAGGAAATAATTGCAATCAATGTGTTTTTTATTCATTTTCTGCCAGATCTAAATCTCGGTGTTGACATTTTTTTTTTTTTACACTGAATCGGTAGAAGATCTGTATTTTAACACCTCCCTGGATTTTGTTCCTAAATGGGTTGTCAACCACTAAAATTAAAATTTAGAGTAGCGGTGAGCTGCATCAGTCTTATCCCTGTGATGGTGGCTCTATTAATAAAGAGACCCCAGTGTCTTAATATGGTCAGATGCAGCTGAAAAAACAGAAAATAGAGAGATTTCAGCAGGTGCTGCCATATCACTGCCCTTTACGGTTGTGCAGAACAAGACTGCAAGTCTGTCAGTCACTCTCTGCCTGTTAAGGTGCCCACACATATACCGATGTGATCTCAAACACACGATGTGTACGATTTCCCCCTGAACTCTCCCCGGGAGCTCCCTGGCAGTCCTGCACACGATTTGGTCTGAAAATCCTGTCAATTGGACACATGATCTATCGTGCCTCCTAACTACTCCAGTGCATCCTGACTTGAGATTGTCAGATCTGCCCTACTGCACGGCAGATCTGAAGATGCGATGTGCGACCTGCGGGGACGCGCATCGCATCGTGATCGTGAGTGGGGACTCACGATTTCTTCACGATTTGGCCATATTTTACACGATCAGTCGTTCCAATGCATCGGCATCGGCCAGATCGGGTAAAATATCGCTATGTGTGTGGGCACCTTTAGAGAAGCAAATCTCTCATCACGTGACAAAGGGCCTGAATCAGAGGTGGGCGGAAACAAAATAAATTCTGCGTAAGCGTCTGAGACACACTGTGTATGCGTCCCGATTGTTACCGCCGGGGGAACGCAGATCGGAATTGCATGGAGATCCATGCAATTCTGATAGGTGGTGACTGGGGAGGTAGCTATCATCGGCAGGTGTGTCAGGGGTGTGTCAGTGTCAGGGACTGCATAAAAAAAGACACATTCCACTGCCACTGGCGGCGATGTACCTTTGGACATTCTAAGCATACTGACATACTGAACTAAATAATATATCTGAAAACACTGGAATATTTACATTAAATAAATCTGTCCAGCACGCTATCTATCCCATTCCTTTGCTGACACTTGAGGACATATACTTTCATTTTTATTTTTTTGTAAACTATATTGAAGGTAAAATGAAAATGAGACTTTAAAAGCACATTTTGGGATTTTATGACATAAATATGGATATTCCAGGACCTATTTAAATAATAATATAATCCCAATTGCCACAGCACTGACAAAATAGATTAATTTACAAAAAAAAAAATTAGATGTTTAAATGCACTTAGTTTTTTTTTTTTATTGTATTTAATATTGAAATATTATTTAAAAAAAAAAAAACAGTTCCTTTAAATATATGAAGAAACAATTCAGCTCCATGTCTAGGAATAAAAACAGGAGAGATGGTTAAACAGACCTTGGTGTGTGCCAGCACTTAAGTAATACAGACAAGAGGGTGATTGATAACCGCTAGCAAAACATTACTCAAAATGTGCTAATCAGGTTTAACTCAGGCAAGATAGAATACTGCCACAAATTGAATCTATCAGCTAAAATAATGAATCTTTGTCCTTGTGCGTCTGCAAACGGCAAATGAAAATGTGAATATGTGAAGAGGACGAAAAACCTGGGAGCGGAAAATGGGGGCTTCTATTATCAGCTGCCCCTTACCATGTCATCATTACAGCCCCTCTAACATAGGGCATTGTGTGTTATACAGGAATGGAGCCATCACACAACGTGTCCGAAACATAAAAAGAACTAAGGGTCAGAGAACAGAGATGAAAAAATAAAATAAAAATAGGATATAAGAAAAGAAGCATTGTTAATAATAAAACCATTCAGTATAACATAGACAGTATGTGTACCTCTAAACATATTCATAAATAATACAAAAATCAGTTCTTAAAACAAATACTACATACAACAACAAAAAAACAACTAATATGTTACTAGGGGTGCATCTAGGGGCCCGAGCACCCCTAGCAAAGTAATGGACTGCCCCCCCCCCCCATATTTTCTGAAAAACTACACTCTGGGCCTGATTCAGACCCGCTCGCGAGCGCAAGGCACTTGCAGGCGGGTCGATGGCCGGTCAGTGCGCACGCACTGCGCAAGCCCAGTAGCGAGTGAATTTTCACTTGCTGCGGGACTCACTACAAGATAAAGTGGGCGTGTACAGCTACATCTGAGGGGCGTGTCATATACTGACTTACATCCAAATGTGAATAAGCCCCAAAGCAGTCAGTAAGATCTATTTGTTGGTGAAAACACACTGATACTTTTCAGAAAATACATGTAGCCATAGGGGTCATTGTGCCTAATATCCAATGCAGGGAAATGATACAATGATCCCATTTGAATGTATATACTGACGCTGTTTTATATATATATATATATATATATATATATATATAAAAAACAGCTTCATGCTGAGCAATAATGGGGGTAAGGTGTAATCAGGGAGACTGCTAGACTCTATAGGGAGTCAGAGAGATTGCTACTATGTCAGGGAGCCTCCCTGACAATGAGGGAGCATTGGCGAGTATGTAATAAGCCCCCCACCTGTGTTTAATCAGCCAGGCCCCCCTTCTGTTTCATCAGCTAGCCCCATTTCTGTTTTACCAGCCAACACGTCCTCCTGTCTCCCCAGTCAGACCCCCTTCCCTCTCACCAACCAGCCCCCATAAGTTTCATTAGGCAGCCCACAGATACTTACCATGTCTGGTGGCGGCTGTCAATCCTGCTGCGGACGGTTCCTCAGGTCTGACAGCGATGCGCATGACATAATGATGTCACACGCGCCTTGTCTACAAATAAATCAACTTTAATCATTGTGCCTAGCAAGAGCTGGCAAGCACCAGCGGCTGCCCGGCCCTGGACATCTATACAGGGTAGGATCCAGGAGAGGACCAGGGACTCCAGTCATGGCAGTCCCACCCTGATTCTATCCACGGCCGCAGGTGGCACTGCTGGACGGCGTCCGCCTTTGGCCAGCGCCCCTGGCGAGTGCCATCCTGCCAAGGTGTAGATACGCCCCTGTATGGTATCGATGTCAAAAGGGAGCTGGAAAATGCAGACACTGCTCATATAAGGAAATACTAGGCCTGAATCAGCAACAATCACAATTGCAACTACATGAAGAAGGCAATAATATAACAATATTGAGAACTGCTGCACAGATGCGGCTGCAGAGAGGAATTGTTAAAGGAGGGTCATCTACCGCCCGACAATGTATATAATCAGAAGAATAAACAATACCTACTACTGCGCAATGCCTCAGCCAGTGCGCAGTAGTAGCTATTGTTTATTCTAGTTAATGCAACTACGTACGCAGATCGAGTGATTGTTTGCCATTGTGTATGTACCGCAATGGCCGTGTGCGTGGTGATCGCACTGTGGTTACGCACGCAGATAGGCATCCATTGCAGAGTCAGTAACAGGCCGTGATCGTTTGGAGCTTATCTAACAGAACAGACACAGAGTGAATAACAGATTTGTAGGCAGGCCACGGTTAGCTGAATACTCAACTTTTATACACGTATCACGTCTCATCAAGACACTGGGACATATTTATTAAAACAATATTTGCAAGATATCCCCCCAAAAAACATTTATTTTTTGGGGGGGATACCTGTAAATATAAAGGATCCCTGGGATTTACCATGGAGGGACTGCATAAGATATTTCCAATATCTGCCACGGCCCCTCCTTTTTCGACCCCAAAGCAGCCCCTATAGGTTTCTATGGGGGTTGCTATGCAGCGGTATCTAACGCCATCTGCAGGAATGTAGTCAGCTAACGGGATCCCGGCTCCAGAATACTGACCGCCGGCAAAATATAAAATTTCACATTGTGAAATTAGGCGAAAAATATTTATCACATCCGCATTAAAAATGTGGATTGTGATAAATATGCCCCACTGTCTTGTGATGTGTGAGGAGCTGTCTGTAATGGAGATGGTGGAAATAATTTAATGTAATTAAAGTGGAATATCAGCTTAGGGATGAGCAGAATTTCCAAACTACGCTGAGAAATATTTCCCCCCGCAGTCTGCATTTTGCTGCACAATTGTGCAGGTTTGGTCAGCCTTAAAGGCCCCTACACACTAGACCAGGCCTGGCCAACCTGTGGCTCTCCAGCTGTTGTGAAACTACAAGTCCTAGCATGCCCTGCAACTGTTTTAGCATTCCCTAATAACAAAACTGTGTCAGGGCATGCTGGGACTTGTAGTTTCACAACAGCTGGAGAGCCACAGGTTGGCCTGGCCTGCACTAGACGATATTTTGAACGATTTGGCCAATTGTGACGCACCGGAAATACAAATCATCAAGTGTGTACGCACTATGGGCGTTCCCAACGCATTGTCCCTTGCATCTTCAGATCTTCTCTGGAAGATCTGTCAATCCCGTTAACAAATCCCCTCAGATCGTGCAGTGTGTACGCACTACCGGATGATCAGGCGATACGGTTACATTATATAGTTAATCTAACCACCAAACGATGCAAGATATATAATTTGGTCGTTTGTTAGATTGCACAGTGTATGTGCACTAGATCGTTTGTCCGGGAGTTCAAGGAAAATCGTTGACGACATTGCATCGTTTGCGAGTTGTCTAGTCTAATGTGTACCTAGCTTAAGTGTTCCCAGGCCTACTACAACCCCATCACAGAGTAGAATGAATTGACCATCACCCTACCACCTCTATCAAATACAGCGTGTTATCACAATGCAAGAAAGCAACCTGAAGATTGTGTTGGCAGACCTCTGCAAAACAGATTGTTCCCCTTAGAAGCAAGATTTGTGTAAATGTCTACTACTTATTATTGATATATATGAACAATGATCAATTCTTTAAGCATTATTGCCATATAGATGCTGGACTGATTGTGTTCACAGTTTGACACCGACAGAGAGGCAACTGTAATATAATGACACAACGTGTTCTTTCAAGATCAAAGGTTTAACCCCTTTGCCCATTGCCAACTCTTGCCGCTGACGTCTGCACAACACTACCCAAACACCTGTACGCATCAGGTAAATGTTAATGTATTCTGTCAAAAAACAGATTACCATCCAAGGCTAAATTACTCAATGTCATTATCTGTATCAGCCATCTGCAAGTCTAATCCCCTCGTGTTCAAAAATTCCAAACGCCTGCTACACTATTTTTGTTTTACGTTCATGCATAAATCTGTTAAGCTCAATATGTTGCAGCAAATTCCCAAAAGCAAAGGCAATCTGCTGGCCTATAAAACACTGGTTACTGAAAATCGAAGGTTTTAATACGGTAACAATTCACGGAGCCAGTGAGCAATCTTAGCGGGCTGAAGGTCGAATGTTGGCGAACGCGGTTTTGTTCCTTGTGTTACAATCTCCGAGCCAGGTACTGTACGAGCTCTTTGCGCACACTCTGGCCTTGAACCTTATCGTGTATCCAGCGTTTAATAAAAAAACCTGAACAGTTGGGCTGATTGGATTTTAAGTGATGCAAATTTGTAAATCAAAGAAGCAGACTCCCTTAAGGTTCAGTCTATTTAGACTATAATTGTATAGCAGAGCAAATTACACTTTACAGTACAATTCAGCTCCCAGGGAGCACTGTTTGTCAAAAAAAAAAAATCCAATTGAAGTTTGAACGCTGGAACGTACTAGTATAATTTGTATCAATAAGTTATATAAAGAAACATTTGCATTATAATGATCTCAAGTTATGGCAAAGTAGGAATGCTAAAGGTTTAGCTGTATGTGCAGAAACTCCATTAAAAGGGAATCTTGCCGGACCTCGGTCATAAAGTCATTGGGCTGATGAATAAGGTTAAAACCAATACACTCGCGCAAACCCACAAAAGGAGCTAACTGATTGGCTACATGAGCGTGGATGCTTCTGTGTTCGGGGATGGGAGAGGGACAGACTGAAGTTCCAGTGTGAAAAGCTCTTGAACTCATTAAACTTTTAATACCATTTTATTAACGAAATCATGCCTTTTAATTTGATCATGCCTATGGGTAGGGGGGCAGCCAGCGGGGCACAGCTGGCAGTGTGGCGCGGCACAGGTGGGTGGTACAATGCTGAGATTTCTGGTATTGTAAAGCGTGGCCACAAGCTATGATAACGCAAATCAGGGCGAACTGCGTCATTCGGGTAGTGGGCGGAGCTGGGCGGGTGCAGCCAGGCTCCAGGAGACTTGACACCGGTTCTCTATTTTCGGGAGCCACTTGGCCGTTCCCGGAGAGTAGACAAATAGGACTAGTAATCAGGGAGACTCCTGAAATAGTAGTAATCTCTCTGACTTGCCGAAACCTCTAGTAATTTCCCTGATTGCAGCCTTACCCCTATTATGAAGCTGTTATATATATAAAAAACAGAGATTTATACATTAAAATGGGATCATTAGTATAATTTCCCTGCATTGGGTATAAGGCACAATGATCCCTATGGCTACATGGATTTTCTAAAACTAGTATCAGTGTGTTCTCAGCAACAAGATTGTACCAAATGCTTTGGGGCTCATTTATATCTGGATGTACATCAGCTTTATGGCGCGCCTCTCAGATGTAGCAGTACAGGTCCACCTTACCGCCACGCGCTCATGATGTTTTCACAATCGGAGGTACCTTTTGAGTTCTGAATTAGAGAAATGTCCACCACTTTGGGGGATTTGTTGCAATATTAGCTGTTGGGCAAACACAACCTTCTAGTTACTCTTCAAATTACCCTTTGTTTATGTTTGGGATATTACTCATAAAATAAAAGCCCTATGGCAGGACCATGATTCTTATACAGAGATAAAAATATATAAAACAATTTACAATACAAATCAATACATAAATAGCATAAAACAACTTTTTGTAAATCTGCCCTATATATAGAGGAAATATATGTTGCCGGGAGCACGATAAGTATGAGATCGGGACAGTGTGGGGAGGGAGTTACAGAGGGGGGTGACAGGATGGAGCAGGGGGGGCAATGGTGCAGGAATGCATGGGGGGGCGTTACAGAATGGGAGAGGTGGTGCGGGACTGTATGGGGGGTGGACATTACAGAATGGTAGATTTGGTGCAGGACTGCATGGGGGGTGTTACAGAACGGGAGTGGTGGTGCGGTGGAGTGGTGGTGTGGGACTGCAGGGGGGGAGTTACAGAACAGGAGTGGTGGTGTGGTGGTGCGGTGGAGTGGTGGTGTGGTGGTGCGGTGGAGTGGTGGTGTGGGACTGCATGGGGGGGAGTTACAGAATGGGAGATTTGGTGCGGGACTGCATGGGGGGTGACAGGATGGAGCAGGGGGGCAATGGTGCAGGAATGCATGGGGGGGCATTACAGAACGGGAGAGGTGGTGCGGGACTGTATGGGGGGATGGACATTACAGAATGGTAGATTTGGTGCAGGACTGCATGGGGGGTGCTACATAACGGGAGAGGTGGTGTGGGACTGTATGGGGGGTGGACATTACAGAATGGTAGATTTGGTGCAGGACTGCATGGGGGGTTGTTACAGAACGGGAGTGGTGGTGCGGGACTGCATGGGGGGAGTTATAGAATGGGAGATTTGGCGCGGGACTGCAAAGGTTGTGGATGGTTTGACTGGGGTGGGAGGGGGTAGGGTATTTTGCCTAGAGCTCCATGAGGTTTTAATCCAGCTCTGCAAGCAAGCGTTGTGCAAAAAAAATGTAAAAATCTCTCTTGCGCATAGGCAGACCCGGCAACAGTGGGGTACAAGGGGGACACTTGTACCGGACCGCGAGATATCATGGGGCCACCGGCCCTTCAGTAATCTCAGGAGCCCAGTCAATTTGCCCCCCTTGCCTCTGCCACTGTTAATTAAGCAGCGACACACAGCCACAGGCAGAGAGAGGTTGGCCTGCAGCAACCCAGCGCAGCGTGTGTGATGCCATGACATCGCGCCTCTAGGTCAAAGAGGAGCCGGGCCCCAGCCGCTAAGGAGGAAGAAGGAACAGCAGGCAGCAGGTAAGTGTTGGCTGGGCAGGAGAGAAACAGGCCCGGCAGTGGTTGGGTAGGCTGGGGGGTATGGAACTGAATACACAAGGTCTGGGGAGAGGCTGAGAGACACAGGGTCTGGGGTAAGGCTAAGAGACAGGTGGGGGTGAAGCTGAGAGACAGGTGGGGAATGAAGCTGAGAGACACAGATGGGGGGATAATGATGCTGAGAGACACAGGAGATGAGTGGATTGCAGGCGATGGAGAGACACAGGGGGATGAAGCTGTAGAGACATGGGGGATGAAGCTAGAGACATAGGGATAGTGCTGGAATAACACAGGCGAGAATGAGGCTGGAGGGACGAGGGTTGAGACTGGTGCAACACAGGCGAGGATGAGACTGGAGTGACACAGAGGGGGCTGAGAGACACTGTTGGGGATGAGGCTGGAAAGACACGGGGATGAGCCCTTGGTCAACCTGCATGTACCTACTGAGAGGGAATAGGGATCCCCAAAAACATGAGTGTGCCGGTTCCCAAGATTTATCTTTATCAATGAGATTCACACATAGAAAAGTTTCATTTATGTTTGATCCTTGTGGGGAAAATCTATGCAAGGGTTTTAAATGCCTTTCCCAGGATAAATGTAATTACCGCTAGCAAGAACACTAACCTCACCCAGCGGAATCTGCAGCTACTGTACATTTAGATGACTACGGATTATCTGTACCATTCAGATCTCTGTATCTTTGTGTACAGCCACAAGACTTGAATCACAATCCATTATTTACCACTTTTACACTGAAGGGTTTAAGATGCTTTTGGCAAAATTAACCACGGGTGAAATCCCTTAAAATGTTTGAAAGCAGCGTCTTAACTCCTTCACTTTACTATTCCGCTTCAATATGCGTTGTAGTCGGATTATAAATAGCAGCCATGTCTTATTAATGAGTCAGCAGCTATAAGTAAATCTATACATTTCCCCTGTATTCCCGCTGCTTTTATTCCTTGGATGCGTTGTGCTGGGGGTTATCTAATGTCAGTTATTTAACAACTTGCAAATGTTCAAAGCAGCCAATCAGCAGTTAGCTTTGATCTACAGTACCACGGTCAAATCAGAAGATAAAGGTCTGCTATCCGTTCATGTAATGCTGACTACTGCAGTTTACTGATGTGTCCACATACACTTTTGCCGAAGTTAGAGATGTGCGGTTTGGTTCTCCAGAAATCCAGTCGTGGTTCTGATCTCCCGAGGAGACCCCGATATGTCCGAGTCGCAGTTCTGATATTCTGATATTCGTGGTTCAGAATTCGGATTTTAAATACGAATTTCGGGTTTTAGATTCCAAAAATTACATGATTTTAAAAACTTTTTATCAATTTTTTTTTTTTTAAACCCAGATCCAACCTAAAATATGTGTCTTATGGTGCATACACACAGTTCGATTAAAATTGATGATATGAACGATAACGATATCGATCATATCGTTATCGTTCATATTGTGCATTTTTCGCGCACCAACTACTTGCGATGCGTGGGCACATACGGTCGATATCGATCAGGTTATTATTATAGGGACCCGCGATCAGAGCCGGCCCTCGGCATAGGCATTCTAGGCAAATGCCTAGGGCATTTGGAATGCCTAAGGGGCATCCAGCGGCTTAGTACTGCTTACTGGGGCAATGCACTGGGTCCCGCAACAATGAAGGGGCCTGCAGCCGGCAGTACTAATAATGAGTCACACACTGAGGGCCTGATTCAGAGCCGCTCGTAAGCGGGCGCTCGTTCGTTTTGAGCGATGTTCGCACAACTGCGCATGCGTATGGGTCGTAATGCACATGCACCAACCAGTCATTGAGGTCGGAAATCGTGCGCTCGCAAAACAGCGAGGGGCTGCTAATTTGATTGACAGAATGTACCGTTTGTGGGTGGTAACAGGGGAAGGTGCTTGAAAACGGGGGAGTGGAGAGACGAACGCAGGCATGCCTAACGGTGAAAAGGGCGTTTAATGGGAGTGCATAATTAGTAAAGGAGTGTCATCGACCACGTCACTTGGTTGTCTTTTAGCCTGAACTGCTCGCAGTGATAGCGGTAAGAAAAACCTACCACAAGCACTGCGAGCAGTTCAGATGCCTTTCGATGTTCCCGATTAATCTAATACTGGAGATGATGTGTGTTGCGAACGGCAAAGGGGCGTCTTTACAAAATAGCGAGCGCATTTTTCGTTTGCTCGCTCAGACATAGAGGCATCAACAAACCGCAAAGAGCGAGTGCTCAATTTAAATAGCCGGCCCCTTTTTTTGGAACGACCGTCTGCAAATAGCGTCTGGGTCTGAATCAGGCCCTGAGTCATCATTACAGTACTCTGGGCTGCGGCTGGCCATGGGCAGTCTGACTGTGGCTCCTTCTTATCCTCGCTCTGACCAGGCTGTCACTATGCCTGAGACCATCCCCTCCCCTGAGTCCCCATCCCCTCCTGTCTATACTACATGCCCACTCGTTTCCCTGCCCGAGACCATGCCCCCTAACCTCGGGTTTCCGCCCCCGTCTATTCTACATGCACACTGCTTTCCCTGCCCGAGACCCCGCCCCCTAGCCCCAGGTCCCCGCCCCTTCCTCTCCAGTCTCTTCTCTATAATCATCTTACAGGCTCTTCTATTTCCTCTCCTATCCTGTGCCATGGAGCCCAGCCCCAGCAGGGACCACACAACTTCTTCCAGGACAGGTAAGTGCCAGTATAATCTAGAGGGGTGGTCATGGTGTATTAATGTGTGTGTGTTTGGGGGGAGGGGTGTATTCATTTTATGTGTATGTTTGTAAGGGGTGTGTTTATATTATCTGTGTTATATGTGGGTCACTGATCACTGTTCTGTGTTTTATGGTGCTCACTGCTGCGCACTCTGCACTATATGGCCCTCACTGTGACGCACTCTGCTTTATATGTCCCTCACTGAGACGCACTCTGCATTATATGTCCTCACTGAGACGCACTCTGCTTTATATGTCCCTCACTGAGACGCACTCTGCTTTATATGTCCTCACTGAGACGCACTCTGCATTATATGGCCTCACTGTGACGCACTCTGCTTTATATGTCCCTCACTGTGACACACTCTGCATTATATGTCCTCACTGTGATGCACTCTGCATTATATGTCCTCACTGTGACACACTCTGCATTATATTTCCTCACTGTGACACTCTCTGCATTATATATCCCTCACTGTGACACACTCTGCATTATATGTCCTCACTGTGACGCACTCTACATTATATGTCCTCACTGTGATGCTCTCTGCATTATATATCCCTCACTGTGACGCACTCTGCATTATATGTCCTCACTGTGACGCTCTCTGCATTATATGTCCTCACTGTGATGGAATCTGCATTATATGTCCTCACTGCGACACTCTCTGCATTATATGTCCTCACTGTGACGCACTCTGCATTATATGTCCTCACTGTGATGCACACTGCATTATATGTCCTCACTCTGACGCACTCTGCATTATATGGCCCTCACTGTGACGCACTCTGCATTATATGTCCCTCACTGTGACGCACTCTGCATTATATGTCCTCACTGTGACGCACTCTGCATTATATGTCCTCACTGTGATGCACACTGCATTATATGTCCTCACTCTGACGCACTCTGCATTATATGTCCCTCACTGTGACGCACTCTGCATTATATGTTCCTCACTGTGACGCACTCTACATTATATGCCCTCACTGTGACGCACTCTGCTTTATATGTCCCTCACTGTGACGCACTCTGCATTATATGTCCTCACTGTGACGCACTCTGCATTATATGTCCTCACTGGGACGCACTCTGCATTATATGTCCTCACTGTGACGCACTCTGCATTATATGTCCTCACTGCGACACTCTGCATTATATGTCCTCACTGTGAGCACTCTGCATTATATGTCCTCACTGTGAGCACTCTGCATTATATGTCCTCACTGTGACGCACTCTGCATTATATGTCCTCACTGTGACGCACTCTGCATTATATGGCCCTCACTGTGACGCACTCTGCATTATATGTCCTCACTGTGACGCACTCTGCATTATATGTCCCTCACTGTGACGCACTCTGCATTATATGCCCTCACTGTGACGCACTCTGCTTTATATGTCTCTCACTGTGACGCACTCTGCATTATATGTCCTCACTGTGACGCACTCTGCATTATATGTCCTCACTGTGACGCACTCTGCATTATATGACCCTCACTGTGACTCACTCTGTATTATATGTCCTTCACTGTGACACTCTCTGCATTATATGTCCCTCACTGTGACGCACTCTGCATTATATGTCCCTCACTGTGACGCACTCTGCATTATATGTCCCTCACTGTGACGCACTCTGCATTATATGTCCTCACTGTGACGCACTCTGCATTATATGTCCTCACTGTGACGCACTCTGCATTAAATGTCCTCACTGTGACACTCTCTGCATTATATGTCCTCACTGTGACGCACTCTGCATTATATGACCCTCACTGTGACACTCTCTGCATTATATGTCCCTCACCGTGACGCACTCTACATTATATGTCCTCACTGTGACGCACTCTGCATTATATGTCCCTCACTGTGATGCACTCTGCATTATATGTCCCTCACTGTGACACTCTCTGCATTATATGTCCCTCACTGTGATGCTCTCTGCATTATATGTCCCTCACTATGACGCACTCTGTATTATATGTCCCTCACTGTGATGCTCTCTGCATTATATGTCCCTCACTGTGACGCTCTCTGCATTATATGTCCTCACTGTGACGCACTCTGCATTATATGTCCCTCACTGTGACACACTCTGCATTATATGAATCAGGGATGCTGACAGCTGGATAAGGGGTGCATAATGAGGCCAGGAGAGCTATTCTGGATGTGGGGTGCTGGATGAGGCCAGGAGTGTGTGAGGTGGGCAGCAAATGGATCAGTGTATGTGCTGTATGTATCCATAGAGAGAGATGTAATAGATACAATTTTATGTCCTCTGCCAGACTCCTAAAGCAAGGAAGAGTATGTATGAAGAGGTGGGGGAGAGTGTCTGCAGAGTGTAGTGTGGTGGGATTATCTGCTAGGAGGCACCATCTAAAATCTTGCCTAGGGCACCAAATTGGTTAGGGCCGGCTCTGCCTGCGATCAACGATCGTTGGTGGGTACATGGTGTGCTGGATTATCGATATCAATCGTCCAGTATACCCGGGAGATCTAACAATGCATTCATTATCATTATCGATTATCCCATCTGTATGGTGCATAAGGGCCTGATTTAGAGGCGCACGTAGACGCAAACACGGCTATGTATTTTGCTGCAGCTGCGGCTCCATCTTTATGCTAATACCACGACCAATTCTAAGCATACTAGGACAACTACTTGCAGAGACACTAATCCGTTCGTCGCACCGTCGAAGCTTGCACCAGCCCCATGCAACTTCTCAGTCTGAACATGGCGTCCTGTGCCAGTGCTACCGCTTCATTAGATGCAGTCACTGCCCGCAACAGGCCGCATCGGGCTAGCCAGCCCCTGTTACCTCCCAGGCTCGCCCATTGAAATCCACAGCTTTTGCGGCCAAATTCGTTCCACGTCTCCATGCGGTAACCCTCGGGAAGCATGCACGGTACTACCCACATCAGCCAGCTACGTGCACTAATCATTATGCTTAATTTGCTGCTTTATACCAATTCCTTTGTGACAAAATGACTAATATGGTGTGTCTGGTACACTGTGTATCAGTGACGTGCGATGAGGTCAATGACTGGGGAGGCACTGGCCACTAATGACTCCCCAATTGGATGTCTGTGTTGGGTAACACTGGGTGCTGCACATCTACAGGGAAGGATTACCCAGGTGCCAGTGACCAGCATGGGAGCCTGCTGTGACCTTCCCACAGCTCTATGCCCTCTACCCCTGGCACACGCTGTCATTGTGGATCAACAGCGCTTACCTGCTGGTGTATTGCAGTGCCGGCAGTGGGATCCTTCTGCTTCTCGTGTTGCTGCCGTGAGGATGCGGTACAGCGTGGAGGACTTATCCTTCTCAATCTCGGAATCGTCCTGCCTGGAGGATCCCCTGGGATTCCTGCACCCCCCCCAACACTAGGGTCTGATACCTTACCTATTGTTCTTGTCTTTATAATTACTGGGGAAGACAGATACCTCCCCTTTAGGACATCGGATCTAAGCTGCCAGTAGGCGCAAAAAAGTGTAACACTCACTTTTTCTTTGTGTAGTTTCCTGCACCCCCCTGTCTGTACTGTTGCTGCTGGCTCCGCTGGTGCCACTCTCTCCCCAGCTTTCGAACATCCAGCTCCTTTGGAGTCCTCGCTGTTCAGCCACCTGACCCTCCTTGAGGGTTCTGGGAGACACCGTCTGACCTGACCCAGCCGGCTGGCTGCAGGGACAGCATGGGAGGCACACGGACCCAGGGGAGGGACACGCAGAGCTGTGCACCACTCAGATGAGTCAGTGGCCGAAGTGGGAGGGGGACTGAGTGAGTGACAGTGGCTCACTGTCACTGTCTCTGCGTAATGGTAGGGCCGGCCCTGCTGAGAGGGACTTGCCTTGATGCGGCCTCAAGGCATACCTCCTTCAGTGAGGCAGCTATGATAGCTGCCTCCCCTGGTGCTTTTTTTTATTGCACTTACTGCAAAGCACTGAATGCAGTAGTATTGTTGCCTAGTTTCAAATTATCAGAGGGGAGGCTGAGCTCGTTGCTGCCTCTCCTCTCGTCTCTCCCTCTATTTGCAGCGGAACGGCGCAAATTTTGCGAGTGATGACTATAAAACTTATTAGAAATTCAAATAATTTTTATAGTCAAAACTGTGATATAAATATCTTCTTTGTATTATTCTCATTAAGAATAACACAACGATCATTGGAAAAATCTGAGTATGACGGGTGAGACTCTGGGGGCGATTCAGACCCGGACGCTCTCGCAGCCATCAGGGCTCGGGTATGCAAATTCCGCGATCGCACTGTCTGGCTTAGCGTGAGCGCAAGGCCACCTTTCTTTTTTAGCACCCGTCATCTCCAGGAAGTGTATGATTAATCAGTAACATCGAGAACCATCGGAGCTGCACGCAGCGCTTGAGGTAGAGCCTACCCTGCCGCAAGCACTGCAGGCTGAAATACAACCAAGTGACGTGTACAATGACGCCTCCATGCTAATTATGGACGCCCTTTAAACCCCGTTTTGACGCTCAGACACGCCTGCGTTCGAACCACCACTCCCCCGTTCACAAGCACCTTTCCTGTCACCACCCACAAACGGCGCTGTCACTCAAAGTAGCGTCCAGTCTGTGTACGACAAGTGCACGATTCCCGGACGCAATGACTGGTTCGTGCATGTGTATTTTGATGCATACGCATGCGCAGACGGGCGACAATCGCCCATAGCGAGCGTTCGCAGCTTAGCATCCGGGACTGAATCAGGCCCTCTGCCTCCCCTGACTGCACATCAGTGCTCTGTATTCGGCTGCCATGTCAACAATACCCCAAATTTCGGAAAAAGTACTTAAAGTACAGAAAGTGTCTAAGTCGGGACAAGCACCTCGTGCCCTATGGCGCGAAAATGCAAGGTGAATGAGGACACGCGCTGTGTTCCTTGTGCACAAAAAAACTATTTCTCTTTTATTGTTTGCCAAATTAGAGGTTAAATAAAACAATGTGCTATTTACTATTGGCATTTAACAGCTCTCACTGGTATAAATACGAGAGTTTATGCTGCTTTTTCATACTTTTCAAAATGACTACAATGGGCAAACGGTAAAACAACAAAGAAATGTGTTCCAGGTTAAATGAATAAAGGACTAAAAAAAAAAAAAAAAAAAGAAACAAAAAATCAGTATATACTTAAAGCTTGCCAGCGGGTACTAACATCTCAGCTGGATTATACTATACAGAAAGCAATATGACTAACACAATGAAATATACAATTCTTTGTTAATATATCCTGCTTGGAAGCAGAAGGTAATTTTACATTATTTCCATATAAATATAGTACAATGAGTGGGCATACAGTATATTCCTTCTTTTTCAGTCGGACTGAGTGAAGGACAGCGCAGGAAGGGCATTCGCCAAGGCCCAATCCATTAGAGGCCCATCTATAATCTAGATTCTCGACTCTGCTAGATAAATGACAGCGAGGGGTAAATTCTCTAAGATGGGAGTTCTATTTAAGAAGTGATGTTGCCCATAGCAACCAATCAGATTCTACTCCTCATTTATCTTGCACCTTCTAGAAGATAATACCTGGAATCTAATTGGTTGCTATGGGCAACATCACTTCTTAAATAGAACTCCCATCTTAGTAATTTTACCCCCTAGAATCTGATTGGCTGCATTGGGAAACTTCGCAACTCTATCTCTCTTCAAGGCTTGATACATCTCCCCTGCTTACGCTTAACCTTGTCCTACTCTCTATTACTATACAAACACTGGGATTTGTACTATAAATGTCATGAGACACGTAGTAATAGCATCATACTGTATGAAATACAACTAATTTCATCTAAACTGATAGATCAAAGATTTACTTAAACATTTCTATCTCATTAGACAGAAAAATAAACATGTTCTCCTTTATTACTACACGACCACCTGAAGCGTTTACATATTTGTCAGTCATTGACTACTGATCCCCGACATGAGTTACCATGGAAACAGGCCTAGGTTAACTCAGCTAGTGATACAATGTGGAGATTGTTAAAAGAAGACTATACAGCCAGGGCCTGATTCTTGGAAAAGTCCTACGGGCATCAATCATTGGCGACACTTTGGCATCGATTTACTAAAGCTTTGAAAAGTGAAAAGTGGTGGTGTTCCCCAAAGCAACCAATTAGATTACAGAGATCAGTTCTCTATGGCAACCAAGGAAATGATAGTCAGAATCTGATTGGTTCCTGTCGGCAACGCCACAACTTTTCAATTTGAGAAGCTTTAGTAAATCTACCGCTTTAGTTGGAGTGGTGCTGCGTCAAACTGAGTATTTTCTCATCATCTCATCCCATTTTAGGGGTTGTACATACGTACATGCCAGATTAACTAAATGAAGTCTAATTTCCATGGGTCCAATGAATAGAAAACTGAAGGTTAGTTTGAAACAAACAGACCAAAACGTGCAACCACATTTAATGTATTGGAATAGCAGAGCAACTATGCATTTGAAGAAAGACCCCCACCTAACATTTATGAATGTGTGAGCATTTACTTATGTGCAACAATCCCCCTCCCCATTCCATGTCACCCAGGATTGCTGGTGTGTGGGTATGACTTTTAACTTCTAACAGCTCTTTTAGACAACTGTACACTGCTTTCAGATGTCTGATCCCATTCCCAGCCATTAGCATGATGCCTATGGGAAGGGTCTGGCTAAGAAGAGAAACTACAGGAGCATGTCCCAGCCATTCTGGGCATTATAGTTACTTGCATAATAGCAGGCTGCAGGCGTCACCATTGGTCAGCACCAGAGCTGTGGTTGGCATTCTCTCACCTGTTGTGTAATCATCACTACAAGGGGTGGAACCCCCCACCCCCACTAAAACATAAGTTCAAAAGAAAACATAAGCTGGTGCTAGTGACATCCTCCTAATAAAGTACATCCCCTGGTTGCCAGATATTGCCGTTACTCAGACATTGATAAGAGGAAGCAATTGGTGACCAGTCGATGAATGAACCAATACTGTGCATGAGCAGCTCAATGGTGAAAGGAAATTCTCTATCCCTGCCCTGACCTGTGCACCACCTACATGCTGACATGAGGGAGTGACCGATGTTCAAGTCGTACACTGTTCAGTCAGCGTGCTTGTTTCTCCCTGTCATTGAGTGACAACAAGCCAGCCAATGCTATCCCAAAAGTACAAACAAATAAATGGCGGTTTGTGAATGGGAAATCGCTGTTATCCACTTCCGCATCTCACTTAGCGACCAGGATGCTGATCAAGACACTGTAGAGGTCACTGATTGCTCAATTGTATACTCATGTGCGGGTACGTATCCATTGGCTCATGGGAGTTTAAAGGGCAAGGAGGGATTCATCTTCTTATTTTGACCTTGACTTTGTTGATTGACTGTTTGTATGCTGCCTGCCCTGATCTTTGGAATTGTTATTGAATTCCGCTATTTGTCTCATATCTTACACTGAAATGTTGCTGACATTTTTGATCTGTACTTGTCAATACATATATTAATATTTTTCTGTTATCATTTAACCTTTGCCAGTTGAAAGTAGAGTTTAATTATTTAATGGTATGCTATGAACAAATATTTGCAGTCTAGTTTGAATGCAGTCCCACTGTGAATTCTTCACTGTATTTATACTTAACTTGCACCATTCGAGGAATATTCTGAAGATTTTCCTGCTCTGCTTTATCATATCATGCGGATATTTTGTATCAGTGCCCTGTACATTAGGAATATTAATATATACCTGATTAGTGTCCTTTTTACTCTCTCAGTAACACCAGTCCATGATAAATCCTCAGTACTCAATAACATCATTCTGAGTACTTGTAAGCAGAATAAGCTTTAAGGGAAAGGTGATGGATATAGGTGAAAATCCATGTTCTGGTTGTATCACCTGAACATGGCTTTAGCGCTAAGTATAATTAACCCCGAAGCCATTGGTTGAGCTGCTCTTCTAGTATAATTTATAGTAATATTTCTCAAGATAAAGTTATTTACTTTGAGGATAAAAGACAAAAAAAATTACTTTTTTTGTTATAATAATGGCCTTATTTTTGTGAGGATGGCAGTGAAGTGTTAGTACGAAGTACTGTCATGTCTGATATGTTTAATGATGGGGGGGCTCTCTGTTATCTTACCTAACTTGATATTTGAAACCATTTTCCATGATTTACTCTACCAATTGGATTTTATTCAATAAAGGACATTTGAAATACTCAAAATATAGATACCTCTTATGCTGGCCATACACGCTGCAATTGTCGGGACGATCCGCCCGATATCGGCGGATCGCCGCGATAATTGTAGCGTGGGGGGAGGCGACCGAGGGTTAAATATTGCTCGGTCGGGCATGCTGGATTGTCCAGCATGCCCGTCTGATGCGATATTTACCCGTAACTGTCGGCCGCATCGGGCAGTGTATGCTCAGTGCGGCCGACAGACAGACATTTCCTGTGTTCCTTCCTACGGAAGGAACAGGGAAATGTCTCCTCCCCCGGGGGCGGAGCGCAGATGTCGGGCTATACACTGTGAGATTTCTCTCACAGTGTATGCCGGCGACATCTGCGGCTGGCAGCCGGCCAGATAAAATGTCTGTCGGTCTGACAGGCATTTTATCTTGCCGTGTATGCCGAGCATTAGTAACAACATTTCCAATGTTTGCTTATTTATTCCGCTGTTTCATATTTCTTTTCTCTTTTAGGAAATATAAACTTTTAATAAGATGACAATTGTATATTGTTGTGTATCATATCCCAAGAGTTTATTGATAAAACTATGATTACATATTATTTATTTTGTGGTTCCATATACTGTATATGTTATCTTAATTTATTATTTCTATGGAATCCAGTCAAGATCCCGGCGGACGGGATGCCGGATGTCAGGGTACCGATGCCGGAATCTGGCATCTCGTCCACCGGTATATCGTACCGATTCCTCTGGGATCAGGTCAAGATGCATGCGGACGGGATGCCGGACGTCAGGATACCGACGCGAGAATCCAGACACCCATCAGATGCAGACGCCAGCATCAGAGATGGGCCGGGAGCAGGAGCCGCAGACTCAGTAGGATGGGAGAATAATAGGAAATTAAGAGGAAAGGAGTCTTAAGATATAGTAAGTAACCTACAATAGTTAAGTACAATAGTTAAAGAGAATGAGGGGGTGGTTGGTATATAAAGAACCGCTGAGGGTGTGCGCTTTCTGTACAATGAGGTTCATTTATTTTTATTTTTATATCTTTAAAATTTTGTGTCACGTTTGTGGATGTCACGGCAGAAAAAAAGTTTACGAACCACTGGCCTAATAGATGATCTGGCTATGGGTCCCAGCTCCCAATCAACCTGGAGGTGATTTGGTTGTTTTCGCAGAGGAAAATGGCGGATCTTGTCCAATATAGCTTCTTACACAAATGGACAAGCTGGATGCTGATCGGAGCAGCTGGATTGGTCCATGTGTGGCAGCGACTCCTGCGCAAATCTTCACGGTTTTATTTATTTTCTTTAATTGTGGATTCAACATTTATCAGTTCACAGCTAACCTATATAAGTATGGCTGTTTACATTATTTTTGTACGTTGCTGATGCTAATTTAATTAGCATTTTCATGGGGGGTATGGTATTATTGCCTTTTCTGAACTAATGTTGAGTCCATTAGTTAACCTTGTGACATCAGTAGTGTTACCACCTTTTTATTTGCAGATTCCCGGACAGGGCGCGTGACCAAAAATGCCGTAGGTTTACAACCATTTTATTTGTCATATTTCAAGGTCATTTTCTTACTACTCTAATAAAGAGCCACCTCATGCCCCAATATATACCTAATAGCCCACTCATGCCCCTATATATGCCTAAGCCGCCTCATGCCCCAATATATGCCTAATAGCCCACTCATGCCCCTATATATGCCTAAGCCGCCTCATGCCCCTATATATGCCTAATAGCCCACTCATGCCCCTATATATGCCTAATAGCCACCTCATGCCCCTATATATATGCCTAATAGCCCAGTCATGCCCCTACATATGCCTAATAGCCCACTCATGTCCCTACATATGTCTAATAGCCCACTCATACCCCTATATATGTCTAATAGCCCACTCATGCCCCTATATATGCCTAAGAGCCCACTCATGCCCCTACATATGTCTAATAGCCCACTCATACCCCTATATATGCCTAATAGCCCACTCATGCCCCTATATATGCCTAATAGCCCACTCATGCCCCTATATATGCCTAATAGCCACCTTATGCCCCTATATATATGCCTAATAGCCCACTCATGCCCCTATATATGCCTAATAGCCCACTCATGCCCCTATATATGCCTAATAGCCCACTCATGCCCCAATATATGCCTAATAGCCCACTCATGCCCCTATATATATGCCTAATAGCCCACTCATGCCCCTATATATGCCTAAGCCGCCTTATGCCCCTATATATGCCTAATAGCCCACTCATGCCCCTATATACGCCTTTTAGCCCACTCATGCCCCTATATATGCCTAATAGCCCACTCGTGCCCCTATATATGCCTAATAGCCCACTCATGCCCCTATATATGCCTAATAGCCACCTTATGCCCCTATATATATGCCTAATAGCCCACTCATGCCCCTATATATGCCTAATAGCCCACTCATGCCCCTATATATGCCTAATAGCCCACTCATGCCCCTATATATGCCTAATAGCCCACTCGTGCCCCTATATATGCCTAATAGCCCACTCATGCCCCTATATATGCCTAATAGCCCACTCATGCCCCTACATATGTCTAATAGCCCACTCATACCCCTATATATGTCTAACAGCCCACTCATGCCCCTATATATGCCAGAGCACCATCATGCTGTTTTATGTGCTTCAGAGCCACCTCATTCCCAATTATATGCCTCAGCTCCTCTTCTTTCCCTTATATGCCAGGCTACATCTCCCTCATGTCCCAGAGACCTATCATGACCTAATGCTGGGTACACATTGGACAGTATATCATTCATACAGCCAACAAACAATTTATCATACTGTCGGTCAGCATGTACATATGATACATCGGTGGAACACATTGTGTTGGCCGATTGGTTAGTGTGTAAGCAGAGCCGCATACAGTACTTAGCTAAGCAGTCAGTCAGCCAGCCAGCCGGTCTGTCGGCCAAATGTATACCCCACATAAGAGCCACCTCATGGGATGCACCTGGGATGAGCATAATTGAGTCCATTAAGACCTGCTCATCTGCCCCAGCCAGAGCCCACCACACATGCTCCTGAGTCTCCTCCTGCTTCTCTGATTGGTGATGAGGACAGCGTTATTTGAATGCCAGGCTTACTGGGAGGTCTAGAGCATCCAGCGAGAGGGCCATCCGGTGACACACTGACGTGGCATTCCGGGACACCACCCGTCCGGGACTAGGCAGTCTACAGACTCAGGACAGTGCTGCTGATTTCCAGTCTGTGAGAAGGAACCTCAGCCGGATGGAAACCCTAGACATTAGTCTTTAGTTGCCGCTAATTTCTTGACAATTTATAGGCTGCATTCCCATGAATATTGGTTGAGTGCACAAGTGGGTTACAGACTTACAGGTGCAGTTAAAGCTAGCCGGTAACTGCTTACAGCTAGCAGAAATCCATACAGAGTCTAATACAAACTTCTATTTTAGTATTTCATAGAAGGTTCAAAATAAAGGATCAGCGCAGGAAATCTAAAAGCTGATGTTAACAATAAGTTTGTTTCTCCAGCCCAAAATTGCAGACTTTCTAAAAGCATTCCTGAAACTCAGAGATGTGTACGGTGAGGTTGACATTCAGCAGGAACACACTGTACACTCCATTATATCCGTATGTCATTGTTTCCTAACAAATCATATCGGTATAGTGTGAAGCTGGAACTACATTTCATGAGGTATATAATACTTAAAGCAGCAGTAGCAGGGTTTGGTATCACCAATGGGTTTTGGCTTCATAAGTCTGGGGTAGAAGCCCTTAGGGTTGGTCAGAAATACTCACAGGTGGTGGATACGTGGCCAGGCCACTGGTGTTGGTGTCTGCTCCAGAGATTATTGAGACTCTGTATCAATACAGTTAAGTTTTAAATATGGTATATGCAGGCTTGCATACCCTCCCGATTTGGCCGGGAGCCTCCCGAATATTGGGTGCCGCTCCCGCCCCCCCGGAAAGACAGGCAAGCCTCCCGGCAGCCGCCGACCCGTTCGGCCCCCCTGCACTAATGATAGAAACCCCTCCAGCGGGGGGGATGAGTCATCGTGGCTCCACCCCCTGCTTCACAATGCCTTTAATTTCGGCATTGTGAAGAGGGGGTGGGGCCACGATGATGCAATCATGCAGCCCCGCCCTGGCCCTGCCCCAATACTTAGTCATTGTCCGGCCACGTCCCCCACTGTACACAGGCATTCAGCTCCCTCCCGGAAGGATGGAGCTGAATGCCGGCAAGTATGGGTATATGTAATATATGTATCAACACGGCAATGTGTTATGTTGTGTATAAATATATATATCAAACAATTAAATGACAACAGTGCACTATTTTCAATCCCTGCTGTACTTAAAACTAAAATCTATTTTAAAACCACAGTCACTTGTTGGTACTGTAGGACCAATTTCCTTTTCTTTCATCAACATCAATGGAAAGAATATTAGCAACAGCATCCTCCAAAATCTCCAGACAACAGCTCCCCCATACAGGTAAATATCTGTCAATAAAAATATATAGGTGGCGCTGCCTAGTGCATTAGATGGAGCATAAAAAAATACAAACACAGTCAGAGATTTGTGGTCCTCTCTGCCTCTTTGCAGGTCTGGACAACGGCCTCCAGGAACACTGGGCTCTATAGCTGTCACAGTCCCACTTAGATTATCTCCTTTGGCAGCCTGACTGGTCTGCCTCCTCACCCCCACCTGGACTTTGCACACAAGGCAGCCCTTAGGTGTGGTCACACTTTCTTTTTCTTTACTGTGTGGGCGGATCCTTCCAGTCCCACACAGAATGCATGGCTCATTGTCACCATCTATCTACATTTTGCCAATCCATATATATACATATATATATATATATATATCTAAATATATATATATCTACTATATAAAAGTGAAAATTTGTTCTTCTGTACTTCTGTCTTTCTATACAAATCCACAGTTTACAAGCCACGATCGTGAAATTAATTTGTAATTAATGAAAAAACACAATTTTTGCATAGCATTCGCCCTCTACAGGTCAGGTACGGAATTAGAAAAGGATTTAGCTTATCTACTATATTTTCTTTTCTATCTTCTCTACTATATAAAAGCGAAAATTTGTCCTTCTGTACTTCTGTCTTTCTATACAAATCCACAGTTTACAAGCGAAGATTATGACATTTTACATACGAGCTTATTAAAACACGGCGGAGGCAACTAAAAATTTTTTAAATCGAAATTAATTACTGTTAATTTGTAATTAATGAAAACAACACAATTTTTGCATAGCATTCACCCTATACAGGTCAGGTACGGAATTACAAAAGGATTTAGCTTATCTACTATTTTTTCTTTTCTACAGTATCTTCTTTACTAAATTGAAATTAACTACTGTTAATTTTTAATTAATTAAAAAACACAATTTTTGCACAGCATTCGCCCTCTACAGGTCAGGTACGGAATTAGAAAAGGATTTAGCTTATCTACTATTTTTTCTTTTCTATCTTCTCTACTATATACTGTCCTTCTGTACTTCTGTCTTTCTATACAAATCCACAGTTTACGAGCATATTAAAACACGGCGGAGGCAACTAGAAAATGTTTAAATGGAAATGATTTACTGTTCATTTTTAATTAATTAAAAAACACAATTTTTGCTGGACGCTCATTGCGGGGCCTCACGGCATATGGGTAGGGCCTCGGAGCAAGCGTTTTCTGTTGTCATGTTTTGTCAGGATCTTAATGTTTATTATCGAAGAGAGCTTTAGCAGGCTTTGCCAGCATTCTCAGCTCTCTGACTATACCAAATTATGCAACAACATTCACTTCTTTCTTCCAACTGTGTCAAAATGATGACTTTGCAAGGATCCTGCTGTACTGTGAGCTGCCAAAATATTACACATGGAATGCTTCTCCAAAAGGTTCTCTGCGCAGAAAACAGGGAGTTGCTGTAGATGGTCATCCTGGTATCAGAGCAACAGAAGCTCTTGGCCGTGTTTACACTGTACAGCTTACAAATTTTGAATGCTTCTATCGCCGAAGTTTGCTTTACACCGTTACAGGTCCTACTTCCTTCGAAGACCTTAGGACTGTTGATGGGGACGTTTGTCACACTTTTCGTGAGGCCTGCCTAAGAAGTGGTTGGTTGGAGGATGATGCGTAAACAAACATTCTTAAAATCCTGGGCAACGCCGGGTACACGAGCTAGTATATATATATATATATATTTATATGTAGTGATGTGTGGTCAGGTGAGGCAAAGCCTTTCCTGTATACTCCAGAGTTTTGACTATAAAAAAAAATTTCTTCTTTGTATTTTTATAATAATTTTTAAAGTCAAAACTCTGGAGTAAAAAGTGTATGCCAGGTGAGGCACTGCCTCCCCTGTCTACCTTTCCTGCACATCCCTGATCAAAACTCCCCAAATTTTCAGGACTATATACTGCTGCACCTTTGTATAATGCCCACATGAATATATATTTTCACAGAATGCCAGACACCAGCACGTATTTACCGGGTCCGGTAGCGTTGGCCAGCAGCAGGGCAGCGGCCTGGAAGTCCCCGATGCTCGCTGCTCTGTCCTTCGGCATCTGTCGTAAGCTTCCAGATAGCCGCGGCTTCCCTGGTGTGATGCGCGCGCTGGCCTGTGACAATTTAAAGGGCCAAGCACACCTTTAGGTGACGTCATATTAGGCGCCAAAGTCAAGCCTCCTCTTATTTAAGAAAGTCCCTGAGTGCACTCCTGTGCCCAAGTATAGGCTCCCAAACCACACTCCAGCGTTCTCAGTGATCCCTACTGCTCGTTCCTGACCCTGGCTGTGTGGTGACCTGATTCTGTCGCCTCCCTGGTAATGCGCTTGTATTCCGGTTTTTACCTTGGCTCTTCACCACGACCTGCACAAGTCTGCTCTCTGGTACCGTCTTGTCCATTTGGTTCTGACCCGGCTTGCCGTCTGCGTGGTACACCTGCATTGTATTCCACTCTACCCATAGAACACCAGCACCTCTACCAAGTCTGAGGGCCGTGACTGCATGTCAGACACAGCTAAGTCCAAACCTCCTGGCAGGGATCCCTGGTGAATACCGCCGGCAGGTTAGAATCACTTTGGCCCTTTCCAGACCCATCTTCCCAAACCCTTAAAACACCACTAAACTGGCACAAGCTCCACCGAAAAAAGTGCACGCAACACCGAGGGAGCACAAAAATAGGTGCAGCGACATAAAAAATAATGTTTTATATGCATAATTCAAATATAAAATTGCTTTAATGATGTGCACATCACCTTTTGTTGACTATAAAACCGACCATTTCTGCCTTCCTGAGTATAAAATTCTCTTCAATCTATAAATTCATTTAAAAACTGTTCTTTATCCCCAGTGCAAGCTTACATATAACACAGCGCATGAGAGCGTGATCACAAATTCATTTTTCACTTTTTAAGAAGAGTAAATGTTTTTGTCTTTTGTTGTTGTTCTTGTTTTTTTTTTCCGTTCCATATTGTTTAAATTTATCTTGGAAAACAAAATTATCATTTAAATTCTTCTATATGACTCTCAGCAGTAAGATCCCGGAAAATGTCAGCCTGCTTTGTGTCTCCCAGAAGCATATTGCAATATTTACCGAGTATATCCACCACCTGCGTCTGTGAGATATCCGCCCAATAAGGATGAGGCTCCATCCCTTAGCTGGTGCATATGTGTGCAGAGTAGGGGGTCGCAGTAATGAATTGGGGCATTGTGTGCTGAGATTCAAGGGTATTCCGCAAGGGCACGTTCAGAAAAAGAGTTTAGGTATTTAGGCATATACAGTGTATTAATATACTGCAATAAGGGTGATGGAAAATGACATTATTACAGGATCTAAATGCCCCATAATTGCTACAATCAAAGAAAACTTTCACTTCTATGCTTCTAGTATCTGGTGTCAGACTGTATACATAGCATATACCCAAATATACCTTACAAACACTGGAGTCTCTGTGGTGAGATGGTCATGCTCCTCTATATACAGTATGGTGGACCTGCATGAAAGCTGTAACTGGAAATGATAGATAACTAACACATTACAGTGTTAGTTATACATGCAGTATGCATGTACAATTGCAACTAAAACCGGCAAAGGGTAGGTCTTCCGATAAGAGCTACCCTCTGCGGTGTGGGGATTTCCAGGTTTATGACCCGGGAGTCCTGGGCATGCTCAAACCGCGGAGGACACTGGGAGGATTCCAATTGGATCCTTCTTGGGGATGCTGTGAAAAGAAGTCCCAAGGCTTCCATTCGGCAACGTCATCTATAGATCGGGTACAAGCTCTGGAATGTTTCGCTTTCCGGGGCTTTACACATTTGTTGAATGCGGTCAAATCTCGGAAACCAGCATTTTTCATAGGTATGACCGCATTTCAGTGTTAGGACATCCCGCCCTAAATATGGGATCAATACCATACATCATCGCAGACTTATCATTTTAGAGTCCGCCAGAGAGCTACATTTAATTGTTGCCAGGACATATTCCCAATATCCAGCTGTTTCGGTAGTAACTTCCGGGCTTCTGACCGGGCTCTTCTGCGGCCATCGGGCCACTATCTCCGGACAAATTGTGCGACATTATAGCCTATGGGTTACAATGGCTAACACCATCTCTTGGGGCCTAGCTCCAGAAAGCGACACTTTCCAGAGCTTGATACACTCGACCAGATCGCAGCCCCGTAGAGACCTATGCAGATTGCTGTGCTGAGGGATTGCGGCAGATAAAGGAGAAATCTGCTATGGACCCTGAGGATCCATATACGGGGGATCCCAAAGTTGTGTGGAACACTGATGTTTTCTGAGATTTTACCACAAATTCACTTTGATGCATAGAAAAATAACAATGAGACACATTAGTAGATGCTACTATATCCCTTATCCATGGACTCAACATCTCTCCTCTTGTGTATTGTGCATTCTCGTTTCAACCTCCAGAACCGGACTGCCCATCCGGCAAATGCCAGAAGGGCCGATGGCCAGATGGGTCGGTCCCGTGATAGACCTTGGTGAAGCAGCTCCGCCTCCCAGCGCTCTGCTCGGCCGGGATGCTGAAAGACGGGGACACGCCGCGAGGCCAGGCCCCTGTGACTGGTGGCACGCCCCGTAAGTCGTAACCATGCCTCCTTGCCCTTCACATCACAAAATTCTTAAATGCATTATTGTATCATTTTAGTTCAGGCAGGGTTTTTGTTAGATCAGGCAGGGTTTGGTTAGATCAGGCAGAGTTTGTTTAGTTCAGGCAGGGTTTGGTTAGATCAGGCAGGGTTTGGTTAGATCAGGCAGGGTTTGGTTCGTTCAGGCAGGGTTTGGGTAGATTATTAATTTTATTTATTAACAGTTTCTTATAGAGCGCAGCATATTCCATTGCGCTTTAGATCAGGTGTGGTTTGCGTAGCTCAGGCAGGGTTTGGGTAGATCACACAATATTTGTACAGCTCAGGCTTGTGGATGGGGTTTGCTCAGATCGGGCAGGAATTGTGCAGACCAGACGGGTTTGTGCAGATAAGACAGGGTTTATACAGATCGGGTAGGGATTTGTGCAGATCGGGCAGAGTTTATAGAGATCGGGCAGGGTTTGTGCAGATCAGACGGGATTGTGCAGATCAGATGGGGTTTGAGCAGATCGGACGGGGTTTGCGAAGACCAGGGGGAGATAGTGCAGGTCGGTCAGGGTTTATGCAGACTGGGCAAGTTTTGTGCAGATCAGGCGGAGATAGTGCCGATCGGTCGGGGTTTGTGCAGATCGGTCGGGGATTGTGTAGATCAGGCAGGTTTGGAAGGCACGGGCTGGGGTTTATTTTGTCCCAATTTCAAATGCAAGTGAGCAAGCCCCCAGAGTGATAGAACGGGAGCATGATGCAAAACCATGCCCCCTTTTCCAAAGCCACTACCCCTTCCATAAACCCATATGCTGGATGGTATCATTATTTCCACCTGCATTCACATATCAAAATAGTAATGTTGCTATTTAGACAGTATTTTTTAAAAGTGCATTTATTTTGACATTTCATCTGTTAATAGTATAATGGTAATTGTGTTTTATTAATCAGTTTAGTCAGTTTTCTACATACATTATGAGAATTACTATCATAAAGTATATTAATGAATTAAAAAAAAAAAAAATAATAATATATATATATATATATATATATATATATATATATATATATATATACATATACACAGTACCAGTGAAAAGTTTGGACACACCTTCTCAGTCAATGGTTTTTGTTTATTTTATTTTCAACATAGTAGACTAGTACTGAAAGAACACATATGAAATTATGTTGTAAACTATGTGTTAAACAAATCAAAATATTTTTTATATTTTAGATTCCTCAAAGTAGCCCCCTTTTGCTTGGATGACAGCTTTGCACACTCTTGGCATTCTCTCAATTAGCTTCATGAGATGGTTTCCTGGAATGGTTTTGGATTAACAAATGTGCCTTGTCAAGAGTCAATCTGTGGAATTACTTGCCTTCTTAGTGTGTTTGAGACCATCAGTTGTGTTGTGCAGAGGTAGGGTTAGTACACAGTGGACACAGTGGACACCACTATTTGACTACTGTTGTAATCCATATGATGGCACCAACCACTCAACTCAGTAAAGAGAAACGACAGTCCATAATTACTTTAAGACATGAAGGTCAGTCTATACTGAAGAACTTTGAAGTGCAGTTGCAAAAACCATCAAACGCTGTGATGAAACTGGCTCTCATGAGGACTACCCCAGTAAAGGAAGACCAAGAGTTACCTCTGCTGCAGAGGATAAGTTCATTAGAGTTACCAGCCTCAGAAACCGCTACGTAACAGCACCTTAGATTAGAGACCACATAAAGTCTTCAAGTAGCAGACAATTTCTTGTAGCAGACAAATCTCAACATCAACTGTTCAGAGGAGACTGCGTGAATCAGGCCTTCATGGTCGTATTGTTGCGAAGAAGCCTCTACTAAGGATGAACAACAAGAAGAAGAGAATTGTTTAGGCCAAGAAACACAAGGAATGGACATTAGACCAGTGGAAATCTGTTCTTTGGTCTGATGAGTCCAAATTTGAGATTTTTGGTTCCAACCACAGTGTCTTTGTGAGACGCAGGGAAAGTGAGCAGATGGTTTCTGCATGTGTGGCTCCCACTGTGAAGCATGGAGGAGGAGGAGGAGGAGGAGGAGTAGGTGTGATGGTGTGGGGTGCTTTGCTGGTGACACTGTTGGTGAGTTATTCAAAATTCAAGGCACACTTAACCAGCATGGCTACCACAGCATTCTGCAGCGCCATGCCATCCCATTTGGTTTGCGCTTACTGGGATCATCATTTGTTTTTCAACAAGACAATCACCCCAAACACACCTGTAAGGGCTACTTGACCAAGAAGGAAAGTGATGGAGTGCTGCGTCAGATGACCTGGCCTCCACAATCACCCGACCTAAACCCAATTGAGCTGGTTTGGGATGAGTTGGACCGCAGAGTGAAGGAAAAGCAGCCAACAAGTGCTCAGCACCTCTGGGAACTCCTTCAAGGCTGTTGGAAAACCATTCCAGGAGTCTACCTCATGAAGCTGACTGAGAGAATGCCAAGAGTGTGCAAAGCTGTCATCCAAGCAAAAGGGGGCTACTTTGAGGAATCTAAAATATAAAACATATTTTGATAATTCCATATGTGTTCTTTCATAGTTTTAATGTCTTGAAAATAATTGATATAAACAAAAACCATTGAATGACGAGGTGTGTCCAAACTTTTGACTGGTACTGTATATATATATATATATATATAGCTTTTTTTTATGGAACTGAAAGTCAAGCTCAGAACTATAAAATGAGTCTGGTCCTACTGGTATAAATCACTGGCTCCCGGGCCTTCAACGGGTTAATAGTGACGTCTGCTAATACTGTTTGAAGCATTATCATTATTACATGCAGCTGTGAAAGATATATCGCATGTGTGACTTTGTAAAGAAAAAAAATATATTATTTCTAAATCGCCCCGTTCCATCTTGCAACTGGATTATATTAACTCTAATAAATGAGAAGCCATGTAGTAAATCAATGATATTAGAACGCATTTAACAAAAAATTAATAGAGGATCATTTAAAAGACATTAGATGACTGCAACACCAAGTTCCATCCCTGGCTGATCTAATATTGACAGTAGGCGCATTGGTTGAGGGAGTCTGTGATGCGACTAATTTCTGAGACATGTATTTAACTAGCGTTACAGCTATGGAGACGTTAGAGAGGACGGTGGAAAACGGCTGCTAGCCTTCGGGCTTGGTTTTGCCGGCCACTCATAGAGCTGTCTCTCGGCAAGGCCAGCGGCTGACTTCAGACTGGAAAACAAACGTAATTTGCCTGAGTATCTAAATCATGCTAATGGAGTCAGACTAGCGTGGGGTTAGCCATCTGGCTTACTGGCTCATTAGTAAAGAAATGACCCCTATGCATGAAACACAGCTGGGTCATTCCGAGCTAATGAGCCTTTGCGTTTTATTGTCTGGTACTAGAAATGGCTGCCTGCAAAAAAAAAATCTTCCATTTGGATATAAGTTTACATTTTTAATTTGCAAAATAAATATATAACGGGCTAATCGGTCAAGGTCAACACGCATATTAAAATGATCAGCCTGGTTGTGGGGACCTTAATAAAATAAAGGTAGAATTAATTGTTTAAAAAATAAAAAAGGCTTGTTACTGTCCTCCAATGAGAGTTTGGGCAAATAATGACACGATGAGCAAGCGAAAAGTTCCTACGGATCTCATTGGTCTAAAATTAAGACCTTCCAATAACAACTACAATACAATTAAAAATTAAGACCTCAAATACAGGGGTCTCAGTAACAGGTTAGTACCTGACTCCAACAGATTGGTTTAATAGTGAGAAAAATTATTTTGGTTTTCAATATGTTTATATTTCCTATATTACAGGTTGAGTCTCCCAAATCCAAATATTCAAAAATACGGATTATTCTGAAATACAGAATTTTTAGAGCACAACTGAAATAGTCATACCTTTGCTTTTTGATTGTTCAATGTACACAAACTTTGTTAAATTATAATTCTTCAGCGTGTATAAGGTGTATGAATAAAATAATTAAATATTTTGTATAAAATGACCTTCAGGCTATGTGTATATGAAACATAAATGCATTCTGTGTTTAGACTTGGGCCCCATCCCCAAGATATCTCATTTGTATGCATATATTCCAAAATACGGCTAAAATACGATATCCAAAATACTTCTGGTCCCAAGCATTTTGGATATGGGAGACTATTCTACTAGCACTGTATAGCTTCCATCATGGTGACCTAAGGCAATTTGAAATTTTGCAGTTCCCCAAGTCCAGATAAAGGAACATGCAATGGTTAGTAGTATATATTTGTAGTTAGACATTATTTTCTTTAGAAAAAGAGAAAGGCATATATGATTAAATATCCGTATACATTAAAGGTTTAGTGAGGTTCAGGACTATTGTCTAGATCTGGAATTAGTGGAGGAAACTTACAGGAAAAAGAAGGTGCTGTTACCCTTTGTAACAAAACAAACACTGACTTTTTTTCTAGAACATTTTGGAAAATTAAAGCAAAGACCTGGTTGGTTATAATTTTCTGCACAGTTACCTGTAGAACTGTTTTCAGAAACGTACCCCAAATTTCACTACAAAGTATTGGATGACCAAGGGAAGCTGGAGGGAACCTGCTACTCCCCTACCTAGGGAATGGCGCAGGCTGCATGTGAACGAGTCACTGGCGTGATACCCGATGAAGGGAGGTTACTCAGGAATGGCCACCGACGCCATTTCCGAATCAGATTCTGCAGCGTCCATGTATCTGCGACTTTTGCAAGTATTGCTTCTGCGACTTTGTGCAAATACTACTGCAAGTGCTTCCCTGGCGTTCATCCGTGTGCCTGCATGTGAGACGCCCACTTTGAGCATCTGCAGACGTTCAAATACCACTTGGTGCGTCAATCGTAAGAATCAGTCACATCATCAAGACTTGCGCCAGCCCAGTTGCAGATTCTGGTGTTGGTGACTCCCCCCTATAGGCTCCCTTGGTTGCTGCATCAGGCTCATGCTTGGCTTTCAGTGTCCTGCACATGCAGAGTGAAGGAGGATGACCTGGCATTGGCAGCCCCCCCTATAGGCTCCCTTGGTTGCTGCACCAGGCTCATGCTTAACTCTCAGTGTCCTGCACATGCAGAGTGAAGGAGGATGACCTGGCATTGGCAGCCCCCCCTATAGGCTCCCTTGGTTGCTGCACCAGGCTCATGCTTAACTCTCAGTATCCTGCACATGCGCAGTGAAGAGCAATCAGGGAGGGTGAACTGGCTTTGGCGGACCCCCCTCCCCCCTGGACCCCATAGTGACTGCACCCAGTGTTACACAATTGTGCTGTTTTCGCAGCTTTGTAAAGTATTCTGTACAGAATGTATACAGTATGGGCAGATATATGATGAAAGATTATATTAATACAATGTAAATATAATTCATTTACTAGCCTCCTATCAGATTTACGCACAGGGCTATGTACATGATTAGGCGTGGATAATGTACACATTTGTCCTTTGTTGCATAAACCCCGCTGTTTCCAGTTTGCCAACACTGTATTACCTCTTGCTGCTGATCCAGAGCATCCCCAACAAATCCTGCCCCCACCCCCACTTAAATTTGCTGCGTAGCCCAAGACATTTATTGTTAACAGTCCAAGACTAAACTAGCACCTGCATTTTATAACCATATTTAAATTTCAACCCTTTCAGCATGTCCATTCCAAAGACGACTGGAAGACAAAATGAGGCTGTTAAGAAGACGACAGTCACGTCTGGATTAAAAAATATATTTTCCGCTATAAAACCGCGCAAATAGCCCCCCTCCCCTTCTCCCTCACACCTTACAAATATCATAAAGCCTTGGCTCCTGGAATATTTCTGCTGGTGATGTGTTTCGTTGGGCAGAATACTTTTTGTATTTTGGATTTTGTTTGCCGTGCAGAGGCAAGTAAAACTTTTATTTGCTTTTCCTAATGCAAGGCTGCAATCCAGTTAACGCTGTCTGGGGCCATGACTGTAGGATTTTACTACTGCTGGTAATGTGATTACCGTGAATACAGCTGTTCATTCAAATAATCATTGTCAATCTACTGTGATTCTCCCATTTTATTTCCAGTCTGCGATAGGCGGAAAGGTTTTTATTGCAGCAACATTGGACGACCAAGACTTTAATTATATTAATACGTCTCTGGTTAATTCTACCTTATCTACTTACCCGGCTAAGCCTTAAAACCCAATTAAAATCTAATTTATCTGATTTCAGGATCCTGAAAACTATTTGGCAATGACTTCAATAAGCTTGTTGTAACTACATTACTAAGCATTGTGCCTTGAGGTATTCACGATAATGTTGAAAAATTCAATCAGAGGCAATCTGAAACATTCCTGTCCTCTTTTGGGTCATCCAATTTCCATGGAATAAAAGCCTTGTTACAGAGGCACGTGTGCCCAGCCGGTGTGCTGAAAGTTAAAACAATACTAATTTCAACCTTCCTTTTTGTCCTGGTTCATTGACATCAAGAGAGAGATTTTTTTTGGCAACCCATATATCTTTAGAAGAATAAAAAAATAAATGAATCTGACCATTAAGGGTGGAAGATGTTTGATGGACCTGGTGTGTAGTAATATCTGTTTCTGCAACACAATGATCAATGTTTAAACATTAATTTTAACTTTTAATTTATGTCTACAATCGGCTGCTGTCCTGAAACTTGTTCAAAGTTGCAAAAACTTGTTAAATGATATTCCCTCCATCAGGGCCGGATTAAGGTCTGTGGGGGCCCCTGGGCAACAAACATGTGGGGGCCCCTATTACGTGCCCTTTATGCAGTGCACCCAGTAGTAGTGCCCCCAGGAGTGTTGCCCCTTATGCAGTGCCCCCTATGCAATGCCCCCTGTAGTTATACCCCCAGTAGTAGTGTTCCCAATAGTAATGCCCCCTGTATAAATACCCCCAGTAGTAATACCCCTGTAGTTGTGACCCCAGTAGTCATGCCCCCTGTGTGTGCCCAATAGTAATGCCTTCAGTAGTAATACCCCTGTAGTTGTGCCCCCTGTGGTAGCGGCACCAGTAGTAATGCCCCCTGTGGTAGTGGCACCAGTAGTAATGCCCCCCCGAGTAATGTCCCCTGTAGTAATGTCCCCCCCGAGTAATGTCCCCTATAGTAATGTCCCCCTTGAGTAATACCCCCCTGAGTAATGCCCCCAGTAGTAATGCCCCCCCGAGTAATGTCCCCCCGAGTAATGCCCCCTGTAGTAATGCCCCCAGTAGTAATGTCCCCCTCGAGTAATGTCCCCCCCAGCAGTGGAAAAGCCGCTTGCGCTAAAGAGAAAAAAAAAATCATACTTACCTTAAGCCCCGCTCCCGCTGCCTTCTGATCCGCTCGGCTGGGGCTGCTCCTCTGCACTATGGGAGAGACGCATGACGTCTCTCCCATAGTTCACTGCCTGAGCCGGAAGCCGGATTTCACGAGTGAGCTCTAGTCTACGGCTCTGGTTACTGCTGCGGGGAGGGATTAGGTGTCCGGAGGAGGCGGAACTTACACGGCAGCATGAGAATATCCATCACAAATGGCACTAATAGTAGTAGCTGACTTCTTTGTTACCATGTCAGTTACCATTAGGTCCAGCACTCATTGCATCTGTTACTACAGACAGTCAGAGAGAACTAAAAAGGTTTGTCATGGCTCAGCTGTTGGGAATAGCAGCAGAGGAGCATTTGTTCACACGTATCGGGTGAACGCTGTTGCAACTGCTTTAGCGTCTGTTGCCAGAGTGGCGGCTGCGCCTTTATGCTAATGCTAGTATCAGCCCCTTCCCCTGTAGACAATTAAACTTATGACTTTGCTAACAGTTATGCAGCATACCCGCGACATGCCCATAACACGCCCATAAGACAGCGCCTCTACGTGCACCACCTCCCAGTCACCAATACATTTATGAGACCATGCGTTTCAGCCGCTAATGGGACACTCTGTGTACACACCAATGGATGCTATGCAACTTTTTAGGTACTTCACTGTATGCGCAGTTTGATACCACTTGTGTGAAGTATCAGCATTGCGTGTGATTTAGAATCAGACCCATACAGATGTGTCCTCACACAGGGTGGCTGCAATTGTGGCAAACAGCCTCTCCGGACACACCCGGTCCCGTGCGGCTCTGCTAGCCCCGGGCATCTCTTTCATGTGATGTGACTAGGATGCACAATGGAGACTCTGCTGATTCATTTAGTTTGTAACATTTGTACATCTGTCTATGACTGAGTCTGTATCTGTATACTAAGTGCTACAATGTAGCGGCTGTGACTGTTTTTCACACCTAGTTCGGTTGTGCTTTGTATACAGACTCAGTCGCATGCAGATATACAAGTGTCGCTAGCAGAGTTGCACTGGACCTGGCGGCTCATTCGCGCCAGGTCTCTCGCACCACATGGCGTATTGAGGTTAGATGTACGATTACACATCTGTAGTTGGGTTTATACCAATATCAGATAAAGTTAAGCTTATCTGTGTACCGTTAGAATTCTATTACCCATTTACGCATCAAAGGCTTTGCACCACCAGTAAGTCCACTGGATTTAAAAGTGTCAATAACATCAAGTACAAAACCTGACATGTTTTGTATTTAATACTAGCTGTTGCCTGCAGCTTCTCTCACGGTGAAATCGCTTCTGCCAACATATTTTTTAGTTGAGGTGATCTAGTTGTATTGCTTTGCATAGGGGCCCTGTGACCAACGTGATAAGCAGCGCTATCCAGACTAGCGGCAGCAGCACCTTCACCCACCACTCACACCAATGTCACTGTGTGCCCTGTGCACAGACTACTATGTAACCCTCCTATTCACCCACCTCTCACACCAATGTCACTGTGTGCCCAGTGCACAGACTGCTATGTAACCTCTCCTATTCACCCACCACTCACACCTATGTCACTGTGTGCCCTATGCACAGACTGCTATGTAGCCTCTCCTACTCACCCACCACTCACACCAATGTCACTGTGTGCCCTGTGCACAGACTACTATGTAACCCTCCTATTCACCCACCTCTCACACCAATGTCACTGTGTGCCCAGTGCACAGACTGCTATGTAACCTCTCCTATTCACCCACCACTCACACCTATGTCACTGTGTGCCCTATGCACAGACTGCTATGTAGCCTCTCCTACTCACCCACCACTCACACCAATGTCACTGTGTGCCCTGTGCACAGACTACTATGTAACCCTCCTATTCACCCACCTCTCACACCAATGTCACTGTGTGCCCAGTGCACAGACTGCTATGTAACCTCTCCTATTCACCCACCACTCACACCTATGTCACTGTGTGCCCTATGCACAGACTGCTATGTAGCCTCTCCTACTCACCCACCACTCACACCAATGTCACTGTGTGCCCAGTGCACAGGCTGCTATGTAACCTCTCCTACTCACCCACCGCTCACACCAATGTCACTGTGTGCCCTGTGCACAGACTACTATGTAACCCTCCTATTCACCCACCACTCACTCCTATGTCACTGTGTGCCCTATGCACAGACTGCTATGTAACCTCTCCTACTCACCCACCACTCACACCAATGTCACTGTGTGCCCTGTGCACAGACTACTATGTAACCCTCCTATTCACGCACCTCTCACACCAATGTCACTGTGTGCCCTGTGCACAGACTGCTATGTAACCTCTCCTATTCACCCACCACTCACACCAATGTCACTGTGTGCCCTATGCACAGACTGCTATGTAACCTCTCCTACTCACCCACCACTCACACCAATGTCACTGTGTGCCCAGTGCACAGGCTGCTATGTAACCTCTCCTACTCACCCACCGCTCACACCAATGTCACTGTGTGCCCTGTACACAGACTACTATGTAACCCTCCTATTCACCCACCTCTCACACCAATGTCACTGTGTGCCCTGTGCACAGACTACTATGTAACCCTCCTATTCACCCACCTCTCACACCAATGTCACTGTGTGCCCTATGCACAGACTGCTATGTAACCCTCCTATTCACCCATCACTCACACCAAAGTCACTGTGTGCCCTGTGCACAGACTACTATGTAACCCTCCTATTCACCCACCACTCACACCAATGTCACTGTGTGCCCTGTGCACAGACTACTATGTAACCCTCCTATTCACCCACCACTCACACCAATGTCACTGTGTGCCCAGTGCACAGACTACTATGTAACCCTCCTATTCACCCACCACTCACACCAAAGTCACTGTGTGCCCTGTGCACAGACTACTATGTAACCCTCCTATTCACCCACCACTCACACCAATGTCACTGTGTGCCCTGTGCACAGACTACTATGTAACCCTCCTATTCACCCACCACTCACACCAATGTCACTGTGTGCCCTGTGCACAGACTACTATGTAACCCTCCTATTCACCCACCACTCATACCAATGTCACTGTGTGCCCTGTGCACAGACTACTATGTAACCCTCCTATTCACCCACCACTCACACCAAAGTCACTGTGTGCCCAGTGCACAGACTGCTATGTAACCTCTCCTATTCACCCACCTCTCACACCAATGTCACTGTGTGCCCTGTGCACAGACTGCTATATAACCTCTCCTATTCACCACTTCTCACACCATTGTCACTGTGTGCCCTGTGCACAGACTACTATGTAACCCTCCTATTCACCCACCTCTCACACCAATGTCACTGTGTGCCCTATGCACAGACTGCTATGTAACCCTCCTACTCACCCACCACTCATACCAATGTCACTGTGTGCCCTGTGCACAGACTACTATGTAACCCTCCTATTCACCCACCACTCACACCAATGTCACTGTGTGCCCTGTGCACAGACTACTATGTAACCCTCCTATTCACCCACCACTCATACCAATGTCACTGTGTGCCCTGTGAACAGACTGCTATATAACCCTCCTATTCACCGACCACTCACACCAAAGTCACTGTGTGCCCTGTGCACAGACTACTATGTAACTCTCCTATTCACCCACCACTCACACCAATGTCACTGTGTGCCCTGTGCACAGACTACTATGTAACCCTCCTATTCACCCACCACTCATACCAATGTCACTGTGTGCCCTGTGCACAGACTACTATGTAACCCTCCTATTCACCCACCACTCCCACCAATGTCACCGTGTGCCCGGTGCACAGACTACTATGTAACCCTCCTATTCACCCACCACTCATACCAATGTCACTGTGTGCCCTGTGCACAGACTACTATGTAACCCTCCTATTCACCCACCACTCACACCAAAGTCACTGTGTGCTCAGTGCACAGACTGCTATGTAACCTCTCCTATTCACCCACCACTCACACCTACGTCACTGTGTGCCCTGTGCACAGACTGCTATGTAACCTCTCCTATTCACCCACCTCTCACACCAATGTCACGGTGTGCCCTGTGCACAGACTGCTATGTAACCTCTCCTATGCAAGTGAACGTGGGCCAAAAGCACCTCCCCCCACTCCTTACCGGCCTCGCGCATGGTGCCATATGGGAAGCAGTCGAGAAGCCGACGGACAAAATCCCGACCGCCGGCTTCCCGACTGTCTAATCCCGGCAAGGTTTCTAATGACAGGCGTCGAAATCCCGACACCTGTCATTAGACCTACATACCGAGTCCGTGCCATATCTATCTCTTGCATTGATGAAAGTTAATAAATTTAGTTTTTGTTATTACTCAGCTTTAACTTGACGGATGGAGATGGAACACAGTGCAGGTTATTTCAAGGAGCTTCCACTACACAATGATGCGGTTTTCATGAAAATCGGTTGAAGAGTTTTTGCGCCAACTTGGAAGAAACAGACAGACACGACATTCTTATAATATTAGTATAGATTATTGCCCCAGCATCCAAAACTGCCAAAAATGCAGCACGCTTGTAAAGCGTCGCCTATATACAGTATGTCTGTGTTTGATGAGATGAATGTACATTGTATTTGCAACAATTGATAGTTTTTACTTTTATGTCTCTACTATAGCGAACCTGTTTTCAAGGTGACCTTCGTGGGTGGGAAACCCACAGCTTCTTTATCTTGGCATAAAAATTACGGCTGATTATTTCACATATGAATATTAAAGGCAGGCTGTTAGCTAACGAAACTGAGGGCTGCAATGAAAACTGCATCTCACAAAGGGAATAGCAGAGGCTCAGTTCTCTGTTAAATACCTTATTGTAAGCAGGTTGGGAGCATAATACTGCAAAATCGCCTTCCTAGCCTAAGTGTAAAAGTAGATAGAAATGTATTAGGTTCATGACCATGGGATTCAGTTTCTGGGCACATTTAGTACGTGATATGTGTATTTGGATTTCAAAAAAACTAATAAATGAAACATTAAAATGTTGACATAAGAAACTGATTTAATAGTAATTGGGCACCACAATCACGAAAACTAAAACTAAACTTCTGTATAGTGTGGATTTGAGGCTATATCCAAATAAAATGAAAGTCTTTTGAAAATAGGGACCAATTGATGGCTTTGTCAATCGCGTTTAACTAGCGTTGCTTTAAAAAAAAGCCCATGAGCATTAGCTGTGACTTTCGCAAAGATATTGGAAATAACCCTAAGCGCTACCTATTAGGGCCACTGGAAACCCTTAAATACTTTCACCACAACCAAGCAGAATGTGTAAACTGGTGCCTTATAATGTCCCAAAATATATGATAGATTCCTACTCATCAGTCTTGCTCTCACCAAGCATCCAAGACTCCAATCAGATTATAGCTCTCATTTATCTAATAAATGCTATAAAATGATAGCTAAAAGCTGATTGGTTGCTATGGGCAACTTCTCCATTTGTTCACCTTAGAAGGTTGGATACACCTCCCCCAGTGAAACAAAGTATCAAACCACAATCTCCCTGTGTCAGTCTGGCGGGAGCCTCCCACCCCTGCTCTGTGCTGTTCTATAGATGTTTGGATTAACAACACACTGGTCTAGCCCTGCCACCTCTGCACTGACTACTTAGAACACTGTACATGTGGTATCTCACTTTAGCTGAAGTCATCTGTACTACTGTTAGAATATCAATTCCTGGATGGGCTACAGATTGTTCTAGCCCTGTCCACTTTAAAACTGGTTAGACCCCGAGGCACAGGAGATGAATGAATACTCGGCCCCTACCCAAACACATTGGGCTCGATTCTATTCTCCGCAATGTAAATAGCGCCGGGAGATAGCTCCCGGAGCTATTCAATTCCGCGCAGTGTTTAGTCGGAGAATGCCCGTTCTCGCAACTAAACACCCTGTTTAAGGTGCGAGAACGGGCATTCCCCGAGCTAACTTCCCAGCGCGATGCTGTTTTCCAGGCGCTAAGGGCAGAAAACAGCAACGTGCCTGGACTTTTGTCGGATTTCTGCTCGCATCCCCGGAGGGATGGGGGAAGAAATCGTTAGTCGGGCTTAGCAGTGCGGTGTATTGAATAGCTCCGGGAGCTATTCACATTGCGTAGAATAGAATCGAGCCCATGATTACCTCATACATTAATATAAAGCAGAAAAACAAATAAAGCATTTGTGATCATCACCAATGGAAACCGGTGAATCTTGCTGGTGGCAGGGAATTACCGCTGACAATAACAGTGTTATCGCTGATTGTATAAGGCGGAGCCAATATAAGCCACATCCCTGGAGAAATTGCAGCTTGCGCTAGCGATGGGGATTTTTGCCTCTTGATAAATCTGCCTCAGATGTATTTCACACATAAACCCCTCTACATAAAACCCTGCTTAGGTGGAGTCATCCTATAATGTATTCCGATTTTCCAATTTGGTAATGTTGTCAGATATGAATTAGGGACAGTTAGCAACTATATTGGGTAGCACAGTTAGTGTAGTGGTTAGCATTGTTGCCTCACAGCCCTGAGGCCATTAGTTTAATTCCTGACAAAAGCACTATCTTTGTGGAGTTTGCATGTTCTTCCGATGCTTGCCCAGTCCAGCCTTCTCTGCTCTGTCTCCCACCATAGTCCAGCCAGACTTCCCTGCCCTGTGCCCCCCATTAAGGTCCGGCCTTCCCTGCCCTGTGCCCACCCCAGTCCAGCCTTCCCTGTTCCCCCCCATGTCCATCCATCCCCAGCCCAAACTTTGAGAATTCTTTAAACTGGTTTACGCACCAATTAATGTCCCACTCCCCAATGTAGCTCCACCCACATTAGCCACAGTAACACCCACCTCTGTCTATTTGGTCAGTACCGGGCCACACAATTTCTGATGGCAGCCCTGTCGAAGAACATACAGTTGATTGGTTGCTATGGGCAACTTTTCCACAGCTTGATATAATGGACGACTAGTTTCTGTGCTTTGTGTGTAGTAAGAGGACGACTACAGCAGAGCCTCGGTACTACCGCCGCCGACGCGCGAAAATCTATGTACACAATTGGGAAAGCAGCCCAAAGACTCTGGTAAATATCACAGCTAACTGCTACACACAAAGTTTACAGGTGAATTTCAAGGTCATTTCTTGTACAGGCAAAATGTATCAGCCTTTAGGATTGATTGCAGAAATGCCAGACGCCGGGGAAAACATTGCAGTATCCTTCTGTAGTGCCGGCTCTTTCATCTGCCGAAGCATATAGTTGTACAGAGCGAGGTTAGTAAATATGAGATGCAGGGATGGCTAGGTGCGCTTATAATATATGCACTATATATATATATATATATATATTTATATATATATATATATATATATACTGTATATATATACTGTATATATATATATATATATATATATGCATCTATAAGGTTTTTATAGCGCCAGTGATATATGAAGTACCAAAACAATCAATAAAATAAAGATGTGTATACTGTATGTCTCATAGCCTCCCCCCACAACATCGGGGTGTCAGCTCAACCTGATAAATTAAAGTCCTGGTTAACAACTTCTAAAATGATGTATAGACAGTGTAATCAAGTCAGAGCGCCCTAAAGTGCTAGATAGTGTAAATAAATTATGTGCAAAAAAAGAACAGTGAACAAGCAAGAGAGCTAAGACTAGATGTAAAGGTCTATAAACAGACAATAGATCTAGACCATGAATATATGAAGTAAAAAATACATATTTAATAATGACAATGCACATAAAAAACATGAATAAAAGGACATAAAAAAATGATAACTAGCAATGATAAATTAATGAAATAGACAAAGTGCATGTGAATAAATAAATATAGGGCTTATCTTATTTCATTTACAGAGGAAGGTAAAATCAGGTAGGGTACAGGACGCCAACGCGTTTCGTCACCAGCGAACTTCTTCAAGGTGATGATGTTTGCAAGTGGGATGTAGCTGTGTTTATACCCAAAAGATATTTTATTTGCAGGAGATGCTAAGAACTTGTGCATTGAGCAAAACTGAAATACAAGTGACACCACAGGAAGTGAGGTCACGATTACACTCACATGGAGTAAATTGCCTTAAATCTTTTGGGTATAAATACAGCTACATCCCACTTGCAAACATCATCCCCTTGAAGAAGTCCGCTGGTGACGAAATGCATTGGGAGCCTGTACCCTACCTGATTTTACCTTCCTCTATACATCACACCTTGACAAAGGAGCTTAGTGCTCCGAAACGTTGGTTTTTTGATAATGTGACACCATTTAATATATTTATTTCACAACCAGTCTCTGAGTGCCACAGCTTTTTTGCTCTATTATATATATATATATATATATATATATACACACACACACGTACACTCACATACATACTGTACAGTGGCCCTGATTCAGAGGCACTCGCTATTTGCGAGTGCTCGCTCTGAACCAGGGCGGGCCGATTTTGTTTTTAACCCCGGCCTCCAAGCCACTCGCTAAGCTGTGGGTGACCACCCACAGCTTTAGCGGGCGGCCTAGCGATAATCGCGGACATTGGGCTTGCGACGAGACCCTTGTGGTAGGGTCCATCACAAGCCCCAGTGAACGTCCTGCTCTAATAGAGCAGGACGTTCACTACTGACATCACGTGTGATGTCAGTAGGGCCGCCCCCCACAAACGGCAGGCGTTCCTAATGGATCGCCTCCGTTTGTGCAGCCACCCCCCCGACCCACCAACAAAACGGGGCGAGCTGTCGATCAACATCGACAGCCGCCCCGTCTTGTAGCAAGCCCGAGAGAGAGAGTGCGCACTGCCCGCCCATCGACCCGCTTGCGAGCGAGCGTGTGCTCGCAAGCGTGTCTGAATCAGGCCCAGTATACAGACAATTACCTTTTCCTGAATACAAATGTAATTAATAGATCAGTGTATAATAAATATATAATGAGGTATTATATATTATTCCGTGTTACGTGTTATATATATTACCGTGTCACAGAATATTTTGAGATGCTTTGATCATTGTGATAAGATAATGCTCTTAAGAGTTTATATAACAATACATGGCGACAGTGCTAGTTCTCTATCTCCGCTTACCGAAACGATAGAAAACCTCTTACCATTATTATTTATCATTGAAACCTCACCGAGGTCAGTTTGGTGATACTGGCCGTCAGCGGTAACAGTTAATTTATGGCTTCGCCAGGCCAGTGTGAGAGGATCAGCACCTGTTTGTCGGTTCACACGTGCGCTGTGGCACTGGGAGCCCAGTGGAAGTTTGCAGTTCCACTTGTATAAAAAAAAAAAAATTACAAAAACATAAATAAAATGTTTAAAACATGAAGAAAAAAAAACAAACAAAAAAACATATATATTATTTTCTTATTCTTCCCAGTTGAAAAAAAATACTTTACTTGAATAAAAGCATCTTTTCTGTGAATATCTGCTGCTATCAGCAACCTGAGATAGCAATAATAGAACTCGTACATCCAATACAAGCAGGAGATGAAGGCTGAATACAACAAGTAGCTCTGATCCCAGTAACCTTCACATTTAGCTTTCACTTTATAACGGTGACTACTGTAATATACTATTATTTGATTGTCATATTTTACAGCCAGTTAATCCATTTTTAATGACTGTTCCCACTTGTGCTTTTGGTGTGGAAACTTCATAAAAAATATATTTGTTTTAGACTACAAAGACTGTTTACTGCAAAAATATAAAACGCAACTTGTGTAAAACGGATTTTTAAATGTAGCATGTTTTATGTACATAAGACCTGAATACATAGGTCACCCCATGCCAAGGCTCTCTTTGCTGAAGGGACTGGAATGTGTATTGTTTGAACATTTCAAACAAACACTGGATGTGGATGCCGTCTGTACATACAGTACACCAGTGTATCCGCCAAAGCTGGGTACACGTTAGAAGATGTTTTGGACAATATGCCCTGCTCCGATGGATCGGGCCAACATTTCGTCAAAATCGTCTAGAGTGTACCCACTATTTCGGGTGTTGCGCGCTCCCGTTTGGTCGGCAGCCGCATCGTCAAATTGTCGCAACTGCAGCTCAACGATGCGGCTGACGACCCCATGCAGTAGGATGCGGCAGGGGCCGACAGATCGGGCGATCGGGCACCACATCCTCTAATGTGTACGGGCTGCCCAATATATTGGCCCATTGGCGGGGAGGTCGTCTATCATATCCCTGGGTACGCATATCGTTTATTGTGTACCCTGCTTTAGGCTGGGTACACACTACAACAATATCTGCATGATTTGTCGTTTACAGGGAATTGGAACGACATACAGTAACATGCAGTGTGTATGCACAGTTGCACTGCTCCCTTGGGTTGTACACAATGTCTTTTGGTTGGCGATGCTGCATGGCCAAACAGAAGGCATTGTGTACGGGGTGGTGCAGTTCAATAAAGGATGGAACGAGACATCGTTCTGTCTTTCATTAAATTGCACAGTGTGTAAGGCAATCACGGATGGTCCGGGACGAAGGGAATTCATCCCGATTGCCCATCGTTGTAGAGTGTACCCAGCCTAAGAGGACAATTCCAGTTTCAGTGATGTGCGTAGACACTCCTCGACCCTAACTGACACATTCTGACACTCAACCCTAACTCTAAACCTAACCCTAATCCTCAACTCAACCCTAACTCTAAACATAATCCTCAACCCAACCCTAACTCTAAACCTAACCCCCAACCCAACCCTAACTCTAAACATAATCCTCAACCCAACCCTAACTCTAATCCTAACCCTCAACCCAACCCTAACTCTAAACATAACCCTCAACCCAACCCTAACTCTAAACCTAATCCCCAACCCAACCCTAACTCTAAATCTAATCCTAACCCTCAACCTAATCCTCACCCAAGGGCCGTAACTAGGGTAGTGCAACCAGTGCCATGGCACATGGAACCGCAGGGCAGGGGGTGCTGTTTGGACCTGTCAATTTTCTGTTTATTATCATTCTCACTTGTAGCTTTCCTCTTATTTTATCCCTAGCATCTCCTGGCCTCCCCTATCTCTTCGCTGGTCCTTCCCTATGAGGCCATGGAAATTTTTTGTGTCTGTTATCTCCCTATTTAAAAAATAGGGGGGCGCAAATGATCTTTCTGGCACAGGTCACCAAAAAGTCTAGTTATGGTTCTGCCTCAACTTAACCCTCAACCTAACCCTAAACCTCACCTAACCTTCAACCCAACCCTCAGCCTAACCCTCAACCTAACCCTCAACCTAACCCTCAACCTAACCCTCAACCTAACCCTAACTCTGGGTCTGATTTATCAACAAATATTATGTGTTTTTTCACTCGTTTTGTGTCTTAAGTCTGCTATTTATTAATGATGCTCCTACTAGAGTTTATTGTCTCCGTCCTTCGCGCTATTTATGTAGCGATTGCCTATGTTACGTAATAGGCTGTTCTATTTAACAATGAGCGGTTGCTGCAACTTACAGTACCGCTCATTGTCTTATTTTATTTTTTCTCCAAAGTGCAGCTGCCGTTCTATAGCATTGATAAGTGCAACAGCCCCTCACTGCTGTTCTTTACCCATAGAGAGAATAGAGGAGGGGGGGGCAAGTGGTTGTCAGGGGCAGGAGGAGTGCCCAGAACATGGCAGGACTGACTGGAATGAGGATTGACTGATATCTTGAGCATGTGCAGAGTGTTTTTAGTGGGCGCCGAGTGAACCCAGCCCCGGCATCATTGTTTGCATGTCACTGAGAGAAAAAGGGGTATATATTTACTAAGGTGAGAGTTTTTAGAAGTGGAGATGTTGCCCTTAGCAACCAATCAGATTCTAGCTATTATCTTTTAGAAGGTAATCACAAAGAATACAAAGGTACCCCATACATGCCTACCCTCCCGGTTTTCGCGGGAGGCTCCCGATTTTTCGGGTAACCCCCCGCACCCCCGGAAGGGTAGGCATTTCTCCCGCATTCAGCCCACTTCCTAGTGAAGTGGGCAGAATTAGGAGAATACCCGCGGCAATCGCGGGTCTCCGTGAAGGGGGCGGGGCTTAAGCTGTGATTCTGCATGAATCACAGCATTTGGCCCCGCCCCCTATGTAAATTGTGGCCAATCGCGGCAATTTTACCACGAGGGGGCGGGGTTTAATGACGCGAATCGTCAAGCCCCGCCCCCGTCGGCCCCCTGCTGCTTCTCTTACCCGGGCTTCTCTCGGGAAGAGAATATTAAAGGTAGGCAACCCTGTACCCTGCACAGGACAGTGGCTATTGTAATAATGGGTGTGAAAATTAAATCAAAGCAAAGCTAGAAAAATCAAATATGAATCCAACTTATAAATCAATAAAAATTCAATTAATTATAATAGCTCAGGTTGGTGGTGCTCTCCTGGGTTGACTACAGTATATACTGTATGCATACTCTGAAAAAAATGGTGTTGCAAAAGAAGGGAAGTGTAATTGCAACAAAAATAGAAAGAACCCTTAAGGTGCATACACACACAACGATTTTTTGAACGATTATCGTTAAACGATATCGTGTAACGATAATCGTTTGAAAAAATCGTTCACTTTCTGAGTCAATGAACGATTATCGTTCATGCGCGTTCACGTTTGTAGTTTGTAGTTCAGTCAGACTTGTCAACTGAACGATTTTCATTAAGGGAATATGCAAAAATCTTTGTAGTTCATAAAAATCGTTCATTACACTTTAAAAAAATCTGACAGATAATCTGACAAATAATCTGACAGAAAATCGTTCATAAAATCGTTGTGTGTGTATGCAGCTTTAGTGGGGAAACAGCTTAGAATTAATCATCCAAAATTGGGCTTGTATGAGAAATTGGAAAGTGAATATAATTAGAAAATTTACTTTTAATAAGTATAGTTTAAAATAAAACGAGTGAGGATAGAAATGATTAACATTAATCGTGGATTATAAAAATGTCTTCATTGTGTAAACTGGGTGACTGATAAATCTCAGTATTAGTGAGATGAAATTCTGTGTATGGAGAGAATTTATTTGTATATCATATAGGTACAAGTATAATAACTCAAACCAAAATTTCTGAAATGAAAAGTGCTGATAAGCATCCTTTCCGACTGTTCCAGTACGGACTAGCTGCTTGCTTCAGTATTAATGAGGTATAGATAATATTGGATCAGTATCTTGAAAAGTATGGTTGTTCTATCTACTCTTGGATCTTTTTCTCTTACGTGATTACCAATAGTTTCTTCAATATATAGTAAAACCAAAGTAGAAATTTTCTATCACTTGTATTCAAAAATGAATAATACTGAAAAATATTCAATAAAGATTGATAATACACTGTATAACCCTTGCACCATTTTTGGTATAACGGTGAGTTGTTTATCGGTATGAGTACACCAAAAAATAAAAAAAGCCGAATAAGACTTAAGCTGGCCACACACTAGACCAACTTTCATCCAACCAGCCAACTAGTTTATTGGTTGGAATGAAAATCTGGTAACGTATGGGAGTAACTGATGATCAGCAATTTGCTCCTAAATGCCAGGAAACAGATGAAAATGGTCGGTCAGACAAGTTTGTTAAATGTTTGATCTAAACTATTTGTTCAAACAACAGTTTTGGTTCATTTTCCAGCGTTTGGGAGAAAATTGCTGATTGTATACCTTACCAGATTTTCATTCCAACCAATCAACTAGTTGGCTGGTTGGCCAGATAATCTTTAGATGTGTGGCCAGCTTTACTCCTACTGTGGTATATCGTTCTTGTCAGAGAAATGCAATTAACCAACATTTATTGTATTTATGACACACTTGTTGCTCATATTATGTAACCTTTCTTGAAATTGCAAACAGAGAGTTATACAGTATAGTATATGCAATAGAGAACTTTTCACGTACCTAGCATCTGCACAATCCAGTATTAATCAAGGTTCAATATATCAGATGGAAACAAGATGATATAAATATGTAATATTTCTTTAACCTCCTGAAACAGAGCAGTCATTCATAAACAATGAATTAATTACGAGAATAACCTCTTAGTATAGACTGATTTCAGCAGTATTTTGTTGCATACTGAATAGAGACAGATGATATACAGTAGGTACATGATATTACAATGTCTATCTGCAACAAAAGCCGCTGTTCACACACAGTATGACAATCTGTCATTCGTTAGATCCTAACATCATTAAGATGTACTATAAAATATTTGTAAACAGTGAGTCAGATGTCTCTGTGCTCACAGGTATGTGCCAGTGTCCCATAGATACAGTAAGAGAGCAGAGCTGTAGCTTTAACTGAAACAAAGCTCTTTTACTGTATGTCTGTGTGCTAATTAGCAGTGAACAGGCACTTGATCAGGCATGTTCTGTAGGGGCTAACAAATAGAAGGAAGTAAAGTCACTTCTGCTGTTCGTGTAGCAGTTAACCGGCCCTGTTATTAAAGAGCATTGCAGGGTGCGATAACCGGACTGAATGAGAGAGTGACTGTGCAGAGAAAATACCTGTGTGTGTAATGAGTGAGCTCAGGGCCTGATTCAGACCCGCTCACTATCTGCGTACGCTCGCTGGATGTGTATGCAATTTTGTCAAAGTGACGCCACGGGCAGCGAATGCTCGCCAAGGCATAAGCACGACCACCATGTCTTAGCGAGCGGCCACTTTGTGCATGCGTACGCCCAATCGCACAGGCAGAGCCGCCCACCAGCACCACGTCATCTCCAGGAAGTGTATTAAAACATTGGTACATCGGCGTTGAAACACTCTGGCACGCCTGCGTTCGCATCTCCAACCCCCAGTTATTAGTGTCCTGCCCCTGTTACCACCCACAAATGTACTCTCCTGTCACTCATTACCCTGGGTTGCCTTTGCTGGGTGAGCGAGCAGTATGCCATCGCAGTGTGTAGTTCGCGCACGCGCAGAACGAAGCGTGCGCATGCGCGTACGCAGAACATCGGGCCACTTGCTCGCGCTGTGCGTTCGCAAGCAGCTCTGAATCAGGCTCTCAGTCAGCAAGGGCTCTCCAAACAATAGGAAGGGAGTCCCCGTCGGCACCGGCGGGTGTCCCTGTGCTGGACGCGCGTTTCACCCTTGAAGCAGGGCTTGCTCACCAGTTACAGGAGCCGGGTGCTGCACTGTAGCATTACGAGCAGCACTCGGCTTCTGACACAGTGAGGGAGCCGGGACTGCAAAACAAACTGGTCCCCGGGGGCAGTCTGCATCTCTGGGACCCCCCGGAGTGATAAAAACGTGGGTTCGGGCCGCAAGGCCACGCCCCCTATCTGTGAGACCACATCTCCACCCATGAGGTCACACCCGTTTTTGTTTTTTTTTGACGCGCAGACTACTATACCCCCTGGACTCAGACCGCACAGGGTGTCTCCAAGGTGGGTGATGCCACTAGGCCAGAGCAGGTACAGTAAACCACTGCTTCCCCTCATGGGTATTAAACTGCACCTCATATCGTTCATACTGGCCCAACAGAAGTTATAAGACTGTGGGGCTGGTGGAACCATGGTCAAACGTTGAGGTGCGTAGTGTGATCGCATTTCTGCGTCTGAAGGGCACATCAGCAGCTGATATTCATCGCCAACTAGTCAATATGTATGGTGATAACGTCATGTCGCGGATACTGGTTTGGGTCACTGCCTTTGATAACAGCAGGACAGACGTTTAAGATGAGCAGTGATCCGGCAGGCCAAGCACGTCCACCACAGGTGACAATTTTGCCGCACTGAGGTCTGATTCAGGAGGACAAATGCATTAAACCAGTGATCTCTTTGCACCATTGAGGAAGCACCTGGGTGGAAGGCGATCGCAACCGACGGTGCAGGTCAGCAAGCCGTCATGTCCTGGCTTCAGACACTGATTTATTCTATGCCGAGATAGATGCCTTGGTGTACCGTTGGCACAAATTCTTAGACAAGTATGGGTACCATGTGGAAAAATAATCTGTACCAGGGCTATACTATTGATTATACGTATATATGTACGAGTTGAATGAATTTATGCGATGAGAGGTCTTGTTACCTTATTTACTGAACCACTATCATATATTTCTCTGGTGGTCCCGATATATGGCAGATGTGGAACAGAATTGGCACCAGCCATCGATGGAAGAGGGTCAAGTTCCCATGGTTCATAATAAAGACAAATCTATAAATGACAGGATAGCGCTGGTGCCTGATATACAATGTTTGTTTGGGAGTGCCAATCCCAGTTCTGTACATATTGATAATACAAAAGACTAGTGGAAGCCAGGGCTGTAGCTAGGCTAGTGCGGCCGGTGCCTTCGCACAGGGCACCACGGGTCAGGGGGCGCTGTTTGGGCCTGTCAAATTTCTGTTTATTATCATTCTTGCTTGTAGCTTCCTCTTATTTCCTCTCCTATCTCTTCCCTGGCCCTTCCCCATGAGGCCATTCCCACTTTTTGGGTGCGTTATGTCATTTTAAAAAATGAGGGGGGCACAGGGCACCAAAAAGTCTAGTTACTGCTCTGGTGGAAGCCTTTGTTTTATTTCTACTGCAGCCCTTAAATAGGCTCACATGAGATGTGTTTTTTAGCCCCTGATGTAGTGCAAGTCCTGGAATCTTCTCTGGAAGGAGGACGTAAGAGTGAGCATTATATATACACTACCGTTCAAAAGTTTGGGGTCACCCAGACAATTTCGGGTTTTACATGAAAACTGACTTTTATTTATCAAATGAGTTGCAAAATGAATAGAACATATAGTCAAGACATTGGCAAGGTTAGAAATAATGATTTTTACTTGAAATAATAATTTTGTCCTTCAAACTATGCTTTCGTCAAAGAATGCGCCTTTTGCAGCAAATACAGCATTGCAGACCTTTGGCATTCTAGCTGTTCATTTGTTGAGGTAATCTGAAGAAATGTCACCCCACGCTTCCTGAAGCACCTCCCACAAGTTGGATTGGTTTGATGGGCACTTCTTGCGTACCATACGGTCAAGCTGCTCCCACAACCAGTGGCGGAACTGTGGGAGACAATGGAGGCAGCTGCCGCCGGGCTCTAACCCTTAAGGGGGCACCTCCTCCATTGTCCCGTTCCATCAGTGTCCTTCCTGCTGTAAATAAGGAGCCGCTGAGTGGAGCCGGAGCGCCAGTCAGCATCAGCTGTGCTCTGCTCTGGTCGACCGCGATCCTGAATCTGAGTAGCTGGGAGACAGCAGTGCGGGGGCGTGCAGAGAGGAGGACAGACAGGCTATCACTGTGTGTGAGCTCCTACCCCCATCCTCCATCTCTCTCCCGTAGAATGCTCCATTGCCTACCCGATGTCCAGTTCCTGCCTGCTTGAGGTGCTAAAGGTTAGTGGTGATAGAGGGGCCACAGTCCGGGTGACAGTGAGTGCTGTCCAGTCCAGCTAGCACTGTCCTCTGTTACACGGGGCCTTGCCATTGCCACAGGCTGCGCCAGAGTAAGCTGCCTGTTTGACTCTGCAGCCTGACCTGATCCTGGTTGAGCAGCTATATCTCCCGCTGGGGGCAGTCCAGAAGCGTGATTTTGGTATCATTGGAAAGGTGTGATTCTCAGCTTTCAGAAGGTACCACTGTTGAGGTGCTGAGGGTGCAGGATCTGGTTCGGAACTGGGGTCAAAGGTGAGCTCCCCCTCCTGCTGCAGACTCCTAACACCCTGCCTTTCAAAGCCTCCAGTTTCGCTTCTCACAGACTACAGGATCTGGTTTTAGGCTTGAAATTTAAAGGGCATACAGGCTACTGGGTGGTGCTTTCAGCTTGTCCCCAGCCCCCAGGGAACATGAGATATCGAGGTTCAAATTTACTGATAATTTGTAACCAGAAGCCCTTCTGGAAGCTCAAGATACCCCTCGGTTGAAACCCTATAGCTCCGATCTACACAGGCTACTGGAGCCGGTTCTTAGCTTGCTATGTTGAGGGGACTCTAGGCTATCAGGAGGTTTTTCAAGCGTGTCCCCAGCCCCCAGGAAATGAGAGATATTGGGGTTCGTAGTTACTGGTAAGGTGCCCTGGGAGTAGCGGCAGAGTGGGTGAAGTCTTTCACATTTCCGAAAAGCTGACTCCGCAATAAGAGCAGCTTTTCGGAAGTGATCATTAAGTAAAGGAAGCATGATGAATGCCTCCAAAATTCACTTTGAACTCGCAGGTTCAAAACATAATTAACAATGGAGTCAGCTACTGCCGGGCTCCAGCCCTAAGTGTGTGCATTTGTTTAGGGCAGACTAGATGGGCCAAGTAGTCCTTTTGCATAACTAGAAATCAGGTTTAAATTTGTTTACAAAGTCCAAGAGACGTCAAAGGAGGGGAGGGGGCACCAATATTTATCTTGCCTCCGGGCAATTGGGATGAAGTTACGCCACTGCCCACAACAGCTCAATGGGGTTGAGATCTGGTGACTGCGCTGGCCACTCCATTACAGACATTATACCAGCTGCCTGCTTCTTCCCTAAATAGTTCTTTCATAATTTGGAGGTGTGCTTTGGGTCATTGTCCTGTTGGAGGAGGAAATTGGCTCCAATCAAGCGCTGTCCACAGTGTATGGGATGGCGTTGCAAAATGGAGTGATAGCCTTCCTTATTCAAAATCCCTTTTACCTTGTACAAATCTCCAACTTTACCAGCACCAAAGCAGCCCCAGACCATCACATTACCTCCACAATGCTTGACAGATGGCATCCGGCAATCTTCCAGCATCTCTTCACTTGTTCTGCGTCTCATAAATGTTCTTCTGTGTGATCCAAACACCTCAAACTTCGATTCGACCTGTCCATAACACTTTTTTCCAATCTTCCTCTGTCCAATTTGTCTGTGTTCTTTGGCCCATATTAATCTTTTCCTTTTATTGGCCAGTCTCAGATATGGCTTTTTCTTTGCCACTCTGCCTAGAAGGCCGGCATCCCGGAGTCGCCTCTTCACTGTAGACGTTGACACTGGCGTTTTGCGGGTACCATTTAAGGAAGCAGCCAGTTGAGGACTTGTGAGGCGTCTATTTCTCAAACTAGAGACTTTAATGTACTTGTCTTCTTGTACAGTTGTGCACCGGGGCCTCCCACTTCTGTTTCTACTCTGGTTAGAGGCTGTTTGTGCTGTTCTCTGAAGGGAGTAGTACACACCGTTGTAGGAAATGTTCAGTTTCTTGGCAATTTCTCGCACGGAATAGCCTTCATTTCTAAGAACAAGAACAGACTGTCGATTTTCACATAAAAGTTCTCTTTTTCTGGCCATTTGGAGAGTATAATCGAACCCACAAATGTGATGCTCCAGATACTCAACTAGCTCAAAGGTAGGCCAGTTTTATAGCTTCTCTAATGAGCAAACCCGTTTTCAGCTGTACTAACATAATTGCACAAGGGTTTTCAAGGGTTTTCTAATCATCCATTAGACTTCTAATGCGCTTAGCAAACACAATGTACCATTAGAACACTGGAGTGATGGTTGCTGGAAATGGGCCTCTGTACACCTACAGTATGTAGATATTCCTTTAAAAACCAGACGTTTGCAGCTACTGTAGTATAGTCATTTACCACATTAACAATGTATAGAGTGTATTTCTGATTAATTTAATGTTATCTTCATTGAAAAAAACAGTGCTTTTCTTTCAAAAATAAGGACATTTCTAAGTGACCCCAAACTTTTGAACGGGAGTATATATATATATATATATATATATATATATATATATATATATATATATATATATTGAAAAGTAGGTTATTGGAATTTTTGGGGCAAATAAGTGCATTTAAAAACCATTGAATCTTGTGTGTATATAATGTGTATTGCGATAGGTTTATTCTCCCTTCCTCTGGAATCCCTGCTCACTTCCTCTTCAAGGCTCTGCTGGGCAGAAACCTACTGGATGGGTAAACCCTGTATATTCTCAACTGTCAGCAGGCACCCTCCCCTCTGTCAATCACCAGCAAACTAGTTTGACTTAAGGTGGGTACACACTATACAGATATATCTGCAGATGATGGTTGTTCGTACACACTGAACAACCGTCATCTGTGCCTGCCCGCAGGTCCCGGCGACCAGGGGGCATGTCCCGGCAGGTGGGGGGCATGTCCCACCCCCCTCCCCGCGGCTGCCGCTGTGTGTGTACGGGCGGTCTGCCGACTGCTCGTACACACCTGCCGATGGACAGAAGTGTCTGCAGACATATCTGTCCATCGAATGTGCAGCACAGCCAATGCGATATGTCGGTGAACGGCAACAGGAATGGATACTAGATCAGACTTGTGTAGCATTGTTTCATGGTGCCGTCTTCAGTCAAAGCAGCCCATCATCAGCGGCTTGGACAAACTGCCCAATAGAAAGTATCCTCCATAGGCTGAGGAAGGCAGGAATGTCAATAGGGGAGTTATAATTGTAACTTTAGTCATGAAGCACTGACATTTAATGCAATGCTGTAAATTAAGGGGGATTATGATATAAACAAATGACAATCACATGAAACGGGATGCGGTCAATATCCCGACTGCAGGGATTCCGCCGCTCACAATGCCGGCGCCGGAATCCCCAAGGTAAGTCCTGGGGTTAGGAGGAGGATTAAGGGTTAGGCACTAGGGGAAGGGATAGGGTGCGGGGAGGGGGAGGTTAGCTTTAGGGATTAGGCACTAGGGGGAGGGTTAGAGTTAGGGTACGGGGAGGGGGAGGTTAGGTTCAGGCACTGAGGAGGAGATTAGGTGCAGGCTCCGGGGAGAGAGGGTTATGGTTAGGCACTAGGGGGAGGGTTAGGTTTAGGGTGCAGGTAGGGGGAGGTTAGGTTCAGGCACCGGGGAGGGAGGGTTAGGCACTAGGGGGAGGGTTAGGTTTAGGGTGCAGGGAGGGGGAGGTTAGGTTCAGGCACTAGGGGGGAGGTTAGGTGCAGGCACTGGGAAGCGAGGGTTAGGGTTAGGCACTAGGGAGAGGGTTAGGGTGAGGCACTAAGGGGGGGAGGGTTAGGTTTAGGGTGCGGGGATGGGAGGGAGAGGTTAGGGTTAGGCACTAGGGGTGGAGGTTAGGTTCAGGCACCAGGGAGGGTGGGTTAGGGTAGGGAGAGGGGGAGGGTAAGGATACCTACCCACTGGTGGTGGTATCTTAACCTTTTCGGGATACCGGCGTCGGGATTCTGACCTCCGGGATCCCGAGCGCTGGCATCCCGTGCCCATCCCCATGAAGCAAGAGGGAAAGATGTCCCACAGCCAAAAGTAATATAAATGTTATTATAATTTTGTATCAGTGTCGCTGCTTAAAGTTACAGAACAAAAAAAGTAGCACTTTCCTTGAAAAACAATTAGGCTGCGTCATTGTATCATCACAGTAATACGCTAACAGCCCTGGAAACAAGGGAGAGTATTTTTAGTCGAAATGATCCATTCTTTCATTTTGTTATAGTGTCTTTTATTTCTGCAGATACAGAGAGGCTGACCAATTGTTATTATGGTACAAGTGTACTAATCACGCTGGCCACAGTATAAAGGCATTAATGACAATTCATTTAACACCGCCATAGCAGCAGGACTTTGCTATATCAGCTGTGACATAAATAATATTTAGTATTTCAGTGCATTTAATATTGCTTTATATGTCAGAAGAAACTTTAGCCCTGAACACTTCCCATCCTACAGTCACAGTGAGAGAGAGAGAGGCCTGCTGGGAAATTGTAGAACAAATTGTAATTTACAGTCAATGCAGGACAAGGCAAATGTGGCTAGCCTCACCAGTCCTGCGTCGTTACAGTCACTGATTACCCCATTGCTAAACGAGGAACAAACAGATCAGGATTTTATCCATTGTCTTTTGAGGCTCATGTTCAGCGGCTCTAAGTAGCTGGGTTTCAAATAGAGTTTGATTGGAAAACACTTTTTTTTAATATATTTTACTATGGCGGAATCCGGCTTTATAGGAAACCGAAACTTTATTTTCAGTCAGATTTATCAGAATCCTAAAATATTTGTAAACCTCCCAAAAAATCTCTGACACTACAGTATTACCCGCTACCACTCTATTACTTATAGCGTTAAGTCTGTCACATTCCTTTAGGACAGTATCCCCGGTCCATAACTAGGGGTGTGCAAGGGGTGCCACCACCGAGGGCGCAGAGCCCTGGGCTGGCACTGTAGCTGCTCACGCGGCCGTTGCATATGGCTAGGGGTTGCCTAGAATGGAAACTCCGGGCAGAGCCATATTTCCCGATGCTGTTGGGCCCGACTCATCAGCGCGCCATTGTGATGTCATGCGTTCAGGGGGTGGGGCCGGCACAGGGCGCAATGCTGCCCTGTCACCGAACAGCAGTAGCCTAATTAAGAAATACTGGTGGATCAATACCAACAGCGGTATCCCGATAACTGAAGATGCCGACAGGGGTGGTAAGTATACCATTCCTATCCCTTTCCCCCCCTAACCCTCCTTTAGTGGTGCTTAACACTAACCTCATCCCCTAGTGCCTGACCCTAACCTCCCCCCCGGTGGTGCCTAACGCTAACCCTCCCTGTGGGGGTGCCTAACTCTAAGTAACTCCAGGGGTGCCTAAACCTAGCAGGCTATCACCTAACCTGCCCCCGCTTATCTTCATTCAGGATGCCGGCTGTCGGGATTTCAGCATGGGGCGAAAGATAGGCGTGTCGGGATTTTGACGCCTATCTTTAGTCCGGAGTCGGGGTTCCACTGTCGGGACTCCAACAGCCGGCATCCCGGCTGCTGGTAATCTGACTACATCCCTCCTACAGGGATCTGTGCAGGCAAAATGGTGAGGCTGCAGTCTTTTCAGCTGCTGTGACATCACGGGTTCCATCATCTGTGTCAGAGTCGACATCCGCACAATTTCTACAGAACTACTCTTTAAGGATGTCAGTCAAAGGGGACACGAGTGCATATGAATTTCCAGAACCACCCATGTAACCTCCATGAGCTATTCTTCCCAATTCCCTCTCCACTACACAGTTCACACAAAACTTACATATGTTCCCTTTTTTACACTGAAACAACCCACTGACCCCAGGCCAACATTTCTGTGTGACTGGATCACCTTAGTAATTTGGCTGTACCAATTTAAAATATGTAGAACTTACCCTCATGTATCAAACTCCTATTTCCCTATAGAGTGTAAGTTTGAGAGCCGGGGCCTCTTACCTCTGTCTGTTACTACGTAGTCTGGCTTTATTAGCGTTTTGTTCCTAGTTGTGAAGCGCAACAGAATATGCCGGTGCTATATAAAATAAAAAGACGTACAGAAATGCCATCACATCCCACGCAGTGTGTCAGATGCGCTTCTGTCTTTCCCTGCGATACAAATAAAATCAATGTTTGCACCCAGTAAATGGGCTGAGTGGCACTGTAAGGTATGTTACGGCTTAGCATTGCTTAGGCAATAAGCTGGAGGATGGGCTGACAAGACAAGTTCAGGGACGGAATGATCCGCCACGTCAATCTTACAGAAGTGAGATCTCGGAGATCGGGCAGACAAAGGCCATTTGCATGGAAATGTGTTTGTTTTTTTTATTGGAAAGAGAAGATATTGGCAGTGATTTATGGAAAAAGTACTGAGGTTTAGCATTTTGGGTGAGTCACTCATGTGCATAACAGATAAGATGTCCACCTTTGCTAAACCATGGGATTCAGAGCTTCACATGCTATACAGGAGTAAGGAGGGGTGGGTACGAGCGGGGCGTCGGGGCTGTCAAGTGTTTTTGTCAACAGGCTTTGAACAAAATACAGAGATACTTTGGCCAAGAAAGTTGCTATATCTGGTGCGGGGGAAACTTTATTATGTCAATCCGATAAACGTTCTGGATCCGACCGAGCGATTATCGTATTGGAGCGAACCCGTACACACTGAGCAATTTCAAGCTCGCTGTGTACTTTCCTCAGACGTTTTCCATGGGATCAGGGGGTCGGGGAGGAGATACACAGTGTAGCGTGCACAGCACAATAGATCCCAACCTCGCCATCTGACCGCTTGAGGCCGTTTAGCGGCTAACGCTCCTGCATACACACTACCCAATAATTATCAGCCTCATCAGTCAATTATTGCCCGATAATTGGACAATGTGTACCCGACTAAAGTCTGAATAGAAGTCCAGTAGCCTAAATATGGGGTTGCCCACCGCATCCAAGCTTGGTGCATATGTGGTAAGCGGCCAAACCTCTGAAAGTTTAATTTTCAGAGATTTGCCTGCAGAGTATGCATTAATGCATCCCGCCCTCGATGTGAAGACAGCCGTAGGACATATGCGTGCCCTGCTCTGGAACGTGGCTGCTTTTGGGCTTTCCCTGCAAGATCACAGCGTCTGGATCCTTTTAGGTAGCAACTGTGCCGACCCTCACCCTTTGCGCTCTGTGATGCAGCACCGTTGGAACACCTCTAGTTATTGCCTGGCACTTGGTTGTGAAACCTTTTAATGAAGTGGCCAGGGAGACTGGTAGTGGGATGAGAGCAGTGGAAGTGAATGACAGTACAGTATGTAGAGGAAACGTGGACATACCACACTTTTCACTGCATTCTAATACAGTTTCCGGGACCTTGTGAAAAAAAAAAATTATTTGCTTTCAATAAATTCTTATGGGAAATCAATTTCCGTCAGCACTCCAGTTTTCCAGAGCGCATTAACAGCGCTAAGCCGTGGCTTCCTGAGTTCCTATCCTGTATATATTGTGTGCAATTCTCAACATTATTTGGGGCTTTATTAAAATGTATTGGAACGGATTAATTAATATGCAAAAAGGGATATTACGATCGTGTTCAGTAAACGTGATGATGGGGATTGTAGCTCCTGGAGTCGGTGCAGCGTGATGGTCTCAGACGCAGCCAGTTCTGTAGGTATGAAAAGTCCTCACGTACGATGTAAACAGATGTTCTACCGTCCAAGCGCAGATCTTGGATCATGTTTACCCTACGTTACAGCAGATTAACACATACCTCTCAGTTTTACGCCTGCTGTAAATACAATCTGTAAGGAGAGCTCTGAGCGAGCGTCGTGAAATGATCGCCATTTCCATTCTTGCAGGGGCACGGACCCTTCAGCGAGAAAGTCAGAACGTGGTAAATGGCGCCTAAATATTTATTATGCATTTTTTATCACCTTCGCCTAACAAACCTGCTTGAAAAAGACACATCTGTCTGCAGACGCCAGCTACACCCCCATCTGTTCACCTATCCAGGGAAGTCATTTTCCTTAGCTCGAAATCTAGGTTTACATTTTTTTTATTCATTTTATGTTATATAAACATAATTCCCCAACTCCCAAGACGTTACTACCAGGTTAGCAAGTGGTGTAGGGCACCGCAGCCGGTGCGGCCCATTAGTTTAGCCTTCTCCATGTAAAGACATGTTACCGTTGCCGGTAAGCCCTTACAACTGTAACTCGAGGAGAGAGAAAAAAAGTCTACTTGCAGACAGAAAGCTACTTTTAGTATTTTTATGACCCTCTATTAATAGAGCCCTGTGTGATCACACTCCATACCTGTTCATCTCCAAATGTATAACCCAGGGCACCGAGACTGCAGCCACACAACTGCATCGGTGTCAGAGAGATTAGTCATTGACAAATATCCTCCATATTCGCCACTCCGCACCTTGTATAATGAAAATGAATCTGTTCCCCTGGCCCTCAAACAACGAACGACTGCTCAGCATTAACCCAGAAGAATACTGAACGGACAACATTTGCAGTTCTGCTACTTAAGTGTGCGCAGATAATCCCCAACGAGCTCTATTAAACAAACAAACACAAGCTCCCGAGTTTGATGCATTGCATCTCCCGCACGTGAGATTACTGATTCACCGTGTATCAAAGGATAAGTGATCAATTGCATTAGCAGCACAATCTGGGTGCTTGTTATGTGTGCAGTCTGCAGTTTAAGCCATATTCACCAAGAGGTTTGCATTGTAATTTGTGCAGCGACCTCCCAAAACAAAATTCTAATGATTACGCACCTATTGGACTCAGGTGACTTATGAAATATCCTGATATTAAAAAAATGTAAATAAAAAAAGCCAATTTTTTTTTTGTTTATCACTCTGAAGCATGACTTCCACCTTTATGGCTACCTCTCCCAGACTGCGGCTATTTCCTATTACAGGGTTGCAGGATACAAGGGCGCCCTCACCTGGATTTTTGTGGAAGTGTAATTTTTATGTAAAAAAAAATAAATTCCGCTCTAAGCAAATTTTATAGAATCCGATACTGGAAATGACAAATCAGATTTCAACTGAGATATAGATTTTATATGATGAAAATGTACAGTATTTAGGGAAAAATGAAGTTGAAGTTTTCAATGTGAACTATTCCGGCACATGTAGGGATTTCCATTCAATAAATAGATTTAGTTTTTGTTTTGTTTTTCAAATTTCGCGCAGACTGATTTTGTTAGGAGGCAATGACCGACTGCATGGGCGTTTTATGACTGCAGTGTAAACCAGCATTTTTTTTTTAATCTTAGATTGTCAGCTCTTAAAGGAAATACATTAGGCATCAAATGCATTAGGCTTCACTTAATTCATTTATCCATACCTGCAGAGCATATTTTAACCCTTCAAGTAAAACATTATTTTACTTTACTAAAATAGCTATCTCCATGAATTAACTTACAGATCACATTTCCTATTTGCTCCAGAAAGGGTTCATTTAAATTTTTTTATTTTATATTTAACCTGCCCCCCCCCCCCCCCCCTCCATGGCCTGTTGTACCCAGCTCTATGGTGTAACAAGGGTATTTGGAGCCCAGGGCAAAATAGAAAATGGAGCCCATCCCATTTTCACGCGCTGAAAAATGGGCGTGGTTACATGCCACAATGGCTATGGCCACTGAAAAATGGGGCGTGTCAACATGACACACCCCTTTCTCATCACTCTGGGAACATTCCTTTCCATTACATATGCACCTTAATGCCCCGAGTAGCAGTGCCCCTCTTGCAATGCCCACTGTAGTAGTGCCCCTTATTCAATGTCCCCAGTAGCAGTGCCCCATGTAGTAGTGCCCTTTATACAGTGCCCCCTGTAGTGCCCGTTATACAGCCCCCCCTATGCAGTGCCCCCAGTAGTGTCCCTTATACAATACCCCCAGTATTTTGGATGCAGTGCCCGAAGTAGTGGTCCCTCTTATGCAGGCCCCCAGTAGTGCCCCTTACACAGTACCCCAGTATGCAGTGCCCCCAGTAGTGGTCCCTTTTATGCAGGCCCCCAGTAGTGCCCCTTATACAGTACCCCCAGTATGCAGTGCCCCCAGTAGTGGTCCCTTTTATGCAGGACCCCAGTAGTGCCCCAGTATGCAGTGACCCCAGTAGTGGTCCCTTTTATGCAGGTCCCAAGCCGTGGACCCCCTTATGCAGGCCCCCAGTAGTGCCCCTTATACAGTGCCCCCAGCAGTGATCCCCCTTATGCAGTGCCCCCGTAGTGGTCCACCCTATTCAGTGTCCCCGGCCAGTAGTGTAAAACAGACAGAGACATGACATACACACACAAAGCACTCACTGACTTTCCTAAATCCCTGCTCCTGCTGCGCCCGCCGCTGTCTGCTCCTCCGTCCTCCTGCTCGGTACTATGGGAGAAATGTCATGACATCATGACGTCTCTCCCATCGCTCACTGCAGGAGCCGGAAGGCAGAGCTCATGAGTGAGAACCAGCCCGGCTCTGGCAGTGGACGCAGCAGCCAATGAGAATCTGTCTGACTCTCATTGGCTGCTGAAACACACACATCGCCACAGCTCCGGCGGTGATGTGTAACTGTGCAGTGCGCACCACACTCACTGCGGTCTGCACTACACTGAGTGACTAGGGCGGGCCTGTACTGTGGCCGGCGTCGGTCCCACGGCACCCAGGGCATAAGTTACGCCTCTGGGCCAGCTGAAGAGTCTGAGCCGGAGGACCACTGCACCAGGAACGGGGCAAGGTAAGCAATACAACAGGAAGTAGGACAGCAACGGGTAGGGGAGAGGAATGGGTGGGATGGCAGGGGGCAGACTGAGGGAACCCGCCATATGGGTCCAATTTACTAGTAAATGTATAAAGCAAGTTAACTCATGTATCTGCGCAGTGGGGAAAGGACTAAAATATTAAAGGGCCTATTGATCACATTGGGCCGCGGGGAATACTTATCACTGGAGCAATTCAGCACTGCTCCAGTGCGGGGACAGCTGCTCCGAAAAGTAGCTGTCCCCAAAATTAGTAACACTTCAGTAGCAGCGTTACTTACCTCCCCCGTTGCAAGCTCCTGCGCATGTGTCACGCATAAGTCACGTATGTGTAAAGCCGCTGGGAAGGCAGTGAGGAGGTGGCTGAGGGATCTACTAACCCCGGACTTCCTTCCCATAGGAAAGAGCGGTGCTCCGAGAACCAGAAGATGGCGTTTGTTCTCTCAAGCAAACGCTGAAAACTAATCGGACACATAATAATGAATGGCCCATTGCATAAAATATGTGGAAACTAGCGTTTCCGCATGTGTAACATGTCATTTAAGTGATGATGAATAGACCCTAAATGGGCTGTGTCATACACAAATGAATATAAGCCTAGGGATAGTCATTGACTTTCCATGGTTAGAAACCATCAATTCCTGCCAATGGGAAATAGTTTTGCTGCAGCCCCCTCTCCTTTGCGCATGGACAGACCTGAACCATTGATGGTTTCCTCCTGATGGTTTAAAACCATCACCCAATAATGGCTAACCCATTTTAAACCCATTTGAGACATTTTAAATTTTTATTGAAGCAAGAGGTTCTTGGTCCAATCACCCAGTGCAATGTGAAAGAACTGCGCTGTGGGCTTGGGTCTTCGGACCCTCTCTAAAAGGAGAAAGGCCCAGTTTCTCATCATCTCCCTATTGAGGGAAAAGAGGAATCTTCAGGACCACTGTGCGAAGCCAGGGGATCCCCTTGACATCCCGAACCCCAGAGCTGAAAGGCAAAGGCCTTCGTGTTCCCTTTCGCTTAAAGGCTTGGGGTCACCCTTTTCTCCCAGGGTTGGAGGAGAGAGCCTTAGATGACTTGGGGAGAGGGCAGGCCCTTAAGGGGCTACACCCAAAACCCCACAAATGTTAAAACACACACATAACACATAAAAGGTGCGGTGAAGTGCTAAAGTAAGTGCTACTGCAAAAATAAATAAATAAATAAATAGGCCTCACCCTTTCAGCCGGGAATATAAAAAAATAAATCCTTGCCCCGGCCATAAGGCAAAGGAAAAATGGTGGCCGCCTGAAAAAGAGAAGCGCACAGTGCAATGTGTCGTAATAAGGCCCTGATTCTAATTTGAGAATAAAATAAAAAAGAGCAAGTACTGTAACTGTGTATCTGGACAAACCAATGCAAGGGGGGCAAACATATTCTTTTTTGCATGCAAGGTAAATACTTTCTGCTTCTGCATGTAGCCCACAAATGCTGGACAGCTTTATTTTTACATGGACACGCCCCTGCCAAATATAAATCTCTCTGCACTTTTTAAATCTGCCACTAGGGGCAACTTTAAGCCCCACCGCACACACTACACAAGCATCTATCCCTGATCATAGCCAAAAGGCCGAGAAGCGGCCCGATTTGTGGCAGGTGACCATGGTGTTCTTGTCACTTCAAAGATATTGAATTTATTGTGTACTTTTCAGGAATATGTACTTACTTCACCCTCATTACCATGCTGACATTCCTGGGATCGCCTACTGAAGCAATCCCATTTAACAGCTGTCATTCATGCTCTTGTCACATACAGGGGGTCATTCAGACCAGCTCGCGAGCGCAGGACGCTCGCGAGCGGGTCGATGTTGCCCCACTGCGCATGCGCACGACGGAGGGAGCTCCGTCGTGCGCATGCGCGAGACCCGGATAGCGACGGGCTCTCTGTCGCTCCGGGTCTCGCACCAAAGAGGGCGTGCTGTCGATGTTGATTGACAGCATGCCCCCTTTGGTGGGCGTGCCAGGGGCATGGCTGCCAGACGGAGGCGTTCCCTCTGATAGAGCCAAAATCACTCCAGGGCTTGCGGCAGCGAGACCCTACCGCAGGGTCTCCGTCGCAAGCCCGATGGTCGCGATGGTCAAGACCATTGCGACCATCATCATGGACGCTCGCATAAGCTGTGGGTGGCCGCTCCATTTTCAGGGAGGAGGGCCCTGATTCAGAGCGAGCGCTCTGGTCAGAGCGTTCGGCTCTGAATCAGGCCCACAGTACCTCCCCCTCCCTTACACCACAGGTAATCCCTCCACCAATCACAAACATGCTCTCTACTCCCTCACATGTAGTATGCTTATGAAGGAGAGAGAGCATGCTGGTGATTGGTGGAGGCACATCACCTGATGCTGGAGAGAGTGAGGTACTGTGGAAGCAGGGAAGGACTATAAAAGACTCTGCCTATAATGTGCCAGTATGCTGATGAGGTCATAGACAGTCCGAAAGAAGAGGTGAGGAGTAATTGCTAAGAAGGCTGCAGATAGATCCATGTCAGTGAATTAAAGACTTCTTCGCACAGCACTGTGCTTCTGCCTCTTTCCGACAGGCACAAGTCCTCCAATCAATACAACTCTGTTTGACTTTGTTATCCATTAAATATCTGATTATTTGCCCTAGCCCTCAACGTGTGAGCGTACATTTCTGACCGAGCACTGGGTTCTACAGAAGCGGCCAGGGCGCAATTAATTAAGGGGCAACTTAATACAAAAGTAACACATTACAAACGATGGTATAATATACAATCCCTTTTTTAACGAAAGCGCAAAACAGCAGTGAATATGTTGTTTTGTGACACCGCGCAACTACTTTTGTGCAAATCGGTCTTCACTTTATAGGGGAGGCTCACTGACTTTTGGTCCAAGATGTCCGCCTCTGGAGTAGCTCAGGGAGCGATCGCTAGTTTGTGTAGTTTTACATTTGACAGTATTATTCTTTCTATAAACGGTCAGGGGTGAAAAATGGAAAACGAAATCTGAAGATGTTTCTAAAATGAGAGTAGGAGGAGACAATCGGTTTTTTGTCTTCACGAGGAAACAGACGACGGACAAGAGCGAAAGGTGGAGCTCATCCAAAAATTATCGGATTTGTGGTTGTTTTAGGGCTTAATCATACTTTAAAAAATTATATTTGACAGAACCATGGTGTGTTTTAACAAAATATACAGTAGTAAAAGCTACAGTATGTATGAGCTGTAAAAAATAAAAAAAAATTGATAATACCGATCCCATATTACATAGCAAAAACAAAACTTATTTAAAAAATGTCAATAAACCGCTCTCCCACCTGTGTGCGCTGTAATCCGGTAAATGAGAAAGCTCTCTATCTGTTTAGGGAGAGTGGAGACAGCTGTGTCGCTTTGATGTGTCTTTTTGGTTCAATAAACATTATCTGTTACTAATGTGATTTAATCGCTGTATCTTTTTGTAATAGATAATTGTAGGTTAAACTAAACACAACGATCATGTACAATGCAAAAAAAAAATATGATAAAAAAAAAGAAGTAAATATATACATATATATTTCATATCCACACGTACGCCTGTTGAATGAACTGTGCAAAAATTATCGTTCCTTATCATCATTGAGAAGACAGGAGGGGGAAATGTGTAAGCTTAATTACAATAATCTATGCAAATATATTTCTGGAGAAAGTCATTAGCATTCCATTTTGCTCGACAATTATTACGGCTAAGATTTTTTAATTTTTCTTTTAAACAAAAAACGTTACTGTACCGAAACAAGGTTCTAACAGGACAAACTTGAATGCATACGTTCTTTAGAACTTACAGTAGGAGAATATTTACTAAGGCGCTGTTTGTCAAAAGGGCAATAGAATTAAGTCTAAACCAGCCTGGTTTAGCATTTACTGTCTTCATATTGACATTTGAAAACTCTCGGTGAAAGCCGCCAATGATCGGAAAGGAGCAATGAAGCTTTCGGGGATTCAGCTGATTTTCGGACCAGCTGCATCAGCGCTGGAATTGCTTCGATGCTAGCGTTGAGTTAGTATGTTACAATAACGATAATTAACATAATGAATAGGCCCCTTGGACAGAGTGAAACAGAAAAAGTACCAACCAATCAGCTGCATGCTGTCATTTTGCAGCCTGTAAAGATGACAGGAGGTGATTGGTGAGTACTTTATCTCTCCACTTTATTTCCCTGCAAGGCTTGGTACAACTCCCCCTTAGTCTTATTCTAGAAAATCTCAGAAATGTATCACCTTGGCAGCTTTGGAATAATGGCACACACGTGCCGGGAAAGAGCCGCAGTCTGGAGCAATCACCCTGACAATGACAATATGCGGCGCCAGGTTTTGGCGCGAGCTGACTGTTTACATATCACCTGCTACCTACATATCACCTTTTGTGGGCTGAATCAATATATGTGAGAATGGAGTCTTTCAGTTGATGAGGGTATAGAATACTCAAAATGGGGACTTCTTCTACAAAACCACAATATGTGGCGTATCTGAATGGTTCCATGTGGGATAAACTTGTAAAAGTCATAACACAGAGAATTAACCAGAAGAGAGTGCACTATCACAAGAGAGGCTACACAGTGACAACTTAAAAATACAGCGCCACCTACTGTCTCTCCAGTATAGCTTCTGGAGTAATACTTAGCCTGTAGCTGTTGTTATACCTCACTATGCTCCCTGCTCTTTCTAACAATGGTCCTGATTTTAATTCAGCACATTTATTTTAGTCCTTATGTACCTGGATTTACAGAGTGAATGATAATGATATGAAGTTATATACTGCAGGTGATAACACTGCAAGTAGCACTGAGAAGGAAGCAAGGATTTATCAACTTAGTCAAATGTATATAATTGTATTACGACATATTGTTAATTTGTTATGCCACAAGAACCCACTAAACTTATGACTAGAATATAAGAAATACAATGCATTAATTCCAGTCCCGTCTCCTAATCCTCTTTTCTAGATAGTCGCCATCCTCTCGCCTGATAACTGGCTGGCACTGATGGATGGATGAAATAACGGTCTGCGAAATGGTAATGCAAGTCATCTCCAGCCTGTATCGGAAGGGTTAATTGTTCGTTAATGGGATTACGTGACGTCACAGCACAAGGACCTGACTAATTAGGAAGTCTATTTTTCATCTTGCATCTGATCAAATTGCAGACATAAATCACACATAAAAGAGCGAGGCATAAAAGTAGCCCCATACCGGAGCATATCCCTAATGGCTCTGAGTGCTTTATGTAACACTTAGCCTGTGTGCTCCATAAGCATAAATTGCTATTACAGCTTCAAGTGCAGCCTGTGTGTAACTACATTACTGCTCTCTAATACCTATCTCTATATTCTCGCCTTCATCTTTCGGGTTTAGATCGCACTTACACGGCTATAATACCCCTTTTTCTATTACAACTTTATATGACCTTAGTACATACTCTTTTGTTGGCTTTGTAACAGGAGACTTTCTCATTTCTTGGAGACATTGTGTCATTTCTTACAGGACTCTTGTTTTATCTTATCAATGTACACGGATTTATGCGGAAAGGTTACTAATAGCATCAACCAAATTAGTACAGTACAGTATGTGTATGCAACAAGGGGAGGAATTTCCGATTCAGAACTTAATGTAGGGATTTAACCAAAACGAAGTTTCTCCTCTAAGCATTTCCCCCCACATCCTGGGCAATGGAGCCATGAAGTGACTGGGTACATTTACACTGCTAGACTTTTAGAAGCAGGACATGTTTTCCGAGTACACACTTTGCTGACAGTTGTATGGCGGTAATTCAATTAAGTGTGATGTTGGCGAACTGCTGCTGGAACATTGTAGAACGCTGTTGCACCCCAACAGCGTTCTATTAATCTCTCAACCCCATAGGAGTGCACAGTAAAAAGTGCGATGTTGGGCTACCATATGTAATGGGGACGTACATCGCACCCCAACATTGCATTTAATTGGCCCTTTAAATCTTCCCCAAAGGCAATTTAAAGAAAGGGACTCAGGGAGAAAGGGCCTGATACAGAGATGTACGCAATGGCGTTTATTTTTACGCAGAACGAGCAGGTTTTTTTTGCTTTTGCTCATGCGTCAGCGATTGTCTTGCGATTCCGCATGCAAAGAGACCCCGTTCGCAGAATGAGTGACAAGTAGTCAGCGTTTGGGGTGAGGTAACAGGTGGTGGTTAGAGAAACGCAGGCGTGTTGCCACATTTAAACGCCGGTACATGGGCGTGCGTACATTAGCCATTGCGATCTCCTATGCAGCATGAGAGCTCTTTACGTGTATTTGAGACAGGTCAGACCTACTGCAGGGGCTGCATTGCCGGTGCATGTATCGATGCTACCTATAATTACGCAGGGACGCGACGTCGGACGCAGATAAGCAGGCAGCAGTGGGCGTCCTTATGCTCTGGTAAAATATAAAACTATTAGCATATTCTTGTGGCTGTGGTCCGTGCGAAATCGCGGCTGTGATCACATTAGCGCCCTTCTCTGAATCAAACCCAAAGGGTAGAGACTCCATTTTGTTGTTACGTATTACCAGTCCGACACAAACCACACCAGAGAATGAAATGACCATTGATGTCCTAACCCTACTGATGCTGTATACATTCCATGAAATACCAGTTTACTCATACAGGGCCTGACTCAGTAATGTGCGCTAATGCACAGCCCATATTAATGCCTGTAGGGGGCATCTGAGGGAAAAAGACGCCTCCAGCCAGCATCGCAGATCCGAGTGCTGCGTCCGAAGACACGCCTGCGAGACCAGGAAATTTGCCTCCTGCCAGATTGATGTGTGAAATCTGTGTCCTCCGACGCAGACACTGGCACTCCCAGGAAATGGGGGGCGACATGCCCCTGCGCCATCCCCTCCCCGAAACGGCTGCAGCATGTCAATCGTGGTGCAGCTTGGGGGCACTGCATGTAATTATCAGGGACGCCGAGAGGGGGGAGCGGGTACTAATTAGCCCGGTGGGGGCCCGGGTCCAGCACCGCTCCCCCCCTCTTACATCGCAGCAGCCTAGCACACGCTGCTGTGTGCTGGGCTGCACTAGGAGACTGCTCGCGGCTGCTAAGAAGCAGCCGCGAGCAGTCTCCTATGTCTGTGGCGGGAGCGATGAAGTTGTTCGCGTCCCCCACTGGTTATGCACCGGGCTGAGGGGGCATAGAGCGCCCCCCTCCCCAGCGTGCAGCGACGGCAAAACTTTACTTGTTTTTTTTAACCGAAGGGGGCATGGCCACGCCTTCCACGATTAGGCCACGCCCCATTTTACCCAGGCCCTCCACGGCTCTTACCTGTCAGCAGCCCAGCACACAGCAGTGGGAGAAAAGGGAGACTGCTCGCTGCTTCCTGTGGTGGGGAGCGACCACACTGATCACGCCCCCCCCCTGGATTTGCGCTGGGCTGAGGGTCTCACAGCACCACGCCTCCCGCGATTAGGCCACCCCCCTCACGATATTAATGGGGCCCGGGCTCCATACGGCCATGGCAATCATGCAGGACTTGCGAGAACGGGTTCTTGCACAGGCTCTCCACCTTTGGAGATGTACGTAAACCATAGTGTTTGCATACATCTCTGAATCAGGGCCTGATTCAGACCTGCTCGCGAGCGCTGAGCGCTCGCAAGCGGGTCGATGTTGGCCCAGTGCGCATGTGCACGATGGAGGCGGCTCCGTCGTGCGCATGCGCGAGACCAGAGTGACAGCATGCCCCCTTTGGTGGGCGTGCTGGAGGCGTGGCTGCCCAGACTGAGGCGTTCCCATGGGAACGCCTACCGTCTAGGGCCGGCCCCACTGACATCACAAGTGATGTCAGTGGGAGTGCTCTCGGCTCTGATAGAGCCGAAAACACTCCAGGGCTTGCGGCAACGAGACCCTACCACAAGGGTCTCGTCGCAAGCCCGATGGTCGCGATGGTCTTGACCATCGCAACCATCTTCCTGGCCGCTCGCCATAACTGTGGGTGGTCACCCACAGCTATGCGAGCGGCCAGGTGGCCGCTCTAAAAAACAAGAAGGCCGGCCCTGATTCAGAGCGAGCGCTCTGTCAGAGCGTCCGGCTCTGAATCAGGGCCTCTGTACGGATTGGCATTGCGCGGAATGGCGATGTAATAATGGATCTCGAGTGTGTAACCTTGCACCACTGTGAAACGGCTTGTTCCAATGCAAACATAGCGTGTAAATCGCTGCATTTTTTGCACCTTTAATTATATATATATTCTTATGTAAATTGTCCTGTTTAATGGATGGGCTATCTGTCACTGTTTTATTAGACTGCTGTGAAATTGGAAGTAAAAAAAAAAAAAAACAGGTTAGAGAGAGTGAATTCTGCGTAATAAAAGAGGGATCTGCTTTACATTTTCATAAGTCAGATGGGATTTGAGAGAGGTTATGTTAGGCGGTTTATTGCCAGCAAAATTGGAATTTTATAATGTTGACTGTATTTATAGGGAGCTGATGCATCGTGTACTTCACAATATAAACCAGTAAAGTCGTAAAAATTACATGTTGCTTTAACAACTAGTTAAATTACTAAAGGGCAGGAGCGTCATTTGGAAAAATACAGACGTGCTGACAAGCCACTTTTTTTTTTTGTAATACATATTTTATAAATTTTTAAAAGTATACCCACAGTTAATAAATATATTAGAATTATGGAAATCATTTGTTATTTTAAATCAAGTTGTCCTGCTGTAATGATTACTTTTATGCAATTTTTTTCCTCGTAATTTCAACATATTTGTAACCTGTTCTCAAGGTGATGGCTATGGGTTTTTTTTTTTTGCCTAATCACCTGCTGAAATACTGATAATTCCTGAATGTTTAGTATGGATTTCTCAATGTAAACAGCCGGCCACAAACTACGGATGTGTCCTCACACACTGGGGGAGATGTATTAACCACCGAAGTGGCATCAGCGCACGTTATGTGCGCTAATACCCCTTCTCCCTTGTATGATCGGGGGACTGGGAGGTAAATGACAGGGGAGCTATCTACTAGATAGCAGCACCGGCAATAGCCTGAGCAATGTATGAACGGTCAGATCACCTGATCGTTCCGCCCGCTGTAGCTGTCGCTATCGACAGCTACAGCATCGCGATGCCCTACCCCCACAGCAGGGACAGCGCTGTCCCTGCTGCTGTGCCGGCTCCAGGATGCACGCGGGATCTTGCGATACTTGCGAGATCTTGCGCACGCTCAGTGGAGTCCGCCAGGACTGAGACACAGCTCATCTGCACTAGGCTGATGCGCTGTGGTCTCTAGCGGGGATCGCCGAAGGGGAGCATTATCACTCCACTGCTCCTGCCGATGAGATGTTAATATATCTCATCGGTAGTGCTTCCTGCTTCGTCTCGGTAATGAGGTGAAGCAGGAAGCGTTATAGCAGCACGATAAGTGCCGCTATAATACATCCCCCCCACTGTGTCTTTCCACTGCGGCAAGTAGCACCTCTCAGCGCGTCAGGTCCCATAGGACTCGGTTGTCTTTCTCGCTCTAAATGTGTGTCTTTTTTTGCATAAATAGAACCACTGGAATGGACACAGCTACACTGCTAGATTGCACTGATCAATTTGATGTACGACATTTGTATATCTGAGTGCGAATGAATCTGTATACGAAGTGTTACGATACCATTGCAGCACGTTTTCTCACACCAAGTTCAGTTGTGCGTAAACTGTATAAGGGGCTATACTGTATGGCTTAACATGTATAAGGGTTACTACTGTGTGGCATAACGTGTAAGGGGCGTTACAGTGTGGCATAATGTGTGAAACGGGGGATTACTTAGTGTGGCATAACATGTAAGAGGCATTACTGTGTGGCATAATGTGTAATAAGGGGGATTACTTAGTGTGGCATAATGTCTAAGGGGCATTACTGTGTCACGAAACCACACCCTCTTTTCAAAAGAACACCCTCTTTGTTTTTATTGGGGGTTTTTTTCTTTGTTGGGAGAGGGGGAAATTACTGCCTTGCTCCATGTGACAAAAATCCTAGTTTCAGCCCCATCCAAGGCTTAGTACATAGACCTCAAAATGCCAACCAATCAGCTCCTATCCAGAGGCATCACAGGGTCTGGTGGCACCTAGAGCACACTCTGGATACCCCCTGCGTGCCAGACTGAAAAGGGGGCATGGCCTAAATAAAGGGACGTGGTGGGATCCCGATAACATCACTCTGGGGAAGTCTGCACTGTCGGCTCCTCCTCTATGACAGGAGCTGCAGGAGAACATCACACTGCAGCACCCGGCTCCTGTCACTGTAGAGGAGTCGGCATTTTGGTGTCTTCCCCTCCGAAGGTGACACGCGGATGCTGCCCGCGCCCCCCCCTCATGACACCACTGCTCCTGTCATTTTTCAAACACAGCCTATAAAGTGACAGTTAGGAGCTGATTGGGTGGTACCACATCTCTCTCCACTTTAAATTTCTCTCCAAGGCTTGATACATCTCCACCATAGTAACTGAATGCTTTGTACTTACCGAGAGTTTACTTCTGCAAGAAGTATTTTACATTGTCTGCAAAGCAAGTTATACTGTAGCTTTTATATTATATTTCTTTTTTAAATACATTTTATATTAAAACTGCTAAAATCATTTTTTTAGTATAATTACACCTTGAGATGTACTTTAGCCGTCATGCTGTCCTTGATGAATTGGTAGGCTGTGCTATTTACTGGTTGAGTGGCTACCACCAAGCCACAGCCAAATTGGTCCACCACAGCCCTTGATGACGCGATTCACTGCCAAGTGCATCTTCATGGCATGGGCTACTGTAAATTCTTTCAAGTATAACCTCCACATTGGCAGGATCATCGTATCCTTCCTGACATGAAATATCAGAGGAAAGTTCAGCATACAAAATAATACCCAAATGCTTGGCTGCCCCAGTGAGCACTGTTGGGGATCAAATGAGAGGAAATGGAAGATGCATCACCCGCCCCACCCCAGACACTGCCTAGACCAGGCCATACCTCAAATCTCAGCACCAAGGCAAGAAGTAGACTTGTGAGGCAAGCCACGGAAAGGCCAACTATCACTGTGCAGGAGCTACAGAGTTCTGGCATGGGGGTGCACTAGTCAGCCACATCAAGGATTCTGCATACAACTGGTCTGGATGAGAGGGAGGCTAGAAAAAAAGCCATTATCCATGGAAAACCACATCAAAGCACGTCTGGATTTGCCAGAGAACATCAGAGTGACCCATCTAAACTGTTGGATAAGGCTTTATGGTCAGATGAGAAAGAAAAATTTAGCTTTTTTATCAACCCGATTCAAAATGCTATGTTTGGTGCCAACCTGACACTGCCCATTCCTCATTCCCCAGCAAGGATCATCCCTGAAGTGAAGTATGGGGGTGACAGCATCATGTAATGGGGCTACTTTTCCTCACTGGGAACTGAGGACCTCATTCAGAGTCGGTCGTTGCGGCCGCACGGTCGTAAGGGAAAAGGGTCTGGATATGCAAATGATGCACTCGCAAGTTGCGTCGTTAAGATCGGATCGTTAGCTGGACGACCAAGGGGAGGATGTGGCCGTAAGACAAGAAATACGCCCCCTTCTTGTACGCATTACACGTCATCTCCGGGCATATAAGGATTAATCGAGTCCATCGGGAACCATCGGAACTGGTCGTAGAGCTTAAGGTTGACCATACCCTCTCTTAAGCTCTACGATCATGTCAGTGTAAAAACCTCCTATGTCACGTGTGCTATGACACTACTTTGTTAATTATGCACTCCCATAAAACACCATTTGCAAAGTCAGGCACGCCTGCGTTCGGATCTCCACTCCCCCGTTCACAAGCACTTTCCCCTGTTACCACCCACAAGTGCCTCATTCTGTCACTCAAACTAACGACCTGGCCAAGTTCAAGGAGAGAGATATTTCCGATCGTAACAGCTAGTTTGCGTACGCGCATTGCGGATTTTACGCATGCGCAGTTTAGCGAACATCGGTGGCGTACGACCGTGCAGCCGCAACGACCGACTTTGAATGAGGTTCTGAGTATCTTGTTAAAATTGAACGATGGATGGATGGTGCAAAATACATGGAGATACTGCAAGACAACCTGCTAGAGAACGAAAGCTTCGCCTTTCAGCAGGACAGTGATCCCAAGCACCGCCATGGGTGAAGAATGACCAAGTCCAGATTGAGAATCTAATTGAGAATCTGTGGCACTATTTGAAAACAGCAGTCCACAAGTGTCATCCAATCAGGATGTAGTCGGCATCCCAACAGCATACTTGCCGATATCCTGGATGCCCCTTCCGGGAGCGAGCAGCCAGGTCGGCTTAGCAGTCTTAGTCCCGGCTCCAGAATCCCGGCCGCTGACATCCGACGGTGATTAGGGTTAGGCACTAGTGGGAGAGTTAGGGTTAGGCACTTGGGGGAGGATTAGGGTTAGGCACTAGGGGGAGGGTTAGGCACTAGGAGAAGGGTTAGGGTTAGGCACTAGGGGGAGGGTTAGGGTTAGGCACTAGGGGGAGGGTTAGGCACAAGTGTTAGGCAGTAGGGGGAGGGTTAGGCACTAGGGTTAGGGTTAGGCACTAGGGGGAGGGTTAGGGTTAGGCACTAGGGGAGGGTTAGGCACTAGGGGAGGGTTAGGGTTAGGCACTAGGGGGAGGGTTAGGGTTAGGCACTAGGGTTAGGCACTAGGGGGAGGGTTAGGGTTAGGCACTAGGGGGAGGGTTAGGGTTAGGCACTAGGGGGAGGGTTAGGGTTAGGTACTAGGAGGAGGGTTAGGGTTAGGCACTAGGGGGAGGGTTAGGGTTAGGCACTAGGGGGAGGGTTAGGGTTAGGCACTAGGAGGAGGGTTAGGCACTAGGGGAAGGGTTATGAGTAGGCTGCAGGAGGGCAGGGTTAGGGTTAGGCTGAAGGGGGGGTTAGGGTTAGGCTGTGGGAATGATGGGTTAGGGGGAGGGTTAGGATACTTACCAAATTCTGTCAGGATTCTGACTGTCGGGATCCCGTACCCAACCCATCCAATCAACCTGATTGGTGGAGCCAATCTGCAAACCTGGTAGAAACTTACCCAAACGGGCTTCAAGCTATTATTGCTCATAAGGTGTACTGCCATGTAACAGTCTGCAGGGTTGAATATTCAAACAAGCTGTAGACAAATAACACATTTGTAATTCATTTTAAAGAGCCTCCTGGTTCACAACAAAAGTACTGTCTGGAACAATCAGTGTGTTATTTGTAAAGAAGACAAATCTGTTGACTATTTAAGGGGTTTAAGTGAGTTTTACCTTTGTACTTGGAAACAGCAGCCAGTGCTACTTTCGCAAAGCTACAAATACTTATGGCCCAGCCTGCTGGCAATGATGTAGCCACTGTGACCTATAATAATTAGGGATGATGCTGCTGCTCTCCCATCACCACCGTACAATGTACAGATGATTACAGACGTTATGCAGGGCCAGTGTGTGTTCTGCTAATGCAGTACAGTGGTACTGAGCTTCTACATGTTTGCTCTGTTTATAAATATATCCCGCAAGACCTAGGGATGTGCTGAATGATTCCATATTTAGGGCAACTTTACCAGAAACCTCATGAATCAAACTTGACTTCTCTGTTTTCTGCTCCAGGGAAATATTATACTTTATGTATCTTCCAGGTTAACATCTTGTAATACGCCAAGGAGCCGACATACAGCCCACAGTGTAAACACTGTCACTGAACAGTAAATACGGATAATAATTAAGGGTGAAATGTAGCGGTAAGGATTTTACTTCTGGATTGCGGCGATAAGTGACTTTTTTTGTAATATATTTACATTAAGAAAATATTGCAACCGGGCAATACAGGAGTGGTAAGGGTTAATTTGTCGCTTTGTGCGGCCAGTCTCTGCCCTTTTGTGCAAACCTACTTGCGTCGTCAAATAGGCCCCTTACGGTAGTTTTACATGGAGACGGCAAAAAATTGTAAAAGTAAAATTACATTTACAAACAAATACATAAAAAAAATTGAAACAGTTAAAAACCTTTGAACATTAAAAAAAATATCCATAAATGATTGCATAAATACAATGTTGTTTGGTAATAATGGAAACTGGCTACAAGAGATTTGCATTACTGGGTGGAGAGCACAAGATGTGTCTACTGACTATACTATAGACTATCTGGACTCAATTTATTTTTTCCACATATCAGGCAGGAATTAGGGAGATCTAAGAACAATGGGCCTGATTCAGAGCCGCTCGTAAGCGGCCGCTCGTTCGCTCCGAGCGATGTTTGCCCAACTGCGCATCCGTACGGATCGTTATACGCATGCACGAACCAGTCAGTGCGGCCGAAATTCATGTGCTCGCAAAATAGCGAATGCCTGATAATTTTAGTGACAGAAAGAGGCGTATGTGGGTGGTAACAGGGGAAGGTGCTTGAAAACGGGGAGTGGAGATCCGATCGCAGGCGAGCTTAAAGGTCAAAACGGGCATTTTATGGGTGTGCATAATTAAAATAGCAGCGTCATTGACCACGTCACTGGGTTATTTTATAGCCAGAACTGCTCGCAAAATTGTGGTAGCAAAAACCAACCACAAGAATAGCGAGCAGTTCATACGCTGGTCGATGTACTCGATTAATCTGATAAATAGCGGACATGACGTAGGATGTGAGTGGCCAGGGGGCGTAGTTTCCCAAAAAACGACCGCAAGTTTTGTTCGCTCGTTCAGACTTAGAGGCGTGAACAGACCGCAAAGAGCGAACAGTTCATTTGAATAGCCACCCCTTTTTTTTGAACGAACGACCGCAAATAGCGACCGGCTCTGAATCAGGCCCAATATTCTTTCTTATGGTGCGTGCACACATAGCGATTTAACTACACGATTTGCACGATAATGATATCGATCATATCATTATTGTGCCGTTTTAGGCACCATCCAATGTCAAATCGACCAGCGATCACGTATGGGCGATAGCGATATCGCCCATCGCCTGTGCATGCTGGTCAACCTGCCCAATATCGAGCTGGTTACTATAGGGACGCTAGAGTCGCTAGCAAGTTGGTGGTGTGCTGGATTATCTACATAGATCATCCAACACACCAGGGAGGGTGCAGTACGATGTGCCAGCGATATCGCATCGTTGGCAGGCCGCTACGTGTGTACGCAGCATTACCTTAATGGTGTATACAATCGGTCAGATATGTCAGATGAACGATTGAACGATTTGAACGATATCTGACTGCATTAAAATGAATCGAATTGTCCAAATCTGACTGCAAACACGTCATCTGACAATCGGGTACGCGCATCGTTCATCGTTGAAGGCACACGTCACAATTTCTGTCAGATATGAACGGTTGAACGATTTTTAAAATCGTTATCGTTCAGATCTGACAGAAAATCTGACCGCGTCTATGCACCATCAGACCGACAGACGTTTTATCTGGCAGCCTGCCAGCCCGCAGATGTCTGCGGCATACACTGTGCGATATCTCACAGTGTATTAGCCCCGACATCTGTCTCCGGGGAGGAGACATTTCCCTGTTCCTTCCATGGGAAGGAACACAGGAAATGTCTGTCTGTCTGTCGGCCGCGGCTGGGCATACACTGCCCGATGTGGCCAATATTTTAAATCATAAATATTGCCTTTGCCGGGCATGCTGGACAATCCGTCATGCCCGACCGAGCGATATTTAACCCTCGGTCGCCCGCACACACGCTACAATTACGAGGGTGATCTGCGGATATCGGGCGGATCGCCCCGATAATTGTAGCGTGTTTGGCCAGAAACAAAAAAGGGCTTTAGCTGTATATATATATATATATATATATATATATATATAAATTATACCAATGTATAAACAACAACTTGCCACGATGCCTGCAATGTGAAATAATACTTATCGGATGGATGCGGCACTCGGGGACTTGTTTCCTAAGGCTTTAATACCAACAGCAACGTTTCAGTGCCACCAACAAGGCACTGTCCTCAGGCTAGTGCCTTGTTGGTGGCACTAGCATGTACATTGCAGGCATCGTGGCAAGTTGTTGTTTATACCTAGGAGAGCCGGATACATTGGTATAATTTATATATATATATATTGTGAGGTGTGAGGTGTTCAGAATAGACTAGAGATGAGCGGGTTCGGATTTACTCGGATCTCAAAACGGCATTTTACTGGCTATCGGCTATCACGTGTTTTGGATAGCCAATAAAATAAATCCGAACTTGCGGTAAAAAGGTGAAAAGAACCGAGTAAATCCGAACCCGCTCATCTCTAATATACACACACACACATATATATATATATATATATATATATATAATATATATATATATATATATATATATATACACACAGGTGTGCAGGTTCGGTTCCCAGAGAATCGACGATAACGGAATTTAGTCCCGGTTCAGATCTTCTTACAGCCCAGAACTCGGATTTTAACACCAAATTTGTGTTTTGGATTGCATGGTAACAGGCAGGGCTGGATTGAGGGCCACATGGGCCTGGAGCTGAAAATGACCAAGGGCCTATTATGAGAAGCAGAGGAAGTGTGGCCAGTGCCATGTGGGCGTGTACACCCCTATACTCTAAGCCCCAATGTCTCCCTAAATATGTAAAAGACAAAAAATGCTTAATTTTGTGAGGTAAATATAAATACAATTTTACTACTTATGATTTATGGCCGACTGTGTGGAGAGCAGATGGCCAGTCAACATCAAGTTGTCATGACAATGGGCCTATTTTTATGTTGAGGCCTGGAGCTGTAGCTCCATCCGCTCCATTGTTAATCTGGCCCTGGTAACAGGTCGTAGTGACATAATTTTAGCAGGTTTTGCAAAACCAAAACCATAACACGAATATGAATCCAGTCACAAAACCAAAACACGGGGTCGGCGCATATTGCTAATATATATATATATTAGGAGCATTTTCAGGGCCGAAACTAGTGTTTTTGTCACTCGGGGCAAGACAGTAATTTGGCGCCTCCCTCCCCCTGGTAATTCCCCCCCAGCAGTGCCCCCATAGTAATGCCCCTTCAGTAGTGCACCTATAGTAATGCCAGCTGAGGTAATGCCCCTGTACTAGTGGCCATATGGTAATGTTCCCATAGTAATGCCCCTGTAGTGCTCATATGGTAATGCCCCCATAGTAATGCCCCTGTAGTGCCCAAATAGTAATGCCCCTGTAGTCCCCATATAGTAATGCCCTCTAGTAATGCCCATGTAGTAATACACTTGGTAATGCCCCTGTAGTGCCCCATAGTAATGCCCCTGTAGAGCCTCCTGGTAATGCACCTGTAGTGCCCATGTAGTAATACCCCTAGTTATGTCCCTGTAGTGCCCATTTAGTAATGCCCCTGTAGTGCCCATGTAGAGCCCCCTGCTAATGCCTCTGTAGAGCCCCCTGGTAATCTGGTAATTCCCCTGTAGTGCCCCCTGGTAATGCCCTGTAGAGCCCCCTGGTAGTGCCACTTACACACACACACAAAAAAAGAAATACCTTAAACCCCGCTCCTGCATCCGCCGCCGTTGGGTCCGCCCGGCTGCTCCTCTGAACTATTGCCTGTGGGGAGAGCCGGAAGCTGGAGTTCAGGAGAGAACTCCAGCCTCCGGCTAGCGCGGAGCTGCAGAGAAGAGCTGGGCGCCCGCTGGTAATAACATCTCAGCGGGTGCCCGCCTTAAAGTCTCCCTGCGGCGCCGGGCTGGAGGTCACTGACGCCGGGTGCAGCGGTGCACCCGGTGCACGTGCACCTCCAGCCCCCCCCCTAGTTGCGGCCCTGGCATTTTTTATTATATTTTGCGGGAGAAAAAACAAAACAAAAAGTTTTTTTTGTTTTTTTTTATATATCCATCCATTGGTAGAGTCATCCCTCCCAGAACCTGTTATTGAAATGTTAACATTTCAAGGTTACTAAATAAAAGAAATACTGTTCTGGGAGTTAGTGGGAAACAGCCGTTAACTGTACAATTTATTCACAAATGCGCAATCAGGAACGACAAAAAGAAATCACGCTGAAAGCCTTGCTGACAATTGTTATCAGAAATCCATTTTGTGTTAACCAGCAGCTATATATCTGCCGGCGCAGTTTGATTTACAAATGCCGTTCGGAGCAAGTTCAGAAATGGAGTTTGAAGTAGTTGGTGCTTCTAGACCTCTTGACAGGTTTGTGGGTGAGAAGAATACGAAGTAGGGGCGCCCCTGGCACATTAATTATTCATGACTTCAGTGTCTCTCTGGCTAATAATCCCTTAGTGATGCCTGGCATAGTATGTGTATCACAGCCTATTAATGAGACACCGTCCTGATTCGGTTGTAATCAACCAATATTTTCGGGAATGCGCAGACGCCGGAGTGGCAATGCTCGTCTCGCGATGATGCTGTGGCTCTGGTCGCAGTGCCCTGTTAGTTGCAGCTTGATTGACAGGCTGCAAGTGTTTTTCGGGGAGGCAACTGAGAGAGCGTTCCAAAAAAAAAAAAGGGGCGTGCTGGCCCCATTTTCTGGGCATGCTACAGCCAGTGGCTGGGTCCTCGGACAGTTTCACTGACCCAGGCAGCGTAGTTTTGCTGAGAATCCTGAATGACCTAAGGTGACACTGGGTGGGTATGGCCGGATTTCATGTGACATTCAGGCATGAACTGATATTTGATGCCTGCTAATTGTGCCTGGGTGTATATTGTGAGGTACTGTAACAACTTGCAATAAAACTTTCATAGATATTTGAAAAAGCCCCCAAATAGCGGTGCGAAACTATTCAGAGCTCGGACACAGGACCCAAATTTGTTATCCGCAGTCATCTACCATTACCCCAGGAGATCCGGAGAGACTTACACCTCACAGCTTAATCGGACGCTCACCTAGCGCTGAGGTCGAGGCGGGGCTGCAGACGTGATCTACAGGACTTTTCATATATGCAATGTAGTCGCGGCCCCCGATCCTCCCATTGGAGATATTGCCTCCCTCATATGCATTTATGTCCAGCTTGAGCGGTTACCACTAGCAACATCCACTATTGTTGCCGGATACCTCTCACCGGAGAAGTGACAGTGTTCAATTTATTTCTTCTCGATTTCTCCTGAGTGCATGACTTCATGTGATTTGGTCTGGAAGCCTATCCATCCAATTATTATGTATGACATATAGAGATATACTACCAAGTACATTACTATTTGAATGAGACTCTGGTCATACTGCAGGTGCTGAATAAAACTCTTGATTAGTGGTATATACCAGTTCTTTTGTAGGATCCACCTCCTTTAGATATATTGAAGCTATTATCTGTGATTTTTTTTCATAGTAATTATTAGGGGTGTGCACCGGCCACTTTTCGTGTTTTGTGTTTTGGTTTTGGATCTGGATCTTTCTTCGTGTTTTGGATCTGGATTGGTTTTGCCAAAACCACCCTTCCGTGTTTTGGGATCTGGGTTTTGTGTTTTGGATCTGGATTTTTTCTTAAAAAATAAAAAAAAACGCTAAAAATCACATAAAATGGGCCTTTTTTTGTTCCTACGCTATTAATAACCCCAATAACATTAATTTCCACTAATTTCCACTCTATTCTGAACACCTCACACCTCACAATATTGTTTTTAGGCCAAAAGGTTGCACCGAGGTAGCTGGATGACTATGCTAAGCGACACAAGTGGGCGGCACAAACACGTGGCCCATCTAGGAGTGGCACTGCAGTGGCAGACAGGAAGCCAATCAGCGTTATGGTGCCCATTTGCATGTAGCACGAACCCGGGAGATCCGTGCTACATGCATCTGTGTGATTGGCACAGAGCAATGACAGGTCCGTGAGACCCGTCCGTGCTGCTGTGGTAAAAAAACAAAACAAAACCTGTGTAAAAATAGAAAAAAATGGCGTGCACCCCCCCCAAAAAAGAGCAACCAGCCCCGGGCATTAGTAACCCAGTGCTGGGTGTGCTTAAATACAGGGGACAAACGACGTAGGGGTCCCCTGTACTTAAGCACAACCAGCACCGGGCTAGTCAGAACCAGCGCTGGTTGCCAAAATACGGGGGACAAACGACGTAGGGGTCCCCCGTATTCTGCGCAACCAGCTCTGGGCTCTGATCCGGTCCTGGTTCTGGAAATACAGGGGAAAAAAATTAGTAGGGTTCCCCTGTATGTTCCAGGACCAGCACTGGACTTTTTCTAGCGGGGGGCTGATGCCACAGCCAGGGGAGCCCCTTCACCAGGCCCCCCAGCCGCAGCATCAGCCCTGACCGCTAGTCAGCCCAGGCCGGGGATCCCTGGCGAGCTGGGGACCCCCCCAATAAAGGTTGTGCAGAATACGGACCAGGACCGGATCAGAGCCCAGAGCTGGTTGCGCAGAATACGGGGGACCCCTACGTCGTTTGTCCCCCGTATTTTGGCAACCAGCGCTGGTTCTGACTAGCCCGGTGCTGGTTGTGCTTAAGTACAGGGGACCCCTACGTCGTTTGTCCCCTGTATTTAAGCACACCCAGCACTGGGTCACTAATGCCCGGGGCTAGTTGCTCTTTTTTGGGGGGGGGCACGCCATTTTTTTCTTTTTTTACACAGGTTTTTTTTTTTTTTACCACAGCAGCACAGACGGGTCTCACGGACCCGTCAGTGCTCTGTGTCAATGACACAGATGCAAGTAGCACGGATCTCCTGGTCCGTGCGTGCATCTGTGTCATTGAAATACACAGCAGCACAGACGGGTCTCACTGACCCATCTGTGTTCTGTGTCACTGTCAGTCACACAGATGCATGTAGCACGGATCTCACGAGTCCGTGCTACATGCAAATGAGCACCATAATGCTGATTGGCTGAGAGCCGTGACAGACGGCTCTGTCAGCCAATCAGCACTTTGCCCATTAAAGGCAAAGGCATTTTTTTTTAAATGGCCGCTCGAGGCAAAACCTCGAGATCCGACAGCAGATCTCGAGGTTTTGCCTCGGGAGAGGGATCCGGGGCAGACAGGGAGATCCGAGCTTGGACTCGGATTGCCCCGGATCCCCGAAGTTCGGGTGGGTTCGGTTCTCAGGGAACCGAACCCGCTCATCCCTAGTAATTATAGTGTATATGACATTTTGATGTTCTTTTTTAAAATATTTCATTGAATATATATATATTTTTTTGTTTTATTTTGACCGGTCAAATTGATATATTGTACTAATGTCTGTCTGATATGAAATAATTTTGCATAAATTATTTTTATTTTTAGCCATATTTTTCATTCATACCAATTAGCGCAGAGAATTAAAGTCTTTCATAGATATTAACAAATACATATTTCAATCTCCCTTACCTCTCGGGTTCAATGTGCAGCAAATGTAGAATTAAGTCAAAAGACTGGTACAGACATACATACAGTACATTGGCATCAGTGGCGGTTTAAGGTGCGGGCTAGCAGGGCCTGTTGCCCAGATTGCCATAGCCTGAAACAGAGGCACTCACCACCGCATGGCTCTGGAAAACTCCTCCCTCCACTCACCCGCTGGCGTTATTGGGTATACGCTCAGGGGGAGGGAAGGGGCGTGGCAGCGCAGCACAGGACTGCGCTGGGCACAGAGTAGCCTAGCGCCGGCCCTGATTGGGGGAGTATTATTGCAGCACTTATCGTGCAACTAGACCTCTTCCTGCTTCACCTCTTATCATGGCCAAGCAGGAAGTAACACATACTTACCTACTCTCCTGGAAGGTGCGGGTGGCTTCTTATTTTTTTTGGGTAGTCCTCCGTACCCCTGTAAGAGTGGACGGATCTCCTGCATCCCGCCCACTCCCTATTGAAGTGATAATGCCATGAACCACTGGTCGGGAGGGGGCGGGTCATTTTAGCCCCGCCTCATCCCCACTAACATTTTGCTGTGACAAGGGCGGGACCTAATGATGTGCCAGCACGGCACCATCCACTAAAGAGGGCAGCTCCCAGAGAGGAGCCTTTCACAGTAGGCAATTATGAAGTCATAACGCCAAGATGTATTAAGATTCTTCCAGCCAGAGTGGGGTAGAGAAAACCTCTCCTTTCCGATGGTCCCTGCAGGTCCTATAGCAGGGTATGCGGGCTGCTCTCTGGGTAGGAGGCTTTTCCCAGTACCGCCAAGGCAAAAAGACACAGCTGTCTCCAGTAAGAGTAGTGTTTTTGTGTAGAAATGTGATAGGGAATATGAATTGAAAGCTCCACTGGGTCAGGGACTGATGTGAATGACAAAATAGTCTCTGTAAAATGCTGAGGAATATGTGAGCGCTATATAAATAACTGGTAATAAATAAAATAAATAACTCTGCGGCCCATAGTAATGATAATGGGGTGACTAAACAGAGGAAAGCAAAATAAAAATAAAAAAAATCACCATTGCTGTGAGAAGTCATTAATCGCATTAATATGGCTTAATAAATAGGCCCTAAATTCTGTAAATGTCAAAAAATAACCCAGACTCACGCAGACGCACATGCCGGCAGTTTGGCGGGCACAGCGGGGAGCCTGGGAGGTTAGCCGGCTCTTTAGTGCTTTCGCACAATGACTGGTTCACAGCAGGTGTTGGCTGCACTACTGTTAGAATCATTTGCTGATTTGCAGCGTTTGCTTTGCCCATAAAGATCTGTGTCCTCTTCCAGCGGCAATCCTTTACAAATACCAAATGATAAAATCAGCAATAGCACTGCGCACATTCATATTTATTTCATCCCCTTACTTCCAGATTCTAGACATTTCCTATAGTCTCACAAATAATTCCTAGCAAAAAACAAATTAAATAAATAAATCTGCTGGTAGATTAGTATTTTAGATTTTAATAATAAAAAAATACAATTTTTCAAATATTTTTTTAAATGAAAGAAAGATTATTCATGATTAGGAAGTAAGAACTAGCATAATTGTTATATCCATTATCTACAATATTTCATAAAGAACAAATATGACACCTTTTTTTTTTTTTTTATTCGGGCTCTTAAATAAGTAATGTTTTCACTGATCCCAGAGCACATTTCTCCGTGCCAAAGTAGTTAAAGGCAGGCTCTGCTTAAGGGGTCTTTAAATATGTATGTCGTGGTGTGTTTTATGTGTTTTGATCTCTATCCATTGATTTTCCTCCAATCCTCCAGGTGCTATTTAAAAGAAAATATATATATATTTTATATACAGAAAAAATCATAAATGAAATAAATTATAGTTACTTGAGAAGGGATCTTAATTCTCGTCCTTTCCCATCTGAGCCGGCATGAAAATTGCAGAGAGATATAAAATTTTCTAATATGTAACGGGGTGACATACATACCAACGCGTTTCACTGACAAATCCTGACGTCGGGAGGTTACACTTCTCAAAGCTGCAAAAGCAGTAAAAGGCAGAAGGATATATATATATATATATATATATATACTGTATATATATATATATATATATACATACAGTATATATACACACACACATATATATATATATATATATATATAGATATATACAGTGGTCGAAGTGGGGCGGTATACGGCGGTATGATATACCGCCACTTCCCGTCCCCACTTCATCTTAGCCACAGAAGAGAGACTGTACCAGCGCTGGGATCCAGTATAGGATCCCAGTGCTGAAACAGCGACGGCAATGTGTAGAGATGTGTCCCGCATGGGACACATCTCGATCGGCGGCGGTGGCATGTAGCTGGGACAGAGCATTGTGTCGTGGCTGCACTAAGTAACAGCAAGCTCTGGCCGCCAGCCAATCGCGGTGCTCGCGGGCCACCAGCCAATGAGAAGCTGCCAGGCGGCAGCTTCTCATTGGCTCACGGCGGAGCTCTATTAGCTGTATGTAGCCGGGACAGAGCATCGGGTCCCGGCTACACGTAAGCAGCTCTCTTTGGCCGCAATGTTTAGAGATGTGCCCCGCAGGGGACACATCTCGATCGGCGGCGGTGGCATGTACATGGGACAGAGCATTGGGTCCCGGCTACACTAAGTAAGCACGCTCTGGCCGCCAGCCAATCCGTGTGTATTACAGACACAAACTATAAAAAGTATTGGTTCACTGAGGCGTGGCTTGGAAGCCATATTGAGTGGACGCAGGTGTTTAGAGCTCCTGGCTTCCTCTTAGGATATACGAGGCCCCCCCAGGCTAATTTCACCCAGACCGTGCCCAGTCTGCTCCCGCGGTCACCCGCCTACTTTGTGGCCTGTTCCTGGTGCCCTACACAGCCCTACTGCAGCAGTGCAGACAACGGCCTACCTCCTGTGCTGAATCTCTGGGACGACAGACTGGACGCGGCCTTACAGGCCGTAGAGGATTTCTCACCCCTGGCTCCCGGTGTCTGCACGAGGTGAGAAATCCTCTATGGCCCTCTCTCCAGGCTGTTGCGGCCTCCTCCAGAGGATCAGGAGCCCAGATGTGCTCCTCTCTCACTGCTCCCAGGCTGCCTTTTGTTACCATGCCTGCATTGGAGGATCAATTTACTTGGACTAGAGACCTCTTCCATCTGCAGGTCTGTTCTAAGTAATTAGTGTACTCCTCAGCCAACCTAGGTAGGGTTGTTAAGGCCCTGGTATATTATACATAACTATAACTGCTCTGTCAGTGCACCGCCATTTTCCTTTTGAGCTTCTTTATATTATAATGGGCAATATCTTGATATAAGAGGCCAACAGGGGCTTGCGGGCCACCAGCCAGTGAGACGCTGCCAACTGCAGTGTCTCATTGGCTAATAGCGGCGCAGGATTAACTGAAACCAAGAAGACACGATGCTCCCGGGCCCCGGCGGCTTCATTCCAGCAGCACAGGTCAGTGGGATTTAGAGGGAATGGTGTGAGAGAGGGGCAGACAGAGGGAAGCAGGCAGTTAGTATTGTAGGGGGAGAAAGGGAATTAATTAGTGAGAAGGGCAGGGAGTGAGAGGGGAGCAGGCAGGGAGACGTGCGCAGGAGGTGAGAAGTGCAATGGGTGATATGGAAGATGGGGCTGAAGGGGGGGAGGGGGAGAATTCAATCTCCATACCCCCACCTCTAAATTCCCACTTCGAGCACTGTATATATATATATGAAATATAAAAGTCAACACTCAAAAACTCAAAATTGCTGTAGATTAATTTCTTTATCTTGTCTCCTCAAATTGAGACACTGGGGTGCATTTACTTAAGTGCGGGTTTTTAGAAGTGGAGATGTTGCCCATAGCAACCAAACAGATTCTAATTAACATTTACCAAGCAGCTTCTAGAAGATAACAGCTAGAATCTTATGGTTGCTATGGGCAACATCTCCACTTCTAGAAACCCTGCACTTTAGTAAATATACCCCACTGTTTTATATTTACTGATTGGTTGGTTCCATGCAAACAGGGACTCAAAAGCACTTTGCTCTGTCTCCACCTGAGGAGCAGCAGCAGCTCACACTGTTACAGAGATACAGACAGCAAAGGGATAGGACTGTTTATGCGAAATGTGTTGGTGCCGCAGTTGCGTCCCAGAGGTATAATTATTAATACAAGGGATTATCAGTTTTTCAGACACAGACAGGATTAAAATGATTGACTTGTATAATTACAATATTTCTCATGTACACCAGAACCAGCTAACAAGCAAAACATTATTGTTGCAAATTAAAAAAACATCTCGGTACTTCAAGTTACTTATTTACAACCAAAGACAAAAAGAGGGATAACGGATACATCGCTGCACCTGGATACTGTATATATCTCACTATCAATAGGATGTATCATCATTGGCTGGTAAGGGACTGGGTTAGTCCTCAAAAAAACAGCATCATTTGAGAATTCAAATACAAGAAAAACATTTGATATTTTAAATATTTAGCTTGTTTTTGAATTTTCAAATTTAACCATTTTAAAATAATAATAATAATGATAATAATAAATGTACATTTTTATATTTCAGGTATCAGAAATCAATGAAATGCATCAACAAGCCATCTCTGAACTTTGCCAATGTGAGATCGCCTGGCTTATAACTTGCATCCTGTAACCTCTATTGTAGTGGAAATGAAAAAGAAATTATTGCATGCCATTATAAGCTACTAACTGATGCTATGTCAAGGACTCCCAATGCTTGTTATTTTAAGCATACAGTAATTGCAGACTGCCATCATTCTTCACTCCATTCTAACAGATATTACATAGTGAGTATATATATATATATATATATATATTCATACATCTTAAATATAAACATGCTTTTTTTTAATATAGTCTGTCCTCATTACATAATTTACCAATTTCAGGATACTAAGGCCCGTTTTCAATATGAGCCGAGCCGGAATACTGTTTCGCCTCCCGGACTTTTCGCCTACATCGTGTGTTTTGCAGGTGGAAAAGAATAGCTCGCGTGCCCGCGTATCGCTGTATTCAATTTGAAAGTAGGCGAAAACGGGACCCGGCAAAACTTAAACAAGCGGAAAGCACTGCTAGAATTGGGGAAATCAGCCTGACACCCCCCAAAAGATGCTCTGACATGGGGGTTCCCTATGGTACCCCCCGATTTTACTTGCTGAAGGCATTTGGTGCTTTTAAAGGGGCTCAATAGCTGCTAAATAGTGTTTTTGTATAAGTGGTGCAGAATAGTAATTCTCTGCAATTCTGCACTTTTTTCCGCCTGGTATTCATAGGCGAAACTTTTTTGCCTATTACATTGCATTGACTTTCTGCCTAGGCGGAAAGTCTTCCAAATTGAATACGGAGTAAGATCAAAACAGGCGAAAATTCCGTCATCGGCGAACAGTTTTCGCCAAAAACACGTGAAAACGGCTTTGCGCTTCAAATTGACTACGGGCCTAAAAGTTGTTTACTAATGTTTATCTAAAAAATTATATAAAAAAATTGAAAAGAAAAAGAAAACCCTGCGACACAGTCATTGGTTATTTCACAGTGACAAGTAATATAGTTTTGACATTTCGAAAATTTTACTTTCAAACAACATTCTGACAGGATCGGCTTGGTGAGAGACAGGTCCCTATACCGACACGATCATTACTCAACCAGCGAAGTAAATAAACATATACATTATATTAGCGAATATATGACAGTTTCTTCACTTAATTTATTTATTTTTAAAACAAGCAGAGTTGATAATGATTTTATCTGTTGCCAGTTTACCAGCAACATCAGTTTTTGCTTTTCAGAAGAAATTACCGGGCGTGCTAAATACAGCTAAGAGGTCAAAAATAAAAAATGTGATTTACCCTTTAATAGTTAAAATGATTAGTGTACAAGGTCATGCCTTTTTTTTTTTTTTTTCTAAAAAGGGTCCTAAGGGTCGTAAGAAGCTTGCAAGTTTTCTGTGCTTCCATAAAGTGCTAAATATTTGTGAGAGACAAATTGTATGTAAGCCCACCATAGAGCAGAGGAAAGAAATCCCAACGTCTCAGAAAAATTGTAAAAAAAATTATCTAAATTTTTTTAAAAATTGAATCTTTAATGGAAAGAAGGAATCATAGAATTACAGTATCTGTTTTGGAATAAATGTAAAAATATTATTATTATTATTATTATTATTATTATTAATAACAATAATAATAATGGCTTCACAAACAAAGTTTCTACCATAAGCTAAACTCAAGCAATGAAACAAATAAATTACGTGAATTACAACAACACAACACGATGATTGCAGAGCTATTGCTACTGGTATAATAGTGCCATACACACAGGATACAAATGCCCAGAATATGAAAACAGAGGACCTGATTCAGAGATGTATACTAAACCATAGGCGTCTTTATAATGGGTGCAAGGTGTGTGGTGCATATGGGCCCGTGGGGGCCAACACCGCACACCCTGCACCCATAGTTAATAATATACTTACTTCTCCGAAGACTCCAATGTGCTGCTCCGCAGCGCCGGACCGGCACTGCAGAGCAGCAAAAACTCACTGCAGGCATTTTCCCAATGTTCTGCGCATGTGCAGGAAAGATGTCCCCAAAAAAATAGGCGCTGCCGTCATTTTCCCGGAGACCCGTGCATGCACAGTAGATTCTGGCATGAAGGAGGCTGCACACGAGCCCCCTCCTCTCTGCACTAAACCGTTGGTTAGCATAAATCTCCGATGGTTTTGGGACTGCGCTTGCGCACTACCTGTGCTGCACATGTGTAGAACAGACCTGCGATCTCGCAGACCCTCCCCCCCAAGCCGCAGCCTGTCGTTTGGGGTGGAGCATGGGCAGAGCTGGTGGCCGTTTTCTGGGACTGACGAGGCCAGAGTCTGCATCGGTGGACGCAGATTTCCTGGCTTCGCAGCTGCCTTGTGGTAAGCTTCTTGTGTAATCAAATCAAAGACCACCAACTTCAATGGGAAATTGGGCGTTACCCGGGGTTCTGGGAGAGCTCTCCAAAACAGACATTCCAGTAGCATCGGTAAGTATGTGCCATTACATGTTGAAATTATACTACTGCATTATTGTGCACTTTATTGTGTATATAGTTGTGCATTCCTTTGTTGCAGTGGCTGGCTGGTCCGGGGGGCAGGGTGCCATCTGCCCCCCAGGCCGGTACTATTTCAGTCCTGGGGGGCCGCCAACTGCCTGCAACCGAGCACTGCATGAATGCCTGGTGACTGGAGACAGGCTGTTGCAGCCGCAGCTGGCTGCCTCACCAGTGGCCGTACATGGCCCTGCCCACAGAAACACCGGCGGTACCGCCCTCCCAACCGCCAGTCCACCCACACCGAGCCGGGGCTTGCTAGTGAAGCCTTCCACTCTACACATCATATAGCGGCGTAGTGGAGTGGAAGGCTTCACTAGCAAGCCCTGGCTCTCACTGTGCCGCATAGTGTATTCGCGCCTCCGTGTGATGACACCTAGGTGACGCCCCCACCAACAACACAGCCAAGCATTAGCAGGAGCCCAGCCCCATTGGCTCCGTGGAGACTGCTCGACCACCTGGGTGACAGATTCTTCCTGATTCCAGTGGCAGTCCGGCTGATTAGAGTGTCATTTCCTGGTGGCTGCTGCTGCTACTGTTGATATGTAAGCACTTACATTAATTATATTTGTAAAGCAGCACAGTAGTGTGTGTGTGTGTGTGCATATATATGTATACTGTATGTGTGTGTGTGTGTGTGTGTGTGTATAATAAATATATATATATATACATACACACACACACACCTTAGTATAGATATACCGCTCCCCCACTCTGGCTCTTCCCCACCTTTTGTGTGGATAGTCCCACTTCCTCTTTGCTGTCCTCCTCCAACTCCTTTCTCATCACATCCATGTCCCAATACCCCCTTCCCCCCACCGCCCCCATACTAACCCCGGAGGCCAGTCTTCCTCTCCTCAGACTGTCCTGTCTGAGGAGACGTGACAACCTTACATAATTATTATGTAGTATATATATATATATATTATATATATATATATATACACTATGTACTGTGTGTGTATGTATATATATATATATATATATATATATATATAAACACATACAGCAAAACCGGCACTCATTCCTTTAGTGTATCATGCGTCGGTGCCTTCCCTCCTGGACTTAAATCTCAGCTATGTCCAGTATACAGAAAGAAATGACGGGCGGCACTCACAGGACTTCACATCAGATGAATAAGGAGACACACCTCCCTGCCTTGATTAATCACTCTTACTTTTTGGGAGAAAACCTGAGGCCACTCACTTGGGCTTGCCCCCCAGCCTGAAAGTTGCCATCCAACCCCTGGTTGTGTATATAGCTCTGCAGTCCATTATCATGCTTTGTGTTCTGCAATACTTTATCATGTAGAGTGCTCTGCCATACTTTATCTTATATGGAGAGACCAGGGGCGTCTTAAGAGAGGAGGGGGCCCACGTGCTCTCCCCCTGCTGGGCCCCCTCCTCTCTCCCCGACTGACGCGGCTGGCCAGCCACCGGAGCATTAGTAGACTCCGGGCACTAGAATGTGCCCGGAGTCTACTACGCATGCGCAGAACGCCGGAGAAAATGGCCGCGGCGGCCATATTCCGGTGTTCTGAGCAGCGCTGACACCCGACGCGGGACCACGGACAGGTGAGTTTAAAATAATATGGGTGCAGGGTGTGCGGTCAAGGGGCCCATGTGCCGCGCACACACTGCACCCATTATAGAAACGCCACTGGGAGAGACACTGAATGGACACCAGACGTAACCAAAAGCTGCCACCAGTGACATGTCAGAGATTATTCTATGAGCGGCAGGATAGGTAACGTTGTCACCAGTGTCACACATAGGGAGAATGCAGAAGTGATAAAATGACAGAGAAAAAAAAGCTAAATATCAGTGAAGAAAATACATTATTTATATACAGTAATAACGTCTTCATCAGATTTCAGTTAAAATGTCACTAAAGGCTACATATTATCAAGTACATGCTAAAAAAATAAATTAATAATCTCCAGTCATTTAACGCTGCATTCCAGGAACTCCAAGTGTCCCACTTTTACCATAATAATGTAATATGAGTCTCAGTAGAGTATCGCAGAGAAAAGCCATTACACTTTCCCTACAATTATATAATACTTATTGAAGTATTTCCAAAGATTAGCTTTCCTACCCTAGGCAGCGTACAGTGCACTGTAACTGTCTCGCTGTCGCTAAACGGGAGCTCAAAGCGACCAGGGCATTTGCAAAACCTTCAATCTGCCAACCGTACGAGAGCCACGTGCAAGGGCGCACCGAGAAACAATTAGAGGAGACTTACATTGTTCATGTACTCGCTCAGCAGGTCTTGAAGGGCCTGTCGCACGGCGTTGCACTCCGCCACGATTCTCTCCCTCCGGTCGTCGCGGGTGCAGGAGGAGTCTGCCATCAGAGCCGCCCCACTGATGATACTCTCCAGCCGCTCTTCAAGAGATGGCCGGAACCGAGCTTCGCTGAAGGTCATGGGGTCTAGAATGATCTTGTTCTGTAGGATCAACCCAAAAGGGACATATTATAGAATAAGTATTACCTTACCGGGGCTGTTTGTAGTGTGTTTAAGCAACGACACTTTGGGGGTCTATGTACTAAGCAGTGATAAGTGACAGAGTGAAAAGTGATAAGAAAGTGATAAGTGCCAGCCAATCAGCTCCCAACTGTCATCTCACAGGCTGTGTTTGAAAAATGACAGTTGGGAGCTGATTGGCTGGCACCTTATCACTTTCTTATCACTTTTCACTCTGTCACTTATCACTGCTTAGTACATAGACCCCTTTGAACGATGACTGAAGCACAAAGGACCAAGCAATGTAATGCATTTAGAAAAAGTGGCAGGAAGTTGTACACAATACAGTTAAATTAAAACAGTCTGAAGGTGCACAAACGACTTCAATGATACCAATTGATTGTAAATGTCAATCGCCTTCTTCCCCTTCGCTATTTGTATTGTTTTGTTTTATACTTAATAACTTACATAACCAGCCTGAAACACAATTTACTAAAATTACAAGCAAATTGGGAATAAACAAGCAAAGAAACAACAACCGCCATAAAAAAATGCTCTTTAAATCCAACCTTTTTCTGATCCAATGGGCAATATACAATGAGCGAATAGCACTTTATATCTGGCAAGAAATCCCTCAACAGATGTTTTGTTAAATGAGTTTTTGTTGTCTAAAACAAAACCACAAGGTGACCTCCAAGCCCGGTAACGTGTATCAATTACACTTTTATTGAGTTTTACTGCGCTTTTACTGTTCTACTAACAGTATAAGAGGCTTTTGTTCCCCCCCCCCCAAAAAAAAAAAAATGAGACATTGACCTGAACAAATCAGATACTGGAAGCGCAGCCTCACGCCTGGCAGCAAGTAATAAATCAGCGGTGAATACATTTTGCTGGAAGAAGCTCGCTCATATAGACTCTACTACTGTAGTATTTCAGATAGATAAGAGCACGGGAAGCTCATGGAGTGAGTGGGGGGGCCGGGGAATGTCAGGGGTCTGCAAACTGTGAATCAAGGGATAATGGGGCTGATTCACTACCGTACGCAACTGTGTATGCAATAGCGATTATGCAAGCAGTTCAACTGAGATAGTATGCTAATTCATTGCGATCGCTATTCCCTCGCAGCACTGCACAAGGACGCCTACTTTACTCAGCACACATTCATAATGTTTAGCAAGAGTGCAACACCACCGGTACAATCGAGTACAGTACCATCGGAGCTTCACGCACACTTGCATAAGCTCTGCCCTTACTCAGTAATGGCTACCAACCACGCACGCTATGAGACCTCAGACTGCATAGGCCATCTCAGTGGATAGTTTATGCACGCCCATGCAACGGCATTGAAACGCACTGGCACGCCTGCGGTTCCCCGACCACCCCCACTTTTTACTTGAGTTATGTTTGAATATAACTCTCTGTTCTGTATGCTGGGTGTAACTCTCTGTGCCTGTTATTATTGTACAGTATAGTATACTCAACTGTACAGTTATCACCTCTGTGTTCTGTATGCTGGGTGTAACTCTCTGTGGGGCCTATTCATTAAACCTAAAAATTCTCTAGAGATAATTAGGTTTAGAACTCGCATGGAGTTCTAGCTAATTATAGGTGGAATTCATCATTCCACCTCTCCATAAGTATCTATTCCGAAAAGCTGTCATTTTTGCGATGACAGCTTTTCGGGAAATAGATACTTTTCCCTGCCTACACTACCTTATCGCATCTGGAAACAGTGCGTTAAGTTTGTGTACCCCCCCGACCCCACCCCCCTCCACTCACCTCCCCCCCCCGACTTACCTGTCCGCGCAGCAGCCGCCGGCTCCGTCCTGCTGGTCTGTCATGTGGTTTCCCAGCAGACCACATGACAGATTAGAAAAAAAAAAAAATTTTTTTTCTTTTTCTAAACTTTCTTGTGCTCTGCTGGGGAGCACACATGACCGACCAGCCTCCGGAGCCTGAGGACGGAGCAGAGCGCCGGAGGGACTCGTTGGGGGACCTGCACACGCGGATACAGGTAAGTCGATTCAGCTATTCGCCACCTCACAGTGGCGAATAGTAACTGCATCAAATTCCGAAAATTCATAATTTTCGGAATTTGATGAATACCACAATTTCCACATCCCCATACTAATGTACTAATGTACTAATACTAATGTACTAATGTATGGGGAGTGTGGAAATTAACGCAGGGGAACTTAGCAAGGAGATATCTGTGATGTCTCCTGTGCTAAGTCTGTTCATGAATACCAAAATAACGTTATTTAAGGAAAATGTCCTTAAAAACGTTATTTTAGTGTTGATGAATAGGCCCCACAGAGAGTTACACCGAGCATACAGAACAGAGATGTGATACTGTACAGTCGTGTATACATATACAATAATAACAGGCACAGGGGCCTATTCATCAACACTAAAATAACGTTTAACGCATCTGTAGGCAGTGCTGCGCATGCGCTGGTTTTACAGATGTAACAGCGCATGCGCAGCACTGTTTCCAGATGCGATAAGGTAGTGTAGGCAGGAAAAGTATCTATTTCCCGAAAAGCTGTCATCGCAAAAATGACAGCTTTTCGGAATAGATACTTATGGAGAGGAGGAATGATGAATTCCACCTATAATTAGCTAGAACTCCATGAGAGTTCTAAACCTAATTATCTCCAGAGAATTTTTAGGTTTAATGAATAGGCCCCTGAGCCTGTTATTATTGTATATGTATACACAACTGTACAGTATCACCTCTCTGTTCTGTATGTTGGGTGTAACTCTGTTATTCGCCCTTTTGATAGAAAAAAATCAAAAGGGCAAATAACTGGGATAATAAATAATATCAACAGCAATTGTTCCAAAGCCAATTGCGCTCAACACCAAATGCCAAAGAATATAACAAAACAGTATGCTATTTACAAAAATGTGACTCAAATTAATTCCCTATATTACCATAATAATAAAATACAGACGTTGCCATGGATATGAAACTCACTATTATAGAAAACAAAATCCAATATTTATTTACTATAATATTCCTTTAAACATTTCGTAAAAACTAGCCAATAATCATGGACGGCGCTAGCCAGTAATAACTTTAAAAATCATTTAAAAAACAAATGAACAACTTCTGTCCAAAATTCCTGTCCATAGCAAACAATAAATTTTGGTAACTTGTGCTGAAATTGTTATTTAACCCTCATATATTATAATCCACACTTTTCTGGACCCAACCTCCTGCCCAGCCCAAGCTTTTAATACCACTAACAGCGTGGAAATGAGCCAAACAATGGCGGGAACAGAGAAGTCGCAGGGAAACTTACTGGAGACCAGGTGAGTCACTTTTGGGAACAGATTGCAATTAGGATATTCTACCTAAAACTGAAAGTGTGGAATTATTTTTTAAATTAACCATTAACGCGACATAAAAGCTTCTGTATGGTGCAGAGGTCAATCTGTCCCAGCAGAGCCGGCCCATGCATAGGCATTATAAACAAATGCATAGGGGTGACTCAGAATGCTGGGGCAGGCTGAGAGCTCTGCGGCTGCCTCTGCATGTCTGTCCTCCTCCCCCCGCCGCCGCCTGCCGCTAGCCGCTGCTTCCACGAGTCCCACCTACCCCAGAGCCGGCGCAGCTACCCACTCTCTCCCGCAGAACGCTACCGCATTCGGAGCTCTCCGATCGGGCAGTGCAGCGGATGGCCAGGCCGGTCATGTGACCGGGATCCGCATACGCCCGGCCCTTAGTCAGAATGAGCTTCTCCATAGAAGCTCATTCTGACAGTCTACAGGAGGCGCTAAGATGGCTACGGGAGGGCATGCTGCACATGCCCTGCCGCTGCCACACCTCCCACGGGCCTTTGCGGAGCAGAGCCAAGAGTAACAACTCACGGCTCCGCCTCCGCCTCCATCTTGTCCCAGCCACAGTCAGCCATTGTGAATAACGCAGGCTGCTACCCGCAGGTAAGACTTAGAGACTCACTGTCACTGAGTTACTGAGTAAACACTAATAACAATAAAGTACAGCCAGCCACAGCATCATTACATTTAAATATATATATGTGTGTATATATATATATATATATATATATATATGTCTGTTTGTGTATATATATATCTATATGGATGTATAGATATATTTGTGGATATATATATGTGTGTGTGTGCACTGTGTATATATATATATATATCAGGGTTGCCTACCCTCCTGATTTGGGCAGGAGCCTCCCGATAATCGGGTGCAGATCCCGCCCCCCCGGAAAGGCAGACAAGCCTCCCGGCGGCCGCCGATCCCTCCTACATCCCCCGCAATTTACTCCTAACCCCTGCTGGGAGGGCAGCCAGGCACCCGTCCGGACACGCTCCCTTTTTCGGCCACGCCCCCCCCCCCCCCCCGCTGCTCTGCCGATCTGGCTGCTCCCTCACGGAAGGAGCAGCCAGAAAGTCGGCAACTATGTTTGGTATATATATATATATATATATATATATATACCAAACGCAGGGCGGCACTCCGTAACAAAGATATCCAACAACAGTAGGTAGTTTTGCAACGTTTCAGCGCTTTATTCGGCGCTTTCGTCAAGCATACAGATCAAACATATATCTCCCACTTACCACATATAAATAATAGTTAGGCACCATGCCTCAAGGAGACATCACTTCCTGGTCCCGAAACCGGAAGTGACCTCATACCATCCCAGCATCATCAAACGGTTGCCTTGGCAACCGCAATGCTGGCCAAAATACTTACAACTCATGACAATACAAACAAACATTTAAAATAAGACAAAATGCTCATTAGCCTGCAAAACAGAGCACCAAGATTAATACATACACATGAAAAATTTAAAATAGAAAAATAAAGAACAATAAGGGTTAGCAGCATAAATAAAAAATAATACAAAAACACTTTAAAAAATGCATACCTGCATACACAACAGATATTTACCAGCTATTGGTTATAGAAACATGGGCCCTCATTCAGAGCCGGACGCTCTGAGCAGAGCGCTCGCTCTGAATGAGGGCCGTCCTCCATAAAAATGGAGCGTCCTCCTGGACGCTCGTATAGCTGTGGGTCACCACCCACAGCACATACGAGCGTGCAGGATGAAGGTCGCGATGGTCTTGACCATCGCGACCATCGCGAGTGCGACCAGAAGCCTGTGGTCGGGGTTTTCGACCACAAGCCCTGGAGTGATTTTGGCTCTATCAGAGCCAAAATCACTCCCACTGACATCACTAGTGATGTCAGTGGGGCCGGCTTCTGACGGTAGGCGTTCCCTTGGGAACGCCTCCGTCTGGCAGGCACGCCCCCGGCACGCCCACCAAAGGGGGCGTGCTGTCAATCAACATCGACAGCACGCCCCCTTTGATCAGACACAACGAGCGAAGGAAAGTCCTTCGCTCGTCGCGTCTGGCGCATGCGCACGACGGAGCTCCCTCCGTCGTGCGCATGCGCAGTGCACACCATCGACCCTCTTGCGAGCGGACAGCCGCTTGCGAGTGGGTCTGAATGAGGCCCATAGTCCATAACAACACTGCGCAAAATTAGATACCTATCAGATTCAGAACCCTCCTATTGATATCAGACCATCCAAAGGAAACCACGAAAAATATCAAGAACATCACATGGAAGTTTAAATAATAGCAAAGCCCTATCAGGCATACACTGGCCTATTCATATAAAGCACTGCAGGCCAAGCGATTCATTTAACCCACGAGGAGATAATGAGTCTAAACGCATGATCCATTGAGACTCGCACTGCAACAATTTACGTCCACGATCACCACCTCTGACCAGTAGGGAGATGTGATCAATCATTTTGTATCGAAGTGCGGAAAGGTTATGACCTGCAGTGACAAAATGACGTGCCACAGGTTGCTCACTGGTACCTGTGGCAAGGGCAGCCCGGATGGCAGAACGGTGTTGAGCCATCCTTTCTTTTAGAGTGCATTCCGTCTTGCCCACATAGATCTTAGAACAGGGACAAGTTATAACATAAACTATAAACTTGGTGGTACATGGTACAAAATATCTAATGTTATATTTAATTCCAGAATAAGGGTGTAAAAAAAATGAACCTGTTTGTAAAGAACGGCAAGTAATACAGTTGGGGCACCTAAAACATCCCACTTTCGGGGTACCCAAAAACGACTTATTGTTGCCAGACTTGCCCATTAATGAAACATCATTCCGAACCAGATGGTCTCTCAAATTTTTGCCTCTCTGATAACATGACATCAATTTTTTATTATGCAACATATATAAATCCTTAGCAGATGTTATGATGGGCCAAAGTGCTTTATCAGTGCTGCGGTGATTGTATTTATTAATCCAGAGATGTCTATCTGAACTACGATCCTTACGGGTATGACCACAAGTCAGTAATTTATCAACAGGAATAGCTAAAGCTTTTTCTTTAGCCTGATCTAAAACAACCTTCTGATATCCTCTCTATAGGAACTTTGCATACATCATGTCAACCTGTTGTAAAGCTACAACCCTGTCAGGTGCAATTCTTAATGCTCGCAAAAATTGTGAAAATGGCAGAGCATTTTTCAAAGGGACAGGATGTGCACTACTCGCCAATAGAATATTGTTTCTATCGGTAGGTTTTGCAAACAAAGAAGGCACAAGTCGACCATTTCTTTTAGTTATAGTAACGTCAAGAAAATTTCCGCTATGCATGTCGACAGAATACGTAAATTTAACAGGATCAGTACGCCTATTATGCAGGTCAATCAAATCTGCAAACGCCTGTTGCGAACCTCGCCAAACTATAAAAAGATCGTCGATATAACTATAATAGGCTAAGATGTTACTGGCCACACTCGGATCTGAACAAAATATGTCAAATTCTACTGCAAACATAAAGGCATTCGCGTACGATGGGGGCCACATTGGACCCCATCGCACAGCCGGATACCTGTAAAAAATATTGCCCGTTGAACATAAAATAATTGCGAGTTAATACCAATTCCAGCAACTGTAAGAAGAGCTCTACAGGAGGTCCCTTATAAAGTGGATTATTGGTAATAAGTAACTTCGTAGCCTGTAACCCTTGAACATGAGGGATACAAGTATACAAATTACAAACATCGACTGAGCACAAAACACAATCAGAAGGCAAATCAGGCAGTGTTTCCAAGGACACCAACAAACTACTGGTGTTCTTCAAAAAAGTGGGTCTAGCCTGTACACATGGTTGCAGGAGGGCATCTAAATAGGTGGAGATGGTCTGATACAATGGGGGTCATTCAGACCCGCTCGCGAGCGGCAGTACGCTCGCAAGCGGGTCGATGTTCCCCACTGCGCATGCGCAAAACGGAGGGAGGTCCGTCGTGCGCATGCGCGAGACCCGGGGAGCGACGGGCTTTCCATCGCTCCGGGTCTCGCACCAAAGGGGGCGTGCTGTCGATGTTGATTGACAGCACGCCCCCTTTGGTGGGCGTGCCGGGGGCGTGCCTGCCAGACGGAGGCGTTCCCATGGGAACGCCTACCGTCTGAAGCCGGCCCCACTGACATCACTAGTGATATCAGTGGGAGTGATTTTTGGCTCTGATAGAGCCAAAATCATTCCAGGGCTTGTGGCAGGGAGACCCTACCGCAGGGTCTACGTCGCAAGTCCGATGGTCGCGATGGTCAAGACCATCGCGACCATCTTTTTGGCCGCTCGCATATGCTGTGGGTGGTCACCCACAGCTATACGAGCGGCCAGGAGGCCGCTCAATTTTCATGGAGGAGGGCCCTGATTCAGAGCGAGCGCTCTGGTCAGAGCGTTCATCTCTGAATCAGGCCCAATGATCCTCGGGCTGCAATGATAGGATGACCCGGTGGCTTTACCGGGTCCTTGTGTATTTTCGGAATTAAGTAGAAGAGGGGCCTAATGGGGAACTTAACCTCTAAGGCTTTCTTAATAGATGTAGAAATGAACCCTTGTGTACAAGATGACCACAATAAAGAATCCAATTCTCTATTGTAATCACATGTATATATATCATACTTGCCTACCTTTTATAATCTTTTCCCGGGAGAAGTCCGGGTAAGAGAAGCAGCAGGGGGCCGATGGGGGGGGGGGCCTAATGATTTGCGTCATTAAGCCCCGCCCCCTCACGGCAAAACTGCCGCGATTGGCTAAAATTTACATAGGGGGCGGGGCCAAATGCTGTGATTCAAACAGAATCACATCTTAAGCCCCGCCCCCTTCACGGAGACCCGCGATTTCCGCGGGTATTCTCCTCATTCTGCCCACTTCACTAGGAAGTGGGCAGAATGCAGGAGAAATGCCTACCCTTCCGGGGGTGCGGGGGGTTACCCGAAAAATCGGGAGCCTCCCACGAAAACCGGGAGGGTAGGCATGTATGATATATATATATATATATATATATATAAACACATGTTTCTTTAACAATAAAAAGTTATAAACCGCTGTGTTATTTTTGGTGTCAGTGTATAAACAATAAGATTGGTGGTGGGATTATATGCTAGGGGGCACCAGTCAAAATGTTGCCTAGGGCACCAAATTGGCTAGGGCCGGCTCTGTGTCCCAGTTTTTAAATCTGTAATGTCGGCAGTCGTGGGAAAGGTCTCCTAATGAATGACGTGCTTATACCGCTAGCCACCATTTTAAACATATAAACAAATAATACTTCAAACGCGGAATATGTTATATGAATTATAAGTTTTATGTTTAAAAGGAAGAATAAAATACAGTTAAAATAATCCAATTCATCCTGAGAAACAGCCCTGCCTGATATACCTAGGCTGTGTACTGTACATTCAGTCATAAATCACCGCTACAGAATTAGATGAGCTCTGGAAAAGGTTTATCACTGCTTGATAAACTCCGGCCTATAAAAGCACAGCAGCTCCATGCCATGGGATTCCGAGTGATAAATCTATGGCCGGTGCAGATTATTCACCTACTGCCCTATCTGGGGATCTGCAGAGCATTGCCCTAGACATAGGCAAACTCTACACAGCACAGTGAACATAACAATCTCATATAACAATATACTGACAACGTGCTCTTATTCTGATATCTTACTATTTTGACATTTAACTATTTCAAGACAGACCTTAAATACTGTATTTACCTTTTATAAAAACAAACAAACAAACCATTTAATCAGGCTAAGTATACAATGCAGCAACAGTTGTCCAGCATTGTACCTCAAATGATCAATTTTGCACAATGGCCCTCATTGAGAGCCGTACGCTCTGAGCAGAGCACACGCTCTGAATGAGGGCCGGGCCTCATTTTCATGGAGCGTCCTCCTGGACGCTCGTATAGCTGTGGGTCACCACCCACAGGCTATACGAGCGTGCATTGTGATGGTCGCGATGGTCGAGACCATCGCGACCATCGAATTTGCGAGCCGGAGCCTGCGGTTGAGGTTTTCAACCGCAAGCTCCGGAGTGATTTTGGCTCTATCAGAGCCAAAATCACTCCCACTGACATCACTAGTGATGTCAGTGGGCCGGCTTTTGACGGGAGGCGTTCCCGTGGGAACGCCCCCGTCAGGGAGGCACACCCCTGGCACGCCCACCAAAGGGGGCGTGCTGTCAATCAACATTGACAGCACGCCCCCTTTGATCGGACACAACGAGCGAAGGACTTTCCTTCGCTCGTCGCGTCTGGCGCATGCGCACGACGGAGCTCCCTCCGTCGTGCGCATGCTCAGTCCATAACATCGACCCACTTGCGAGCGGACAGCCGCTCACGAGTGGGTCTGAATCAGGCCCAATGTTACTTATAACGATAAAACTCTCTTTTCCCTAGTGCACCTTATGGTGCGTACACACTGGGCGATTAAAGTGGACGACTGAACGATAACGATATCGTTCAGTCGTCCACTTTATCGTCCATTTTTATCACAAAAACGATGAACGATAACGACGACGCGCGTTCCCGCGTGTCATTCGTCATCATCGTTCATCGGGTTAACATGTCGTCAGGTTGCTGCATGTTGGGGAATGGGGGAGAGAGCCCGGCGCTGAACGATATCGTTAATGATATCGTTCAGCGGCTGTGCTCAATGTCATGAACGACATTGAGCACACCCTGCCGGGGACACACTAGACGATATCGTTCAGGGAGCATATCGTCTAGTGTGTACCCACCATTAGACACGGTTACACACTGGACACAGGACCTGATTCACAGTTATAAGCTTTTGGCTTCGCTGTTGCGTTTTTGGATACAGCAGCGATGCTAGAATCATCTAATGCCGTAGTAGGCCTCCTGCCGGCTCTGTGATCCGCTGCTGCACCCGAGGATACATCATCGGATCACTCTGCATGAATGTCAGTCATCTGGGTAACATGTAGCTACTCAGGGTGGCAGTGTTTTCACGCAGCCGTAGCCCGTGATGCTGAGTACAAGGATGCAGGCAATGGCTTCAGCGCGTGCAGAAAACGAGGTAATGACGCGCCCCCATTTTCTGGGACGTTGTCAGACGCTGAGCCGCAGCCTGTTAGTACACTTCTGTCTGTGATAGTGGGATTGTGGGTGCTGAGGTTGCTAGGCAACTGCCTTTCACTCTGGCTCAGCATTAATTAAGCAGCACCGGCCCTGACTGACAGCTCTCAGGGCCGGTCATCTTCCTCTCCAAACATACGACATCCACCTCCCCTCTCCTAGAAGCCCTATCATGGCTCCCCTTCCCCTTCAGATGCCAATTCAAGCTTCTCACACTCACAATGACCTCACCCATTCCTCTCCCATTTACATCTCTGACCTCATCTCCCTTCACACTCCTGCCCACCCTCTTCACTAGGGGGGGGGGGCAGCTAGGGTTAGGCACTAGGGGGAGGGTTATGTTTAGGTATTGGGGGGGAGAGGTTATGTTTATTGTGCGGGATGGGAGGGTTAGGGGTTGGGTTAGGTCATTACCGGCCGTTGTCGGTATTTTGTCCCTGTGGGGATGCCGGCATTGGGATTCTGTACCCAACTCCTGCAAATTAATGCCGCCTTCCCTGCCAACTGATTACTTCCTCACTCGGCCGCCTCTAAGATTTTGCCCGTGCTGCTCCCTACCTCTGGAACTCTCTCCCAATCAGACATTTCACCTCTTTACAAAGCATCAAACGGGAAAATCGTGTGGTGCTCCCAGCCACCCGGAAAAGTAGTCAAGTCTCCCGCACTGCCCGGACCCCCCGCGGCCCCCCTTCACCCGAGCGCATCCCCCTGCGGCCGCCCACTTAGAGAGCAAAGTGGGCAGTCCGGGGGGAGGGTCCAATGATGTAATTCGTAGTGAATCGCGTCATCGTAGGCCGTCCTGCTATACAATGTCTGTCTACTCTGCACTGTGTAGCGGGAGGTGAAGCCTCGATGACACACACGTGCCACCACGCCCCCCGCACTGCCCAACTTTCCTGGCCACCAGGCCTCTTCTCTGCCGCCCTGGCTAGTATGACTAGGGGGGATATTAGGGTTAGACTATGGGAGGGGAGGATAGGGTTAGGCACTAGGGGGGAGGGTTAAGCCATACTTACGTCCAGGAGCGATGCTGGATCCGCCGGAAGTCATCCTGATGTCACCACTGGACACAGAAGACATTCCTGGAGCCACCGGACCCTTCATACCAGGCAAGTTATCACTAGACTACCAGTAGTGTTCACTCTAGGTGCAGGGTGCTGATCAGTGAGGAGGGTATATTTTAATTTTGAAGGGCAGTAGCTGTAGCAATACATCACATGTGAAATTTTCCCCTTCGAAATTAAAATATTCCCTCCCTCGCTGCTCAGCACCCTGCACCTGGAGAGAACACTCCCACCAGAGACGTTTTGTCGATATTTCATTACTTTCTATAAGATGAATGTTGATGTGATCAATATCAACATCACAACCAATGGCGACATTATAAATTATTAGGGATGTGCAGGCTCGTATAGGTTTGAATTTTCCCGCCAAGTTCGGATTTTTCCAGCCAAAAATCGGGTCTCAGAAAGAGGCAAAAGTCGTCTTTTATGGACAAGGAATGATGTTTGTCCATGAAGGATGACGTTTTGCCTCTTTCTGAGACCCGATTTTTGGCGGGAAAAATCCAAACTTGGCGGGAAAATTAAAACCTATCCGAGCCTGCACATCCCTATAATTTATGAATTTAGAAAAAAAAACTAAATACCTACCCAGTGCAGGAATGTTCTAAAGGCTGAAACCCATTTTCAGAGTTTTGGTTGCACTTTCATATGTACCAAGCTCCGGAAAACGATACATTCCGGACCTTGGACCCAGTGGGTAATGCCATAGTAGAAGCCTATGGGTTTATTTTCGTGTTTCCCCATGAGAGAGATACAATCGGATCCCTTCCAACACCCGCCGCTGCACGCGCGTCATTCTGCGCATGCGCAAATGACGGCAAAGGGACTTCTGAGTCATAAACTCGGAGGTCCCTCTATCGCAAAGGACAGCTGTTATTGGGAGAGCTGTCCTTTGCAATTTTAATCGCATTTCTAGGTACATACCAGCGATATTATAGCTGGTATGTACCCAGGAAGTGCATGCAACAATCGGTAACATTGAGTACCATCGGAAGCGTACGCAGCACTTGTGGCTGACCATACCCTACAGCAAGCACTGCGAGCACTTCAGTGTGTAATTCAGCCATGTGACGCTGCGTCTTAATTATGCACGCCTCTGAAACAGCGTTAAGATGCTCAGACGCACCTGCGTTCGCACCACCACTCCCCCGTTTTCATCGACCAACCCCTGTCACCACCCACAAACGCCTCATCCTGTCACTCAAGCTAGCGAGGCATCTATGCTCAAGGGGCGATCGCTTTGCGATCACATGGGCTGGTTTGCGCATGCGCACATTGCAAACATCAGCAGGCTGCGTGCAAACACATCCTAGCGAGTGGGTCTGAATCAGGCCCTAAAATGTCACCTAGTAACAATCCAGTTTAGCAAAAGTTTTTAAAGCTGGCTCTCAGGGCTATCCTGACTCTGGCACATAACACAAAGTGCAAAGTATGTTATACAATTCCTGACTAACAATTGCCAGAAATAAATGGAGTAACAGCCAACTTCCCTCCGCCCGTAAATATGCGGCTGCAATTAGCCAAGATGTGTTCGTTACCGAGAGTTTTCATGATGGAAATGTCACTAATCTGATTACAAAACATCAGTTTTAATATAAATGTAGCGCTTTTCCAAAAGTTATAAAAAAAAATGCCAACTTGTATTTCCTAAGGTTAGAGAGAGAAGCAATTTTTGTACTTAGCCGTGTCGGGTTAATTTACAATTCATGATAATTCAAGCAAATATTGGAGTTAACAAATTAGAGAAAGTGTCAGGCCATTTAAGGAATGATTTATGGGTTTTGGAATGTTCTTGCTGAAATAGATGGTCACGCTTCAATAATTCAGTAGGATTAAGTCACCTTTCCCGAGTAGATTCTTGGGGAGGCTTGCTCAATTATAGGCTAATGGCTGCATATTTCACAGTTAATGTTACGCTGCAGCAATGTTTCCACGGCAGCCTAAAGAGTATCTGGCGCTCCCCTGTGACATCATCTGCAAAGCTGCGTGCAGCGTGATTGGGCAAGACACGTCTGTGCCGCACAGACCCGACAGATGCAGAATAGGTAACACAGAGAATAGGATAGGGGCCGGCCAGACAAACAGAAGGCTGCATAGCAGTGTCTTATACCCGGTCAACCAATCTGTACAGCAGGGGTGGGGAGCCTTTTTTCTGCCAAGGGCCATTTTGATATATATAACATTATTTGTGGGCCCAGTGCAGGCCACGCCCCCTCCGTGTGATGTCACAAGGGGGCAGGGCCACAATCGCTGGCGATTACAGCAATGCCCGGAGCATCCTGAGGATGCTCCGGGGAGCTGTAAGGGCAGCAGTTTGACCATCTGCAGCGTCTTAAGGACGCTCCAGGTAGCACTGCTGCATAGATTCTGGCTGCAGGGTGCCATTCTAGGCACCCTGCTAACCAGATGAGGCTAGCAGAGAAAAGCTCCGAGGGCCAGACCAATTGATTCCGAGGGCCTTATAAGGCCCCCCGGGCCTGAGGTTCCCCATCCCTGCTGTACAGGATAATTCTGCATTTTACCACCATCTATACCAGTGATGTGCAACAGATAGCCCTGGGGTCACCTGTGGCACTCCAAGCCTTTACTTGCATCCCCTGCTTGCCTCCTGCTTTGTTGTCATATTTGTTTGTTTTAGCTTGTATAAAAGGGCTGCTGATATATTTACAGACTGGTGTCTCTTTAATTGATTAAATGTATTTATTTAACCTAATGGTGATATTAAGAGTAATGTTCGGCCCTTCTGATGGTCAGAGGGCCCAGTGTGGCCCCTGAAGTGTATTAGGTTGCCCAGTCTCCCAAAGAATCCCAAATTTCTGGAGCTACCCAGGAGTCCCATGAGAGCAGCAGCCTTCCAGTGACGGTGGTTTGATGATGCCATACTACATATCTCGGCATTGAACAGCATTTGTGCGTCTCACCGCACCAAGGGCCTGATTCGGACCCGTTCACTAGGCTGCGTTCGCACATAGCCTGCTGATGTTTGCAATTTGCGCATGCGTAGAGGACGCAGTGCGCATGCGCGAACTAGTCCATGTGATCGGGAAGCGTTCGCATCCTGTACACAGACGCTCCGCAAGCATGAGTGACAGGACGTGCCGTTTGTGAGTGGTTGATGGTAACAGGGATGTGGTGGTGCGAACGCAGGCGTTTGAGCGCCGTTTCTGGGGCGTGAATAATTAAGGCGCAGCGTCAGCATACACGTCACATGGCTGCATTAAAGACAGCAGCACTCGCAGTGCTTGTGGTAGGGTATGGTCAGCCACAAGTGCTGTGTATGGGTCCGATGTTACTCGATGTTACCGATTGTTTAAGACACTTCCTGGAGATGATGTATGTTACTAAGGGAAAGTGGGCGTCTTGTGTCAGGCTAGTGGGCGTCTAAATACTTACTGTGATTGCACAGCAAGACATAGTGGGCGTGCTAATCTAGCGATCGCGGGATTCACATACTCAGGCAGCTGACTGCTACGTGGGAACTGAGCTTTGCGAGCGGGTCTGAATCAGGCCCCAAGCCCCTTGCACTTCCCGCCTGCTCCTGCCTTTTGGAATATCCCAAACGACTCTAAGAAATAATTGGCAAATGCCAAAGTTGAGATTTTGTGATAACTTTCAAACAGGCCATAAACCCGTGAGTCTAAAGGGCCCCATACACCGCGCGAGGTGACCTGAGATCCATTGTCCGACAAATCTTGGGCGCTCTGCACACATGGTGCGATCGGGTGGCCGACTGCCCGATATGACGGCTCCCCCCTCTCTCACCTGCATAGCAATCCATGGGATCGCACATCGTATCCCCTGATCTTATGGTTCAGCAGAAAGATCAGGGGGTGCGATGTACGACCCCAGGGGAGCGCGCTCTCCCGACATCAGGGCCACACACGGTGTGATATAGTAGAGAAATCGCACCAATCAGTCAGATTGCCTGCTTTATAGCCCCGTGTATGGAGGCCTTTAGGGGAGAGCCCCTCATCGGACTTACAATTGGGGGAAAGGGCTTCCTAAAAGGTTAAAATATTATGTGTTTTTTGTACTTTTTAGCAGGCAACAGTTGATGGCAGAGCCGCAGATTGTGAAGCTGCCGTGTGGAGAATGATGTAATAATCAATGATGCCCATACTCATCTCCACCAACTGTTTATTTCACATTACATATTCCACCTCTCATTTATAATATGCTTCTGTTTTCATCTCTCACATTAGCCTGGCTGGATGCGGTGAGCTCAGACACATTACACATTACATGTTTTACACTACTTCATTTTTATAAACTTTTTAATTTCAACCATTCAGAGTTTTGTGGACTTTTTAAGTTTATTGCCTTCTACAAATATTTTTGTTTTCCGGCGGAATGGAACCAGATCACAATACAATAACCAGCCCTCTTATACCACAATCTATTCGTACTAAGCTTAGCTAGCGAATTCTATGTACATTGGGCCTGATTCATAAATGGACATTAATGCGATCGCAGCAACGTTTTCGCCTGCGAAAATAGGCTAATGTCTGCAAAGATCACCCGAGCATAAAGACACCCCTCGCCGCCTTCTTACCTGCGTGCGACGGGGCATACCTGCATACGACGGGGTTTACCTGCGTACATATTGGTAATACTGTCGGCAGCTCTTCTCTCATGTAGAGGGCTTCCATGCTGCATGTAACAGCGTTTAAACAGTCAGACACGCCTGGATTCTGACCACCCCCCGTTACCACCCCCGAACGCTGACAACCTGTCACTCACCGTACGATGTATTCCTAATTGAGTCCGTAATCGCAGTGAGATCGCTGCCCACGTGCAGTGCGGCTTATACGCATGCGCGATGGCAAACAATCGCTCCATCTGCGTACGGAATCGCCACTGCATTCATCTCTGAATCAGGCCCCCTATGATATACTTATTTTACACTGGTGTTTTCCGATCAGCCGTGAGTCACGTCTACAATTAAGTACAAGTACTTGTTGGATATTACTTTGCAACATCAAACTAGAGATGTGCGCGGACTCTCGTGTTTTGGTTCGGTTTTGGTTTTTCGTATTTCTTTAAAATTAATAAAACAACTAAAATCATAGGGGAGCACAAACGGTGTAATGGTCAGCGTTACTGCCTCACAGCTCTGAGGTTGTGGGTTCGATTCCCTTTACGGCCCTAACTACAGTATGTGGAGTTTGTATATTCTCCCTGTGCTTGCGTGGGTTTCCTCCGGGTACTCCGGTTTCCTCCCACACTCCAAAAACTAACCCTAGTGTGTGTGTGTGAGCATGTGATAGGGAATATAGATTGTCAGATCTACTGGCGCAGGAACTGATGTGAATGGCCAAATATTCTCTGTAAAGCGCTGTAGAATATGTGTGCGCTATATAAATAACTGGTAATAATAAACAAATAAAATCATGTAATTTGGACTATTTACATGCAATCTAAAACCCGATATCTGGTTTTTAAATTACGAATTTAAGAGAAAACCCAAGCCGGGACTCGAATCTCCTCGGAAAGCCAAAAGTGATCTGAGTCGGGACTCGGTTCGACTTGGAACCCCACAGTTTGGGTGTGTTCAGTTTTCAGCAAAACCGAACCGCTTACCTCTACAGTACATTAAGCTTCCATTCTCTAAAGCTGAACTAATTTCCAAACCGGGAACATAGATCATGAGGCCTACTATACACTAGCCACCAAACAGGGATTTTTGTATCCACTAGCCACTAGAATGGGATTGTACTAAGGGTTGTGCTTTGCACTAGCCACCGTATTCTTATTGTACTGTAATTAGCCACCAGACTGGGATTGCACCCTCTGACACCACTTCCCCTGCTGCTCTCTCCTCTGGGGGCCTCATCTTCTCTCACACCCCTTGGCCTGGGGGTCGCCATGGTGGTGGGGTAGGGGTCCTTCTATCCCCCGGTTACTCCTACCAACTCCTACCTTCTGAACCATCTCTTACTTTCTCTACATTTAAGGTTCATGCTATACGCCTCTTCCAACCAGTTTACCTTAGAGTAGTTGTCATTTACCGTCCCCCTGGCCCTCCTTCCAAATTCATTGACAACTTCGCTTCCTGGCTTCCTCACTTTCTCTCCTCTGACCTTCCCTCCATTATCCTAGGTGACTTCAATATTCCTATTGATATCCCCACAGAAGCCTCTGCCTCCAAACTCCTCACCCTCATGTCTTCATTTGGTTCTCTCCCAATGAACCTCCTCACACTCCCATGTGAGTGGGCATTCGCTTGACCTTGTCTTCACTCAACATTGTGATATTTCTGATTACTCCAATTCCCCATTCCCCCTCTCAGACCATCACCTTCTCTCTTTTAACCTATCCCTCCCTCCTTCCCTTCCTCTACCTCCTAAGGCCACTATCACTAAGCGTAACATTGACGCTATTGACACCGTTTCTTTTTCTTCCCAGCTTGACTCACTTCTCTCCCCTATCCTCTCTCTCTCCTGCCCTGAACAAGCCATTTCTCTATACAATACCTCCCTTACTTCTGCTCTGGAGTCTGTTGCTCCGGCGATCACTATTCACCCTCGCAGATTTACACCTCAACCCTGGCATTCCAAATGCACCAGATACCTGCAAAAGTGTTCACGAACTGTCGAACGACAGTGGAGAAGATCACGCTCTAAGGCTGATTTTCTCCATTTCAAATTTATGCTCTCATCATACAGTGCTGCCCTTTCCCTCTCTAAACAGTCATATTTCAAGAACCTCATCTCCTCTCAGTCCTCAAATCCCCAACATCTCTTTACCACCTTCAACTCCCTCCTCCGCCCACCCCGTCCTCGCCTCCCCTCCTCGCTCTCTGCCCTTGAATTTGCTACCTACTTTACATCTAAAATTTACTCCATACGTCAGGACATCGTATCCCACCAGTCCCCCTGCTATCCACCTCCTCTCTTCCCAGATCACCCCTCTCCTTCAATTTTACCGACTCTAACTTTCTTCTGCCCTGTATCTGGAGAGGAAGTCATGTCCCTCATCCAGTCCTCCCCCCCTTCCACCTCCCCCCTTGACCCTATCCCTTCACGTCTCCTCCGCTACCTCTCTCCTTCTGCCTGCTCCCATCTTGCCCACCTCTTTAATCTCTCCCTATTATCAGGCACTGTCCCGTCTGCATTCAAACATGCCCTTGTCTCCCCCATACTAAAAAAAACAACCCTTGATTCTAACACTCTCTCCAACTACCGTCCCATCTCTCTCCTCCCTTTTGCTTCCAAGCTCCTTGAGCGTGTTGTTTTCAAGCGCCTTACCACCTTTCTTTCCTCTCATTCCCTCCTTGACCCTTTTCAGTCTGGCTTCCGTTCTCTCCACTCCAGTGAAACTGCCCTCACAAAAGTCAGCAATGACCTCCTTGCTGCTAAATTCAAGGGCCACTACACTGTCCTCATTCTCCTTGACCTTTCTGCTGCTTTTGACACTGTGGACCACCCTCTCCTTCTGCAAATCCTTCACTCCCTTGGTCTGCGTGACACTGCCCTCTCCTGGCAATCCTCCTACCTCTCTGACTGATCCTTCTCTATCTCCTCTCATGACTCCTCTTCTCCCCCACAGCCTCTTGCAGTGGGTGTTCCCCAAGGTTCTGTTCTTGGACCTCTCCTTTTCTCACTCTATACATCCTCACTAGGTGAACTCATCAGCTCTTTTGACCTCCAATATCATCTCTATGCTGATGATACTCAGATCTACCTTTCCTCCCCTGACCTCTCTCCCTCTCTCCTCACTCGTGTCTCCAACTGTCTCTCTGCCATTTCTTCCTGGATGTCCCAGCGATTTCTTAAACTTAATATGTCTAAGACTGAGCTAATCATCTTCCCTCCCCCCTACATAACCACACTTCCCACCATTTCTTTATCAGTTGATGGCACAACTATCTCCTCTAGCCCCAAAGTGCGCTGTCTTGGAGTTATCCTGGACTCCTCCCTCTCCTTCAGACCACATATCCAGAATCTCTCACAGTCCTGTCGCTTTCATCTTAAATATATTTCCAAGATTAGACCCTTTCTCACCCAGGATGCCACTAAAACCCTCATACACTCATTGGTCATCTCCAGATTGGACTACTGTAACCTTCTCCTATCTGGCCTCCCCAAATCCCTTCTCTCCCCTCTCCAGTCTGTCCTCAATGCTGCTGCTCGGCTCATCTTCCTCTCAAAACGCTCTGCATCTGCCTCCCCTCTCCTACAAGCCCTCCACTGGCTCCCCTTCCCCTTTAGAACCCAATTTAAGGTTCTCACACTCACTTACAAAGCCCTCAGCCATTCCTCTCCCATTTACATCTCTGATCTCATCTCCCTTCACTCTCCTGTCCGCCCTCTTCGTTCAACAAATGCACGCCGCCACTCATGCCAATTGATTACTTCCTCCCACTCCCGTCTCCAAGATTTTGCCCGCGCTGCTCCCCACCTTTGGAACTCTCTCCCGCTTCCCATCAGACTCTCCACCTCTCTACAATCCTTCAAATGGGCTCTCAAGACCCACTATTTCATCAAAGCCTTTCCAGCTCTCATCTTAACTTGCTGTTACATACTCCTTCCTCCCTGCCTACCCCATCTGTTTCACCCCTGTTTGTCTGTCCCTCCCCCTTAGAATGTAAGCTCCTATGAGCAGGGCCCTCTACCCTCTTGTGCATCTCCTTACTATAGCTTCATCTACTTCTTACTCTCTACCAGGGCACCTAACACTTGATTGCTTTGCATTTTTGCTTACCTGGTTGTTATGGTCGTGAATGTAGCAATGTATATTATCCATGTCCTGTAATGTATTGTATTGTATTGTACTTACAGTACTGTAAGTCACTGTAAATCAATCTATTTGTTTATGTACTTTGTAAGGTGCTGCGGAACACTTGTGGCGCCATATAAATAAACGATAATAATAATAATAATAATTGCACTGTATCCTAGCCACCAATTTGGAATTGTACTGTACACTAGCCACTGCATTGGGATTGTAAAGGACACTAGCGACCACAGTGGGATTGTACTGTACATTAGCAACTAGACTGGGATTGTACTACACACTAGCCACTAGACTAGGATTGTACTTTACACTAGACTAGGATTGTACTGTACACTAGCCACTAGACTAGGATTGTACTATACTATAGCCACTAGACTAGGATTGTACTGTACACTAGCCACTAGACTGGGATTGTACTGTACACTAGCCACCAGATTGGGATTGTAATGTACACTAGGCACCAGACTGAGATTTGTGCCTAATGTTTACAATTTTATTAGTCTAAGCTATGTAAACTATCTAACAAATCTGGTTTAGCTTTGTATAATAGCCTCCAGATTGGATTAAGTTTTGTATATTAACAACCAGATTGGATGTACCTTTGTATACTAGCCAAGTGATTGGTTTTAGTATTGGATACTAGCCACAATATTGGTATCGTTTTTATATCTGTCTCACCATTGTATGTGTACCTGTCTCTTTTTATGGACAACTGTGTCTCCCCATTTGTCTCTCATAGCCCCTTTTGTGTTTGTATGTTTCAGCAATAAAAGGGGTTTTAAAACCCTGCAGTCAGGGATTCCATATTGAAAATTTTGCAGCGCGCCTTGTTACATACTCAGGTTACGGCCGTCTCCCCTCTTCTGGGTTCTCTTGTTCTGCAGCCTCACGTCCAGACTATTCCCTCGGTACAACGTACTCACCGCCTTGGGCGACGCTCACTGTTGCCAGGAGACCGGGACGCCAGACTGTGGCATGCGATGTTGGGAATACTGGCTGAAGTTGTGTTCTCACCGGTGGATTATCCTCAATCACCTGCTTGCTTGTTCATTGTTTTTTTTTTAAGCCTGTTGGTTCAACGGCGGCTATAGCGTATGTACGTGTCCTTCCGATTCCTGCCAGTCGTGGTCCTGCTCATCTGTGCCTCTTCTGCTGTGTTTTTTAGAACTCCGGTTCTGCACTCTCACTTCGTCATCTAAGGTGTTATTGGTGAAGACCTCGTCTGTATGATTCTAGAGGTCTTACATGGTGAGTCCTAGAAGACCGTAACATTATAGCCGGCCAATAGAGTGCAACTAACGTTGATCCAAGTCTCAATCCTGCCCAAGTTCTTGCTACACATAGATTCAAGCCCTTACTCAGGAAGTACAAGAATTGTCTTTAGTATGGTGGCCATCTCTATCTTCAGATGTCCGTGAATTTGTTCTGGCCTGTGACATCTGCGCCAGGAATTAGACTCCCCGTGCTGCTCCCACTGGCCTACTGCTGCCACTCTCAGTGCCTTCTAAAACCTGGACCCATATTTCTATGGATTTTGTGGTGGACCTACCTCCCTCTTCTACATGTACCATCATTTGAACTCTGGTGGATCGTTTTAGTAAGATGGCCCAAAAGGCCGCACCTCAGCCTGTTACCACTGAGCTCTCAAAGCCGCATCCGTGCTGTCAAGCCGCACCTCTGTCCTCTAGGTTGCATCTCAATCTGAGCACTATCAGCTCATTAGCCGCACCTCGGCTCTCAAAGTCACCTCTCATCCTGTTTCCATATCGGCTCTCAAAGTCGCATCCCATCAGTCATAGCTGCATCTCGGGCCTCAAGGTCACCTCTCGGCTCTCTAGCTGCATCTTGGCTATCCAAGCCGCTTCTCAACTACTCAAGCTCTACCTTGTAGACTTCATCCAGATTACCTCACCTTTCCAGTCCTCGAACAGTCGCATAACATCTAGTGGCCCTAGGATAACCGTGTAAGCCTCTACTATCTCAAGTAAAGTCCAGGCGGCCACCTAAGTACCGGTGAACGTGTCCAGCTCTAAGGGAACAGTAGGTGGCTGTTATTGGTGAAGACCTCGCCTGTATGATTCTAGAGGTCTTACATGGTGAGTCCAAGGAGACCATAACAATGATAGGGCAAATTTATCAAAGCATGGAAAGCCCTATTATTACTGGTAAATGGTGTAGGATGACATGCATGTGATTATTATATCATTGAATAGCCTTTTCCTATGCCCTCCTTTATTAGCCACACCCCCTTTGGTAGTGACAATAAATATCCACTCAAAAGTTTTGTCTGTATTTTTACAGGGAGCGGGATATAGTTACAATCCCGGCGGTCGGGAGGCTGGTGCTCACAACATCGGTGCCGGAATCCCGACAGCACTCGGAATCCTGGTGACAGACTCCTGACCACTGACACCCCGTTGGTAAGTATTAGGGTTAGGGGGAGGGTTAGGTTTAGGGTTAGCCACTAGAGGAAGGCTAGGTTTAGGCTGCGGGGAGGAGGCTTAGGCTGCGAGAAAGGTGGGTTAGGGCTACGGGGAAGGTTAGGGGTACTGGTTATGGAACTTACCTACGTGGGTTGGTATTCTACAGAGTTGCCTACCTTTTCAGATCTCTTCCCGGGAGAAGCCCGGGTAAGAGAAGCAGGAGGGGGGTGATGGGGCGGGGCCTGACGATTCGCATCATTAAGCCCCGCCCCTCGTGGTAAATTGCCGCGATAGGCTAGAATTTGCATAGGGGGCGGGGCCAAATTACATAATTCATGTAGAATCATGTTTTAAGCCCCGCCCCCTACACGGAGACCCGCGATCGCCGCGGGTATTCTCCTCATTCTGCCCACTTCACTAGGAAGTGGGCAGAATGCGGGAGAAATGCCTACCCTTCCAGGGGTGCGGGGGGTTACCCGAAAAATAGTGAGCCTCCCGCAAAAACCGGGAGGGTAGGCATGTATGGACTATTCTAACTGCCAGCAAACTTACCATCAGGATCCAGTACCCAACCCCATGGCAGCATATAGCATGAGATATTATTATTGTATCAGATTTGGTTCTCAGCTCTTGCAGGTTACTTAGAAATCTCCCCAGGGGGTAAATACTGTAGAATGTTATCTTTCAGCATGACTGTTCTATAAAGTACATTATATGCTCATGTACATATAACTGACAACATAAGATGCTTATTATCTATAAGCACTTCAAAATAAACAAAGCACTATTCATGACATTGCATGTATAATTATAAGTAATTCACAGATCTGTAATCAAGCACAAAATACACTACAGATGAGCTATGTATGAAACAGCTAATGTTAATTAACGAGTGCTCTTTGTGCTATGTTTCATGAAACCATCGCATAATATAATCAATTATAATCTCAACGCCTTTGAAATTACATGCACACATAATTGTCACCTCTTCGCTATAAAAGAAATATAATTTAGATGTGAGTTGTCCAGCTAACAAACAACTCCTGTGTCATTTCCGCCACCTCAGACGTCTTCCTTCATGTGCCCACATAGGTAACTCCATATAGACTCAGGGCCTGGTTCAGCAAGGAACGCACGGATGCAGACGCACGCATCCTTCCACTGCGAGCAGATGCTAATAAATGCACACGCATGCAGAATAAGCAGATGCCTAGCACTACACAATACCTCCCACTTCCCTTAACGTGCTTTCTGTTATACCACGCAAGACAGTGGCAACATCGGTAACATCGAGAACCATCAAACACATTAGGATATTAGTGGTTGACCTGACTCCATGCAGGATGTGTGCCGCTTCCTGCGTGCAACTAGACCTTACGCTACGGACGTCGCCGCAAGGGCTTAATTATTCACGCTCCTAAAACGCTGTCCAAATGCACAGACACGCCTACGTTTGCCCAACCACCCCCACAAAACGGCACTACCTGTCAATCACTTTTCTCTGGGTCTGCGTAGCCTCTGCACAGGCAGTACCCATCGCAACAGCTAGTTTGCGCATGCGCAGTGCGATTCGTACGCATGCGCAGAGCTAAAACATCGTCTGAGTGCATGCGTTCTCGCCTGCGCTTTCTTTGCTGTATCAGGCCCTCAGTCATATAGGTGTATATTCAGGGCCGGATTAAGGGGGGGAGCGCGACAGGGGCGGTCGTCCCGGAGCCCCCACACACATGAGGGCCCCCACACACATACCAGACGACGCGGGGACTAGGGGCACAGGTGGACTGCTGCCTGCGCTGCTGCATGATCGGCAAGGCGCAGGCAGATACCTGTAAGGAGACAGTCCGGAAATCCGCTGCGCTAAGTAACTTTATTGAACCGGCGTTGCCAGTGGTCGGTGCAATAAAGTTTATTTTGTTTTAATTGGTGCAGCGTGCGTGATGTCATGACGTAATCCAGCACTGCACCCATTGAAAGAGAGCAGGCAGCCGAGGAGCTGTGCTACAGTGAGCAGCCGGAGAACAAATAAGGTAAGTGCGGGGGCTGGGCACTGGGGAGGGAGACTCAGTGTGCCCGAAGAGACGGATGGGTGTGGTATAAGAGATAGACAGTAATTAGTTAGACAATGTCTAGATAGACACCAGATGTTAGACAGTGAATAGTTAGACAGGTATAAAAGGTCGACAGGGTCAAAAGTTCGAAATGAAAATGATCGACACAAAAATGGTCACAACACGTTTGTGGAAGTGTATCATGCCACGAACGAAGGAGATTTCTGAGGACCTTAGAAGAAGAGTTGTTGATGCTCTCCAGGCTGGAAAAAGTTACAAAACCATCTCTAAAGAGTTTGGACTCCACCAATCAACAGTCAGACAGATTGTGTACAAATGGAGGAAATTTCAGGCCATTATCACCCTCCCCCAGGAGTGGTCGATCAACAAAGATCATGCCAGGAGCAGGGCGTCTAATACAGGTTGAGTCTCCCATATCCAAATATTCCGAAATACGGAATATTCCGAATTACGGAATAATTTTGGCATGACTGAGATAACAAAACCTTTGATTTTTGATGGTTCAATGTACACAAACTTTGTCTAAGGCACAAATTATTAAAAATATGGTATAAAATTACCATCAGGCTGTGTGTATAGGGTGTAAATGAAACATAAATTTATTTCATGTATGTACACAAACTTTGCTTGAGCCACAAAATTATTGAAAATATTGTATAAAATGAGCTGCAGGCTATGTGTATAAGGCGTATATAACAAATAAATGCATTATGTGTGTATATTGGGGTCCCATTCCCAAGATATTTCATTATGATATGCAATTATTCCAAAATACGGAATATTCCGTTATCCAAAATACCACTGGTCCCAAGCATTTTGGATATCGGAGACTCAACCTGTAGTTTACAAGGTCACAGAGGATCCCAAGGTAACCTCTAAGCAACTGAAGGCCTTTCCCAGATTACCTAATGTTAATGTTCATGAGGCCACCATCTGGAGGACACTGAACGACAGTGGTGAGCATGGCAGGATTGCAAGGAGAAAGCCGCTGCTCTCCGAACATTGCTGCCCGTCTGCAGTTTGCTAAAGATCACCTGAATAAGCCAGAAGACTATTGGGACAATGTTTTGTGGACAGATGAGTCCAAAATAGAGCTTGTTGGCTTAAACGAGAAGAGTTATGTTTGGAGAAGGGAGAACACTGCATAAAAACCTCATACCATCAAGCAAGTGCATATATTTATTATGCCCGTAAACCTGTATTATTGGCTAGTATGTACCATAATGATTTATTTCACTACAAGTTACTTATTCATGAATGTTGAGGGCCGCAGACTGTGAATTATTCCTTTCACAGATATTGGGCGGGATGTACTAAGCATTGCATCCGCGATGCGGTACATTCCGCCACTTATCGGGTACAAACCAGCGCTAAATTACGCGGGATGTACCTAGAATTGCGCAAATCTAATCTCAAAAGACAGCTCTCCTGATAAGAGAGTGGCAGCGGGACTGCTGGGTTTATTCCCCTGCGCATGCGCAGATCAGTAGACACAACTGCATGAGACACTTCCGACCAATCGAATCCCTCCCATAAGAAATGTGTAAAGAAGCCCATAAGTTTCTTTTGGGTAACGCCATCTAAATGGCAATACCACCGCGGGTCCAAGCTCCGGAATGTATCGCGTACAAATGGAATGTGCGCCGACTCAGAAAACTGGTATTCAGTGTTTTGGCCGCATTTCTGCCCTTAGTACATCCCACCAACAATACCCCATCATTGACAGCTGCTTTGCCACAGCATAAAGCACCAATTGCGAATACGATAAACATATGGGAAGCAGGGACACGTCATGGAATTGGTAATACCACCGGCCGCATGGTTCGATTCCCGGCAGCGGCAGCCCGACACTGGAACAGATCCCGGCAGCGGCAGCTTGACAGCACTGGAAATCCCGATCATCCCTAGGTAAGTATTAACTAACCTAAGCTACCCCCCTAACCCTCCCTTAGGGGTGCCTAACCCTAACCTCCCCCCCAAGTCCCTACCCCTAATCCCCCCTCTAAGTGCCTAACCCTAACCTCCCCCTTCCCCGCTGCCTAAACGTAAGTCCCCCAGGGGGGTGCCTAACCCTCCCTCCCCCTAGCCTAACCCTAACCTCCCAGGGGGGGTGCCTAACCCTAATTCCCCCCCGGGAGCCCTAAACCGACCTACGGCTTTCCACTCGCGGCGCCCGGCATCCCTTCTATCGGGATGCCGGGCGCCGGTCTCCCGGCATCGGTGAAATGAGCCGCGTCTACATCATACATGCCGACTATCTGGATGCCCCTTCCGGGAGGGAGCAGCCAGATCGGCGTTACTGGGGGGGCGTGGCCAGCAGACGGGGGCGGGGCCGGCAAGATGAGATGTTTTGTGGGTGGGACGTGGGCGGAGCCACACGAGCGCAGCATTTTGGTCCCGCCCCGCTACACACTGCCGATATTACAGGCAGTGTGAAGCGGGGGGCGGTGCCAAAATGACGCGAATCGCGTCACCGCCCCCCTTCACTGCCGGGAGACTGCGGTGGGACAGGAAGGGTCAGCGGCAGCCGGGAGACTTGCCTGCCATCCCGGGAGGTCGGGAGCGGCACCCGATTTTCGGGAGGCTCCCGACCAAATCGGGAGGTTAGGCAAGTATGGTCTACATGTAGACGCCGGGCATTTCACCCTCGCCGGGATATTACAGTCGGGAAGCCGGCTGTCGGTAGAATGTCAGCCGGCTTCCCGAATGCATCCCCACGTCACTGAGAGATATAGGGGTCTATTTACTTAGCTGTGTTAGGAGATAAAGTGAATGGTGATAAGGTACCAGCCAATCAGCTCCTAACTGCCATCTCACAGGCTGTGTTTGAAAAATGGCAGTAAGGGGTTGATCGGCTGGTACCTTATCACCGTTCACTTTATCTCCTAACAATAAGCTTGCAATCATGTATAGACTAAGTTTGGAAGGAATACCGTACACTCACTGACAGACGCGAATGGAGGGAGATAGCTGACCCCCCTGAGGAGCTGTAATCTAATTTGCGGACTAACAGCTTTCTTACTGGAGACGCAGTTCTGCCCCTGGGTCATGTTATGGAGATAAGAACATGGAACATTGAGATTAGCGACATTATCCCGTCTGACCTAGTGCAGAAAAAACCCTACACACAGCACATCGACTTCCATGTTGTAAAAGGTCATATTCCATTTACTGGAGGGTTCCATTAGAAAGCTGGTAACCTTTTAAAAGCTAATATTATACTGCAAAGAGGTGATAGGAGTTCAAGCTGCTGATGTATCACAGAATCATACAGCAAATAACTGACTGCTCCATCTAGGCTGCCTCTCATACAGGCTTGTTCCACCTTGTTGCTTTTAAATTATTGTGGCAGTGCAGCTGTAAAAGACTGTATAAAAGAAGTTTTTGACTAGCAAGAAAGAAAAAATAAGTTAAAATAATCTTGCGTGTGTTCTTTTCAGGCACATGACAGTGGGCCTCATTTAGCGAGGGCACCAGGGGCACATGGCAAATCAGTTTTGCAACGCACCAGTATGATCTACCCAACACACTTTAGGGCGCACTCCTAACCACTGCTTTCTGCTGACGCACGCCCAAATTAGAAGGTCCGATGATCCAGAACCTGCCTCCGGCCACCTTAGAACCGCCCCTTTCAGAAAATAAACCTTTAACATTTTACCCCCTAACTAATACACCCCTTGGCTTTGTCTAATATTTAGCTTTTATGGATTGAGACTGTCTTGATGTATGACTTAGCTTTTTAGTTCGGTGCGGTTCGGTTCTCCAGAAATCCAAATCCACCCGGATTTTGTGAATCCGGGTAATCCGAGTCGCAGTTCTAATCTCCTGAGGAGGTCCGGGTAAATCCGGGTTGCGGTTCTAATCTTTTTGCGGTTCGGGAATTCGGATTTTAAATCCGAATTTCGGGTTTTGGATTGCATAAATTACATGATTTTAGCTGTTTTTAAAACTTTTTAACACTTGAGGGTGGTTTGCAAAACCAAATCCAGATCCAAAACCTTGAAGGAGATACAGATCCAAAACCAAAACACGGGGGTCGGCGCACATCCCTACTTTTTAGTAGGGGTGTGCACCGGCCACTTTTCGTGTTTTGTGTTTTGGTTTTGGATCTGGATCTTTCTTCGTGTTTTGGATCTGGATTGGTTTTGCCAAAACCACCCTTCCGTGTTTTGGGTTCTGGGTTTTGTGTTTTGGATCTGTATTTTTTTTTTAAAAAGCATAAAAACAGCTAAAATCACAGAATTTGTTGGTTTCTCTGCTCCTATGCTATTATTAACCTCAATAACCTTAATTTCCACTCATTTCCAGTCTATTCTGAACACCTCACACCTCACAATAGTGTTTTCATGTCCAAAAGGTTGCACCGAGGTAGCTGGATGACTATGCTAAGCGACACGAGTGGGCGGCACAAACACGTGACCCATCTAGGAGTGACACTGCAGTGGCAGACAGGATGGCAGTTAGAAAAACTAGGCCCCAAACTGTACATAATGCAAAGAAAAAAAAGAAGTGCAAGATGGAATTGTCCTTGGGCCCTCCCACCCACCCTTATGTTGTATAAACAGGACATGCACACTTTAACAAATCAATCATTTCAGCGCCAGGGTCTGCCACACAACTGTGGCTGAAATGATTGGTTCGTTTGGGCCCCCACAAAACAAGCTGGAAATTAATGTGTCCCTGCACAAACTGGCTCTACGGAGGCAAGATGTCATCCTCATCCTCCTCATCCACCGATTCCTCTCCCTCTTCAGTGTGTACATCCTCATCCTCACAAAGTATTAACTCGTCCCCACTTGAATCCACCACCACAGGTCCCTCTGTACCTTCTGGAGGCTGGTCTCCCTGGAAGAGCTGATAATTCATTTTGATGAACATCATCTTCTCCACATTCTGTGGAAGCAACCTCCTACGCCTTTCGCTGACAAGGTTCCCGGCTGCACTAAACACTCTTTCGGAGTACACACTGGAGGGGGGGCAACTCAGGTAAAATAGAGCCAGCTTGTACAGGGGCCTCCAAATTGCCTCTTTTTCCTGCCAGTACAGGTATGGACTGTCTGACATGCCTACTTGGATGCTGTCACCGATGTAATCCTCCACCATTCTGTCAATGGTGACAGTATCATATGCAGTGACAGTAGACATGTCAGAAATTGTTGCCAGGTCCTTCAGTCCGGACCAGATGTCCAAACTTGGTCCTGCCTGCCCTGCATCACCGCCAGCGGGTTGCTTAGGATACCTAAGTTTTTTCCTGGCAGCCCCAGTTGCGGGAGAAAATGAAGAAGGAGCCGTTGACGTGTCACGTTCCGCTTCAGCTGACAGTGTGTTCACCAGCAGGTCTTTGCACCTCTGCAGGCTTGTGTCGGCCGGAAAGAGAGACACCACATAGGCTTTAAACCTAGGATCAAGCACGGTGGCCAAAATGTAGTGGTCTGATTTCAACAGATTGACCACCCTGGAATCCTGGCAAAGCGAATGAAGGGCTTCATCCACAAGTCCCACATGCCGAGCGGAATCGCTCCGTCTTAGCTCCTCCTTCACTTTCTCCAGCTGCTTCTGCAAAAGCCTGATGAGGGGAATGACCTGACTCAAGCTGGCTGTGTCTGAACTGACTTCACGTGTGGCAAGTTCGAAGGGCTGGAGAACCTTGCACAACACGGAAATCATTCTCCACTGCGCTTGAGTCAGGTGCATACCCCCTCCTTTGCCTATGTCATAGGTGGATGTATAGGCTTGTATGGCCTTTTGCTGCTCCTCCATCCTCTGAAGCATATAGAGGGTTGAGTTCCACCGCGTCACAACCTCTTGCTTCAGGTGATGGCGGGGCAGGTTCAAGAGTGTTTGCTGGCGCTCCAGTCTTCGGCACGCAGTCGCTGAATGGCGAAAGTGGCCAGAAATTTTTCGGGCCACCCAAAGCGTCTCCTGCACGCCCCTGTCGCTTTTCAGAAAATTCTGCACCACCAAGTTTATTGTGTGAGCAAAACATGGGACGTGCTGGAATTTGCCCAGATGTAATGCCCGCACAATATTGGTGGCGTTGTCAGATATCACAAATCCCCAGGAGAGTCTAAGTGGGGTAAGCCACTGGGCGATGATTTCCCTCAGTTTCTCTAAGAGGTTGTCGGCGGTGTGCCTCTTACTGAAACCGGTGATACACAGCGTAGCCTGCCTTGTAACGAGCTGGCGTTTCTGAGATGCTGCTACTGGTGACGCTGCTGCTGTTGCTGCGTAAGGTGATACATCTACCCAGTGGGCTGTCACAGTCATATAGTCCTTAGTCTGCCCTGTTCCACTTGTCCACATGTCCGTGGTTAAGTGGACATTGTGTACAACGGCATTTTTCAGGACACTGAGGACACTTTTTCTGACGTTTCTGTACAGTCTCGGTATCGCCTGCCTAGTGAAGTGGAATCTAGACGGGATTTGGAACCGGGGACACACTACCTCCATCAATTGTCTAAATCCCACTGCACTAATGGCGGATACCGGACGCACGTCTAACACCAACATAGCAGTCAAGGCCTCAGTTATACGTTTTGCTTCAGGATGACTGCTGTCGTACTTCATCCTCCTCGCTAAGGACTGTTGGAGGGTCAATTGTTTAGTAAAAGTAGTGGTGTTCCTACTTCCTCTCTGGGATGATGAACGACTCCCAGCAGCAGCAACAGCAGCAGCGGCAGCAGTAGGCGTAGCAATGCAGGATCCTCCAGAGGAATCCCGGATAGGAGAGTCAGTCATGCCAGTGACATGGCCTGCAGGACTACTTCCGATCCTGACTAAGGAGGAAATTGACGAGGAGGGAGTTGACGGTGTGGTTTGCAGGCGCTTGGATACAACAGGACAACGGGATTTAGGTGTCCCTGGACTGCTTACGGTCTTAGCCAAAGTTTCTGAACTTGACAGTAACTTTTTATGAACGCGCTGCAGGTGCCGTATAAGGGAGGATGTTCCTAGGTGGTTGACGTCCCTACCCCTACTTATTTCACCTTTACATATGGTACATATGGCAAGACAGTTGTTGTCCGGATTTGGATAGAAATATTGCCAGACCAAAGAGGTGGAATGTTTGGTCTTCTGCCCAGGCATGACCGTGATGGGCTTTTTCATCCCACGGACAACAACTGTCTCCCCCGGAGCCTGATTTAAACAAACCACATCACCATCAGAATCCTCCTCGCCAACTTCCTCCTCAGCGCCAGCTACACCAGTATCCTCATCCTGTTGTACTTCAACAGTGACATCTTCAATTTGCATATCAGCAAGTGGACTGTGGGTGCTCCTTTCAGCACTTGCAGGGGGCGTGCAAATGGTGGAAAGAGCCACCTCTTCCCGTCCAGTGCTGGGAAGGTCAGGCATCGCAACCACCACCACACTTGGACTCTCCTTGGGGATTTGTGATATCTTCTTAGAAAGCACAGTTCTTCGCTGTGCTTTTGCCAGCTTAACTCTTTTGATTTTTTTAGTGGGAGGAGGGCTTCCATCGTCATGTGAAGCTGAACCACTAGTCATGAACATACTAGGGATCGACCTTAGCCGTTCCTTGCCACTCCGTGTCGTAAATGGCATATTGGCAAGTTTACGTTTCTCTTCAGCTGATTTAAATGTCTTTTTCAAGGTCATTTTCCTGAACTTTGCCATTTGGGATTGTATGTGCCCTCTACTATGACATTGGGCATCGGCCTTGGCAGACGACGTTGATGGCATGTTATCGTCTATGTCATGACTAGTGGCAGCAGCTTCAGCACTAGGAGGAAGTGGTTCTTGATCTTTCTCTATTTTATTTTTATCGGAGAAAGTTTGGTCCTCCATTTATGTTATATCGATTTGATATATACGTGCGGCTAAACACAGAAAATAATTTTTTTTTTGGTTTGGACTGGAGTGTACTTTGTGGGTTACAGCACCCTTTAACGGTCAAGCCAGCCGGCCCTTTACTTATGACACAGGCGCACTCTTGGCACTACTTTGTTGATGCACGTGCGGCTACTGCGCACACAATTCACAAACACAGAAAATAATTTTTTTTTGGTTTGGACTGGAGTGTACTTTCGGGGGTTACAGCACCCTTAACGGTCAAGCCAGCCGGCCCTTTACTTATGACACAGGCGCACGCTTGGCACTACTTTGTTGATGCACGTGCGGCTACTGCGCACACAATTCACAAACACAGAAAATAATTTTTTTTTGGTTTGGACTGGAGTGTACTTTCGGGGGTTACAGCACCCTTTAACGGTCAAGCCAGCCGGCCCTTTACTTATGACACAGGCGCACGCTTGGCACTACTTTGTTGATGCACGTGCGGCTACTGCGCACACAATTCACAAACACAGAAAATAATTTTTTTTTGGTTTGGACTGGAGTGTACTTTCGGGGGTTACAGCACCCTTTAACGGTCAAGCCAGCCGGCCCTTTACTTATGACACAGGCGCACGCTTGGCACTACTTTGTTGATGCACGTGCGGCTACTGCGCACACAATTCACAAACACAGAAAATAATTTTTTTTTGGTTTGGACTGGAGTGTACTTTCGGGGGTTACAGCACCCTTTAACGGTCAAGCCAGCCGGCCCTTTACTTATGACACAGGCGCACGCTTGGCACTACTTTGTTGATGCACGTGCGGCTACTGCGCACACAATTCACAAACACAGAAAATAATTTTTTTTTGGTTTGGACTGGAGTGTACTTTCGGGGGTTACAGCACCCTTTAACGGTCAAGCCAGCCGGCCCTTTACTTATGACACAGGCGCACGCTTGGCACTACTTTGTTGATGCACGTGCGGCTACTGCGCACACAATTCACAAACACAGAAAATAATTTTTTTTTTGGTTTGGACTGGAGTGTACTTAGGGGGTTACAGCACCCTTTAACGGTCAAGCCAGCCGGCCCTTTACTTATGACACAGGCGCACGCTTGGCACTACTTTGTTGATGCACGTGCGGCTACTGCGCACACAATTCACAAACACAGAAAATAATTTTTTTTGGGTTTGGACTGGAGTGTACTTTCGGGGGTTACAGCACCCTTTAACGGTCAAGCCAGCCGGCCCTTTACTTATGACACAGGCGCACGCTTGGCACTACTTTGTTGATGCACGTGCGGCTACTGCGCACACAATTCACAAACACAGAAAATAATTTTTTTTTGGTTTGGACTGGAGTGTACTTTCGGGGGTTACAGCACCCTTTAACGGTCAAGCCAGCCGGCCCTTTACTTATGACACAGGCGCACGCTTGGCACTACTTTGTTGATGCACGTGCGGCTACTGCGCACACAATTCACAAACACAGAAAATAATTTTTTTTTGGTTTGGACTGGAGTGTACTTTCGGGGGTTACAGCACCCTTTAACGGTCAAGCCAGCCGGCCCTTTACTTATGACACAGGCGCACGCTTGGCACTACTTTGTTGATGCACGTGCGGCTACTGCGCACACAATTCACAAACACAGAAAATAATTTTTTTTTTGGTTTGGACTGGAGTGTACTTTGGGGGTTACAGCACCCTTTAATGGTCAAGCCAGCCGGCCCTTTACTTATGACACAGGCGCACGCTTGGCACTACTTTGTTGATGCACGTGCGGCTACTGCGCACACAATTCACAAACACAGAAAATAATTTTTTTTTTGGTTTGGACTGGAGTGTACTTTCGGGGGTTACAGCACCCTTAACGGTCAAGCCAGCCGGCCCTTTACTTATGACACAGGCGCACGCTTGGCACTACTTTGTTGATGCACGTGCGGCTACTGCGCACACAATTCACAAACACAGAAAATAATTTTTTTTTGGTTTGGACTGGAGTGTACTTTCGGGGGTTACAGCACCCTTTAACGGTCCAGCCAGCCGGCCCTTTATTTATGACACAGGCGCACGCTTGGCACTACTTTGTTGATGCACGTGCGGCTACTGCGCACACAATTCACAAACACAGAAAATAATTTTTTTTTTGGTTTGGACTGGAGTGTACTTTCGGGGGTTACAGCACCCTTAACGGTCAAGCCAGCCGGCCCTTTACTTATGACACAGGTGCACGCTTGGCACTACTTTGTTGATGCACGTGCGGCTACTGCGCACACAATTCACAAACACAGAAAATATTTTTTTTTTTGGTTTGGACTGGAGTGTACTTTCGGGGGTTACAGCACCCTTAACGGTCAAGCCAGCCGGCCCTTTACTTATGACACAGGCGCACGCTTGGCACTACTTTGTTGATGCACGTGCGGCTACTGCGCACACAATTCACAAACACAGAAAATAATTTTTTTTTTGGTTTGGACTGGAGTGTACTTTCGGGGGTTACAGCACCCTTAACAGTCAAGCCAGCCGGCCCTTTACTTATGACACAGGCGCACGCTTGGCACTACTTTGTTGATGCACGTGCGGCTACTGCGCACACAATTCACAAACACAGAAAATAATTTTTTTTTGGTTTGGACTGGAGTGTACTTTCGGGGGTTACAGCACCCTTTAACGGTCAAGCCAGCCGGCCCTTTACTTATGACACAGGCGCACGCTTGGCACTACTTTGTTGATGCACGTGCGGCTACTGCGCACACAATTCACAAACACAGAAAATATATTATTTTTTTAGCACTTGGGGGGAGCACCCCTGATGGACAGAGCACCCCCTGGACAACACTACAGCACTCCTTTAGGACTGGGACACTGCACAGGACTTTGGAGTGGACACAGCCCCTATGGAGATCTGACTGCACAACACAGTCCAGCCAGCCCCTATGGACTTTGAAGTAGTGGACACAGCCCCTATTAACAACAGCAGCACAACACAGCCAGCCCCTATGGACTTTGAAGTAGTGGACAACAGCAGCACTACACTACACTACACTACACAGCCCTAACTCCCACCCTCCCTCTTCACTGTCCACAGCCGAGTGAGAAAATGGCGCCGACGCGGGTACCTTATATAGGATCCAAAACCCGCGAGACTCGGAAGGCGGGATGATGACGTTTTGCCTCGATTTCAGATCCGAGTCAGGCGGGAAAAGTCGAGCCTGACTCGGATCGGGGGGGCTCGGGGGGGTTCGGATTTCAGAAATCCGAACCCGCTCACCCCTACTTTTTAGTACCATATAGAGCTGATTTCGGCGATGGTACTGTAGCAGTGTATCTTCATGACATATTGTATCTTTTTCGTTAAAGTAGGGCCACTGGACATCGCTGCCGAGTAGGTGGATAATTTCTTGGCAACCGTGTATGCATTTGCAAACAGGGTATTTTACAAGGCAATGTCCCACAATCCATGAATATTACAGTGAAATCAGACAAACTAAGTGCCCCCCCTCCCCCCAGATCTAAATTCCACTAATTGCATGTGGGAAGAGATCAATCAAGAATTTCAGAGTACAGATCCACCACCAGCAAATCTGCAAAAACACTGCAAACACACCGGACAAGATACGCTGTGCTGCAGTTTCAATGCATTGTTGCGTTACAGCCTGAAGTTTTGAGATTGTCTAAGTGCGCTCTGTAGAACAAGTTGTGGACATGTTGTTAAATGATTAAACGCTACAAGCTGTATCTTAACTGTGCATGACTCATCAGCCACAATAACATCACATGTCTATTGGACATGACTCCTCACATGTCTGAGTCACCAGACCTAAGGCCTGACCAATTAAGACTGCAGGTGCAAGCAGGGCGTTCAAGAGGGGAGGGGGGGAGCGGGTACTAATTACCTAGGCTAGGGCTTCTTGGAGGGGCCCGGGTCTGATACCACCCCACTCCCTGTAACAAGTCAGCAGCCCAGCACACGCTGCTGTGTGCTGGGCTGCAGTGGGAGACCAGGGGGCAGCAGCAACAGTCTCCTCTGCCTGTGGGGGGGGAGCGATCACACTGATTGAATTCCCCCTGGATTTGTGCCAGGCTGAGGGGCTCACAGCACCCCCCTCCCCAGCACAAACAGGGTTTTTTTATTTTTTTCTAAGGGTGTGTTGCCACGCCTGCTGTGATTAGACCACGCCCCTGATAGTACTGAGGTCCGGGCTGGCTCTCTACGGTCCTGGGTGCAAGACTTGTTTACTTGGCTCTGTAATAGGGTCTGCATGTGCCCAAGCCTATCACTGTGTAATTGGGGCATCACAGTGCAGTATGGCTGTTCAGCCCAAGAGAGATTACTACCTTATTGTATTGACTGATGTTTCTCTTCTATCACCTGTATCCTGTTATATTCATTAAATCCTATTTTTGTTTCCATTCAACGCAGGGGCATAGCAAGACCTATGGGGGCCCCCTGTGCAAATTATTTTGCAGTTTATCCATTTTTAATTGTAAATGGTCTAATATTTGCACTCTGCCATCTGATTGCTTAGCTGACGTTCAGGATTAAATCAATGGATATTAACAGATAGTAAGTATTATAAAGGAAAAAATATATTTTCTAATATATGATATCGTCTCCCTAATCCTAAATGCTTACGATATAATGTGGTATATAAGAAGGCTATGATTCACTAGTAAATCAGACAGTGAGGAGAGACGGAGGCAGCACTCTGGTGAGAATAGAAAAGCCTGGGCTCAGGAGATGGCAGTGTAACTCGGTGCAGGAGAAGGACCGGGCCCCTGAGGTGGCCTGGGCCCCATAGCAGCCCCATTCTCTGCACCTACTGCAGCTACGCCCTTGCCTGTGCGTGGCAGCTGGTCTGCCAAAGATTGGAATAGTGTATGTAGGGTGATAGAATCCTTTCAGTAGATTGTTTCAGCTGATGCAGATCTGAGATCTGCTGCAAACTTGGACAGGTGTGTAGGCATATATTGGGTCTTAAATCTACGTCCAGGGTCTCCAGTAGGATTGTGTCAACAGTTGGATTCCAGGAGGAATGGACAAGTGAGCACCCATATTAAGCATACTTGCCTACCCTCCCGATTTGGTCGGGAGCCTCCCGAAAATCGGGTGCCGCTCCCGGCCTCCCGGGAAGGCAGGCAAGTCTCCCGACCTCCGGCGACGTGTCTGCAACCCACGGACTTGTAAGTATAAAGCCCGGCAGCGGGGGGGGCGGTGACGCGATTCGCGCTGAATCGCGTCATCGTGGCTCCGCCCCCTGCTCCACAATGCCATTAATATCGGCATTGTGAAGAGGGGGCGGAGCCATGATGACGCGATCACGCTGCCACGCCCCCATGCTCCGCCCCCAATGACGAGTCGCTGCCGGGTCCCGCCCCCTTTGACACGCCACGCCCCCTGCACTGTAAGCCCGACAGCTCCCTCCCGGAAGGAGGGAGCTAAATGTCGGCAAGTTGAATATTAAGTCATGCAGTGTCATATCAGAAGAATAATTTGCTTTATCTGTTGTTTCTAAATTGAAAACTGCAGATAAAATAAAGGGAGATGTCTGAAGGGTTAAGGGTGACAGGCCAAAATGTGTTATATAGTCTTTACCTGAAGATGTTATTCAGATTCTTTTTCTGAAGATGTTGCTGTTCAGGACCATATAGGAAGATATAATCGAAAGTCCGTATCAGTAGACATTATCCAAACTCGCTTAAATAAAGCAGGAGCTACTCAGAGAGTATCAATGTAGGACAGTAGCTGGGCATCCTTTATGTAGGGCTGTGACCTGCAATGTGACATCACAATGCATGCAGGCAGCAGCTAGAGATGGCTCTAACCACAAAATGGCTGCCAGTAGCTGGGCATCCTGTATATAGGGCTGTGACCTGCACTGTGACATTACAATACATGCAGGCAGCAGCTAGTGATGGCTGTAGCCACAAAATGGCTGCCAGTAGTTGGGCATCCTTTATACATACTTGCCGACAATCAGCTCCAGCCTTCCGGGAGGGAGCTGATTGTCGGCTAATAGCGGGGGGCGGGGCCGGCCATTGGGGGCGGGGGCGGCACAGCCATTTTAGGTCACACTGGGGGCGGATCCGCACGATTGCGTAGTCGTGACTCCGCCCCCTCTTCACAATGCCGTGATTTTCGGCATTGTGAAGCAGGGGGCGGGGGCCACGATGACGCGATTCTGCGCGAATCGCGTCACCGGGCCCCCGCTGCGGGTATTTCTCTGTTTTTTTCAGGGGGGAGGTGGGGAGGATGTGAGACTTTCGGGAGGCTTGCCTGCCTTTCCGGGGGGGCCGGGAGCGGCACCCGAAAATCGGGAGGGTAGGCAAGCCTGCCTTTATATAGGGCTGTGACCTGCACTGTGACATCACAATGCATGCAGGCAGCAGCTAGAGATGGCTGTAGCCACAAAATGGCTGCCAGTAGTTGGACATCCTTTATATAGGGCTGTGACCTGCACTGTGATATCACAATGTATGCAGGCAGCAGCTAGAGATGGCTGTAGCTTAGATCATCTCTGGGCCCAGATGCCCTGCAGCAGTATCTGGTGAGAATAGGAAAGCCGGGGCTCAGGAGATGGCACTGTCACTCAGTGCAGGGAGAGGGCCGGGCCCCATACGCGGCCTGGGCCCCATAGCAGCCGCACTGTCTGCACCTACTATAGCTACGTCCTTGAATCAACATGTGGACAAACCTCCTTGTTCATATCCGCTACGCACCTACCAACCTGTAGGCATCTGCCGATACAAGAAATTTATTAGAAAGCTTTTCACAATTTGTCACTGATTAATTACTCTCTCTGTTCATATTTTATTCCGACACGTGCCCCTCTTCCCATCTGGTCACCTATCAAACGGCGAGGAAACCGCTGTCTCATCAGATCTGGAGGAATGGAGATAAAATCAACGTCTTCTATCCTGCTCCACAGTCTGCTGTCTAATTTCCTCAGTGACGTACAGTAAATTCAGCTCGTAAAAGTGAGAACCGTCCCTTTAATTTTTACGAGGTTGCATAACAACCAAGATGTTTCCTCTCTGACACAAAACACAAAGCTAAGCAGAACCGTTCCAACCTCCCGCGATAAAATGCAGACAATTAGTAAAAAAAACAATTAACGGCCAGATAGACGAGGCACCGCCAATTAGTTTTTAATCAAGAAGATGAGAAGAAGTTTCATAAAAAAGCTCTGGGAAATAATGGCGTGGAGTTTTATCGCGGCTGTGTTAATGATCTTACAAACCGTTGGTGCGTCGTGTAAATTATGCATGGAAATAATTCTCATTTTGTCAATTTGCAAAGGGCACCCTGTCTGTTTTAGGCACTTCCCTTCCATTTAAATGTTACGCTAAATACATCCAGATTATTATTGCAGTGCATTTAGCAGTCGGGTAAGGCAAACCCGGCAGCATTTGTGGGTTACTGAAGATATTTCATCAGGACTTTATACATATTGGTGGGGTCTGCAGTCTGCACACAGATATTCACCAACTTATGACATATTTTTAGTCTCAAATTTTCAGGGTGCAAAGTTTATTTTTTATAAATCCATATCTGTATTCAGATAAAAAATAAATAGATCACAGATCGTCAGCATTTATTAATTAAAAATATTGCCAAATCTACTGAGCGTTACCCGGTATCCTAGAGGGGTAAGAGTTAACTCGCAGCTTTGCTGGTCCAGTCTCCGCAGTGCTGCACATGCTTCGTAAATAGGTATCCCCATGCAAGTTACCACTATGATACATAGGTATAAATAAAGGATAATAATAGGAATTTTCCTCCTTTATAAAATACAGCCCTGAGTGGCCGGGATGTTCTTACTATGAGGGTTATGAGTCCAGTCGTTCTACTGCCCTCGGAATAACTGGTTTGGTGCCCTTGTGACCCCTACTATAATCATTTATTGAGCGCTATGCTATAAAATACAAATATTGCTACTTTAAAGGTTGCTAGGTCTACAGACAAGGAAGAAGCCAGCAATTCTAACAGCAAAATAAAGTTAATTTTATATATTTTGCTACCATCCAACAAGTGCTGCCTGTGGATGCTATCCTCGTTTTTTTTATATCGATTTTGAAGTGTTTGGAAAAGTGCGATTTAGCCCCTGAAACACATCATCGATGTTGAGCGATTTAGATAGATTTTTAGTCTAGCAATTTAGATGATTTTTAACTAGTAAACTAACCAGACACCTGGGAGATTGCAGACCAATCATGCTTCCCAACTCCTTCACCCTTGTTCCATAATCATGAAATACAGAGAAGCACCACCCTACTAAGCAGCAGCAGGCAAAGAGCTCGAGCTGTCAGCTTTTTGGGCACATTTAAAAGGTATAGACAATATTTTATATCAGGTGTATTACTCAGCTCAGCACTATGCTGTCTTTAATATAATTGAATATCCAATAATCAAATAGCACATCTCGGTGTGCCAGGTCCCGGGCAACACAGAAGCGCCGATTGTCTTTCTCGCTCAAAATGAGCATCTTATTCCTACAAATAAAACATCTGGAAGCGACAAAACTACTCTGCTAGATGACACTGATACATTTTAAGTGCGACATTAGTACATTGCGACTGAGTCTGAATCTGTGTAAGAAGGGCTCCGATGCAGCGGTCACGGCTTTTCCTTGCGCCGAGGTCCGTTGAGCATCATCTGTGACTTTGTACGTGTGTAAACCCAATTCACGTGCGGCTAAAGTCGCACCCCGCGTCTCTAGTACACTGTCAGTGGCTTTTCGCTGATCCTGCAATGCATACAAGTTGCAAAATGTAAAGAAAAATACAGTGCGACACTGCTCTCACTGTACTAATTATCCGGGCCTGGGCTTGTTTAAGGGGCCCGGCAGGGGCCAGCGCCAGCTGTGCAGGGGATAGACAATAGTTGTCAATTATTTTATTTTATTCTCTAACAGTTGTGGCCACACCCCTTATAATTTGGACACGCCTCTCCATCACTCACCACTGTACTCTATGGCCCCTCTCACCTTAGCCGAGTGCCACCCATTACCCCCCAGCTACAGTACATCCATTCAGCTGCAAGTGGAGATGAATACGACAGGGAACCGCCCATAGTTGCTCATTAGTCCGCACGCAAGCGCAGCTTAAAAAAAATGGCAAAATCCTCCTGTCACAAGCTTCCTATGCAATAGCAGACCCATAATGTGCTTATACTTAATGTGTGTGTTTTGGTATTCACTGCATGGGAAAATATTGATCATGTAATAATAAAAGAGTCATGTACATATAAATATACTGTATGTATAATCTCCACAGAGATTTACTTCTTCTTTTATCAAGTGTCTGTAAAGAAAGGATAGGTGACTAAATCACTAATTCCTTATTATACAAATAGACTTTAAAAATAAAATGGTCTGTTACATCTATGTTTAATCAAAAGTCTTTATCTACACATTAGCGTATTGCCAGACTGCGGGGTAAATTTACTAAAGTGAGAGTTTTTTAGAAGTGGAGATGTTGCCCATAGCAACCAAATTAGATTCTATTTGACATTTAACTTGCACCTTCTAGAAGATAATAGCAAGAATCTGATTGGTTGCTATGGGCAACATCTCCACTTCTAAAAACTCTAACTTTTGTAAATTTACCCCTGAGATGCTATCAACTCATGTGCAATGCTTTGCAAAGTGGTGTAATATCACAAGTGTGCACAAGGTGGCGACATTTGATAAAATATTCTGTTGAGCTCTATGTAAAGAAAATGATGTGCCTATTTGTATACCAACAGATGTAGGTAGTGAATAAAGCTACACAACTATTTTCGGTAAAAAGGTTATAAAAGGTTTAGTGGAAAACAATGAACAGATATCATACAACACAATGTTTTGTCAGGCGAGGGGATTCTGCTGATGGTTACACAGTCGTTTTGAAATGTTGCGAATCCAAAACTATTGTTGTTAATATTATTTTGTTTAAATATAGCGCCACGTGCAAGTCTAATACTATGAGAGCAATCCAAGGAACTTAGTATTATCTTAGCTGTACCCCAGTTAACAAAGATAGCACAACTGGCATGCAAATATACATTGCATACAGCAATTTTTAATATTCAAAAATGGGGACAAAAAATCCAGGGTCAAATCTTTCAAAATTAGAGACAGATGACAACAGTAGTGTATTGTAACACAATCATTGATGGATGACTACTAGTTGGTAGGTGCATAGCAGATGTGAGCAAGGAGGTTAGTCCACATCTACATTCCAAACCAGAGTTGGTTTTATTGAAGATAACAGGATACAGGTGATAGAAGACAAACAGAAGTCAATATGACAATGTCAATATGACAAGGGTTCAATCTCTCTTGGGCTAAGTACTGTATAGCCGTAGAGCACTATGACGCTCCAATTACAAATGACACAGTGAGAGTCTTGGGCACATGCAGATATTATTATAGAGCCAAGTAAACAAATCTTGCACCTGGAGTCTAATCAACCTGACCTTTAAGCCTGGTGACTCAGGGCCTGATTCAGCGTGCACTGCTGATTGCAGATTCCCAATGTTTGGGAATCTGTGCATGCGCCAGACCAGTACTAAGCATGTGCATTACGGGTCTGGGATCACGCACGCAGTCTGGCAGCAGACTGTCAGTGATTAATAGTCTGCTGCTGTTTCCATTTCCCAAAACGGAGATGGGGGAGGAGTGATCTGATGCTGCGTCCAAGGATGCCTCCTACTGCATTACCATATTAAAGCTTTCGCAGCTGTTAACATGTTAGCAGCTGCAATAGCTAATGCATCCTCTGCTAAATAAGACCCTCAGACATGTGATGTTATTAATGTACAATAACACACAGTTAAGAGACAGCACGTAGCAATTAGCCAATTAACTACAGATCAACAAAAATAATCTATTACACCCCCCCCATATGGAGTCTCTAGAATAAAAGCTGCAACTGATCCCACAAAAGACTTGAGTCTTGTCCTAGAACCCCAGATTCTGATGCAGCTCTCAGCCCGGTTGTCCCTCTCATCACCCGGCTCAGTTCTTCTACTCATCACCCGGCCCAGTCGCCGAACAGTAAGCAGCGTCACGCCTGCAGCCTACAGATGTTGTGGTTTTGTGGCCAATGGTTCTACATTATGCAAATTATTTAACAAATGGTTTATTAATATTTCCGTAAAGAAAAAGCTTACATAAACTGTTCAAGTGTATAAAAAGTGATACTTAAAGGGCAGAGGAAAATACTGTCTCTATGTAAATAAAAGTTAAGAAATAAATAATGAGCATCTGTTCAATTACGTATTAATTTTCCCCATTTTTTAATTTTCTTTTTAGTTTAAAAAAGCTGGCAGTTCAAAAACATCCTCCGTCTTTGTTAGATTGCAAGTACGGTATGCATTAGTATGCATTGTGAAGTGGGCAGGAAAAGGCTACTTTCATCATTGTTCACCTGCCCGCTCAGCAGTAGGTGAGAGGAACAGGACTTGAACGTGGGAGATTTATCAACCCTTCTAAAGAGGACATGTGGGAGTGTTGCCCATAGCAACCAATCAGCTCTTAGTACATTATGTAAAACAATAGCTATAATCTGATTGGTTGGTATGGGCAACATCTCTATTTGTACTCTTTAGAAAGTTTGATAAATCTCCCCACCAAACTGAATCATCAGGGTACATCCCCCTACCTGCTTTGCAAGCAAGAGAGCGGCCTCCCAGGAAAATAAGTTGTTCTCTCAAATTTAGGAGTTTCCCAGATATTTCTGCAATTATAGATTTAAGCCAGTTTTCACCCAAGTTTACAAATAACTGAAAATAAGTGCAAGCAAAAGGTAGCAGAAACGTATTCTTAAGCCTCCACATACACTGGAACATTCCTATTTAAGCAAAGAAAATGAAGTTACAGTCCATATAGGAAAAACACCAAGGTGACTCTAACAGACAATGTAGAGGGTAAAAGTAGGAAAAACCTTATTGGAAACATGCAAAACAACAAACAATAATATGTAAACAGTTCTATGAATAATTAGATGTTGACCATAGACGGGGGCCCTTACAACTAACAGAGGCCCTTACAACTGGTGATACTACCTTTTCATTTTCAGATTCCTGGACAGGGGGGGCGACAAAGGGCCATGGTCACATCTGCAATGGAGTTAGAACCATTTTATTTCTCAGATTTCAGGCTCCCACATGCTGCTTTATATGCCACCTGCTCCACATATATGTTCTATGCCATCAGAGCCCTCCACATACCCCTTTATATGGCATCTGCTCCACATGCCCCTTTCTATGCCATCAGAGCCCCCTCATGCACCTTATATGCCATCAGAGCCATCTCATGCACTTTATATACCATCGGAGCCCCCTCATGCACTTTATACGCCATCAGAGAATCCTCATGGACGTTATATGCCATTAGAGCCCTCCACATGCCCCTTTATATACCATCTGTTTATGCCATCAGAGCCCTCAGCTTAATGTATCTCTAGTTAGAACAGCAACATTTCATTTATTACCATTATACAATAAAGAGCGAAGACTAGTGCAGCAACTTCATTACAATGATCCTTGCAATGACTTTAAAAAAAAAAAAAGATGCTTGGTCACCTGGGGATTAAAATGTACTAGTGGCCAAAGGTAAAAAGGTCTTTTTATACTCTAATATGCCTCAGTGCAATTCACTGCACAAGTTACATCACAGCTGTTGAGGGAAAAAAAAGCCTAAAGCAAAATAATATCTAATTTCAAAAATATTTAATAACAGCTTTGAAACACAATTTAAAAAAAATAAAGGTTTGAACCACCAAACATTATTTTTACAGTGGTATAACACAGAAAAGTATTCCAAGAGGGCCAAGGGAACATGGTTCCAGCAGTGGTTTCTTTATGTTGGTCTATCCAGAATAAAAATTATAATACCTACCTACACAATAGAAGCTTGCAGATATACAGCTCTGCTGCAGTGAAATTTTAAATTGCTTCCAAACTTAAAGATGATGGGGTAACTTTACCTGCAGCTGCAGGAAATGTTTCCTCCAGACAGTTCAGGGTGGATTTCTGTGACTGTGAGTCACATTGTGGCCTGCAGTCCAGGCACATGAGAGGGGGCGGGCAGCAGTCTGGGGCAGGCAGATTAGAGGAGGCAGGCAGCAGTCTGGGGCAGGCAGATGAGAGGAGGCAGGCAGCAGTCTGGGGCAGGCACATGAGAGGAGGCGGGCAGTTGAACTTTACTTACCAGTGTGGTAGAAATAGGTACATGGTAATGTGTGTGTATTATATTTATAACTGTGTCATACAGTATACAGTGCACCCGGAAAGTATTCACAATGCTTCACTTTTTCCACATTTTGTTATGTTATAGCCTTATTCCTAAATGGAATAAATTAGTTTTTGTCCTCAAAATTCTACAGATCAGCAGTCTGGGGCAGACAGATGAGAGGAGGCGGGCAGCAGTCTGGGGCAGGCAGATGAGAGGAGGAGGGCAACAGTCTGGGGCAGGCAGATGAGAGGAGGCAGGCAGCAGTCTGGGGCAGGCAGATGAGAGGAGGCAGGCAGCAGTCTGGGGCAGGCAGATGAGGAGGCAGGCAGCAGTCTGGAGCAAGCAGATGAGAGGAAGGCAGCAGTCTGGGGCAGGCAGATGAGGGGAGGTGGGAAGCAGTATGGGGCAGGCAGATGAGAGGAGGCAGGCAGCAGTCTGGGGCAGGCAGATGAGAGGAAGGCAGCAGACTGGGGCAGGCAGATGAGAGGAGGCGGGCAGCAGTCTGGGGCAGGCAGATGAGAGGAGGCAGGCAGCAGTCTGGGGCAGGCAGATGAGAGGAGGCAGGCAGCAGTCTGGGGCAGGCAGATGAGAGGAGGCAGGCAGCAGTCTGGGGCAGGCAGATGAGGAGGCAGGCAGCAGTCTGGAGCAAGCAGATGAGAGGAAGGCAGCAGTCTGGGGCAGGCAGATGAGGGGAGGTGGGAAGCAGTATGGGGCAGGCAGATGAGAGAGGCAGGCAGCAGTCTGGGGCAGGCAGATGAGAGGAGGAGGGCAACAGTCTGGGGCAGGCAGATGAGAGGAGGCAGGCAGCAGTCTGGGGCAGGCAGATGAGAGGAGGCAGGCAGCAGTCTGGGGCAGGCAGATGAGGAGGCAGGCAGCAGTCTGGAGCAAGCAGATGAGAGGAAGGCAGCAGTCTGGGGCAGGCAGATGAGGGGAGGTGGGAAGCAGTATGGGGCAGGCAGATGAGAGGAGGCAGGCAGCAGTCTGGGGCAGGCAGATGAGAGGAAGGCAGCAGACTGGGGCAGGCAGATGAGAGGAGGCGGGCAGCAGTCTGGGGCAGGCAGATGAGAGGAGGCAGGCAGCAGTCTGGGGCAGGCAGATGAGAGGAGGCAGGCAGCAGTCTGGGGCAGGCAGATGAGAGGAGGCAGGCAGCAGTCTGGGGCAGGCAGATGAGGAGGCAGGCAGCAGTCTGGAGCAAGCAGATGAGAGGAAGGCAGCAGTCTGGGGCAGGCAGATGAGGGGAGGTGGGAAGCAGTATGGGGCAGGCAGATGAGAGAGGCAGGCAGCAGTCTGGGGCAGGCAGATGAGAGGAGGCGGGCAGCAGTCTGGGGTAGGCAGATGAGAGGAGGCGGGCAGCAGTCTGGGGCAGGCAGATGAGAGGAGGCAGGTAGCAGTCTTTGGCAGGCAGATGAGAGGAGGAAGGCAGCAGTCTGGGGCAGGCAGATGAGAGGAGGCGGGCATCAGTCTGGGGCAAGCAGATGAGAGGAGACAGGCATCAGTCTGGGGCAGGCAGAAGAGAGGAGACAGGCATCAGTCTGGGGCAGGCAGATGAGAGGAGGCGGGCATCAGTCTGGGGCAGGCAGATGAGAGGAGGCAGGCAGCAGTCTGGGGCAGGCAGATGAGAGAAGGCGGGCATCAGTCTGGGACAGGCAGATGAGAGGAGACAGGCATCAGTCTGGGGCAGGCAGATGAGAGGAGGCGGGCATCAGTCTGGGGCAGGCAGATGAGAGGAAACAGGCATCATTCTGGGGCAGGCAGATGAGAGGAGGCGGGGAGCAGTCTAGGGCAGGCAGATGAGAGGAGGCGGGGAGAAGTCTAGGGCAGGCAGATGAGAGGAGGCAATGAGCAGTCTAGGGCAGGCAGATGAGAGGAGGCAGGCAGCAGTCTGGGGCAGGCAGATGAGAAGAGGCAAGGAGCAGTCTGGGGCAGGCAGATGAGAGGAGGCGGGCAGCAGTCTGGGGCAGGTAGATGAGAGGAGACAAGCATCAGTCTTGGGCAGGCAGATGAGAGGAGGCGGGCATCAGTCTGGGGCAGGCAGATGAGAGGAGGCGGGGAGAAGTCTAGGGCAGGCAGATGAGAGGAGGCAGGCAGCAGTCTGGGGCAGGCAGATGAGACGAGGCAAGGAGCAGTCTGGGGCAGGCAGATGAGAGGAGGCGGGCAGCAGTCTGGGGCAGGCAGATGAGAGGAGACAGGCATCAGTCTGGGGCAGGCAGATGAGAGGAGGCGGGCATCAGTCTGGGGCAGGCAGATGAGAGTAGACAGGCATCAGTCTGGGGCAGGCAGATGAGAGGAGGCGGGGAGCAGTCTAGGGCAGGCAGATGAGAGGAGGCGGGGAGAAGTCTAGGGCAGGCAGATGAGAGGAGGCAGATGAGAGGAGGCAGGCAGCAGTCTGGGGCAGGCAGATGAGAGGAGGCAAGGAGCAGTCTGGGGCAGGCAGATGAGAGGAGGCGGGCAGCAGTCGGGGGCAGGCAGATGAGAGGAGACGGGCCGCAGTCTGGAGCAAACAGGTGAGAAAAGGCGGGCAGTTGGACTTTACTTACCAGTGTGGTAGAAATAGGTACATGGTAATGTGTGTGTATTATATTTATAACTGTGTCATACAGTATACAGTGCACCCGGAAAGTATTCACAATGCTTCACTTTTTCCACATTTTGTTATGTTATAGCTTTATTCCTAAATGGAATAAATTAGTTTTTGTCCTCTTTTGCAAATTTAATTAAAAAAAAAACAACTAAGAAATAATATGTACATAAGTATTCACAACCTTTGCTCAATACTTTGTTGATGCACCTTTGGCAGCAATTACAGATTCAAGTCTTTTTGAATATGATGCCACAAGCTTGGCACACCTATCTTTGGGCAGTTTTGCCCATTCCTCTTTGCAGCACCTCTCAAGCTTCATCAGGTTGGATGGGAAGCGTCAGTGCACAGCCATTTTCAGATCTCTCCAGAGATGTCAATTGGATTCAAGTCTGGGCTCTGGCTGGGCCACTCAAGGACATTCACAGAGTTGTCCTCAAGCCACTTATATCTTGGTTGTCTGCTTAGGGTCGTTGTCCTGCTGAAAGATGAACTGTCAGCCCAGTCTGAGGTCAAGAGCGCGCTGGAGGAGGTTTTCATCCAGGATGTCTCTGTACATTGCTTCATTCATCTTTTCCTCTATCCTGACTAGTCTCCTAGTTCCTGCTGCTGAAAACATCCCCACAGCATGATGCTGCCACCACCTTGCTTCACTGTAGGGATGAATTGGCCTGGTGATGAGCGGTGCCTGGTTTCCTCCAAACATAACGCCTGTCATTCATGCCAAAGAGTTCAATCTTTGTGTCATCATGGTCTGAGAGTCCTTCAGGTGCATTTTGGCAAACTCCAGGCGGGCTGCCATGTGCTTTTTACTAAGGAGTGGCTTCCATCTGGCCACTCTACCATACAGGCCTGATTGATGGATTGCTGCAGAGATGGTTGTCCTTCTGGAAGGTTCTCCTCTCTCTACAGAGGAATGCTGTAGCTCTGACAGAGTAACTATCGGGTTCTTGGTCACCTCCCTGACTAGGGCCCTTCTCCCCCGATTTCTCAGTTTAGACGGCCAGCCAACTCTAGGAAGAGTCCAGGTGGTTCCGAACTTCTTCCATTTACGGATGATGGAGGCCTCTGTGCTCATTGGGACCTTCAAAGCAGCAGATATTTTTCTGTACCCTTCCCCAGATTTGTGCCTCAAGACATTCCTGTCTCGGAGGCCTACAGTCAATTCCTTGGTTTGTGCTCTGACATGCACTGTCAAGTGTGGGACCTTATATAGACAGGTTTAAGCCTTTCACACAATCATGTCCAATCAACTGAATTTACCACAGGTGTACTCCAATTAAGCTGTAGTAACATCTCAAGGATGATCAGTGGAAACAGGGTGCACCTGAGCTCAATTTTGAGCTTCTTGGCAAAAAAAAACTTATGTACATGTGATTTCTTAGTGGGTTTTTTTTATATTAAATTTGCAAAAATCGCAAAAAAAACTTTTTACATGTTGTCATTATGGGTTATTGGGTGTAGAATTTTGAGTACAAAAGTGAATTTATTCCATTTTGGAATAAGGCTGTAACATAACAAAATGTGGAAAAAGTGAAGCGTTGTGAATACTTTCCGGATGCACTGTATAGTTGTCATTCTATGTAAATAGGAACATCAGCAGTCAATTTAAGTCTACGTTATTTCTAAGTGGAGATGATGGTTAAATTACCGAGTGCGCACAGTTTGAGTTGTACAGACAGCGCTGATGAGCACAGTGACAGGGGCTGGCTGGGCTCCAACATACAGCTACTAAGTTCTAGCAGATTATTCCTCACTGTACTGTACACGGGGCCGTATTCAGCCATCTGACATGTGATTTGTGATTTTGTATCTAATTTAGTTCTTTTTTCCCATATTACTAATGCATAGATTTTCACACGCCGCAACTTTTTCAGTCTCAAATGTGACAAACTTGAGGGACGAAATTTGGTCTGGAATGGGCATGCAGTCATGGTAAGTGGGTGTGCATATGCCAGCAGTGGGCATTCACTTAAAGTACAGTAAGGGTGTGGTGTTGGCAAGCCACTAAAATGGCTGCTGAAAAGTCTCACACATAGGGGCAGATTCAATTAGCTGCGGCTAATTGCTGCTTCGGACCAATTCAATTACCGGGGATTCCTCGTGCGCGAGGCCCCCTGACCCCACGTGCGAGTCCCCGCAGTCAGACATTACCTCGCAGCTCATGAGGTGCGAGGTAAAATCCTCGAAAAAAACAACCAAATCGGCCTCGCGCACGGGGAAAAAACCCATCGATTCCGTAGTTTACGTGGAATCAGTGTGGTTCCGCGCGATTTTATGGTGCGGGAAAAAGGTTATTTGATTCAATAGCTTTTCCCAGTGCCGTGGGGATTTTGGACGGCAATTAGTCGCGGGGAAAACCCTGCGGCTTTGAACCTGCCCCATAGCCTTCTAGAGGGGTCTGATACCTGTCTGCTATGATGACCCTGGTGTAAGTGTAAAGTTGATGACGGGGACTATCATACCTGCCAGCTCTCCATTCTTGTCTGGGAGACTACCTGAAATAATAGCAATTTCCCTGACTCCCTGAAAAGCCTTACAATCTCCCTGAGTACAACCCCCAATATGAAGCTGAGATATATACATTCAAATGGGATCATTAGTATAATTTCCCTGCATTGGTTATTAGGCACAATGATCCCTATGGCTACATGCATTTTCCAAAAAGTATCAGTGTGTTTTCTTCAACAAATAGATCCTACTAACTGCTTTGGGGCTAATTTACATTTGGATGTCAGTCAGGTTTATGACACGCCCCTCAGATGTAGCAGTACACGCCCACTTTACCGCCGCGCTCATAGGTGCTGCTTTCACAATCTCTCTGAAATGCTTTTTCAAAAGTAGGTAAGTATGGACTGCGTGCGATTGGTCACACATGGTGAAAACCACACACAGATCTGTAGAGATGCTAAGCATTATGGGTTATTCCACACAAAGGGGCTTTGAGAGTTTATCTCCAGACATTAGAACACGTCATTACTGTATTTCTTTGTCTGGTAGTATATCTTAATGCTTACAGAGCATGTGCAAGAGATAAGAATAGTCCATACTATGCTGTACCAATCAGTGCTTGATACCCAGTTTGCAACTAATATGGGCTTATTATCCGGAAAGCCAACACCCAGACTATGGTATATAAATCAAGATTTAGACAAAGACTCTTTGGCTCGTGTAAAGACCTGAGACTGCAGTAGGGTGCCTGCAATGTAAATTGAACTGCCTGGGCGTTATTGAAACGAGGGCTCCCCAGATGAAGATGAACTACATCTTATGTTGAAGATGATGAACGACTGGTGTCATCTGAATACATAGACCAAAGTTGAGTATACTGTATACTTTGTATGTTAATTGTTTGCTTATTGTTTGTTTGTTACTTGCAAATAAAGTGTTGTCATTTCTACTCACTCAAATGGTCACGTGTGTAACTATTTATTTCGATCAGAACGAAACCCACGGTTATGCAGCAGGAGATATCTGTGATACTAATGTAAGGGGACAGTGGGCCATTCTGGGAGAGGAAGGTAAGCAGGAGATATATGTGATACTAGTGTATGGGGATAGCGGGCCATTCCGCCAGAGGAAGGTAAGCAGGAGATATCTGTGATACTAGTGTATGGGGACAACGGGCCATTCCGAGAGAGAAGGGTAAGCAGGAGATATCTGTGATGCTAGTGTATGGGGACAGCGGGCCATTCCGGTAGAGGAAGGTAAGTAGGCGATATCTGTGATACTAGTGTATGGGGACAGCAGGCCATTCCGCAAGAGGAAAGTAAGCAGGATATATCTGTGTATGGGGACAGCGGGCCATTCCGGTAAAGGAAGGTAAGCAGGAGATAGCTGTGATACTATTGTATGGGGAGAGCGAGCCATTCTAGGAGAAGAAAGTAAGCAGGAGATCTCTGCGATACTAGTGTATGGGGACAGTGGGCCATTCCACCAGAGGAAGGTAAGAAGGAGATATTTGTGATACTTATGCATGGGGTCAGCGGGCCATTCCGCGAGAGGAAGGTAAGCAGGAGATATCTGTGATACTAGTGTATGGGGACAGTGGGCCATTCTGGTAGAGGAAGGTAAGCAGGAGATATCTGTGATACTAGTGTATGGGGATAGCGGCCATTCCGCCAGAGGAAGGTAAGCAGGATATATCTGTGATGTTAGTGTATGGAGACAGCGGGCCATTCCGCCAGAGGAAGGTAAGTAGGAGATATCTGTGATACTACTGTATGGGGACAGTGGGCCATTCCGTCAGAGAAGGTAAGCAGGAGATATCTGTGATACTAGTGTATGGGGACAGCGGGCCATTCCGCCAGAGGAAGGTAAGCAGGAGATATCTGTGATACTAGTGTATGGGGACAGCGGGCCATTCCGCCAGAGAAAGGTAAGTATCTGTGATACTAGTGTATGGGGACAACGGGCCGTTCCGCCTGAGGAAGATAAGTAGGAGATATCTGTGATACTAGTGCATGGGGACAGCGGGCCATTCCGCCAGTGGAAGGTAAGTAGGAGATATCTGTGATACTAGTGTATGGGGACAGAGGAAGATAAGTAGGATATATCTGTGATACTAGTGTATGGGGACAGCGGGCCGTTCCGCCTGAGGAAGATAAGTAGGAGATATCTGTGATACTAGTGCATGGGGACAGCGGCCATTCCTGGAGAGGAAGGTAAGTAGGAGATATCTGTGATACTAGTGTATGGGGACAGCGGGCCATTCCGCCAGAGGAAGGTAAGTAGGAGATATCTGTGATACTAGTGTATGGGGACAGCGGGCCATTCCGGGAGAGAAAGGTAAGCAGGAGATATCTGTGATGCTAGTGTATGGGGACAGCAGGCCATTCTGGTAGAGGAAGGTAAGCAGGAGATATCTGTGATACTAGTGTATGGGGACAGCAGGCCATTCCGCAAGAGGAAAGTAAGTAGGCGAAATCTGTGATACTAGTGTATGGGGAGAGCGGGCCATTCTGGTAGAGGAAGGTAAGCAGGAGATATCTGTGATACTAGTGTATGGGGACAGCAGGCCATTCCACAAGAGGAAGGTAAACAGGAGATATCTGTGATACTAGTGTATGGGGATAGCGGGCCATTCCGCCAGAGGAAGGTAAGCAGGATATATCTGTGATACTAGTGTATGGGGACAGCGGGCCATTCCGGTAAAGGAAGGTAAGCAGGAGATAGCTGTGATACTATTGTATAGGGACTGCGAGACATTCTAGGAGAGGAAAGTAAGCAGGAGATCTCTGTGATACTAGTGTATGGGGACAGTGGGCCATTCCACCAGAGGAAGGTAAGAAGGAGATATTTGTGATACTTGTGCATGGGGTCAGCGGGCCATTCCGCAAGAGGAAGGTAAGCAGGAGATTTCTGTGATACTAGTGTATGGGGACAGTGGGCCATTCTGGTAGAGGAAGGTAAGCAGGAGATATCTGTGATATTAGTGTATGGGGATAGCGCCCATTCCGCCAGAGGAAGGTAAGCAGGATATATCTGTGATGTTAGTGTATGGAGACAGCGGGCCATTCCGCCAGAGGAAGGTAAGTAGGAGATATCTGTGATACTACTGTATGGGGACAGTGGGCCATTCCGCCAGAGGAAGGTAAGTAGGAGATATCTGTGATACTAGTGTATGGGGACAGTGGGCCATTCTGGTAGAGGAAGGTAAGCAGGAGATATCGGTGATACTAGTGTATGGGGATAGCGGCCATTCCGCCGGAGGAAGGTAAGCAGGATATATCTGTGATACTATTGTATGGGGACAGTGGGCTATTCTGGTAGAGGAAGGTAAGCAGGAGATATCGGTGATACTAGGGTATGGGGATAGCGGCCATTCCGCTGTAGGAAGGTAAGCAGGATATATCTGTGATGTTAGTGTATGGAGACAGCGGGCCATTCCGCCAGAGGAAGGTAAGTAGGAGATATCTGTGATACTAGTGTATGGGGACAGCGGACCATTCTGCCAGAGGAAGATAAGTAGGAGATATCTGTGATACTAGTGTATGGGGACAGCGGGCCATTCCGCCAAAGGAAGGTAAGTAGGAGATATCTGTGATACTAGTGTATGGGGACAGCGGCCATTCCTGGAGAGGAAGGTAAGTAGGAGATATCTGTGATACTAGCATATGGGGACAGCGGGCCATTCAGCCAGAGGGAGGTAAGTAGGAGATATCTGTGATAATAGTGTATGGGGACAGCGGGCCATTCCGCCAGAGGGAGGTAAGTAGGAGATATCTGTGATACTAGTGTATGGGGACAGCGGGCCATTCCGCCAGAGGAAGATAAGTAGGAGATATCTGTGATACTAGTGTATGGGGACAGCGGGCCATTCCGCCAAAGGAAGGTAAGTAGGAGATATCTGTGATACTACTGTATGGGGACAGCGGCCATTCCTGGAGAGGAAGGTAAGTAGGAGATATCTGTGATACTAGTATATGGGGACAGCGGGCCATTCAGCCAGAGGGAGGTAAGTAGGAGATATCTGTGATAATAGTGTATGGGGACAGCGGGCCATTCCGCCAGAGGGAGGTAAGTAGGAGATATCTGTGATACTAGTGTATGGGGACAGCGGGCCATTCCGCCAGAGGGAGGTAAGTAGGAGATATCTGTTATAATAGTGTATGGGTACAGCGGGCCATTTCGCCAGAGGGAGGTAAGTAGGAGATATCTGTTATATCTCCTGCTTTACCTTCTTGATGAATGACCCGAAAACTTAATTTCTACAATTTGTAGGTGAAAATGAAATTAAGTGATGATAAACAGGCCCCTTAGTCACATGCAGTGGTGTAGCTAGGACAATATGAGCGGGGCACATGCCCCGGGTGCCATGGTAAGCATCGTACCTGCACGCCCTACCCCCACCACCATTGTGTCCTGAGTCTGCTTTTTAACAAGCAGGCAAGTGTGCCTGCTAGCATGCTGTTGGCTTGGCTGCCTGCAGTGAAGGCTCGCAGCCCCTCCTAGGCAGGCTTCCTACCAGCTCTATCCTCCTCTAGACCTGCTTGCTGGAGTCCTGGATTAGAGCTGCCGTCTGCGCCGGGTGAGGAGTGATTCTTCCCTCCCCGGTGCTCTCCATCGCCGCTGCCTGCTCACCACAGGTAAGTTCTTGGGGGGGGTATCTAATGGCTAAACTGCCCCGGGGGTGGGGGAGGGTCGGGGAGTGTCGGGAAGAGGGGGGTGGGGTGGAGATTGGATGGCTAAACTCCGTTGTCGCAGGCTGGGGATTGGATGGCTACGTTTCCGCGGGAGGGGGGTCTTCATTTTTTATGTGGGAGGCTGCTGGCTGCATTTGTGTGTGTGTGTGTAAGTGTGTGTCTCTGTATAGGCTTTGTGTGTGTGCAAGTGTGCGTGTATATGTGTTATGGTGTATATGTCAGTGTGCATGTATGTATATTATCAGTGTGTGTGTGTATACTGTATATGTGTCAGTGTGTGTCAGTATGTGTCAGTGTGTGTGTATGTATGTATATTATCAGTGTGTGTGTATATGTGTCAGTGTGTATCCATGGTAGTGTGTGTATATGTGTCAGTGTGTGTGTATATGTGTGTATCTATGGTAGTGTGTGTATATATGTGTGTATATGTGTGTGTGTATCTATGGTAGTGTGTGTGTATATATGTGTGTATATGTGTTAATGTGTATCTATGGCAGTGTGTGTATATGTGTCAGTGTGTGTGTATATGTCTGTGTGTATCTGTGTCAGTGTGTGTCTGTGTGTTGAGAGACAACGCGGGGGGGTGATGGTGTGCTGAGAGACGACGCGGGGGATGCGATGGTGTGCTGAGAGATGACGCCGGGGGAGGCGATGGTGTGGCTAAGAAGAGACGACACTGAGGGAGATCATGGTTTGGCTAAGAGATGATGCAGTGAGATGATAGTGTGGCTGAGATGATGCAGTGAGATGATGGTGTGGCTGAGATGATGCAGTGAGATGATGGTGTGGCTGAGATGATGCAGTAAGATGATAGTGTGGCTGAGATGATGCAGTGAGATGATAGTGTGGCTGAGATGATGGTGTGGCTGAGATGATGCAGTGAGATGATGGTGTGGCTGAGATGATGCAGTGAAATGATAGCGTGGCTGAGATGATGGTGTGGCTGAGATGATGGTGTGGCTGAGATGATGCAGTGAGATGATGGTGTGGCTGAGATGATGGTGTGGCTGAGATGATGCAGTGAGATGATGGTGTGGCTGAGATGATGCAGGGAGATGATGGTGTGGCTGAGAGATGCAGGGGGAAGGAAGTTACACAGGGGGAAGGAGTCTGGTTGATCCGCTATCGTATGATGATGACCTTGTTAATATTCCTACACAAACAGGCATCTTCTGGATGATGTGACCTACATGAATAGTGAATACCGACTGAAGACGCCGTCATCCCAGGGAGGATGTATTTCTTCAGAGGTTCCACATTGTGAGAAACCACCATATAGGTAAGGTGCATATGGAATAGAAAGGAATGTTCACAGACTGACAAGAAATTGGTGGCGTGTCATGTTGGCCCGTCCCATTTTCAGTAGCCACGCCCCTTTCGTTGTTTGACCATGCCCCTTTTGCCACGCTAAACTTATTTTCCTATGTGGGTGGGGTCCTCAATCTTAATTTTGCCCTGGGCTCCGAAGACCCTAGTTACGCCACTGGTCACATGGCTAACTGTTGCAATGACTGTACCTTAGAGATACTGTACACGCCCTGTACTGTGGTAATGTCAAGGTATGATTTTTAAACAGATTGAAAAATTAAATAGAATGTACTGTAACTGTGCAGTATAACTGCTTTAGGAAAAACATCATTTTTGTACGGTATATTTATTGTTTAGCTCAGTGGTTCCCAAACTTTTTTGACTCACGGCGCCCTGGAGTATCAGCATTGTTTCCACGGCACCCCTGAGCCAAAAGTTTCTTATTGAGAAATTCAGAAAAAAATGAAATGAAGTAAATTGTGCTTATAGGTCAGTCTTAGGTTTAGTTATGTGGTGGCTGACAGGCCTGTGCTTCTTTTTGTCCACACATTGTTTGATTGACAGCCATTAGCACTGGTTTTGCCTATCACACTGAATAAAATTCATTTTATTTGATACTGGACCACCAACCCAAGGCACCCCTGCAAGTGCCCTGAGGCACCCCAGGGTGCCAAGGCACACAGTTTGGGACCCACTGGTTTAGCTCCTTATCTTTACTGCAATGTCTAATTTTAGCCACCAGATGTCACTGTTACTTTCTACAATACATTTTCTTTCTGTCTCTAGAAAGCATTTTTGCTGAAGTATATGGCACAATGGGCCAGGTTTAGAGCAGTCTGTTTGCAGCACATAAGCTTAGTACACACACGCATTTTTTTTTAACGATTTGCCTGATTCCGACGGATCAGATGGCAAATCGTCAAAATAGTTAAGTGCGTACGCTCTATGTTGGGCGGTGTGCGCTCCCATGGGATTGTCAGCCGCATCTTCGGGTTGGCCCTACATGCAGGCCAACCTGACAATTCCGCTGACAACCACATGCAGCGGGATGTGGCAGCGGTTGGGCACCAGATCGTCCAGTGTGTACTGGGCGCCCAATACGCTGGCCCATCGGCGGGGGGGGTTTGGTTGCATAGCTGGGTATACACGTCGTGTAGTGTGTACCCAGCTATGATAATTCGCTTGAGCCAATTTAGCTTTATTTGCAGACTACATTTGCAAACCTTTGCACCAAGAGAGGCGGATTGGGCACTGCTCTTTTTATTGGGTAGAGTCTGTCCTGTCTGGAGGCTCTGAGATAGGGTATTTTGTTATATTTACGCTTTGTCTGTGACTTTTACCAGAGATTTGTATTAGAAAACAAAAATGAAAAGAAAAAAACTTTATTCGGGCCGGTGGGCCGGCACAATAAAAAAAAATGTATGTCTAAAGTTGCAGTGGTATGATGTCATGATGCCACGCCACTGGACACTAAAAAGAGGAGCCCAGCCACAGGCAGCAGCAGGAGAAGAAGGTCAGTGTGAGCTGTGCTGGGCTGGGGACACACGGGTTGAGGTTGGGGGCTGCAGATGAAGACACAGGCTGGCTGGGGAGTCCACTTTAGAGATGAGGCTGAGAGACACGGGGAGGCTGATTGACACGGGGAGGCTGATTGACACAGGGGGAGGCTGAGAGACACGGGGAGGCTGATTGACACAGGGGGAGACTGATTGACACAGGGGGGAGGCTGATTGACACAGGGGGAGGCTGATTGACACAGGAGGAGGCTGAGAGACACGGGGAGGCTGATTGACACAGGGGGGAGACTGATTGACACAGGGGGGAGACTGATTGACACAGGGGGAGGCTGAGTGACACACGGGGAGGCTGAGAAAACGGGGGAGGCTGAGAGAAACGGGGGGAGGCGGATTTTCCCGGAGGGGAGGCTGATTTACACAGAGGGGGAGGCTGAGATACACTGGGGGGAGGTTGAGAGATACTGGGGAGGAGGCTGAAAGACACTGAGGGGGAGGCTGAGAGAAACGGGGAGGCTGATTGACTCAGTGGGTGAGGCTGCGAGACACAGGGGGAGGCTGAGAGACACAGGGGGTGGCTGAGAGACACAGGGGGAGGCTGAGAGACACAGAAGGGTAGGCTGTAGGACACAGGGGAGGGGGTTGATGCTGAGAGACATGGGGTCAGGAGGCTGGAAAGACAGGATGCTGGAGAGACAGGGCAGGGTGTAGGAAGCTGAATAGTCAGGGGGCAGGAAGTTGCTGTAAAAACAGGAGGCTGGAGTGATAGTGCAGGAGGCTGTGCCCTTCAGGACAGACAGGGGGTAGGAGGACGGAAAGACAGGAGGCTGGAGTGATAGTGCAGGGGGCTGTGCCCTTCAGGACAGACAGGGGGTAGGAGGACGGAAAGACAGGAGGCTGGAGAGACACAAGGGGCAGGAGGCTAGGGGGGATACAGGGGAGGTGACACAAGGGACTCGAGCCTGGCTGAACCTCTGTTGTGTGATGATGACATTGGTTATATTCCTACACAAACAGGCATCTTCTGGACCATGTGATCTCCTACATGAATAGTGAATACTGACTGAAGACACCGTCTGCCCAGAGAGGATTAGTTCCCCATTGCAGAGAAACCACCATATAGGTGTATTTGGAATGGAATGCTCCCAGAGGGACGAGAAATGGGTGGGGTGTGATGCGGACACGCCCCATTTGAAGTGGCCGCGGCCCTCGTGACGCGTGACCACGTCCATTTTTTTTTGCCCATACAGCACCACCATTATTTTTCTACTTGCACTACTGCCCTGGACTGTCTATTACAGTCACTGTATCAGGGTAATAACACTCAGCACCACATCTCAATGGGCCCCTCTGCCCGACACTGGTCACACCTCCCCTCTCTTATACTCAAATACCCAAATCCTCTGCTATAAGTCAGACATCCGGAATTACGTAGGATAAGTAAACATCGGACCTGATGCAGAGATGTACACATTGCCGATGTTTACGGAGTTTAACGATTATCGGCCGCTTGCGCATGTGTCCCAAGTCGTACAATCCATGCGTCACGGTACATGACCGTAGTTGACTTTTTACTTGCAACGTGACTGACCGGCAGGGAGCGTATGGTGAAGGTAACGGGGAGTGGCGGCGATGAACGCAGGCGTGCCGCCGCCATCTTGGGGTAGTGTCGCACCATAAGCAAGGAATATGGCTCCGGCGTCACAGCTCCCGCACCCGTTTGGCGGAACCGTAGACTCACTCAGGACAGCGATAATTGAGTGATCTGCAAACGACGCTGCGACTTGCATGTGCGTCGATGCCGAGACTGTGAGCGTCTCAGTACATCTCCCGGCGTCTGCGCCATTTGCATATTCTTGCATAGCAGCTGAGTACGCAGAAACAGAGGGGGCGGCATTAGCGTACACCTCGGAATCAGGCCCATAGAGGAGACATGGTGCACAATTATAGATAGAAGAACACATGTACATAAGCAGATACAAGTATATACAGAAATATGGTGTATAGATGGTCCAGGCAGGGAAAGTATTAACCTTAGGTTCCACCTGCAGAGGAGGGGCTCACAGATAGCTGTAACTTCCAAACATCACTTATAAATCAGAGCTTATTACAGGATAACGTCATGCTAATTCAGTTTTCAGCTGAGTTCCCTACGTCATACACTTCTGTATAACAGAACCCTACTACCTGGGGCCCGGGATTCCAGCTGGCATCTACTGTACTATGGACCAGTGAGGACGGCATCATGGAAACGCAGCAGACGTCAATGGACCCACCACATTTTGGAACTCCACCCAGAACCTTTTATCTCCAAAACCCAAAGTAAGCCTCTATACCAAGCAATACCCTTTTTAATGAATTAAGTTAAAAAACAAACAAAAAGAAACCATCATAAATTCTGGATAAGGAGGGAAATGATCTAGATCCGGCCCTGACATCATGCAGGACACAACATTGAATAATAACACATATCCGGCATCTGAGACACTTACATCAAACTCATTGAGGGCGGCTGCCAGCTCCCCAATGCCCGTGTGACCCTGCTTCTCATCAGTGGGCGAGGTGGCCTGGGCAGCGTTCGAGATGCCTGCGATGGCTTCTTGCACCTGCTTGAAGACGTAATCCCGGTTCGCTCTGGTGGCCGCCACGTCAGGGTGGCGCAGGAAAGCTTGCGACGCCGTGTACAGCATGGTGGCGTTCTTTTTCAGAGAGCCCCGAGCAGCTGCCATCTCATCTCGACAATGAGGGTCCTTCAGCTCCTGTAACAAATAGCAGAGACGGCTCAGGGGCAGTAGGAGTGAACGTACATCGCTTTTACACTGTTTTCTACAACTCTGTCCTGCCCCAGCCTATGAAGATAGAAAACTGCATGTGGACAAAACTAGGATTTTTGTCACCCGAGGCAAGACAATAATTTGGCGCCCCCCCCCTGGTAGTTCCACCATAGTAATGCTGCCTGCAGCAGTGCCCCTATAGTAATGCCCACTTCAGCAGTGCACCTATAATAATGCTCCCTAAGGTAATGCCCCTGTAATAGTGCCCATATAGTAATGCCCCTGTAGTAGTGCCCATATGGTTATGCCCCCATAGTAATGCCCCTATAGTAGTGCCGATAAAGTAATGCCCCTGTAGTAGTGCCCCTATAGTGCCCCTATAGTAATGCCCCGAAGTGTGTGCCATAGCGTACCGTAGCGTATGCAAGCACAGGGAATCACATGGCGCGATGAGTGCGCGCGTTTGTGGCGCGATCAGCCACAATGTAACTGGGCGCATCTGTAGGCTGTGTTTTTGTGAAGAATGGATTAGGCCACAAGATGGCTTCCTCCCCTGTGCATAGGTGCACTAAAAGATCGTGGGGAGGGGGCAACTTCTTTTATTTGGATGGAGTTCAAATATTCTCCCTCATATAAAGCCCTAGTCCCTCTGAATCAAGTGCAAACATATATCATTTTGCTCGTCTCTGACCATTATATTTTTACAGTCATTAATTAATCTCTGCGCCTCCTTGTTCTCCCTAACGACGACACTTTCCTTCCACTTCCTACCTTTGTCTCGGCTCCCCCCTTCCCTATTAGAACAGGTAGGATGTATATGTCTCTATTGGTTTTTTTTTTCAGTTTTATAAATTATATGTATATCTTGGTATGAGGGGCTATATAACGGGTCTTTCATCTAATATATGTTTGGATCAACACAAGAACTTGTTACCTTTTAAATTTTACCAGTATTGATATGTACTTATGTTTATATGCTGTGAAACTTTTCGAGCTGAAAATAAAGAATTTATTTAAAAAAAAAAAAAGATTGTGGGGGAGACGTATCAACCCTTGGAGAGCGATAAAGTGGAGAGCAATAAAGGCGAAAACTTATCAAAGCGTGGAGAGAGATAAACTGGAGAGAAGTAAGGTAGCAACCAGTTAGTTCCTAAATCGTGTTACGGGCCATGTTAGTGTTAGTAATGAATGCAGGGGGAGAAGAGTGTGTGCCTGGGTGCTGCTGGGGTGTTGGTAGTGAATGCAGGGGCAGAAGAGTGTGTTGCTGGAGTGTTTGTAGTGAAAGCAGTGAGGAGAGTGTGTGACTGGGTGCTGCTGGTGTGTTGGAAGTGAATGCAGGAGGAGGAGAGTGTGTGACTGGGTGCTGCTGGTGTGTTGGAAGTGAATGCAGGAGGAGGAGAGTGTGTGACTGGGTGCTGCTGGTGTGTTGGAAGTGAATGCAGGAGGAGGAGAGTGTGTGACTGGGTGCTGCTGGTGTGTTGGAAGTGAATGCAGGGGGAGAAGAGTGTGTTGCTGGAGTGTAGGTAGTGAAAGCAGTGAGGAGAGTGTGTGACTGGGTGCTGCTGGTGTGTTGGAAGTGAATGCAGGAGGAGGAGAGTGTGTGACTGGGTGCTGCTGGTGTGTTGGAAGTGAATGCAGGAGGAGGAGAGTGTGTGACTGGGTACTGCTGGTGTGTTGGAAGTGAATGCAGGGGGAGAAGAATGTGTTGCTGGAGTGTTGGTAGTGAAAGCAATGAGGAGAGTGTGTGACTGGGTGCTGCTGGTGTGTTGGAAGTGAATGCAGGAGGAGGAGAGTGTGTGACTGGGTGCTGCTGGTGTGTTGGAAGTGAATGCAGGAGGAGGAGAGTGTGTGACTGTGTGCTGCTGGTGTCTTAAGTGAATGCAGGGGGAGAAGAGTGTGCTGCTGGAGTGTTGGTAGTGAAAGCAGTGAGGAGAGTGTGTGACTGGGTGCTGCTGGGGTGTTGGTAGTGAATGCAGGGGGAGAAGAGTGTGTTGCTGGAGTGTTGGTAGTTAAAACAGTGAGGAGAGTGTGTGACTGGGTGCTGCTGGGGTGTTGGTAGGGAATGCAGGGGGAGAAGAGTGTGTTGCTGGAGTGTTGGGAGTGAAAGCAGTGAGGAGTGTGTGTGACTGGGTGCTGCTGGGGTGTTGGTAGTGAATGTAGGGGGAGAAGAGTGTGTTGCTGGAGTGTTGGTAGAGAAAGCAGTGAGGAGAGTGTGTGACTGGGTGCTGCTGGGGTGTTGGTAGGGAATGCAGGGGGAGAAGAGTGTGTTTCTGGAGTGTTGGGAGTGAAAGCAGTGAGGAGAGTGTGTGACTGGGTGCTGCTGGGGAGTTGGTAGGGAATGCAGGGGGAGAAGAGTGTGTTTCTGGAGTGTTGGGAGTGAAAGCAGTGAGGAGAGTGTGTGACTGGGTGCTGCTGGTGTGTTGGAAGTGAATGCAGGAGGAGGAGAGTGTGTGACTGGGTGCTGCTGGTGTGTTGGAAGTGAATGCAGGAGGAGGAGAGTGTGTGACTGTGTGCTGCTGGTGTCTTAAGTGAATGCAGGGGGAGAAGAGTGTGCTGCTGGAGTGTTGGTAGTGAAAGCAGTGAGGAGAGTGTGTGACTGGGTGCTGCTGGGGTGTTGGTAGTGAATGCAGGGGGAGAAGAGTGTGTTGCTGGAGTGTTGGTAGTTAAAACAGTGAGGAGAGTGTGTGACTGGGTGCTGCTGGGGTGTTGGTAGGGAATGCAGGGGGAGAAGAGTGTGTTGCTGGAGTGTTGGGAGTGAAAGCAGTGAGGAGTGTGTGTGACTGGGTGCTGCTGGGGTGTTGGTAGTGAATGTAGGGGGAGAAGAGTGTGTTGCTGGAGTGTTGGTAGAGAAAGCAGTGAGGAGAGTGTGTGACTGGGTGCTGCTGGGGTGTTGGTAGGGAATGCAGGGGGAGAAGAGTGTGTGACTGGGTGCTGCTGGTGTGTTGGAAGTGAATGCAGGAGGAGGAGAGTGTGTGACTGGGTACTGCTGGTGTGTTGGAAGTGAATGCAGGGGGAGAAGAATGTGTTGCTGGAGTGTTGGTAGTGAAAGCAATGAGGAGAGTGTGTGACTGGGTGCTGCTGGTGTGTTGGAAGTGAATGCAGGAGGAGGAGAGTGTGTGACTGGGTGCTGCTGGTGTGTTGGAAGTGAATGCAGGAGGAGGAGAGTGTGTGACTGTGTGCTGCTGGTGTCTTAAGTGAATGCAGGGGGAGAAGAGTGTGCTGCTGGAGTGTTGGTAGTGAAAGCAGTGAGGAGAGTGTGTGACTGGGTGCTGCTGGGGTGTTGGTAGTGAATGCAGGGGGAGAAGAGTGTGTTGCTGGAGTGTTGGTAGTTAAAACAGTGAGGAGAGTGTGTGACTGGGTGCTGCTGGGGTGTTGGTAGGGAATGCAGGGGGAGAAGAGTGTGTTGCTGGAGTGTTGGGAGTGAAAGCAGTGAGGAGTGTGTGTGACTGGGTGCTGCTGGGGTGTTGGTAGTGAATGTAGGGGGAGAAGAGTGTGTTGCTGGAGTGTTGGTAGAGAAAGCAGTGAGGAGAGTGTGTGACTGGGTGCTGCTGGGGTGTTGGTAGGGAATGCAGGGGGAGAAGAGTGTGTTTCTGGAGTGTTGGGAGTGAAAGCAGTGAGGAGAGTGTGTGACTGGGTGCTGCTGGGGAGTTGGTAGGGAATGCAGGGGGAGAAGAGTGTGTTTCTGGAGTGTTGGGAGTGAAAGCAGTGAGGAGAGTGTGTGACTGGGTGCTGCTGGGGTGTTGGTAGTGAATACAGGGGGAGAAGAGTGTGTTTCTGGAGTGTTGGGAGTGAAAGCAGTGAGGAGAGTGTGTGACTGGGTGCTGCTGGGGTGTTGGTAGTGAATACAGGGGGAGAAGAGTGTGTTGCTGGAGTGTTGGTAGTCAAAGCAGTGAGGAGAGTGTGACTGGGTGCTGCTGGTGTGTTGGAAGTGAATGCAGGAGGAGGAGAGTGTGTGACTAGGTGCTGCTGGTGTGTTGGAAGTGAATGCAGGAGGAGGAGAATGTGTGACTGGGTGCTGCTGGAGTGTTAGTAGTGAATGCAGGGGGAGAAGAGTGCGTTGCTGGAGTGTTGGTAGTGAAAGCAGTGAGGAGAGTGTGTGACTGGGTGCTGCTGGTGTGTTGGAAGTGAATTCAGGAGGAGGAGAGTGTGTGACTGGGTGCTGCTGGTGTGTTGGAAGTGAATGCAGGAGGAGGAGAGTGTGTGACTGGGTGCTGCTGGTGTGTTGGAAGTGAATGCAGGAGGAGGAGAGTGTGTGACTGGGTGCTGCTGGTGTGTTGGAAGTGAATGCAGGGGGAGAAGAGTGTGTTTCTGGAGTGTTGGGAGTGAAAGCAGTGAGGAGAGTGTGTGACTGGGTGCTGCTGGGGAGTTGGTAGTGAATGCAGGGGGAGAAGAGTGTGTTGCTGGAGTGTTGGTAGTGAAAGCAGTGAGGAGAGTGTGTGACTGGGTGCTGCTGGTGTGTTGGAAGTGAATTCAGGAGGAGAGTGTGTGACTGGGTGCTGCTGGTGTGTTGGAAGTGAATGCAGGAGGAGCAGAGTGTGTGAATGGGTACTGCTGGTTTGTTGGAAGTGAATGCAGGAGGAGGAGAGTGTGTGACTGGGTGCTGCTGGTGTGTTGGAAGTGAATGCAGGAGGAGGAGAGTGTGTGACTGGGTGCTGCTGGTGTGTTGGAAGTGAATGCAGGGGGAGAAGAGTGTGTTGCTGGAGTGTTGGTAGTGAAAGCAGTGAGGAGAGTGTGTGACTGGGTGCTGCTGATGTGTTGGAAGTGAATGCAGGAGGAGAGTATGTGACTGGGTGCTGCTGGTGTGTTGGAAGTGAATGCAGGAGGAGGAGAGTGTGTGACAGGGTGCTGCTGGTGTGTTGGAAGTGAATGCAGGAGGAGGAGAGTGTGTGACTGGGTGCTGCTGGTGTGTTGGAAGTGAATGCAGGGGGAGAAGAGTGTGTTGCTGGAGTGTTGGTAGTGAAAGCAGTGAGGAGAGTGTGTGACTGGATGCTGCTGGGGTGTTGGTTGTGAATGCTGGGGGAGAAGAGTGTGTTGCTGGAGTGTTGGTAGTGAAAGCAGTGAGGAGAGTGTGTGACTGGGTGCTGCTGGTGTGTTGGAAGTGAATGCAGGGGGAGAAGATTGTGTGACTGGGTGCTGCTGGTGTGTTGGAAATGAATTCAGGAGGAGGAGACTGTGTGACTGGGTGCTGCTGGTGTGTTGGAAGTGAATTCAGGAGGAGGAGAGTGTGTGACTGGGTGCTGCTGGTGTGTTGGAAGTGAATTCAGGAGGAGGAGAGTGTGTGACTGGGTGCTGCTGGTGTGTTAGAAGTGAATGCAGTGAGGCGAGTATACGTCTGGGTGCTACTGTGGCGTTGGCAGTGAATGCTCCAATGTCCTGGTTTGAACTTACACCCCTAGGTGGATCTGTACTTTAAATAAAATGGCAGAGACTGGCCCATGCAGTCGGCCCATGTCATTGCCTCTTTTGTGCTTTTTTTCCATAATAGGAAGGTGGGTACAGGTCCTGTCCATCATCTTTGATACTAGTAATTAGTAATTTGTAACTCCGCAATGCTAACTTTAAGGATACATACACTTTTCTTAATGTTTTGTTAAATGAAATAGGCATAATAGATCCAAACGTTAATGTTCTCATAAATACAAGTTACCTCCTATAGTTTATCATTACAGGTGCTCCCTGCTGTCCTCTCAGTACTGTGTATATGACCAGCTGGTATGCTCCCTCTGCTGGTATGATAGCTACGTATCATTTATCAGCACCATATAGAACAGAGGTTTCTGTATATTACCTGTTGCCTTCGTGCAGCCACATAGTTCAGTTTGACCATCTCTTTGCCAAACTCTTTGAAGCGGTGAGCCAGGTCTTGCTCATTTGTAGCGTTTTTCACGGTTTCAAGAGCTTCCTCTACCTGCACAATACACACAAATAAATAATCAATGACATTTCAATGCAATCACACACACTATGCATTTCTTTTGTTTTAACGGCTGAGTGAATTCCAATTAAAAAGTTGCGTTTTGTCAACTTTTGTGATTCATTCTGTGTAGTGATGATAATGTATAATGTAGACATTGCAATAGTTTTAAAGCAGGAAGTTGATATGCGCTGTGCATCATTCAACCTACAACTTTTATGACCTGATTCAGAGCCGCTCGCTGTTTGCGAGCGCTCGCTCTGAAACAGGGCGGGGATTTATTTATTTTTTTCGCCATCCAAGCCACTCGCTAAGCTGTGGGTGACCACCCGCAGCTTTTGTGGGCGGCCTGGCGATGGTCGCGATTATCACGACCATCGGGCTTGCGAGGAGACCCTGTGGTAGGGTCTCAGCTCTCGCAAGCCCGAGTGGACTTCCTGCTCTAATAGAGCAGGAAGTCCACTACTGACATCACGAGTGATGTCAGTAGGGCCACCCACAAACACCAGGCGTTCCTAAGGGAGGCCAGGCGTTCCTTGTGCAGCCACCCCCCCCCTCCCCACCTGTCAATCAACATTGACAGCCGCGACGTCTTGTAGCGAGACCCATTGCGATGGAGCTGCCGTCGCAGTACGGGTCTCGCCCATGTGTACGCCGGAGGCAGCGCATGCGCAGTCAGGGACCATTGACCCGCTTGCGAGCGCTGTGCGCTCGCGAGCGGGTCTGAATCAGGCCCCTACTCCACGGGTACTGACAATAACGTGATCTATAGACATACTGTATGTGTGTATAAAATAGGCAGGCCTAAGGATGATAAGTGACAGTGTCCTCAGGATATTCAACTTATGGCACATTTGGCTGCAGAGTTTTGCACGCTTTTGCCCTATCGTTTCTGAAGGACCCAGATTGCTCCCCTGTTATGTCCCAACCACATCACAAACCTGATTACATTAACACCATCATCAAAGCTCTAATTAGAATTTATATATTCAGGAATATTATTATTGCTTATTTACATACCGCCATCATATTACGCATCGCTGTATAGAGATAAGTGGAACTTACTAAACCATGCATGACAAAGCAATACGGAGCCTGACATCTATGTTATACAGCCGACAGTACAGCGCCATGAAATATAATTTGGGTCAAATGTTGGACATGTCTAATCGTAGCTGTAACTCAGATGTCTTCAGTTCTGACAGATTTCTGACATTTCAGATAAAATTACTGACACATAAGGCAACTTATGTTTATGAGAATACTACAGCAATACAGTAGGGCTGCATTTCATGGGTGACATATTACTTTCGCAGACTGGATGCAGTTACTCAACACAATCATAATGCAAAACATAAATGATCCTACATTTATACTTCTGATAAAGTCAATCATCTGCACAGAATGGGGGCCTTGTCCGCCTCTCGTGCTCGCAGACGCACTTCTATTTTGCATCTTTCGAAAGCAAAGAGTACCAACTGTTGGTACTGTATGCAACCTCTGGGAGATCTACGTGGGGGGAGCTCCAGGTGTGATTGGCAGGAGAATGGCGCTATAGTTTGTGTCACTGTAGCTCCACCCAGAGCTGTAACTAGACTTTTTGGTGCCCTGTGCCAGAAAGAGCATTGGTGCCTCCCTCATTTTTCAAAGGGGCATAATGCACCCAATAAAGGTCTTGGCTTCATGGGGAAGGGCCAGGGAAGAGATAGGAGAGGCCAGGAGATGCTGGGGATATAATAAGAGGAAGCTACAAGCAAGAATGATAATAAACAGAAATTTGACAGGCCCAAACAGCGCCCCCTGCCCTGTGGTGCCCTGTGCGATGGCACCGGCCACACTACCCTAGCTACGGCCCTGGCTCCACCCCTTGTGATGTAATGCCACTATCCCCTGCATTATTACATGAAGGCGGGGCTGCAATCATCCCAGTCACAGCGAATTGCCTCATCGAACGCCCTGCCCCACCCACTTTATGGGACAAATGGGCAGGATGCGGGAGAGTGTCCACTTTCCAGGGAGCCGGGAGAACTCCCCTAAGTTTGGGAGTCTACTGGGAATTCCAGGAGAGAGGCAGACTATGACCATGACCCAGTGGGCGGTTGCATGACGCATCACACTTTGAATGCAATGCTACCCCCACTCATCGCTAGCATAACTGTGTTTATTATTTTTCTGCAGTTTAGAAGCTGTTCTTACCATCTGTAAGGTAACATTTATTTTGAAAGAGAGAATTCCAAATGCAACAAAGCACACTAATAAGACTATTAGTAAACGTGCAGATGACAGTCCCCCAAAGTCTGCCCAGTATCCCGTGTAACCTGCTCATCAGCAGCTGGAAAACATATAACAATGTTGGCAACTAGATGTGTTGCTTTATTTATTTTCATATACATGTTATTCTGCTAGATCCTTGCTCCTCTTCATATTGCCATGCATTAGTGTGAGTGGGAGCTGTCATGTTTATGTCACAGCCAAGTGCAATCACTGTACTACTGTATAACTAATTATGCATTGTTACTGTATATCATATACCGATTCAAAGACTACAGTGCCCCCATGTGGTCACAGCGTTATAAGCACAGGCGAAAAGCTTGCATGGGATTACCAAGGAACGATGTTCAGCAGAATATTAGATGACAGAAAAGCTCTGCAAATTTGTGTTGCTCTATAAATAAAGATCCAGCTCTGTCATTTAAAGCATGATATATATATATATATATATATATATATATATTAGTCATGAAATATTCTGTGTAGCCAGTGATAAAGTATTTGCACTCTTGTAAGTTGCACGAACAAGCTTTATCGTCTTTTGTCGCAGTCGCGCCTGCGGCTTTATGCTATTGCCGATACACGGCCCATCCTGGCGTACATCCGTGCGTATGAATGTGCAGTGACTGAGACGCCCACTTGGAGCACCTATAGGCGCTGATTTACCCTTTGGTTCCTAGAGACACAAATATCGGTCCCACTATCAAAACCTGCACCAGCCCTATGGCTGAGTATGGTGTCCGGGGTGAGTGATAGAGCGTCTGTACGCAACCACTTTCAGCGACATAACTGTGACACTCTCACAACACGCCCATAATACACTGTCTTCACGTACACCTTTTTTGCCACCGCCCCCAGTTGCCTCCCAGTCACCGCCCAGTAACGCCCCACACTTTGCCTATACAGTACTTCCTGTGTGCACATGAATCACTACTGACGCTTTGTAGCAAATACTCCCTCAACTCCGTCAACGTAATGTGCAACTCAACGTCCAGTGTTTTTAGATACTATTAAAAACTATATATTCTGATTTTCCATCTTATTAAGGCAAAGAGTCTCCATTCCTTTGTGACCTAAAGTTGAGGCATTGTTCTAGAGCTTCCCAAAAATACTGAAGTACCAGCTCTATAGTGACAGCGACTCTTTGATTCCTCTCTCTGAAGTTCCTCTGTACCAGAAGTTATGTCCATGGTTTCATCTTGGGTGACAGATCTTCTTCTGTATCTCTTATTCGTCCCTCTGCACCTCTCCGGGTCTCCTATCGCACGCAGTTATAACGTGTAAAAGCCAGTTTCAGCTGAAATACTCTCCCTTTTGAAATATTTTTAGTTATTACAAAGGGGCATATCAGTACTGGACATGCCCATGGTATGGCAGAGTGCCTTCATTGGGGCATTTGGCAGTGGCATGAGTCTATAGCTTTGTAAACATTTGTAGCGAACCAGCATAAAAACGGTCTCAAAGGCAACAATTCAAGTCCGCGTTCTGGAGAGCAGGTAGGTGGGGTATTGATGGGTGGTGCCCGGGGGTTTATTAGGGTATATTTTGTAAATACAAAAAATAATGTTGAAAAAATAAATGTATATGTTAGTGTAAGTATTTGTTAGTGTGTGTTTGTTACAGTATATGTGCTATGACAAAACACTGGTTAGGTTATACACAGGAGATATATTTGTCCCAGGTTTCTGACCTATATGTGTTAAAAAATTGTCTGCGATGCAAAACAGACTTGATAGATGTTTGGGCTTTAGTAAAAGCCTAATAACGGTTCCTGAGATTATGGATGGAGAGTGAAGGTGGACTCCATCCATTAGGCCCATTTCGGGTGTTCAGCCTGAGAACAGGTTAATTAGCACTTGCACCTGTAAGAGGCTGATAAAAGTATGTCAGGGGTCTTACTCAGTGTCTCACTACCAGTGGAAATAGGCAGCAGGCTTACAGTAGACATTGTGATTTACTGACCGTGAGTACTGTGCATATGCCTACTGTATTGCAGGAGCAATAGTCATGAGAGAGGGAACCTGTGTGTTTAATTAGAACCCAGACGGGTTAGGATATTGTTTTAGGTTTTCTTTTTACTGTACAATAAACTAGCTTTGGACGGAAACTCTGGACCGGTGAGTTGTTTACCGCAGGAGAGGGCACCCCTACCTTGATCTCATCACAGTGTCTATAATGTTAGTGCATCACACTGGCATATGTATAATGGGTACAGGGTGTGTGGTGCGCATGGGCCCCTTAGTCAAGGAAGGGAGGCCTTGTAATATAATTACCTTGCAGCCACATCTCCAAGAAAATGTCGCCAGCACCACCCTACTAGAGGACAGTGATAATACATCCACTAGTAGGTCACCTGATAATCCTGATAGATTAAGGATCTAACTGTGGATTGGTACGCCTCCGCCTGGTCACATGTCTATTGTTTAAATCACGTGACCTGGATCCGATGGACACACTGCAGGTAATTACATTAATGAAATACCATTATTGCCTGGATAATACAGTCAGGTGCATAAATATTGGGACATTGACAGAATTTTCATATTTTGGCCTCTATTCACCACCACAATGGCTTTGAAATGAAACAAACAAGATGTGCTTTAACTGCAGACTTTCAGATTTAATTTGAGGGTAATTACATCCAAATCAAGTGAACGGTGTAGGAATTACAACGGTTTCTATATGTGCCTCCCACTTTTTAAGAGGCCAAAAGTAATGGGACGATCAACTCAAAAGCTATTTCATGGACAGGTGTGGGCTATTCCCTCATTATTTCATTATAAATTAAGCAGGTAAAAGGTCTGGAGTTAATTCTAGGTGTGACATTTGCATTTGGAATCAGTTGCTGTTGACTCTCAATATGAGATCCAAAGAGCTGTCACTATCAGTGAAGCAAGCCATCACTAGGCTGAAAAATCAAAACAAACCCATCAGAGAGATAGCAAAAACATTAGGTGTGGCCAAATCAACTGTTTGGAACATTCTTAAAAAGAAAGAACGCACCGGAGAGCTCAGCAACACCAAAAGACCTGGAAGACCACGGAAAACAACTGTGGTGGATGACAGAAGAATTATTTCCCTGGTGAAGAAAAACCCCTTCACAACAGTTGGCCAAATCAAGAACACTCTTCAGGAGATAGGTGTATATGTGTCAAAGTCAACAATCAAGAAGACTTCACAAGAGTGAATATAGAGGGTTCACCACAAGATGTAAACCATTGGTGAGCCACAAAAACAGGAAGACCAGATTAGAGTTTGCCAAACAACATCTAAAAAAGCCATTACACTTCTGGAACAACATCCTATGGACAGATGAGACAAAGATCAACTTGTACTAGAGTGATGGTAAGAGAAGAGTATGGAGAAGGAAAGGAACTGCTCATGATCCAAAACATACCACCTCATCAGTGAAGCGTGGTGGTGATAGTGTCATGGCGTGGGCATGTATGGCTACCAATGGAACTGGTTCCCTTGTATTTATTGATGATGTTTCTGCTGACAAAAGCAGCAGAATGAATTCTGAAGTGTTTCGGGCAATATTATATGCTCATATTCAGTCAAATGCTTCAGAACTCATTGGACGGCGCTTCACAGTGCAGATGGACAATGACCCGAAGCATACTGCATAGGCAACCATAGAGTTTTTTTGAAGGCTAAAAAGTGGAATGTTATGCAATGGCCAAGTCAATCCCCTGACCTGAATCTGATTGAGCATGCATTTCACTTGATGAAGACAAAACTGAAGGGAAAATGCCCCAAGAACAAGCAGAAACTGAAGACATTTGCAGTAGAGGCCTGGCAGAGCATCACCAGGGATGAAACCCAGCGTCTGGTGATGTCTATGCATTCCAGACTTTAGGCTGTAATTGCCTGCAAAGGATTTGCAACAAAGTATTAAAAAGTGAAAGTTAGATTTAGGATTGTTTAGTTTGTCCCATTACTTTTGGCCCCTTAAAAAGTGGGAGGCACATATAGAAACTGTTGTAATTCCTACACCGTTCACCTGATTTGGATGTAATTACCCTCAAATTAAATCTGAAAGTCTGCAGTTAAAGCACATCTTGTTTGTTTCATTTCAAAGCCATTGTGGTGGTGAATAGAGGACAAAATATGACAATTATGTCAATGTCCCAATATTTATGCACCTGACTGTATATGCAATTTTAATGCTGATATGGATCAGATGTAAATAAATATGACTGCCTTCCACTAAGTGATCCGGGCCTGTTACACCTGGGGATGCCTCTCTCCAGCCTGTGTTCACCGTCCGCCATTCATCATTTTGAAAGACTCTTGCTAATCACCCACTGTACGGACTCCTACACCTCAACAAGCTGGTAACATCCATTTTAATCATTGGGAAATACCCGGATAACCATAATTTTTGTAGACATGGCAGAATTCCTGCTTTACTTACTGTATTTCCACTATAATAACATCCCATTCCAAGTGTTTGCTTTTGCTACATTTAACCCCCTAAAATCTTACAGTCACACCTCTCAGCACCCTTTTGAATAAATGTTGCTATGAGAAGTAATTTACAAACGCCACCCACTACTCACAATCACAAGGTCTCTGGCCATAGACACCAGGCCCTCAGTATAATAAGCTTGACAATTGTTGTCATTTTTCTTTTCCTTACCGATCCGCAAAAGCACAGCGTAACCGAAGCCCAGATCTAAGGTTCCACTTAGTGAAAAAAAATAAAATATTTTAACGTTACTGATATTTGAAAAAAATGCCTTTTTTAAATAATAAAGCATTTTTTTCTTTTAGGGATGTGCAGGCTCGGATAGGTTCGGGTTTGCACGCCGAGTTTGGATTTTTCCCTCCGAAAATCGGGTCTCAGAAAGAGGCAAAACGTCATCTTTCATGGACAAACATCATCTTCCATGGAGTTTTGTCCATGGAAGATGATGTTTGTCCATGAAAGATGTTGTTTTGCCTCTTTCTGAGACCCGATTTTTGGAGGGAAAAATCCAAACTCGGCGTGCAAACTGGAACCTATCCGAGCCTGCACATCCCTATTTTTTTTTAATTAATTTTCCACTGAGACAGAACAAGCGTTGCAGCATTACATGTACCGCCGGGTACCTTGTAAAATAGGCTTCACCATGGGAAGCAAATCTTACCGTCGATCAGTGGTGTATCTATAATGGCGGAAGGGTATGCGGTGCACACAGGCCCCTGGGCCACATGGCTGATTCTGCACCCATAGTCTATACTTCCCTCTCTTTCTATAGGCGTAGTGTCAGAGTCTATAGGGTGCATGTGCGGGCATGACATGAGGGGCTCAGATGGAGACTGAACATGGGCTCCCTCCTCTCTTCAAACTCCACTGCCGCCAATGGCGGTTACTGCCGGCTAAAGCAATGCTTCTTCAGTTTTCGTCAGCCATAGGGATTGACAACCTTTTTATAAATATAGCCTTCAGTATAGTAAGGGGCATATCTACCACCCACTGCAGTTCCAATGTGTTTGGGATGTGATAATGATGCTCCAACACGTAATGCGGTAATGAGAATTACATCAGTCTTTAAACTACAGTAATAAAGAAAATTGCAGAATTTGCATGAAATGTGCAGGAGAATTACCGCTTGCATTTACCATTCTGCGGGCGCCGATAATAATCCCTACCCCAGGGAAATGTCTAGAAGCAGCACGATAGTTACCGCTATCACTTTGCTTCCATGTACGGACCTGCATGTGCATGCGTCAGTGGAGTCCGATGGAGAGGGATCCTGAGGATCCCTCTCCAAAAAGAAACATGACGCATTAGCTGCCGGGGACATCCAGGGAACACTTACTTTGTTACATCCAGTGGATACTTACCTTTTACAGCGAGTCCCCAAAATTGCTGCAAAACAACTGGGTGTGGATTGAAAGATAAACAGTAAAAAGGTTGACAGTGTCTAGATAGAAATCAGATGTTAGACAGGCAATAGGTCGACAGGGACAAAAGGTCCACAGGGACAAAATATCGACAAACTAAATGTCGACATGTAAAAAGGTCGACAGACACAAATGGTCGACAGGGTCAAAAGGTCTACAGAAAAAAGTTGACATTTTTTTTTAAGCCTAATCTTCACCCTAACCTTTCCCTTGGTACCTAACCCTCCCTCCTAGTGCCTGACCCTAACTATCCCTTCTGGCGCCTAACCCTAACTCTCTGGTAAGTCCCTAACCCTCCCTCCTGGTGCCTAACCCTAACCAATGGAATAAGTGCCTAACCCTCCCTCCTGGTGCCTAACCCTAACCATCGGAGTAAGTACCTAACCCTAACCCTCCGGGGTTAGTGCCCAACACTAGAAAAAAAAAATACATTGACCATTTTTGTGTCGACGTTTTGCACATGTCGACCTTCTTACCTGTCGACCTTAAGTGTTTCGACCTTTTTTGCCTGTCGACTTTTTGTCCATGTCGATCTATTATCTTTTGTCTAACTAGACCATACATGCCTATTCATCCGGGAATCGCGGGAGGCTCCCGATTTTTCTGGGTAACCCCCCGGAAGAGTAGGCATATCTTCTGCATCCCTCCCACTTCCTAGTGATGGGGAGATTTTACCTGGAATTTTCGGGTCCTTAGGGAAGGGGCGGGACTAAATGGCGCAAATTGTGTCATTTAGCCCCGCCCCCTCCTCATGGACATGTGAATCACGGGGGTTTCCTGTAAAGGGGGCGGGGCCTAATGCCGTCTATCGTCTGCCCCGAGGTAAAATCCGCCACTGCTTATATTACTGAAAAAAATGTCAGCACAGGGATTCAGATGCATGCAATAGAGCTGTTCACAGATGGAAACAAGAATATCCAAGAAGCGAAGTCAGTACTTGCAGAATGCTTTGCAGGAATATTGCACCTCTGCTTAATGTCCTGTTCGGCTGCACAATTGAATTCCCGCAAAATTTTACTGAAACTTTGTGCAGGAAATCCTATTACAGTGCATATACAATGTTATATGATATTCAACCACTAGATGGCAGAAATATCCCCAGTGTGCATTTTATTGGTAACACCAGTCCCTGTGAGCAATGTGTGGATTTATGGCTGTGTCTGTAATTTGCAGCGACAGAATATTAAAATTAATAAACGGCAAATACTTTTTCTTCTTTAACAGAATGCCTAAAAACTCTATTTGCAGAACAAATTATTTCACTGTGATAGTTAATATATGCTATATACAGAATTAAGAAAAATAAAAATTGACATTGTTTTAAACATTTTTCATACAAAAAAAACTATTCATCGTAATTACCCGTAAGGTACTGTACCACTTACAGTATTCTTAATGGAGGCTTGGTGTGAATTTTTTATGCACAGATTTTCAGTGTAGAAAATAACGTATTGGGTGACGTTTATGGAGATTATCGCTTAGACGAGTGCAACGGAAAAAAATTTCCAATTCAGAAAAAAAAAAATCTGATTAGTTACTATGGGATACCGCAGCCTCTTCTGTAAATTTACCTAAATAACACCCGAAGGGTCTGATGTGGAGATGAACACAAGTCGTCCATAATTGCTCCTGCATTTGTTGCAGGAATTAAGCACACATATTCACTCGCAAGAAAATTCCCCCCATCCCAGAGGAGTCAACCCTATCCTATGGCCATGGGGCAAGGTGCTGCACTCTCATCATCGTGTCTCCGCCCCTGCTGTTTAAAGCCACAATTTGTTGAATATTACAGCAGGGGCGGGGCTAGATGTCATCATGGTCCCACCCCCAGCTGTTCAAGTACAAAATTCTCTGTATTTTACAACAGGGGACAGGACTAGGAAGACGCAATTCAATAAAGAGACTGGCTAACTCTGCCGGGAAAGCCGTCCCAAATCTGGTTCTCTCCTGGACATTTATGGAGAGTTTGCAGGCATGCTATATACCCAGTGCCAGATTAACAACAGGGCGACAAGGGGAGGTTATCCAGGGGCTTCCACACATGAGGGGGACCCCTACAACACTAGTGTGGGGACATTGTGGCATGTGTGAACTGGGCTTTCTCTGTGGCATAGGGTGGGATGTACTAAAGGAAAAATACATGAAAACCCCTGTTTTCTGGGTTTTTACTGCATTTCCATATGTACTAAGCCCCAGCCACCCTATTATCGGTGCGGAGGGTAACGCCAGAAAAACCTAGCATTACCCTATAGAATCATATGGACTTCTTATCGCATCCCGCACCTGACGTTTCAATGCCGCCTCGCAGTCGCCCAGCACTGGCCCTCACTCACCTGCGTGTCCTGCGTGCCGACCCGCGCTCCTCCTGGGTCCTCTGCCTCCTCCTCCTTCTAATCGTCTTCCGGGTGCAGGGAGGAGGAGGAGCCTGGGACTTCCTGCACAAGCCACCAGAAGGAAGTTCCCGGGGCTCGGAGGGGACGGGGTCCCACGGAGACCACCTCACCCGGCGTCGGCTGCTTCGCAAAGGGCAGCTTTTATCGCAAGAGCTGTCCTTTGTAATAATAATCGCATATGTTAGTACATATGCGATTAGTAAGGTTGCAGTGACTGGCGGAATGGTCACCGCAACTTTAGTACATCCCGGCCATAATGTGAACTGAGGTTTCTCTGTGGCATAATGTGAACTGAGGTTTCCCTGTGGCATAATGTGAACTGAGGTTTCTCTGTGGCATAATGTGAACTGAGATTTCTCTGTGGCACAATGTGAACTGAGGTTTCTCTGTGGCATAATGTGAACTGAGGTTTCTCTGTGGCATAATGTGAACTGAGGTTTCTCTGTGGCATAATGTGAACTGAGGTTTCTCTGTGGCATAATGTGAACTGAGGTTTCTCTGTAGCATAATGTGAACTGGGTACCATACAGTGTGTTTAACACATTTGATTTAAAGTGGAAATGAGTTTTAAGACAAAACTTATGCTGGGTACACAAGGGACGATCTGTTCATCGAACGATACCGCTGAACGATCTCCCCCCTGAAATTCCTGGTGTGCTGGATGAACAATATTGTTCATCCACACACCAAAGATATCACCAACGATAAACGACCACCAATCGCAAACCCCTATGGAAAATGCACAGTATCGTCCAGATTGGTCTGCATGCATGCCCGATGAACGATATAGTTATCGTCCAGCGGGAGCGCTCATCGTTGGTCGCTCATTGCATACACACGGAACAATATTAACGATATATCGTTGAACGATATCGTTATCGTTCATATCGTAACAATATATAGTTCCGTGTGTATGCACCTTAAGTTGGCTTTGGCCTTAAAACTAATTGCTACTTTAAATCTAGTGCCAATATAAGTGAAATTGCATTGGTGCTCACAAATCGCAGTATATTACATTTGGGCTATAGAGTGCGTGCATCTCCAGTCACCGAGCATATACAGTCAGGTCCATAAATATTGGGACATTGACAGAATTTTCATATTTTGGCCTCTATTCACCACCACAATGGCTTTGAAATGAAACAAACAAGATGTGCTTTAACTGCAGACTTTCAGATTTAATTTGAGGGTAATTACATCCAAATCAGGTGAACGGTGTAGGAATTACAACGGTTTCTATATGTGCCTCCCACTTTTTAAGGGGCCAAAAGTAATGGGACAAACTAAACAATCCTAAATCTAACTTTCACTTTTTAATACTTTGTTGCAAATCCTTTGCAGGCAATTACAGCCTGAAGTCTGGAAAGCATAGACATCACCAGACGCTGGGTTTCATCCCTGGTGATGCTCTGCCAGGCCTCTACTGCTAATGTCTTCAGTTCCTGCTTGTTCTTGGGGCATTTTCACTTCAGTTTTGTCTTCATCAAGTGAAATGCATGCTCAATCGGATTCAGGTCAGGGGATTGATTTGGCCATTGCATAACATTCCACTTTTTAGCCTTAAAAAACTCTTTGGTTGCTTTTGCAGTATGTTTCGGGTCATTGTCCATCTGCACTGTGAAGTGCCGTTAAATGAGTTCTGAAGCATTTGACTGAATATAAGCATATAATATTGCCCGAAACACTTCAGAATTCATTCTGCTGCTTTTGTCAGCAGTCACATCATCAATAAATACAAGGGAACCAGTTCCATTGGCAGCCATACATGCCCACGCCATGACACTACCACCACCATGCTTCACTGATGAGGTGGTATGTTTTGGATCATGAGCAGTTCCTTTCCTTCTTTTCTCTTCCCATCACTCTGGTACAAGTTGATATTTGTCTCATCTGTCCATAGGATGTTGTTCCAGAACTGTAATGGCTTTTTTAGATGTTGTTTGGCAAACTCTAATCTGGTCTTCCTGTGTTTGTGGCTCACCTATGGTTTGCATCTTGTGGTGAACCCTCTATATTCACTCTTGTGAAGTCTTCTCTTGACTGTTGACTTTGACACATATACATCTACCTCCTGAGAGTGTTCTTGATTTGGCCAACTGTTGTGAAGGGGTTTTTCTTCACCAGGGAAATAATTATTTTGTCATCCACCACAGTTGTTTTCCGTGGTCTTCCGGGTCTTTTGGTGTTGCTGAGCTCTCCGGTGCGTTCTTTCTTTTTAAGAATGTTCCAAACAGTTGATTTGGCCACACCTAATGTTGTTTTAATGATGGGTTTGTTTTGATTTTTCAGCCTAATGATGGCTTGCTTCACTGATAGTGACAGCTCTTTGGATCTCATATTGAGAGTCGACACCAACTGATTCCAAATGCAAATGTCACACCTAGAATCAACTCCAGACCTTTTACCTGCTTAATTGATAATGAAATAATGAGGGAATAGCCCACACCTGTCCATGAAATAGCTTTTGAGTTGATAGTCCCATTACTTTTGGCCCCTTAAAAAGTGGGAGGCACATATTGAAACTGTTGTAATTCCTACACCGTTCACCCGATTTGTATGTAATTACCCTCAAATTAAATCTGAAAGTCTGCAGTTAAAGGACCTCTTGTTTGTTTCATTTCAAAGCCATTGTGGTGGGGAATAGAGGCCAAATCTGAAAATTCTGTCAATGTCCCAATATTTATGGACCTGACTGTATATGGTGACACTCTCCTTTACGGACAAGGCACCATGTGCATAAATGTGCTGCAACCCATAGCAACACCTGACTGGTTCCAATGTGTCCTGTGCGTATGACCGTTATATTAAATAAGACCCTGTGAGCCTTGCTCCGTGCTATACTGCAGCCTGTGAGTAATTAAAAGTCTGACACTCCTTGGATGCAGACGTTTTGCTGTTATCTTGAGTAAAGGGTCATAAATCACAGAATAAAATGTGTATTACAGCTGTCACGGCTGTAATAAAACCGATCTCTGAAGGATAGAGGGCCTGCGTACAGCCTGGAACACATAATAGAGAGGTAACAAGCCTTGATTATCCCTTGCAGAGAGCCCCGGCCTCCTTCCGCAATCCCTCAGTCACACCAAATTGGTATTCTGCTGCGGGAGACGTGGGGACGTGTTCATGATGGTTACAAGCCAGCATCTATGTCTTATAGCCCTCATCTGTCTATTGCATTATAAAGTACCAATAAATATTAATGAAAAGCACTCCTCATAATGTACAGTATGTCAAATAGACACCTTAATTATTTATGGCTAATGTTTTTCAAACAATAATGATCAATGCTCCTGTTTAGTTTAGTAATTATTAGTCTATGGCACCGTAGCTATAAGCCACAGATGGCGGGATGTACTAAGAATGGCATACGCAATGCTCTTATCGAGTACATACCGGTGCTATCGCTGGTGTGTACAGTACCTAGAAATGTCATTAAAATCACAAAGGGCAGCTCTCCCGATAAGAGCTGTCCTTTACAATAGAGAGACTTCTGGGTTTATGACCCAGAAGTCCCGATGGCGTCCTTCTGCGGAGGGGTGCTGGGAGGGAACCGATTGGATTCCTCTCAGGGGGAAGTGCGAAAAGAAGCCCTCTGGGTCCAAAGTTCTGCAATGTTTTGAATTCCGGAGCTCGGCACATAAGGAAACGGACGTTTTGGCTGCATTTCAGTCTTTAGTACATCCCGCCTATAGGGGCATATTTATCACAATCCGTATTTCGGATGTATATGGAATGTGATAAATTTGCCCAAATTCGCATTGCGATATTTGAATGCGTCGCAAGGATGCTCTGTCCATGCGAATCCTCTCCCGCGCACTTCTCAGGCCATAAAGTCATTAGAATAAGCCTGGTTTGTTTGTTCATTATTTTATTGTGGTTTTAGCTGTACTTATGCCGTCATTAGAACAATGGAGAACCTATTCCTCCTGTTATTATATTGCTAGGGGTCGCTGCCGGTCAGCTAACTGAAGGCTATAAATACTGTAGCTGAGGGGAAAAAAAAAAGATTAGTTAAGGAATTAATAGGGGTTACAATAAAAAAAAAGTATAAAAATAATATGAAAGACAAACTAAATCCATATCCTTAAGGACAACCTGTCAGCTGTACACAAAGGGGGCAGCCATTTTGTCTGATGTCCTGCACAACTTTTTTTTTAAATACACTTTATTGCTACATTCCCAGAATAACAATGGGAATAATGGAGAGTTGAAAACATATCAAATGATTACGTAATCATAATATTATTGTCAGCACCAAGCAACGTTCTTTTATGTCTATCAAAGAGTGCAATAAGTCGATATTCATGAATAAATGGAACACAATTTGCAAAGAGCAACTTTTCGCTCTCTCATCTTCTTGCTTTTTACGATAGAATCCTTCAAAGCAAAGTAACAGTAACTAAGATACAGATACAGAATTATTTCAATGAAATAATATTCTAGCAAACGCAGACCTTGCAGACCCAGCTCATTTGTTATACTTTGATGTACTCAGTTTTAAATTGAGCGTTAAATTGGTGTCACCACGCAGGCGGAAATCATACTGTGCTTAATTTATTTCTACAAAAATGCACAATATTGTCAGGTTTTTTTTTTTTTAATCAGTAGTTTAGTTTAGTTTAAAGCTGCACCACCACCTAGGTAAAATATATTACTAACGCACCCCTCCCCCCAGGGATGATACATGCTATTCCGTTTAAAATGGCAGCAGGGGTGGGATGAGAGCTCTTATCTAATCTACCTCCAGCTCCCATTTTCTCAGGGTTGTCAGGGAGACAGAGAAGCCCCAGGGAAACCAGCGCCACACAGCTGTCCAAGCTCCTGGATTAGAGCTAAGGCTGGGGGGGGGGGTTACTTTAGGCAATTTTAAGTAGCAGAGATGTCAGAAAAATTTTAAATCTATTTAGTTCTGTACTCTTAAGTTGCATACACAGTTACACACGCAACGATTTTTTGAACGATTATCGTTCAATCGTTGACAATAATCTTCACTTTCTAAGTTAAAACGATGAACGATTATTGTTCATGCGCGTTCACTTTTGTAGTTTGTAGTTCAGTCAGGCTGACCAACTCAACGATTTTCATTAAGGGAATATGCAAAAATAGTTTGTAGTTCCAAAAAATCGTTCATTACATTTAGTAAATTAACGATTTTAGTAAACGATTTCCGTAAATTTTTCCCTTGAAAAAATTAACAAAAATGGTTTACTAAAATCGTTCATTTACAAAATCGTTGTGTGTGTATACAGCTTAACTCTCATATGACTTTTTTATTAGCTGTGTTCTTGGAAAACCTTTTATACAGATGTGTCCTCCTACATCTATCCTGAATACGCCATGCAGCGTGACATGCCCGGTGCGACTGAGCCACCAGGTTCCGTGAAACTCTGCTAGCGTTGGGCGTCTTTTTTTAGATAAATTGAACGCACCAGGAGACTGATTAATTGGATATGCGACACTTGTATATCTGTGTGCGACTGAGTCTATAAACGGAAGTTGGCGTGCCAAAAAAATCTGCGGCAGCTGCATCGTAGCACTTCGCATGCCGATTCAGAGACTGAAATAAAAAAATCTTTAGTCTATGGTGACTTCTCAATGTCTCTTGTGGTAAAAGAAAACAAAAGAATAGAAAAGACGAGTGATTTTTCCACTTTGTTTTCCTTTTAGGTAATATGAATATTTATACAGTATATTTCAACTAGGGATGCGCGGGTGCGGATTTCTGAAATCCGGCCCCCCCCGAGCCCCCCCCCCCCGATCGGAGTCAGGCTCGACTCTTGCCGCCTGACTCGGATCTGAAATCGAGGCAAAACGTCATCATCCCGCTTTCCGTATCTCGCGGGTTTTGGATTCTATAAAAGGTCCCCGCGTCGGCGCCATTTCTCACTTTGGCTGTGGACAGTGAAGAGGGATAGTGGGAGCTAGGGCTGGCTGGGCTGTGTAGTGCTGCTTTTGTCCATAGGGGCTGGCTGGGCTGTGTTGTGTAGTCAGTTGTCCATAGGGGCTGTGTCCACTCCAAAGTCTATAGGGGCTGGCTGGACTATGTTGTGCAGTGTCCCATAAAGGCTGTAGTCCTAGAGTGCTGTAGTGTTGTCCAGGGGGTGATCTGTGCATCAGGGGTGCTCCCCTCAAGTGCACTCCAAAAAAAAATATTTATTTTTTTCTGTGTTTGTGAATTGTGTGCAGAGTAGCCGCACGTGCACCAACAAAGTGTGCGCCTGTGTCATAAGTAAAGGGCCGGCTGGCTCGTCTGTTAAAGGGTGGTGTAACCCCCAAAGTGCACTCCAACAAAAATAAAACATTTTCTTCTGTGTTTGTGAATTGTCTGCACTGTACGTGCATCCTCAAAGCAGCAGCGCCAAGCGTGCGTCTGTCTGTTAAAGGGTAGTGTAACCCCCAAAGTGTGCTCCACAAAAAATAAACAATTCCTGTGTTTGTATGCGAAATGTATGCGCAGTAGCCGCACGTGCATCAACAAAGGAGCAGCGCCAAGCGTGCGCCTGTGTCCCATAAGTCTGTTAAAGGGTGGTGTAACCCCCAAAGTGCGCTCCACAAAAAATAAAAAATTCTTCTTTTTTTTCTGTCTTTGTGAATTGTGTGCACTGTAGCTGCACGTGCATCAACAAAGGAGCAGCGCCAAGCATGCGCCTTTGTCCCATAAGTCTGTTAAAGGGTGGTGTAACCCTCAAAGTGCTCCAAAAAAAAATAAAAAAAATTTTTGTCTGTGTTTGTGACTTGTGTGCGCTGTAGCCGCACGTGCATCAACACAGTAGCAGCGCCAAGCGTGCGCCTGTGTCATAAGTCAAGGGCCGGTTTGGACATCTGGTCCGGACTGAAGGACCTGGCAACAATTTCTGACATGTCTACTGTCACTGCATATGATACTGTCACCACTGACAGAATGGTGGAGGATTACATTGGTGACAGCATCCAAGTAGGGATGTCAGACAGTCCGTACCTGTACTGGCAGGAAAAAGAGGCAATTTGGAGGCCCCTGTACAAGTTTGCAAGAGTTGCCCCCCCTCCAGTGTGTACTCCGAAAGAGTGTTTAGTGCAGCCGGGAAACTTGTCAGCGAAAGGCGCAGGAGGTTGCTTCCACCAAATATGGAGAAGATGATGTTCATAAAAATTAATTATCAACTCTTCCAGGGAGACCAGCCTCCAGAACGTACAGAAGGACCTGTGGTGGTGGATTCCAGCGGGGACAAATTAATACTCTGTGAGGATGAGGATGTACACAACACTGAAGAGGGTGAAGAATCTGTGGATGAGGAGGATGAGGACGACATCGTGCCTCCCAGTTTGTGCAGGGACAGATTAATTGCCAACTTGTTTTGTGGGGGCCCAAACGAACCAATCATTTCAGCCACAGTCGTGTGGCAGACCCTGGCACTGAATGATTGGTTTGTTAAAGTGTGCATGTCCTGTTTATACAACATAAGGGTGGGTGGGGAGGCCCAAGGACAACTCCATCTTGCACCTCTTTTTTTCTTTGCATTATGTACAGTTTGGGGCCTAGTTTTTCTAACTGCCATCCTGTCTGCCACTGCAGTGTCACTCCTAGATGGGTCACGTGTTTGTGCCGCCCACTCGTGTCGCTTAGCATATTCATCCAAAACTGGACTGGACTAAAAACAATATTGTGAGGTGTTCAGAATAGACTGGAAATGAGTGGAAATTAATGTTATTGAGGTTACTAATAGCATAGGAGCAGAAAAACACACACATTCTGTGATTTTAGCTGTTTTTATGCTTTTTTTCAAAAAAATACAGATCCAAGACACAAAACCCAGAACCCAAAACACAGAAGGGTGGTTTTGGCAAAACCAATCCAGATCCAAAACACGAAGAAAGATCCAGATCCAAAACCAAAACACAAAACACGAAAAGTGGCCGGTGTACACCCCTTATTTCAACATACTTCCAAATGAAAGACCTACAAGTACAATTTGCTTAGTTTAGTTGGACTTAAGCTGGGTACATACTGGCAGATATTTTGTGCTGCACATCCGATGGCCGATATGTCGGCTCACCCTGCTGTGTACCGCCTGTACACTCGCTGCAGAGGCCGCGGGCGACTGACATCACAATTGGGGCGGGCACATGTAAATACCCGCCCAGTTGTTATGTCAGGCACAACACATCGCGCCGACAATTGGTAAGTGTGTACTACAGGTAGGACAGCGGATCAGCCGGACAGCTGATCCGTCGTCCTGGTCTAGTGTGTACCCATCTTTAGAAACGTCATTCCCGGTGATGCCGATATAGATTTGCATATTGTTTATTTACTGCAGAACATTCCTAAGAGCCATCGTCACCCTGAGAGATACATAATAACATATAGATCGAGGTCTGGAACACAGCTCCACCTTCCACTTGTGTTCCATAGCCCTACTGATGCTTGGAACGTGGGCTGGGGTCAAGAACATGCTCCAGAATCAGGAAGTGTAGCTCTAGCAGTTGTCAGTGCACTGGCCAATGAGAGACAGAGGATGAACACGCTTGTCAGGTGATCGGCACTCGGAGTACAGTATATTATTTTACTTTTCTCTGGATTTCGGTTTTTAAAGTAAGTTTGTATATACATTAGATACCTTTATGAGATATTTGGTTTGCCTCCTACTGTTTATCGCTGAGAATAGTTTCCTTGATGGATTGTTAATATGTATTGCCTGAAACAGCTGGTTTTGTTTTAACACTGATTAAACAGCCCTATATAAAGGACAATTTTGAATATAGCCTGTTACCTTTGATAAAGCTGCAAGGCGGCAGCGAAATGCTTTAGGTGGCTACTCCTGGACACTGGGTTACTATATGGGAACTTCCCCGACTTCACTGGGGACATTATCCGGATTTGGAACACCGGCACCTTTATCACCGGGACTGCAGGCCAAGGATTCCACTACTTGCGTTGGACTCTCAAGCAGACCAGAACCATCGCTTATTAGGATCCTCATCCTTGTTGCCATAAGCTGGCAATGACATTTTAATTAGCTGGACAATCATTTTCCGCCGGACCCCATTGATTTACCAGAATTGTACAGACTATTCTAGTACCCAAGTGTCCATTCAGGCATACCAATACTAGCTTCATATATTTATATGGAATCGGTATGTATGACTGCCGGACCTTAGCCTGGCGGATGAAATCTGGACGCTGGAAGGCCGGCAGATGAAGATCCCCACTGAGGTGAGTAACTACCCTAACCCTCCCCTCTCCACCCCCTAGCCCTCAGTGGTGCCTAACCCTAACCTCCCCCCTATTGCCTAGCCTCCCCCCGGGGTGCCTGACCCTAACTCCCCCTTCCCCTGGCCTAACCCTCCCGTAGGGGGTGCCTAACCCTAAGTTCCCCCGGGAGACCCTATACCTAACACCCCCCCCACACTTCCCCGCGGCCATCCGCTCCCGACGCTCGGCTTACCTACGCGATCGGTATGCCGGGCATCTGGATTTCGGCGTGGGGCTAATGATAGGCATCGGTATTTAGACGCCTATCATTAGTCCAATGCCGGGATTTCGCTGTCGGGAAGCCGGCGGTCGGCATCTCGATTGCCGGCTTCCTGACTACATACCTATTTATATATCTATGTCCATTATTGCTTGTTTTGCACATGCCAGCTGTTTTTGGGCGGGATGTACTAAGGTTGCGGTGACCATTCCGCCAGTCACCGCAACCTTACTAATCGCATGTGTACTAACATATGCGATTAGTATCGCAAAGGACAGCTCTTGCGATAAGAGTTGCCCTTTGCGAAGCAGCCCACGCCGGGTGATGGGGTCTCTGAGCCCTGGGAGCTTCCTGCTGGTCACATGTGCAGGAAGCCCCGGGCTTCTCCTCCTCCTCCCTGCACCCGGAAAAAGATTAGGAGGAGGAGGAAACGGAGGACCCAGGAGGAGTGCGGGCCAGTGACGATGGACAACAGGTGAGTGGGGGCCAGCACTGGGCGACGGCGGGGTGGCGGCAAACTGTCAGGAGCAGGGTGCGGTAAGAAACCCATAGGTTTCTATAGGGTAACGCCAGGTTTTTCTGGCGTTACCCTCTGCACCGATAAAAGTGCGGCGGGTCTTAGTACATATGGAAATGCGGTAAAAACCCAGAAAACAGGGTTTTTACCGCATTTTTCCTTTAGTACATCCCGGCCTTTATCTTTTCATTTATACTTTCTTTCTCATATGATATTAAATGATGTTTAATACTTTTTACTATTATCATTGTTTCTAGCGCTGTTTCTATTATATTGTTCCACCATATCCAGGAGACTGACCATCTCCTAATAACAGCAGCTTGGAGAAACAGCCTTGCAGTGCTCTATTTACTACCTTTAGTCATTTTCCTTCATCATATGCAGAATAAAGCCATGAGCCATTGTCTCCCTGAGAGACACACAATAACATATATTACACAGATGCTCATACAGAGAAACCAAAACAGCCTTTATTTTCGAGTAATGTAAATCCCCGCAGCTGCCTCTTATGTAAGAGACTTGAATAAGTGGCCTCAATTCCTATACACAATATACTGTCAAATCGCCAAAATCAGCCTTTAAATAATAAACTGCGCGCAGATAATTTCTTTTTCTCCTCCCGATAGAATCGGATGATGTCCTAGATATTATCAGATGTGGAAAACCTCCGCGAGTCCCCTTATTGCTGCCAGATCCAATCTGATTGTGATAATCTAATCCGAAGATCAGCTTTGTATGGGCAGTTTTACTCCGATGCTGCCTGAACCCCACTACTGACACCAATGAAGGTAACTACATCGAAGTCACTTGTGAGCCCAATGGCAACCATATAAAAGGGTCCAATGTGCCGCTCAATGGCAAAAGAAACCTCACATAGTAACATGGGATAGACAAGGCAGACAAGCCCCCGTCACCTGCTCAAATGTTTAGGGCTCAATTCCATTAGAGGTTACAATGCCAGCGATGCGTCATCTTTGCCATATATTGTACACCCTACTGTAAATCGTGTGAAATTCAGATTTTTGTATGCTCCCCTAGGGGTCACACAATCTTCATATAACTGAATTGAGGCCTTACTTCTACTTGGTAACCTTATTTGTTTTGGCAACAACGCAATAATGACGATGATTCCAGCTGTTTGTGAGGTGAAAATAGTTTAAAAATACACTTTTCTGTGTAAAGCAAACAATCACCTGGACTAATCCTTGTTTGCCATTTTTTTTGTGGCTCCTTCCTCACTACAACCTCACCGCTCTGGAAGGAGGAGGGTTAAGTCGCTGTAACCGCAAAGACTCCAAAGAAGCAATTTGCTCCTGGCTGTGATATTTCATGTTGTACGGGAACTCCATATGGAGAAGAGTAAATTCCACATTCATGGGCTGTTCATTAGGGCGCAGGGCCGTGTATCATCTGGTAAATCACAGCCTGGAAGGATGGCCCCCTCCTCAAGGTGGATGAATTAGGAGAAGCATGTTTCCGTCGGGAGGACACAGAGCAGATAATCTCCCGTTTTGTTTGCCTGCTGACGTTTTTCAGGTCTTTGTTTCTCTCAGGCGTCCATGTCTCACAATAACAAAGACTTAGAAGCACACTGCAAACATGGACTTCTAAGCCCAACGCTGCCGTTTGCTGTTCAGCCTTCAAGCGTTAATGTCTTTTAAAAGCATTGATTTCTGTAAAATGAATACATTTTGTGACGCACAGAGAAAGGTCTGTCTCTGAGTTGGGAGCAAAGCAGAAACAAGCAAGTAACTTTGTATCTGGAACAAACCATGCTGCAATGCTAGGGCTGCAAGTACATTTATTATTATTGCATGCAGGGTAAATACTGGCTGCTTCTGCATGTAGCCCACAAATGCTGGACAGCTTTATTCTTGTACTGCAATTTAGATTTGAGTTTGGACATGAACGTTACATCGGCCCCACCTGCAGTGCAGCATGGTGTTACCAAGGCGCACTGGGCCTGATTCAGCAAGGATCTCTATTGCAATCGCAATGTCATACGCAGCCTGACATCAGCACGCCCACTTTACCTTACGCACATCCGTAATACATACTTGCCTACACTCCCGGAAGTTGCGGGAGGCTCCCAATTTTTCAGGTAGCCCCCCGCACCCCCGCAAGTGTAGGCAGATCTCCCGCATCTAGCCCACTTCCTAGTAAAGCGGGCAGGATGGGGAGTTTTAATGGGGAATTTGTGGGTCTGTAGTTAGGGGTCGGGGTTAAATGACGCAAATTGCACCTTTTAGACTCGCCCCTCTCCTCTCTGACCCACGAATCGAGGGCTTTAATGGGAAAGGAGCGGGGTCTAATTATGGCTGCAGCCTGACCCCGCTCCCCGAACCGGCCAGAATCATCTCCACTCCCGGAGAGGAATTTAACAATGTCGGTAAGTATGCCGTAATACTTAGCAAGACTGAGAAACCATTGGTAACATGGAGTACCATCGCAGCATCATGCACACTCGCACAAGGTCTGACCTTACTCAGGAATTGCTAACCTCATCGCACGCAGTGAAAGCCTGAGCTGTGTATGGCATCACAGTGCCTAATTTATGCACGCCCCTGCAATGGTGTTCAAATGCCTGCATTTCGCCGACAGAGGGGTGGTCGGTGAAATGCACTTCCTGTCAGTCACTTTGCGATGGGTCTGCGCAGTCACTGCTATCGTAGTCTCGATCGCATTGGAGTGTTCGTGCATGCGCAGTATGTAACAATCGCCCGATTGCGTGTGTAATTGCAGTTGCGATCGCTACTGAATCAGGCCCACAGTTACTTGGTTTTTTTTGCTTTTTTTTTCAGGTCTGCTTCCAACTCAGAATCAGCTCCAGGATGTCCTTAGGTGATTCTTCTACCTGACTCAGTAATTGCTTTATGTGCATCTTGGAGCATTGGTATTAAGGGGTTTATTTACTAAGCAGTGTTAGGAGACAGAGTGAAAAGTGATAAGGTGCCAGCCAATCAGCTCCCAACTGTCATCAGGCTGTGTTTGAAAAATGACAGTTGGGAGCTGATTGGCTGGCACCTTATCACTTTTCACTCTGTCTCCTAACACTGCTTAGTAAATAGACCCCTAAATCTCTGTTCTCAGTGCGGCTATATGATAGGTTCCCGGTACGGCGATGACAGGAGGCCACAAATCAATGGGCACCAATCACTACTGAACATATTCAATTACTTTACTCAACTTAGATGGGATCAAGTGTGATGTCAGCATTTGTTAGAATGGGAGAACGTAACCTGCACATTCTCCAATATGGCTCCTCCAGGGATGATGCTTCATTTCCTTACCAAGTTTCTCTAATGGGTGCAGGGGGAGCCCGCACCGCAAACCCTGCACCCATATTATACTGACCTCTCCGGAGTTCAACGTCGGCGCCGGTGTCTGTACTATAAAGATGGCTGGAAAATGGCCGCCGCGGCCATTTTCCTGTCATTTGCGCATGCGCAGTACAGGAAAAATGGCCACCGCAGCCATTTTCCCGGTGACCTATAGACTTCTAGTGCCCAGAGTCTGTAAGTGTGGCGCTGACCACGCACTGCTCAGCGCGCTGCCGGACGCTGGCCGGAGAGGACAGGTCCCTGTGACTGAGACTGCACACGGGCCCCCTCCTCTCTAGAAACACCCCTGCCAAGATGGCTGCCGGTGTCAGGGTGGTAATGACGTGATTCACGTGATAATGTCCCCCCCACACCTACTTCTGTGGGGAAGAGACCTGCTGTGAAAAATAATAATTTAATAAAATAATTAATTTAATCAATACATTAATTTCTTTGGTAGTTGCTTCTGATCATGGCGTCCTGAGAGCGCTTGTGACAGTCGATCAGTTGTGTCATCCCTGCAAGAACATAGGGAACCTGCGCTGGTCACGGGTAATGCTGGCAAGGTTATCGCATATAACAAATAACATATAGGCCAAAGAGACAAAAGGGGCCTATATATCAAATAATATATAAGAAAGTATCCCCTGAATGTAACATGGGGGGACCTACATTCCCAACAGCAGTACCGGCCCCAATAGGCAGTCGGATTTACCAAGTAGCGCTGGTGGAGAAGTGATCGCGTTATCCCTTGTCCCTGCCTGTTTTTAATACATTTGGGTGACGCCTAATTTCTTATTGCTGCGAATAACGGCGATCAAAAAAAATAATAATCGGGTCTAAAACCTGATATTTAACCAATATGCCCCAAAAGCCCTATCCATACATGCACCTGACATGAAGACCTAACACAGCCTGTATGACATTAAAGCCTTTTCCCTTCCTAACATCTGGTGGATTACGCCTCACTCCTCTCCCTTCTCGCTGGTGTAATTATTGATAAGTTCTTTGTTGCGATGCCATCAGGCGATCTGCTCGCCCCTTCCTCTCCTTCCGCGTGGTACATCCCAAACCCAAAAATGGGATGTGGCCTTGTGGGAAGGGGGGGGGAGGGTATGAAAACGTGGCATTGCACCGCTCTGGGGGTGTGCATAGTGCTCTTTGAACTTCTGGGCTGCCCCCGGTGTTCACGACGGGACAGTGCCTGGAAAGCGGGATAATTGGGGGGTCTGCACTTGTTCCTCCCCTCCGGGATATCCCAGGAATTTGGCAAGTACTGCATGCTTTTGTGCAGAATATTATACAGTATTAGTTGATGAATCATTTATTACCTGATCCCCGGAGAGCAGACAAAGCTGGCCACTATGGGAAGGGGGGCGGGTTTCTATGTCATTAGGCCCCGCCCTCATCACGGCAAACTGCACAGAGAATGGGTGGGGCTTGTCATTTGCCCCCCCCCCCACTCTATGTACTTGTTACTATCTGGCAGATAAACTTATTTGCATCTATTCTTCTTATTATTATTATTAATTGTCTGACCATTTCTTTTTGCAAAGTGTTATATATGTGAGGTGTTATATAATGCTATAAGTATATGGTATTATTGCCAGTTTCAAATCAACAACATTATTTTTATTTATTTTTTTCATTAAAGTGAGGTTTATATTCTGTCTCAGTTGAGGCCAAGGACTCATTCTTGTGTGTATATTTGTTTAAACACCAGGAGAACCACAGCTATCAATACACAGCGGTGGCTGATTAGATACAGTTCGCTGGGAGCAGTAAGACTAATTACAACTAGCTCATATCTTGACCCCCCCCCCCCCCAGATGTTGTAAATCTATAACATCCCAGCATGCCCAGCGAAAGTTTTGCTATTTGGCCATGCTAAAAATGTTGCAGAGCATGCTGGGATTTGTAGTTCAACAACAGCTGGAGGGTCGCATATACTGTATACAACCCCCAGTAACAGTATACACATATCCCCCAGTATACTGTGATTATATACACCCCTCCAATACATACAAATGAAGGAGCCACCCAGGGTGCAAATATATTAAACCACACCACACTGCACCAGCACACACAGGGTTACACTGCACCAGCACACACGGGGTTACACCGCACTACACCAGCACACACAGGGTTACACCACACTGCACCAGCACACACAGGGTTACAGTGCACCAGCACACACGGGGTTACACCGCACTACACCAGCACACACAGGGTTAGAAACACTACACCAGCACACACAGGGTTACAGTGCACTGCACCAGCACACACAGGGTTACACTGCACTGCACCAGCATACACAGGGTTACAGTGCACTGCACCAGCACACACAGGGTTACACTGCACTGCACCAGCACACACACAGGGTTACACTGCACTGCACCAGCACACACACAGGGTTACACCACACTGCACCAACATACACACAAGGCTACAGTGCACTGCACCAACATACACAGGGTTACACCTCACTGCACCAGCACACACACAGGGTTACACCACACTGCACCAGCACACACAGGGTTACAGTGCACTGCACCAGAACACCCAGGGTTACACTGCACTGCACCAGTACATACAGGGTAACACCACACTACATACACAGGGTTACAGTGCACTGCACCAGCACAAACAAAGAGTTACATTGCACTGCACCAGCACACACACAGGGTTACACCACACTGCACCAACATACACACAGGGTTACAGTGCACTGCACCAACATACACACAGGGTTACAGTGCACTGCACCAACATACACACAAGGCTACAGTGCACTGCACCAACATACACAGGGTTACACCTCACTGCACCAACATACACACAGGGTTACACCGCACTGCACCAACATACACAGGGTTACACCATGCTGCACCAGCACACACAGGGTTATCCCGTTCTGCACCAACATACAAAGTGCTACATTGCACTGCACAGCGTTACACTGTATAGGTTAAACTGCATAGGGTTACACCCCACTGCACCAGCACACACAGGGTTACACCACACTGTATCGACACACACACAGGGTTACACCACACTGTACCGACACACACAGGGTTACATTGCACTGCATCAGCACACACATAGAGTTACAGTGCACTGCACCGGGAAAAACAGGTTTATACCACTTTGCACCGGCACACAGAGGGTTACACCACACTGCATATGGAGGGACAGGGTTAGATGGTATAGGTTACACTGCATAGGGCTACATACATATATAGGGTTACATACATATAGTACAGTAGGTTACGCTGAATAGGTTACACTGCACCAGCACACACAGGGTTACATCGCACTGCATACGGGACATAGGGCTGTTGTATATTCTCCCTGTGCTTGCGTGGGTCTTCTCCACTCTCCAAAAATATACTGGTAGGTTAATTGGCTCCCCACAAAATTACGCCTAGTGTGTATGTGTGTGTGTGCATGTGATAGGGAACATAGAGTGTAAGCTCCATTGGGGCAGGGAGTGATGTGAATGGCCAAATATTCTCTATAATGCGCTGCGGAATATGTGTGCGCTATATACATAATTGGTAACAAATAAAATAAATAAATACACTGTATAGGTTACACTGCATAGGGTTCACTGGCACTGCGTAGGGGGTGATCAGGAAGCAAGGGGTAGAGGCAATGAGGAGACTGGGGTGAACAGGAGGCATGGGGAGGGGGTCAATCAGGAGGTGGGAGCAATCAGGAGGCGAACAAGAGGCATGGGGAGGGGTGATTGGGAGGCAGGGGGCGACCAGGAGGCATGGGGAGGGGTGATTGGGAGGCAGGGGGTGACCAGGAGGCGTGGGGAGGGCGTGATCAGGAGTCAGGGTGTGGGGGCGGAGAGAGTTCGATTCTGGCTGCTCGGGTGTCTGCCGGCCGAGACAGTAGGCAGCACAGCAATAGCTTCTAGCTGCCAGTTTACAGGCTGTGTTTGAAAAATGACAGTTAGGAGCTGATTGGTTGGTACTGTATCTCCATCCACTTTATTTCTCTCCAAAGTTTGATAAATCTCCCCCATAATATCCAAAATCTCCAGAACTGAAGACAATATTCTAGCCGTGCTCTTACCAATGACCTATATACATACTTGCCTACCCTCCCAGAAGTCGCAGGAGGCTCCTGATTTTTCGGGTAACCCGCCGCACCCCCAAAAGGGTAGGCATTTCTCCCACACTCTGCCCACTTCCTAGTGAAGTGTGCAGAATTGGGAGAATATTACCGGGGATCGCCAAGCCTGTGCGTTTGGGGGCGATCTCATAGAATTCTATGAGAATCGCATCATTTGGCCACCGCACCCAATTTAAAATATCGGACGTTTGCGGTGAATTCTCGCGAGGCGGGGCTTAATGACACAATCCGGCTTCCCCATACCCAACTCCGCCCCCCACCTGCTTCTCCTTCCCAGGCTTCTCCCGGGGAGCATGACTATATATAACATCATCACACCTCTTCCTATCTGATTTTAATTCCTTGTCCCTATACAGCGCAGCTTCCGACTGACCAGCCCCATTGCATTGCTACACTGTCAGTCCAGCTTTAGGTCTCCTAGGATGGTAACCCCTAGATCCCTAGATCCAGCCACTGTAGCTGCCATAATACCATATTCAGCTTTCGGATTCTTTGAGAACCAAGGGCGTCATATTTCTTTTACTCGTGTCATCTGCAGAAAAGGCAAACTCTACCTTCAACACCAGTCATAATGTCAGCAGCAAATATATTAAATGTTAAACCCCCCGTACTAGGAGCAGAGTTTATCTATGCTCTTTCCCATTCAGGTGGGAGCTTAGGAAAAGCAGACGTCTTGTAAATTTACATAGTGCTCTATGTAAACAACGAACAAACTAGCAACGGGTTCTCTGAAATCCCTACGTGACTTGAGTAGACGCATAACATTTTATTAACGAGCCGTGGGACGGGGCCATTATTTCGCCAGTGTTGACATTTTTTTTCCACATTTCTCGCTGGATATTTGACGAGGGAACAGATGTGCTGCTTAAATGACAATCTAATTCTCTGCGGTGGTGCAGAGCTGTTCTGCAGGTGCTGCAGAGCCACACCAGGACCCAGCACGTGCTTGCTGCGGTCACGCCTTACCGGTATAGGTCAAACACTCGCTTCTCGTAGACGTAACTTCAATTTACAGCAGTTGACTTAATCAATAAGAAATTTCAATTACTGTATCTGCATGGCTGAGGTCAAGCCTCGGCAAATTAGCCTCAGAACTGTAGGTTGTGAATAGATTTGCAAAACCGCAACAGAAGCCCCCATGACTCCCAATGACTTTGTGTTTCTAGACATTAGCAAAAACTCTATCGTCCGCAGTTTGGAATATATACAGGATTGGTTTGACTCACTTAACATTGATCAATTCCATGGTGTCAGGCACTTGTTGACTTGTGTAACTAGCAGTGACGTTTTCAATGTTCTATCACTGTCAGGGACACTTTACTGGCGAGAGAGCTCATCTAAGTGTTTCACAGTCTAGTAGGAACTCTTAGGGCTCTATTTGTTAACATTACTTTTACTAAATTAAAGTGAAAAAGGGTGTTTTCACACCCTTTTCACATTATTTTAGTTTCACCTAAAGTTACAAAAGAGCAATTGGAGTAGAATTCATAAAATTGATACAAATTTTCGGGAGACTATGGATAAAGTAAGTGACAGAGCAGCGGCACAAACACACGGCAGTTTAAAAAAAAATATAGGACGTCTATGAAACATTACCACACAGCAGTGGCAGACAGGATGGCAGTTTAATATTATAGTAATGTCAGTCGGCAATGCCCCAAATTGTGCCAAATGTAAAGGAAAGAGGTGCAAGATGGTATTGTCCCTCCCACCCACTCTTATGTGGGATATTAAAAAGGACATAGACAGTTTAACAAACCAAGCACTTTAGCCACTAGGACTGACACTTTCGTGGCTGAACTCCTTGGTTTTTTTGGGCCCCCACAAAACATTTTTTGGAAGGACTACCTCCAATTATTAAGGAGGAGGTTGATGATGAGGGTGTTGGTGGTAGAGATTGCATGTGCTGGTAGAACTGCTGGTAGCTGATACTGGACTGCTTGTTATTAATTTACTAATTATTATAATGTCGTTAAACAAATTGCATGAACTCGCTGCAAATGACGTAACAGGGAGGAGGTGCCTAGATGGTTAACGTTCCTTCATCTGCTAACTTTTGACTTTACTAATGGAACAGATGTCTTCACAAATGTTCTCAGAATTTAGATTAAAATAATTCCACACCCAAGATGTGGCTTTTCTTGCTTTCTTTTTATCACGAGCAAGAACTGCTGCCACTGGTGGCTGATTACGCAAACAACATCCTCATCATCAACATCCTCATTAGCGTCAGATAGGATACAAATTTTCCCCTCATCCTCCTTTTGCACTTCCTCCACACTATCATCCTCATTTTCTATTATTTCACCAACTAATACTAGCACAGCCGTCATGGCGTCAGTGATCCGCTTTGAAACTGGGTGACAGCTGTTATACTTACTTCCTCTTTCAAAGGATAGTTTAATAGTCAATTGTTTTTGTAAATTACTACTAGTAGTAGTATTCTTGGTCCCTTTCTGGGATGAAGATCCACTCCCAGCAGCAGCAGCAGCAGCAGGCGTAGCACTCAAGGATCCTTCTGAGGAATCACAGATTAGAGAGGAGTCAGACATGCTTATGAAATTGGATGCAGCAGGACTACTACCGATCAGGATTGAGGATGTTGATGATGCAGGTGTTGGTGGTGGAGATTGCAGGCTCTTGGATCTAACAGAGAGAAGGGAGCAGCTAGGTGACGCTGGACTGATTGTTAGCCAAAGTTTCTGAATTTTGCAAACACTTTGGAATTTGATGAACGCGCTGCAAGTGACGTAACAGGGAGGAGGTTCCTAGATGGTTAAGGTCCTTACCTCTACTCACTCTTGCTTGGCAAACGTTACAGATGGCTTGACAACTGGATGGAAATTATTCCATACATGAGAAGTGGATTTTTTTTCATCTTTTGCCCCGAACATGACAATGGGCTTTTTCATACCATGGCCAACAACTGTTGCCTGATTTACACAAACAACATCCTTGCCATCAACATCCTCATCATCAACATCCTTATGATCTTTGTTAGCACCAACTACAGAAATATCCTCCTCATCCTCCTGGTGCAATTCCACAGAAGCATCCTCAATTTCTACATCAGCATGTTGACTTGTGCTGCTCATCCCCACATTTGCAGAGGGTACACAAATGGTGGAAGGAAGATCCTCTTCAAGTACTGTATTAGAAAGGTCAGGCTCACACATGGCAAACGCGTACACACTTGGACTCTCCTCAGGGATCTGTGACTTTTCTGAGCACACAGTTGGTTCATGTACCTTAGAGATTAACATTTTTTACACTTCTACAGGGAGAAGGGCTTACATCATCATAAGATGCAGAACCACCAGTCATAATAAAGGCCAAGGCCTTATCCTTTCCTTGCCACTTCGTGTAGTAAATGGCATATTGATAATTTTTTGTTTCTCTGCAGCTAACTTAGCTTTTAATTTTTTTTTCTTTAACACTGTAAAACATTGCTTGCTTGATTTTAGATGCCCTGACTTAAGCCCTGTATGCCCTTGGGCATTAGCTTTAGTAGATGATGTAGATGGACTAGTATTGTCATGACAGGCAGCAGCTCCAGCACTAGTATGTGGCTCCTGCTCTCCTCTCAACTGATTGTTCTCCATATCAACAAACACAAATGAAGTAGGGTACAGCACACACGTCAATTTGTACCAATTTTAAATATTACACTGCGGTATCAATATACCGTAACAAGACTTTTTCTAAGAATAACACACTGCATTTTCCACTAACAGTGTCACAAGATTTTTTAGGAAAAGAAAAGAATAACACACTGCTTTTCCACTTATAGTGTCACAATATTTTTTACAAATACACTGCGTTTCTACCAACAGCGTCACAATATTTTTTACAAATACACTGCGTTGTCCACCAACAATGTCACAATATTTTTTACAAATACACTGCGTTTCCACTAACAGTGTCATAAATACTGTCTTTGACTCTTACTGTTATTGTGCACTTTGTATGTTTGTGTATTTGAGATGCATTTTGGGATGCGTCATGCATCCCAGTACTCTTCGCATTCATGCTGACGTTAATTACGCCGGTATGCATGAACAAAAACGTAAAGGACAAGTCTCTCGGTAAGAGCTACCCTTTTCTATGACCCAGAATTCCCTCTGGTGTAATTCTACGCACGCACAGAATGACACACGCGACACGGAGGGTGCTGGGAGGGGGATCCCTCTCACATCACTCTGCAAAGAGAAGCCCATAGGCTTCTATAGGGTAACTCCATCAAAAGATGGCATTACCCTCCGTATCCAAGCCCCCATAGGCGTGCGGAGGTGCCGGCACAGGGGGTGTCGCTTCGGCAATTTCCCCTCCGCCAGGTCATGAACTACCCCCGTCCCCCCCTCCTCCGGGACATACACTTCTCACCTGGACTCACCTGGCCATCCAGGTGAGTAGTTTACGTCCCTTTGGGTGGTGTGGACAGGGTTATCCATGACCTGGAGGAGGGGGAAGTGCCGAAGTGGCACCCCCTGTGCCGGCGTCTGCGCACACACCAATGCAAGCCACGGAATGTATCACAGAGCACAGAATAATAATGTTTAATAAAACTCTAAGGGCTCTATTTATTAACATTATTTTTACTAAAATAAAGTGAAAAAGGGTGTTTTCACACCCTTTTCACATTATTTTAGTTTCACCTGTAGTTATTACAGGGCAATTGGAGTAGAATTAGTAAAATTCTACTCCAACCCCCAGTATCACTTATTTTTAGTAAAGCAGATCGCATTTCCCATAATTGTAATGGGAAATGTGATCTGTGTGCAAGTTACTAAAAATAAATTGTAAAAAAATACCGGGGGAAGCCCTGTGATAATAACGCCACCTGGAGGTGGCGTTATCCAGGGTCTCCCCCGGTTACCGGGCTCCCACTCTGCTCTAACGGAGAGAGCAGAGGCGGGAGCCGGTACCAGTAATCAGCTATGTGGTCTAAGTAGACCGCAAGCTGATTACTGTAAAAAAAAGAAAAAAAAATTAAACATTTTTTTTTTCCTTACCTGAATCCAGGGACCGGTGATCGGGCCTCCGGTGATGGCTCCTCTCCGGTCAGCTGGTCTCCCACAGTGCACTGGGGCCCGGTCATCAGGTGATCGGGTCCCAGTGCAGTATGGGAGATCACCTGATCGGGAAGCCCGGAGAAGATCACCGGAGGCCAGGAGGATGCAGGTAAGTGTAATGAAGAGAGGGGGGGTCGCGGGGGGGGGAGGGGGGGGTCGCGGGGGGTCCGTGATCGGGGGGCGGGGCTTAGCGCCGGGGGAGGGGCTTAGCGTCGGTGGGGGGGTAGTAGCGGTGGTCGGTCGGCGCATGCGCGGGCTCTTAGTCGCGGTATTTTTTCCGAAAATACCGCGACTAGAGTGCGGATGGGATCCGCAGGGACAGAGCTTTATCGCAAGCTCTGTCCCTGCAAGGGATTTATAGTAAATCCCTGTGATATTGCCTGAATTCGCAATGCGAATTCACTCGGTAATATCACACTACAATCCGCATTCAATATGCGGATTGTAGTAAATAGAGCCCATTATATTATATCTCTAAATATAAATATTGCAACTGTTTTTGTTTTATTAAAATGATGCTGTATTTATTGCTTCTTGCTGGCGGGATTTAGTCTGAGGAGTCCCCAGTCGTATCCTGGCCACACCATGGAGCAAAATGTATATATCCACCCCTACCCTCACCTAGTCACAGACTATACATTTTATAAAAATTTGAATGTACTCGTTTAGTGCGGAAATATATTCTGCAGAAAAACGACGCAAGAGTGGAACTGGAGGATTGTAGGGCCGCAACTTTGCTCTTCTGCAAAACTCGATTCATGTCATATTTTGCTGTACTTCATTCAGAAATCTAAAACCTGTACATGAAATTTTGATATTTTCCACAAGGTGGCACCAGACTGTCCTTGGAACCTACATGCTATATTACCTGCAAAAAAAATTACTTTTCATGAGACTTGCAATACGAAACGTTTAAAGGACTGCCATCATCTACCATTTAAAAAGCAGACATACCAACCATCACCAGCAATTAACATGGAGTAGACAGAATGTACACAGACAGCAAGTACACGCTACTACTTAGATTATAGTACTATTTACTTAGGAAGGAGCATTCCAGTTAGTTGCAGTGAGACAGGAATGTCTGTCTTAGGGATATTACAGGTTTCTAAAATGAATGCAGACATTCCAACTTTAATGTGGCAACGGCTGGAACATGCTCCACTATGGCTGGAAGCCAGCGCTTCATGTGACCCAGTTCCTAAGAACACCAGTCGGTGGCCAATGTGAAGAGTCCCAGAGTGTCTTAAATTTTGGCTCAATTAGGGGATGTGATCACAACATAATTTATTATTTATTATTATTTATTAACAGTTTCTTATATAGCGCAGCATATTCTGTTGCGCTTTACAAATGGAAACAACATTAATAGAGCAACACTGGACAGTAACACAGACTAGGGCCCTGCTCGCAAGCTTACAATCTATAGGGAAATAGGTGTTGATACACAAGGATAGGTGCTACATACTGCAAATTGGTCCAGCCAGATTGCAGAGGATATTGTTGGCCTGTATTTTCCAGTCACACAGGAAAGTTGGCCAAGGTCAGGAGGATGTGAAATTGAAGAAAATATGTGATGTGTGTATACTGTAGGAAGGGAGTTAGATAGGGAAGCTATGACGTTATGTGGGCGGTCCTGGAATCTGATAAGCTTGTCTGAAGAGGTGAGTTTTCAGAGAACGCTTGAATGTTTGGAGACTAGCGGAAAGTCTTATTGTGCATGGGAGGGCATTCCACAGGCTGGGAGCAGCCGAAAAGAGTCCTTTAACCGTGCATGGGAACAACTAATGTGAGTGGATGAGAGACGCAGATCTTGTGCAGAGCGGAGAGGTCGGGTTGGAAGATATTATGAGATAAGTGAAGAGATGTATGTTGGTGTGGTTTGGTTAATAGCTTTATGTGTGAGTGTAAATATTTTGTATTGAATACGGTAGAAGACTGGCAGCCAATGGAGGTACTGACAGAGCGGATCAGCAGACAATGAATGTTTGGTGAGGAAGATCAGCCTCGCAGCTGCATTCAAAATGGATTGTAGCAGCAAGAGTCCGTTTTGGGGAAGACCAGTAAGGAGACTATTGCAGTAGTCAATGCGGGAAATAATGAGTGCACGTATTAGATTTTGCAGTGTCTTGTGTAAAATAAGGTCGAATTTTGGATATGTTTTTTAGATGTATGTAACATAATTTTGAGACAGTTTGAATGTGGGGAACAAAGGACAGTTCAGAGTCAAGGATGACACCTAAGCAGCGAGCTTGTGGGGTGAGGTTGATTGTAGAGTTGTCAACAGTGATAGAAATATCAGGTTGGTAACTACTATTGACCGGTGGAAATATAATTAATTCTGTTTTGGATATATTAAGTTTGAGGTGGCGAGATGACAACCAAGATGAAATGGCAGAAAGACATCCAGTGACACGGACCAATACAGATGGTGATGAATCTGGGGAGGATAGGTAGATTTGAGTATCTGATTCTTGCACTGAACTTGTTCCAACGTGTAAACGTTCGGCGCAAGAATCATATACTTTATGTTTTTGTTTTGTTATGATTTGACAGGATTTTGGTGACTTGTCTATAATTATAGTTTGCTGCCTTATTTGTTGCGCCCAGGTGTAGTTACATTTTTATATCATTTATAGATTTGAGTATCGTCCACGGACACATGATACTGAAAACCAAAAGAGCTGATTAGTTTACCAAGACGTGGTATAGACTGAGAAAAGCAGAGGACCTAAGACTGAGCCTTACAGTACTCCAACTGATAGAGGTAGCGAAGAGGAGGCAGAATCAGAAAAGCGAACAGTGAAAGAACAATTAGATAGGTAGGATGAGAACCAAGAAAGGGCTGTCCTGAAGACCTGGGGATTGTAGTATTTGTATGAGAATAGAGCGGTCAACAGTGTCAAAGGCAGCAGAGAGCTCTAGAAGAATAAAGAGTGAGTAATGGCCTTTAGCCTTGGTAGTGACCAGATCATTTACTATCTTAGTCAGTGCTGTCTCTGTGGAGTGTTTGGAATGAAAGCCGGACTGAAGTGAATAAGTTGTGCGAGTTAAGAAAGTGTGTGAGGCGGGTGTAGGCAAGTCTCTTCAGTAACTTGGAAGGGCATGGGAGCTGGGACGGTAATTTGAGAGAAAGTTAGTGTCAGAATTTTGTTTTTTCAAAATGGGAGTAATCACTGCATGCTTGAACAGTGTTAGAAAGATACCAGTAGAGAAAGAGAGATTACAGATTTAGTTAAGGGTGGGATGAGCACAGGAGACAGAGCTTTACCATTTTGCGAGGGTATAGGATCCAGAAGAGAGGAAGTAGAGTAGGTGGATGAGAAGAGTGTAGAGACTTTATTTTCTTGTGTGGGGTCAAATGAAGAGAATGTGCCAGAGGCTTCAGGTAGGGAATTGAGCAGGTCTCTGGCTGGGGAAGAGCCCACCATTTCATTTCGGATATTATCAATCTTGTCCTTGAAATAGGAAGCAAGATCTTGTGCACTGATAGTTACAGGTGAGTTGGGTGAGGGAGGGGTAAGAAGTGATTTAAATGTATAAAAAAGTCGCTTGGGGTTAGAGGCTTGGGCAGAGATGAGAGATTGGAAATATGTTTGTTTGGCAGTGTCCAGCGCATAACGATAAGAGTGGTAAACAGCCTTATATGTTAGGAAGTCACTTGGATTACGAGATTTATGCCACTGACTTTCTACTTTACGTTTTTGTAGGTGTCTTGTTAAGTTAGAATGCCACGGTTGATGTCTAAGTCTACGTGGAGTGTGGTAGCTGGAGCCACTTGTGATACAGCAGTCTCAGGAGAAGTGAGTGCAGAAATTGATGAGTATAATTGTTGTAGAGAGGTGGCTAGTTGTTGAAAATTAATAGCATTAATATCTCTGCTGGTTTGAGGTGGCTTGGTTGATTTGATTGACAAAGAGGTTGATGTAATGGAGGAGAGTGTGAAGGTGATCAGGTTGTGATCTCAGAGAGGGAAAGGAGTATTAGTGAAATTAGAAACTGAGCATAGTCTGGTGAATACAAGATCAAGGCAGTGGCCATCCTGATGAGTAGAGGAGTCAGTCCATTGGGAGAGGCCAAGGAGAGTAGGTTATAGAGAAAAGTTTGGAGTCATGAGGAGATTGTGGACTGTCAATAGGGATATTGAAATCACCCATAATGATGGTGGAGATGTGTGAGGATAGGAAGTGAGGGAGCCAGGCTGAAAAATGTTCCAGAAATTGATTGGATGGTCCAGGTGGGCGAAAGATAGCAGCAACTCGCATAGAGAAAAGGGTGAAAGTCCTGATAGAATGTACTTCAAACGATGTAAATGTGAGTGATGGTACCTGTGGGAGAACTGTGTATGTAAAAGATTGTGACAGTAATATTCCTACTCCACCTCCTTTACTATTGCCAGGCCTGGAGGTGTGTGAAGTGTAGGCCACTGTGTGAGAGTGCTGCAGGGGAGGCAGTGTCTGATTGTGTGAGCCATGTTTCTGTTATTGCCAGAAGGTTGAGGTTATATGAAATATAGAAGTCATGGATGGATGTTAGCTTATTGCAGAAAGAGCGTGCATTCCATAAGGCACATTTTAGTGGATTGGAGGGTGTTGGTAGGCATGTGATGTGTCTGAGGTTTGCTGGATTTATAATCCATTGTGAGTGGGTAGGGTCTGGATGTTGTGATATTTTATGGCGACAAGTTGAGTGTGTTATTGTCAGTTTATATACGGCAAATAAGTAAAAAGCTCATGTGTGTTCACAAGAAGGGAGTAGATTATTGAGTATCGAGGCTGCAATGTGTACAGAGGGGTGAGGGAGAGGGAGAGTGAAGAATGTAACAGCCTGCTGCAGCTTCAGACAGGAGCTGGACCATGGCCCCACTCATCCCATGAATACACCATCAGTTCTGTTTATATTTTCCAACACCTAATGTCTCGTATGGGGATGACGGAAGAGAGAAAATTACCATTACCCTACCCTTACCTTACATATGAGTGAGAATAATTAAATAAAATATAGTCCTACTATTTGTTAGAGATACTCTCCTCGATAGTATATATCACCTATATTATTGGTTGAAGTTATTGATCTTTGCGAGGTCAGACATATGCAGTCTTCTGTCTATCCCTCATCCCACCCCACTATCACCACACAGCATCCCGCCATCTCTCCGGTTATAACATATTTCCCTATGAAACGCGTCAATGCTCCCATGCCCCCATAATAAGGCTGGGGCCGTTATCCCTATCCCTACATCCCTTCTCTCCCACCTGGACCTTTTTCCTCCCCTGAGCTACCTGATGTCATTTATTTATTTCCAGTATTTCTATGAAAATCAGCACCCAAAATGGAAAAGTGGATTTTTTTAAAAAAAACAATGGCGTATTTCTTACTGTCCATGTACGTTCAGAAACTAAACGTATAGATTCCATAACACGTCCATCTCTGTGCGTCTGAATAGCCACTTTTAGATGGCGTTAGCTGCGGGGGCATATCAACTTCTCAACTTCTCTTACAACATACAGAAAACTTACTGGTCACAACTTTTTAGAAGACAACTTTTTTCATCTCTGTTTTCCTTTAAAAAAGAAAAAGAAAAAGAAAAAGCACAATAAATCGAGCTACCGTTCTTTATAAGTTGTTTAATATAGAAGCAATAAGGCTGGATATCAATATTGTGTCAAGAACCCTCTTCACGGACTATTAGTCATTTTTAAAAACATAATTACTATTGACTGTTCGGCTGAACAACAATTAATAAACAGCTGAGCATGATACATGGTGAGAGGTATAGGAAATTGATGGGGAGATTCCATGTCTGGAATACTGAGCGCCACAATAAAGCCACCGTGATGATGATTTAAGATGTTAATGCTGGAGCTCATCACCTTCCATTGATTCATATTTCAGAGAGAGATACTTATCAGTAATAATATAATATATATTTGTACACGCCACCGGCTATCTGCTGCTAGCCAATCACATGGCAGTGCAATGCTTCTTAGTATTGCCGTGCAGAATGGCAGGTACTGTATACTAGACGCAACCATCCGCAATAACAGCGACACTCTCCCTGATATACCTAAAGGAACACATAGGGGTAAATTTACTAAGAATCGAGTCTGATCAAGTTTTTTTTTCTTTCAACTCGATTAGCATCGCCGAAACTTGTGTGATTTGAGGCTCCTGAAACTAAGGGCCTGATTCAGACCCACTCGCGAGCGGCTGTCCGCTCGCAAGTGGGTCGATGTTATGGACTGAGCATGCGCACGACGGAGGGAGCTCCGTCGTGCGCATGCGCCAGACGCGACGAGCGAAGGAAAGTCCTTCGCTCGTTGTGTCCGATCAAAGGGGACGTGCTGTCAATGTTGATTGACAGCACGCCCCCTTTGGTGGGCGTGCCGGGGGCGTGCCTCACTGATGGGGGCGTTCCCACGGGAACGCCTCCCGTCAGAAGCCGGCCCACTGACATCACTAGTGATGTCAGTGGGAGTGATTTTGGCTCTGATAGAGCCAAAATCACTCCGGAGCTTGCGGTTGAAAACCTCAACCGCAGGCTCCGGCTCGCAAATTCGATGGTCGCGATGGTCTCGACCATCGCGACCATCACAATGCACGCTCGTATAGCCTGTGGGTGATGACCCACAGCTATACGAGCGTCCTGGAGGACGCTCCATGAAAATGGAGCCCGGCCCTCATTCAGAGCGTGCGCTCTGCTCAGAGCGTACGGCTCTGTATGAGGGCCTAAGTTACTAAGAAGTGAGTTTAGCTGAGAGTGAGATGGCCGACGGTGAAGCAGATGGAGATATCTCCCCCGAGTAGCAAGTTTTGAAGTAGATTACTCACCTAACTCTGCCTAACTCTCCTGAACAAGCAGCCTGCACATATCAGTGATACATATGAAGGCTGCTTGTGTGTTGTACCTGTAAAAAACAGGTTAAATGTAAAGAAAAATTATGTAGGGTTCCCCCCAAAAGCATAACCAGCCACGGACTGCTCAGCCAGTCCTGGTTCCTACAATTATGGGGTAGGGTTCCCCCGTAATTTAGGAACCAGCACGTGGCTGCAGGTCCAGTCCTGGTTATAAATATAGAGGGGAAAAATGCATAGGGGTCCCCCTATATTTAAAACCAGCACTGGACCCAAACCGACTGGGGTGACATGCTGCAGCAAGGAGACCCTATCACCGGGGCTCCATGGCCAAAGCATTCACACCCCAAGCTGGTCAGCCCAAGCCGGGGATCTCAGGGGAGGTAGGGTAGCACTTCCAAGTCTGACTCAACAGTGCTACTGCAGCACACAGCATCATGTGCTGGGCTGCTGTGATGTAAGAGGGGGGGAGCGGTGCCGGACTCGGGCCCACACCGGGCCCCTACCCGCTCCCCCCCTCTCAGCTCCCCTGACTGCATGTGCATAAGCATTGGTTCAACCACGAGCCACCTCCAGCGGAAGGAGCTGGACAGAGGTGGAGGATCTCTCTTCGCAACCTGGGACTCCTTCCCATAGAAAGAAGCTGTGGTGCGGGAACAAACACCATCTTAAGACGGTGTCATTTCCCACAGTCAAACTCCAAAAATATATTATTTTTGGAGTTTGATTAATGTTGGTCCCCATACTAATGTATGGGGACAGCAGGCCACATCGTGGCTAAAAAGTAAGCAGGATATCTCTTGCATTACCTTTATAATGAATAGGCCTCATACTTCATTTACACAAAAGTAGGTGAACTGAATATGTTAATTTTCACCTGTTTTTGTAAAATTAAGTGATGATAAATGGACCTCAGAATCTTATTCATTTAGACTACAGAACTAGCCCCTCCCACTCTGTGCATATAATGAATGACTCCCTAGACGCCATTACTGAACAGCTATATATAACAGTAATAGCTCACAGGCTGGAGGTAGTGGGTACGACAATGCGTTTGAATCTTAAATCATGTGATTTATGTCTTATGTGTTGTTCCATACTATTGTATGCAGCATTGTATAGTGTTTTGTAAAGTTTGAAAAGATATCTGGCTGAAGGGACAGGGGGCGCTGCATGGCAGTACAATCCACCACTAATAAACTATGTTCCCATTCCCCTCCCTCATTCCGACTGATAAATCACCTATTAACTGTCCTGACAGTGCATGTTTCCCAGATCATCTAGCTGGAGCACAGGTGTGGTAATTGACTAATACAATAGAGCTACAGGTTGCACTAATTATTCCTGAGGTCACCTTGAAAACATGCACTGTTAGGGCTCCATGAGGACCAAGCTTCAGCATCACTGTTTTAGACCAATATTTGGAAGGTGTGGATGGCTTCAGCTTTTGGCTGTTTAACCACTTGCCTGGCACGGTCGTATCTGATACAACTAGTCAGAAGTGCCCACTAGGCAGCTGCGGGAAGCTAATCTTCCCACAGCCGCCGATGTCAGAGGGACCTGCTGGTCCCTCTGCTTCCTCAGATTCCCCGCCAGTGTGTCCCGATCACTGCTGACCACAGTGATCGAGCACCCAGCATGACCCCCTCCCGGCAGCCTGTTTTCAATAGAAGAAAGCAGCAGCTGTGGCTCCCGATAGCCACAGCTGTTGCCGGCGTGAACCCCCTCCCAGCACAGATTCCCGTGCCTGACAGCCGGCCTGTCCACCATCTCCACCAGCTCTGTCCACGGCCGCTCCCACCCCTTCCATCCCGGTGCGGCTGATGCTTCTCTACAGTACTTGTTCCCCTGCGCGGCTGCCAGTGTTCTTTCCATGGCCCCTCCTTCCGGCTACAACTCCGCCCCTGTCAGTCCACCATGTCCTGATCGGACATTTATTTTGTATTAAAAAAATGGCACTATACGGACCAGCACATCCTCCCAATGCTGGCACCCTTCATGCCTCACAGAACTGCAAACAAAAAGTATGGTGGTCGCTCGCATCAGCTTAATGACATAGCACAGGTGCTTGTAAAGGGTGGGGTTTACACTGAACCACAGAAAAAAAAGGGATTTTCCCTCCAGCTCACTGCAGCAATATCAACAAAAATACTTGAATCCTACATAATAATAGAGATTCAGAGGTTTCTGGGGTACCTCCTAGGTGAGTCAGCTCTCGGCTTATACATGTGCTGTTATCATGCAGTACATTAATTTGTAATTATATGAACCAGAGTGGGTGCTACTATTAGGTAGCAACAATTATTTTGGGGTGAGCGTTTGGGCGTGGGGCCCCTGAGTTGCTCTGGCTGGACCTTTTTCAGGGCATCACCACTTAATTCACATAGATATTTTTTCATCACCTTTATATTTGTCTATTATTTATGTCATTTTAATTCTTTCTCATTATATAAACACTATTGATTTATCTTTACACATCTATACTTTACACTTCACTATCACCTTTTTTCCCCTTTTCGTGTGATGCCCTGGGGATGGTCCTTGGCTAGAATCTTTTGGGGTTCCCTGCGCCTCGGACGTGAACCCCATAATGTTAGGGACACCGGAATAGAGGAGCCTTGACGTTGGCCCGGCGCTTATTCATATATTTGCAAATGTATGTAACTAATACCTCTGAATTTCTATTATTATGTAGGATTCAAGTATTTTTGTTGATATTGCTGCAGTGTGCTGGAGGGAAAATACCTTTTTTTTTCTTTCTTTTTTTTCTGCGGTTCAGTGTAAACCCCGCCCTTTACAAGCACCTGTGCAATGTCATTTAAGCTGATGTGAGCGACACCATACTTTTTATTTGCATTAATATGTTGCCAGCATGGATGGCGTAATGGTTAGCATTACTCGGTTTGATTCGAACTGTCGAAGCTGAATAATTGGCTGAGACAAGTTCAGTTTAAAATTTAATCGCGGTGACGCCATCTTGTGACTGGCCGCAAGACGCCATCTTGAAAATGATAAACTCACATTTTAGTACATGTGGCGATGATACTATTAGCACCATGCGATTGCATTTTTCACCATTTCTCATACACACATTAATACGCACAATTGCGCTGTTAACTAGTCGCATATTAGCGAATACATAGGACTTTGTATGAAACCGCTGTTTTATTAGTTTTATGCGCACGCATCCGCCCCAAGTTAACTAGCGTCCTTATATCAAACCGTCATTATCCACACATTACATATTCACACATAAGGTTCAATAAGCTTTAAAGTGTATGATTTAAGTTGGGTCAGTTAGTTTAAATGCTGAGAAATAAAGAGATTTGATAACTAAGGTATTATACATGCTAAACAAGTCGTGTTTGGTCTTGTACTGATGCGTACTCTTTTTACAGTATTCCGGTGTTATCGGTGGGGAGGTCGCATCATGCAAACTCAAGTTATGGATCGCAGAGCCTACAAGCAACAAAATTTATATTTCAGGAACAACTGTTAGGATGTTGCAGGGGGCGTGAAGAGAAAGATCCCCAGCTGTTAGAGGCAGGGAGAGTATATTTGAACCAGCCTGTTAAATGTGCTGTAACAGATGCTTCTCCCCTGGGAACCAATGACATCAGCAACTAACTTCCCTATTGTTATTATTCTGGGGGGGTATAAATATGTGTGCACGAACGCTGGTTCTCAGTCTTCGTGCTGAACGCTGTATGACTAGGGGTCTCTTGCTGATGCCTATCTACGGGTCCGGAAGCGCCTGCGTATGTATACTGTACTTGGGTCTGTATAATTTTCCTTTTGCACCTAAATTGTGTCTAGATCAATTGCGTGTAACTGTCTGAACTTTTACCTGAATAACACTTGTGCTTTGGAACCACAGATTCCACGTCTAAGTCTTTATTTGTGGTATGACTGCGTACGCAAATTAGCATCATCCTTAGAAGGTATAGGCAGGATATTAGAAGGTATAGGCAGGACATTAGAAGGTATAGGAAGGTGTGTATAGAGGTTCTGATCCAGTATCGTTAGAACCACAGCCCTAACTGTGTGGAGTTTGTATATTCTCCCCGTGCTTGTATGGGTTTCCTCCCACAACCCAAAAATATACTGGCAGGTTAATTGGCCCCCAACAACCAAGTTAACTCTACTGTGAGCATGTGGTAGGGAAAATAGAGTGTAAGCTCGACTGGGGCAGGGACTGATGTGAATGGTCAAATATTCTCTGTAAAGCGCTGCGGAATATGTGTGCGCTATATATATAACTGGTAATAGTAATAATAATAATGATACACTGGTTGTAGAGAACACAATAGTCTCTCTGTAGTATAACACTTATTTAATAAAGATAACAGGTTTGCATAGAACAGAGGGCATATAAACCTCTATACAGGGATGGATGGGTTAATAAAGTGATAGGAGGGGTAATTTAGGATTGACAGTTGTTAAGTCACAGAGATAGGTTGTTTGTTGTTAAGAGGGAGTGGTTACTTGGAGTATGTGTAATGTCTGTAGGATATTCTGCCTCTTTGATTCTGATCTCCGCCCTCCCTTCCCTATTGTGTCTTGTGTTAGCTTTATTTCATGGCGGGAAAGACCGGCAATCTGTATAGCGTCCATATTGCTGCAGTAGTAGCAGTGCACACCCCTTCATGCACGTGTTAGGCTGACTTCACCCTACTGGGGTCAGCAGCACCTCTCATCCGGGTGGGCCAAAATGGTGCATCGGTATGGGTGTTGGATATCGTCTCACTTGCTATAAAGGGAGAGTGGCCCTTGCAAGTATTTTATATCTCACTTACCATTAACTGGGATATTGGCCCTGGTAAGTGGGGGACATCTTTTGCCTAAGTCAAGTGGGCGCCGATGATTGGCCGTTCTTTCCTCTGCCACCATACTCATTATTGTAAATAAAGCTGACCTATTATTTTTGAATGGCATTAACTTTGTCTGTGTCTTTATTTTGAGAAATATGGTTTTAAAGAACGTCTGGTTACATCCATCATCTGACAATAGAGTTTATGGTCCTTGGTAACCAAGCATTAGCAGTGAGAGAATGAGCTTCCAGAGCTAATATAAGATGGACAGTTAGGGGTTCTCCAATTGCATCGGTGGCTGCAGTATGCAATGGTAAATAACCTCTTACTTACCGCTAACTCTTCGGACAAAGTTTTTGTTTTTTAAGTACAAGTATTATCAGATAATAACTCTAACTGTCATCCACCCTAAAAAAAGCTTGGTAACCCGTCACTCACGCTTCCTACGTTTGTATCTCCAGAGGGAAAGTTCACGGCTCCGCCGCAGCTGTTCAATGGCGCAATTTCCGGGATCCTGGGACGTGCCCAGCACTTTTGCTCCCATCCCATCTCCCATCCTCCCCAACCTCTGCGCACACCGGTGTCACTTCCCGCAGCTCCCTTCTACCCATATGCATGGTACACAGCTGAGTAGGGCGCCATATAGTGGAGGGCGTCTCAGCTGCGACCATGCGGGCAGACTGTGTCTCTGTGACACAGCTGCACCGCGCGTGTATCGCTGACCAGACGGAGTGCGGTCAGCAATACACAGTGATTGACAAACACACAGCGGCCGGCAACGGCTGCTGTGTGTTTGTTTTAATTGGCAGCCAATGAGAGTCTGTCACGCTCTCATTGGCTGCTGCGCCCACTGCCGGAGCCGGGCTGGAGCTCACTCATGAGCTCCATCTTCCAGCTCCCGCAGTGGGTAATGGGAGAGGTGTCATGACCTCTCTCCCATAATGCAGAGCGGCCCAGCCCGGGAGGACGGACGGAGGAGCGGATGGCGGTGGCAGGAGCAGGAGCCGAAGCGAGGATTCAGGTAAGTGTTTTTTTAAATTTTTATTACGTGTGTGTCTACAAGGGGGGACTACTACTAGGGGCACTACAAGGGGGGCTACTACTGGGGCACTGCATAGGGGGGACTACTACTAGGGGCACTACAAGGGGGGACTACTACTAGGGGCACTACAAGGGGGACTACTACTGGGGCACTGCATAGGGAGGACTACTACTAGGGGCACTACAAGGGGGGACTACTACTAGGGGCACTACAAGGGGGGCTACTACTGGGGCACTGCATAGGGGGGACTACTACTAGGGGCACTACAAGGGGGGCTACTACTGGGGCACTGCATAGGGGGGACTACTACTGGGGGCACTACAAGGGGGGCTACTACTGGGGCACTGCATAGGGGGGACTACTACTGGGGGCACTACAAGGGGGGCTACTACTAGGGGCACTACAAGGGGGCTACTACTAGGGGCACTACAAGGGGGGACTACTACTAGGGGCACTACAAGGGGGGCTACTACTGGGGCACTGCATAGGGGGGACTACTACTGGGGGCATTATATAAGGGGCTTACTACTGGGGGCACAAGGGGCACTACACAGGGGGGACCACTATTGGGGGCACTGTAAAAGGGGAACTGCATAGGGGGGCACTATATAAGAGGCTTACTACCGGGGGCACAAGGAACACTGCATAGGGGGGCACTACAGGGGGCACTATATAAGGGGCACTACTGGGAGACTGCATAAGGGGGGACCACTCCTGGGGCACAAGGGGTACTGCACAGGGGAGACAAGTACTGGGGGCACTGTATAAGGGGCACTGCATAGGGGGTATCACTACTGGGGGCTTGCATAAGGGCGACCACTACTGGGGGCAATGTATAAGGGGCACTACTTGGGGCCTGCATAAGAGGGACCACTACTGGGGGCATTGCATACTGGGGGTACTGTATAAGGGGCACTACTTGGGGCCTGCATAAGAGGGACCACTACTGGGGGATTTGCATACTGGGGGTACTGTGTAAGGGGCACTACTGGGGGGGACTGCATTAAGGTGCATATGGAATGGAAAGGACTGTTCCCAGAGTGATGAGAAAGGGGCGTGTGTCACGGTTATGACTTTTTCCATGAGACCACGGCCCCTTAATATGTTTGGTGTTTGGGCACGCGCAACAATATGCCTGGGGGCACCAAAAAATATACTCGCTTACCAAACTATTTGGGCTAGGGCCGGCCCTGCCGAGGATATATTTCTCAAATGCATTGACTTGGGGTTAAGGTGGTGACTGTCAAGGTGGCAGACCAGTCCCCTTAAATCATGACAGCTGGGAGATATGGGATACAGATAGGTGCTCTGTAACCCCCCACGGTAAATGTGCCGAGAGTGATCCAGTAAAACTGAACGCTTTCTGAATTTGATTGTGGGTACTAACGCCATCAGCTCCCAGAGCCCCGGAGGTCTCGGTTGCGAAGATGGATCGGTTTGGATCGTTCTGCTCCCTTCAGCTTTGCACCCCCTCTGGCAGTGTGTATGTGTACAGCCGGCAGATTGTAACTACTAGGGACGGAATTAGTAATGTTAGTACTCGCGGGGATACCTGCTGTACGGAGCAGCTGTTCCTGCATCGGATAGTATTTAATCTGTCTCTGCAACTTGCCGTGAGTGGTATACATAATTTATGGAGGGGGGGCAGATAGGGCATATTGATAAATGTACCACTGGGACTGTTACAATTTCCAAATGGAGCATAATAATCTGCAGGTTGTGTGTGTACAGTATGTGTGAGATTTGAACTGCATGCAAATTGGACAATCCTGATATATCCAGAATATACCGTTTGGCCTTTATACAGCACCAATCCAGCCGTGCTCAGAATAACAGTGATACACTAGATAACAGACTGGAAATGTCAACACTTCTACTGATATTTTAAAAGCTGTAAAACCACCTAGTACAAAATGAAGTCGTGGGCCTGAGAGCTGCTCGGCCACACTCAGGAGCATCACTCTGTAACAAGATCACAGCCATATCTTCTAAAGCACCGTAGCCATCAGAAGACGACACACTGTAAGGAGGTCACAGTACATAAATAATGTAGACTGGATATAAAGGTATTGCTGCTTTGGTTACATGTCTTGTATGTTTCAGGTGTGAATGTTAAAGTAGAAGAAACTGAGGTCATCAGATGAGTCGCTCTATGCAAATGGTTATACAGGGGTCTAGTTACTAAGCAGTGTTGGGAGACAGAGTGAAAAGTGATAAGGTGCCAGCCAATCAGCTCCTAACTGTCATTTTTCAAACACAGCCTGTGAGATGGCAGTTGGGAGCTGATTGGCTGGTACCTTATCACTTTTCACTCTGTCTCCCAACACTGCTTAGTAACTAGACCCCACAGATACTTAACACAAACCCTCGGTACTCACCCAAACCTCATTACTCAGCAGAGACTGCACACAGAATGCACCCAGCAGGGACTGTACACCGAATGCACTCAGCAGGGACTGTACACCGAATGCACTCAGCAGGGACTGTACACAGAATGCCCTCAGCAGGGACTGTACACAGAATGCCCTCAGCAGGGACTGTACACCGAATGCCCTCAGCAGGGACTGTACACCGAATGCCCTCAGCAGGGACTTACACAGAATGCCCTCAGCAGGGACTGTACACAGAATGCCCTCAGCAGGGACTGTACACAGAATGCCCTCAGCAGGGAAAGTACACAGAATGCCCTCAGCAGGGACTGTACACAGAATGCACTCAGCAGGGACTGTACACAGAATGCCCTCAGCAGGGACTGTACACAGAATGCACTCAGCAGGGACTGTACAGAATGCACTCAGCAGGGACTGTACAGAATGCCCTCAGCAGGGACTATACACAGAATGCCCTCAGCAGGGACTGTACACAGAATGCCCTCAGCAGGGACTATACACAGAATGCCCTCAGCAGGGACTGTACACAGACTGCCCTCAGCAGGGACTGTACAGAATGCACTCAGCAGGGACTGTACAGAATGTCCAGGTTACAGCACTACATCTAATAGTGAGCTTAGAATACTTACAATTTTCAGATGGGACAGGAGCCTCATGACATCAGCCATGTCTGCTAATATGAGCAGGCGGGTAACAGCGGACAGCAGCGCTCGGGCAGCTCGCACCATGGTGCCGCGCTTCACCGATGAGCAAGGGTCATCTGCAAATTCTGAGGAGGCAATCCGCATGGTGTCTCCTGTAATGAAGAAAAGAAAAGGTGACATTTCTGGGATAAGCAACGTTCTCATACCGCCGGCACTGGGCTCACATATGGCGGAATCTGTTATTATTTATACAGATAATTTAATTCTCTGTAATAATAAACCTACAAATGTTTAGTTCCGCTCTTGCTGCAATGTGCATGTGATTTCAGTACAACTACGCTGCTTGTGTACGTATCTACCTGCATGACCTGGTAACCCTAGTTAGAGTAAATGCCTCTTAAAATAATTTGTGCATCATCGCCAATAAATCTCTGAGAATGATGTCTCTTAACAGGCTATTTATCAAGTCGTGTTTTCATAAAATTATGTAGACTACGTAGTTTCTGCAAGATTGTATGAATTGTATGAATTGTTGCTCTGTACTAATAGCACAATGCAGGAGATTTCACAGTGGTTCAAGGGAAACTGACACTGGGAAATGCTGGGGAAGTAGCTCGCAGGTTCAGTTTAGTACATAGCAGGGTTATTTTCATTCAAAATGAAAATATCCGTCGCGATACAGAGGGCCTCATTCAGAGGCGGTCGGAGGATGCAAGCAGTCGCTCAGAAACTGGGCGGCTGCTTGCATCCTGACCGCCCGCCTCTGTTTCGGTCGTTAGGCTGTGGGTTTACACCCACAGCTCTAACGACCGCTAGGGTGATGGTCTCTGACCATCGCGACCATCGGGGCTTACGACGAGACCCTAGGGTAGGGTCTCACTTGTCGTAAGCCCCGGAGAGCTTCTGGCTCTGTCAGAGCCGGAAGCTCTCCACTGACATCACTAGTGATGTCAGTGGGGCCTCCCCCAAACGGCAGGCGTTCCCATGGGAACGCCTCCGTTTGGGCTGCCACCCCCCCAGCCCGCCTTCCAAACAATCAACATCGACAGCTCGCCCCCTTTGGAAAGAGACCCGCTACGACCGGCTCCCTCGTGCGCATGCGCGCTTGACAAACATCGAGGCGGCCGTGCGGTCGTAGACCGTACGGCCGCCTCTGAATGAAGGCCAGAGTGTAAATAATGGCGGCAGTGCCGAGATTATTAATACATACAGTATGCCCCTTTAGATTTAGAATTATACACAAAATTATCACCATAAAGTATATTTTGCAGGTGATACTGTGAAACCCAATAACATTGGTTTTTTTATGTCTTTTTATGATTTATGTACTTTATAAAGAAAAGTTTTACCAGAAAAATACATCTACCATCATTATATGCATTATATTAACTAAAGAAAAAAATAAAAACTAAATAGCAAAATGCTCGATCATAATATCTATCTATCTATCTATCTATCTATCTATCTATCTATCTATCTATCTATCTATCTATCTATCTATCCATTGCTTAAAGTGGTCCTAGAGACATGGTGGAACTCACTCCCCCCCCCCAGATTTTTTAATAAAGAGACAATGCGCGCCACAAAAAGGGGTGTGGTCTCAAAAAAGGGTCATAGTCTCAAAAGGGGCGTGGACACAATAGTATCCCTAATTCAAATTACACCACACAGTAGCACAGTCTTATTCACACTACCCTGCACATAGTGCCCGATTCACATTACAAAACATAGTAGTGTCCCTTATTCATGTTATGACACACAGTAGTGCCCCTTTTACACAATGCCCACATTAGTGCCCCTAATACACATAATGCCCACAGTAGTAGTGTCCCTTATATAATGCCCACAGCAGTAGTGCCAATTACACATAATGCCCACAGCAATAGTGTCCCTCAGGGCCGCAGCTAGGGTAGTGCGGCCGGTACCATCGCACAGGGCACCACAGGTCAGGGGGCGCTGTTTGGGCCTGTCAAATTCTGTTTATTATCATTCTTGCTTGTAGCTTCCTCTTATTTCATCCCCAGCATCTCCTGGTATCTCTTTTCTCTTCCTTGACGCTTCCCCATGAAGCCATGGCCCTTTTTTGGGTGCATTATGTCCCTTTGAAAAATGAGGGGGGCGCCAATGCTCTTTCTGGCACAGGGCACCAAAAAGTCTAGTTACGGCTCTGGTGCCCCTTGTGCAATGCCCACTGTAGTGGTAGTGTCCCTTATGCAGTGCCCACAGTGGTAGTCCGGGTCACATGTCTGAAGTGCGGTCTTTGCAGTCCCATAGCTGTGGCTGCCTTGTAAATCTTCAGTAACACCATCAAGTTCCGAAAAGAATGCTCTTTCGGAATGTGATGAATAACCCTGACACTTATTTTTTGCAAAAGTTTTGTGAAAAATAAGTGATGATGAATAGGCCCCTTGGTCCTCAGTACACCAAACAGGTCATGTTTTCCATGTTTCCTCACAGAATAACAAGTGTAATAATTAGCTCCACCTGTGGATCTTATAAAATGTGTCATGAATACACCTGTGCACCTGCTAAGTGACTTCAAAAACATGAACTGTTTGGGGTCCTGAGGACTGAGTTTGAGAACCATTGTCATAAAGGAGGAATACAGACATGGTCAAGAGGTTCAGTTGTTGTTCAGACCAAACACCACAATAGGGAAGAAATGTAATCTAATGCGGGCCATACATCTACGGCCCCATTCCCCTTTCTGCCGATGCCGATCCAATCCGCCGATCAGCAATCTAAAACCCTGATCGGCGGACATCGATGATCACTGATCCGTTTGGGAATCAGGGTAATCCAACATGTTTAAAATCTCCGACTCGCTGATTGCGACCATTTTCTGGTCAGAATTTCCGAATCTAAATTGTCCACCATATTGGATTTCCTCGATTCCCCGCCGTCAGCAGAACAGGAATTGGGGTGATCTGTTGCAGATCTATCAGCCCAGGGGCGTTTCTAGAGAGGAGGGGGCCCGTGTGCAGTCCCCGTCACGGGCCCCCTCCCCTCCGTCTGGCGGCCGGCAGCTCACTGAGCGGAGCGAGGCAAGCGCCGCACTTATAGACTCTGGGCACTAGAATGTGCCCAGAGTCTATAGTGCATGTGCCGGTCAGTGTAGACACCGGCCCCGACGTGGGACTCCGGAGAGGTAAGTATAATATGGGTGCAGGGTGTGCACCCATTATAAATACGCTCCTGTATCAGCCCCATACATTCCTTTGACTATAGTCATCAGATCCCAATTCAACACAGCACCTCTGGGAACAGGGGGATTCACAGCGTGATCGTTCAGCCGACACACCTGCAGCGACCGCGTGATGCCATCATCAATATTTCCAGCACCTGAGAGGTGTAAATCTGTAATGCTCTATTATAAATGAACAAAATAAATATGAAATAGATGGAAGTGCCTGCTGACTTGTGTCTGTCACTTTAGACTCAAATTCATTCTTGCTGACAGAGACGTCTCCTGGCTGATTGAGGCCAGCGCCGTCCCAGACTCTCATTTTCTATAGCTGGTTGCATTTGTCATATACGGCAGATTAAAAACTGATTTTATGTTTGCAGCCAATTTTGAATGGCTTTCTCCATATTTATCGATCCCATTCAGAGTGATTTCTATGTCATAATTAGAACATGTGTAGTGTATTCTGTGTAATTAATTTTTCAATATTGTAATGTGCGTATTTTGCCTCTGATATTGATTTGTGTGTGTGTGTGTGTGTGTGTATCATACCGGTGTCTTTGTAATTCTGCTTATAAATTGTAGAATCGATAAAACAATATGTTACGAGGAATAGCGCAGCTGTGTATACAAATGACAAAAACTGTATTTTAAATTGATTTGTGTATTGGTTGTAGTTTTGTATGAACGTTTGTCAAAACAAATTTAAGTCATTCTGTAAAAAAAAAGATCCTGCAGTAACTCTACATTATACATTTACTTTTGATTGTTTTGAAATTCGTAGCATTTCTTTCTGCCCAGACTTAGGGATCAATAGAACACTGCCACCCAGTGGTCAAATCCTCTTGAAAAACATAATTCATCAGACAAAAAGTTTGAAATCACATCTTGCACTCCCTACAAAATGTACATTTTAACCATTTGCCTAAACGGCACCTTAAACGCCTGTTTTGTGGACACTTTAGCCGAATGAAGTGGAATTTAAAGATTCCAATCAGCTGCCTCTGCTTCAAACGCCATCATTTGACCTGTGCAGCCGGTGTCGGGGGACTTGCAATCAGTAAACCCCCCGTCACCCGCTTTTAGCGATCAGACACGCTTTGCATTACAGGTTGCTGTTGTGTTGTGTTTTAGGCACCAGATTTGTCAAACCTTAAGTGCTATTTTCTTTCAAATTGCAGAACAGAGCTCCGCAAGACAATTTGTCAAATGACTTCCATTTCTGTACAGGACTACTGATTGCAGGTGTGCAGGATTTACAAGCCGGAAACAGCATGCAAGGGATCGGAGGAGGGGAGCGGACATCGTTCCCACAAAATGCCATGTAGCAGTAATATTAATACAGATTTCTTCAATCCCTTCTGATAACACGGCAGGAAGATGGATGGGTTAGTGAATGTGGGCACGGTGGGGGTGATGCAGAGTTGTTAGGAAAATAGGAGTAAATTGCTGTAAGAAAGATGTGCTTAAGGGGCTCTGCATCAGCAGTATACAGTGTGGGCTGCAAAAAGCAATAATCAGCATTTATTTGCACCAGCTCTATAGTAGTGGCCGTCTAACAAACACGTGCAGGGCCCTTACTAAGAGTGTGCGAGTGATGTCATCAGTTAGGGCGCCGGGCCCTGAGGGTGGCACCATCGCTGCCCCACAGGCCTGCATCTGATTAGCAGGGTGCCTGGAATAAAGACCGGCAACCAGTATCGCTGCTGCAGTGCCGCACTCCAGGCACACACCCTGCAGCCTGTACAGCCGCTAGGAACATCCACGCCATAACATCATACACTCAGGTGGTGGGGGCAGCACGCGGCGCACTGTTACGACACTGGACATTTGTCTTTCTGCAGGTCCGCATAAGTCGCATTATGTAAACACCTTTACTGTACACGGTCTACATTAGCGTGCCCCCTCCTTCCCCTGCCCAACCTCTCCCGGTGCAGGCGGGAGTTAGTCAGTGGCGTATCTATCATGGGTGCAGGGTTTGTGGTGCACTTGGGCCCAGAGGAGCCTGCGCTACTCGCCCTGCACCCAGGACCAACCACTGTGGCTGGAATCGGTTCGATTCCCGGCAGCGCCTGGCCGACAAGAGCAGAGTTCCCGGCAGCGGAAGCCTGACAGCGCTGGAAATCCCGATCGTCGATATGTAAGTACTTACTAACCTAACCCCCTAACCGTAACCCTCCTTAGGAGTGCCTAACCCTAACCTCCCTCCCAAGTGCCTAACCCTAATTCCCCTTCTAAGTGCCTAACCCTAACCCCCCCTTCCCCGCTGCCTAACCCTGTCCCCCCCGGGGATCCCTCCCCCTAGCCTAACCCTAACCCTCCCTGGGAGGTGCCTAAACCTAAGTCCCCCCCGGGTGCCCTAAACCTAACCCTCCCACCCGCAGCTGTCCGCTCGCAGCGCCCGGCATCCCTTCGATCGGGATGCCGGGTGCCTGTCTCCCGGCGACGGGAAAATGTCAGGCGTCTACATCTAGATGCCCGGCATTTCACCCTCGCCGGGATATGACAGTCGGGAAGCCGGCTGTCGGTATAAAAGCAGCCGGCTTCCCGATTGTATACCCTGTGGCTAGACGTGCGGCGTCCCCCCTTTCCATACTCACCAGCGGTGCCATGTTTATGGTGATATATTTGGAAAGATAGATCCGCACAGGAGCTAGCTAAAGCTCTGGCACCATCTTCTGCGCTTGCTTCAATTTTGCAAACCTGCTGTATCGATGTTTGACCAAGGAAAGGACGGGACTCATAGCACAGTACAGTAAGGGAGGACCCGCTGCCTAGGCTGGATTAAGCACTATATGGGCCGGGTGCTGAAAATGATGAAGGACCTATTGTGAGAAGGGGAAGAGCAGTGACCAGTGCTGTGTGGGTGTGGCTAGTGCCATGTGGGTGTGGTCAGTGTCAGGTGGGCGTGTGAATCCCCTACACTATCAGCCCTAATGTCTCACTAAACATGTCAAAATATAAAAATGTCATAATTTTGTGTGAAAAATAGACATCCAATTTTAATACATATGATTTATGGTAGACTACTGTATGTGGCCAGCTGGGGACTGGTCATTATCATGCTGTCATGATGTTGGGCCTATTTTCATGTGAGAGCCTGGGGATATATAGTCCCATCCATCCAGATGTTAATCTGGCATTGCCCACTGCACACACATTTTAGGAATAATCGGAACTTAAAGTTATTAGCATTAATATATTATTGTTTGGTGACTTTTCTAATACTTTCTGTCACCCGGGTCGGCGCCCCCTCCCCCGATAGATGGTAGCCAAGCTCTACCTATATGACCACAATATAATGCAGAAAACATCACAGTGACCACCTTATAATGAAAAGAACATCACAGTGGCCGTCATGTAATACAGAGACCATTAACGACCGCCATACAAAACAGAGAGCATCACTGTTCAACATATAATACAGAGAACTTCACAGTGACCACCATATAATTCAGAGACCATCACAATGACTTGCATATAATGCAAATAGTATAAGTGACTGCCATATAATACAGAGAGCATCAGTGACAACCATATAATACTGTACATAGAGCACTGTCACTACCATACAATGCAGAGAGCATCACTGATTAGCATATAATACGGAGAACTTCACAGTGACCACCATATAATTCAGACCATCACAATGACTTGCATATAATGCAGAGAGTATTAATGACTGCCATATAATACAGAGAGCATCAGTGACAACCATATGATACTGTACATAGAGCACCGTCACTGCCATACCATGCAGAAAGCATCACTGATCAACATATAATACAAAGAACATCACAATGACTGCCATATAATTCAGAGACCATCACAATGACTGCCATTTAATGCATAGACCATCAATGACTACCACATAATACAGAGAGCATCAGTGACCACCATATAACACAGAGCCCCAGTGACCGCCATACAATGCAGAAAGCATCACTGATCAACATGTAATACAGAAAACATCACAGTGACTGCCATATAATTCATACATATAATTCATACACCATCACAATTACTGCCATATAATGCAGAGAACATCAGCGACTGCTAGTTAATACAGAGGGCATCAGGTACCACCATATAATATATAGAGCACCTGACCACTATATAATACAGACAACACCAATGAACACCATATATTTGCAGAGAGCATCAGTGACTGCCATATAAAATAGAGAGCATCGGTTAATGGCATGAAATGCAGAGAACTTCAGTGACAGCCATAAAACACAGAAAGCATCAGTGATTGCCATACAATGCAAGAACATCAGTGTTTGTCATATAAAATAGAGAGCATCCGACCGTCATATAATACAAAGAGCACCAGTGGGTGCCAATTCAATTTGCCAATTCAAATTGAGTTTAAAGATTTTTGTGAGTGGGTATGAGTGACAATTTGTGGAAAGTACCAAAAGTAGAGTCCTTGGCCCTGATTCAGACCCACTCGCGAGCGGCTGTCAGCTCGCAAGTGGGTCGATGTTCTGCACTGAGCATGCGCACGACGGAGGGAGCGCCGTCGTGCGCATGCGCCAGACGCGACGAGCGAAGGAAAGTCCTTCGCTCGTTGTGTCTGATCAAAGGGGGCGTGCTGTCGATGTTGATTGACAGCACGCCCCCTTTGGTGGGCGTGCCGGGGGCGTGCCTCCCTGACGGGGGCGTTCCCACGGGAACGCCTCCCGTCAGAAGCCGGCCCACTGACATCACTAGTGATTTCAGTGGGAGTGATTTTGGCTCTGATAGAGCCAAAATCACTCCGGAGCTTGCGGTTGAAAACCTCAACCGCAGGCTCCGGCTCGCAGTTTCGATGGTCGCGATGGTCACGACCATCGCGGCCATCAAAATGCACGCTCGTATAGGCTGTGGGTGGTGACCCACAGCTATACGAACGTCAAGGAGGACGCTCCATTTTTATGGAGGGCGGCCCTCATTCAGAGCGTGCGCTCTGCTCAGAGCGTACAGCTCTGAATGAGGGCCCTATTAACCAGGTAACATTGCTTAAAGAAAAGACCACTGCCAGTTATATCTGATTACATTGAACCTTTATCAGTGTAGCCATTACATTGATTATCCAATCTTCAAAAAAAGCTGTGGCCCATGATTCAATCAGATCTGGTCCTCTTTTCTAGCGATATAAGGTTCATGCCATGTTATTCACGTGGAAGAAATATATGTGAGATCCTTGTTAAATGATATTGATCATTTGGGTACACCAGGACCTACACCTTTCTTGTCTAATCACAATGGCTGTTTTAAATGGCCAAATTGTACAACATGCTGGTACTTATAACGAGCCATACGTTCATCATCCTTTTTCAGGCAAAAACATTCTATATACAACGACATCTTGTCTGTAGCTTTGGGTTTGAGGTACACATGATAATATGCCCAAAAGACTGATTTATATTGGTAAAACCCGACCACCAATTAAAGGAATGGGTGGCTCTCGATAGGTTGGCAACCCGAGCCACCTTGAATGACGATAGTAATGAACATCCTGTTGCTGGGCTTTTTTGCCAAGTACCTCATATTTATCCACATTAGAGTATAGGATTACTGGACCTATGGACCTATGTATTGGACCTATGGCACATGGGAGGGGGGACGATAAACAAAAATATTACATAGTGAGTTCACTGGATGTTTTACTATATTATCCCTCTTTATGTCAGTGTAATTATTGCTGTATACAAATATTTTTGTGTATAAATATCAATTTATAGGTTCCTTTGTTATATACTTAGGTCATGAATGCAAGTTACAGTATAAAATTTTTCCATTTTTCAACATAAATCTCAGGGTTAGCATTACTTATATCATAGCTGATGCTGCTTGCTGTTTAATTATTTACATCCTTGTTGTTACCATGCCAACTGACCTCTGATAAGCCATCATGATATATTTGTTTATTCTCTAAATTGTACTTTTGATTGTTGGAGAGCTGTGACTGCCATACACCTGACTTTCTCCCTCTTCTGCAAAGTCCACCCATGGGGTAATGAGGGGTCGTTAGAGGGGAGGTGCAGTGGGTGGGGTGCAGCTCCACGTGCTGACAGGAGAGTGCAGCAGACCTCCATTTTGCTTTCAATCACTGTCCCTGGTGCTTTGCCCTCAGATATATATGTGACCCTGATTAGTGTATGGTCCCAATTCTGCTATTTTTATATTCTTATCTAGATATATTAAAATCTGACATTTGACTCCCCTGTTCACAAACAACTCTTTATTGTCTTCTCTTTAAGGTAATTCATAGTTGGCGACAAGTCTACACAATGGTTAGATTACCGGCATTGTGAAGCAGGGGGTGGGGCCATACCGATGAATCGCTTCATTGCCCTTCCTTGGACCACACTCAAGTGGACGGCTGCGGAGGAGGTGCGGGCGGGTTTTAGTCGGCCGGGAGATCGGCCCACTTTTCCGGGCGGCCGGGACCTGATTTTCGAGAGCTTTCAGACCATTCCGTGAGAGCAGAATGAATTACGAATCATATTTTTTTAAAAGTGGACTTTTTGAAGTGAATTTGGGGCCTTCCTCTGGAGCACTAAGTATATACTGTACACTGTACTATGTAAAATCTATTCTATATTACTATGGGGTCTATTTACTAAGCAGTGTTAGAAGGCAGAGTGAAAAGTGATAAGAAAGTGATAAGGTGCCAGCCAATCAGCTCCCAACTGTCATTTTTCAAACACAGCCTGTGAGATGGCAGTTGGGAGCTGATTGGCTGGCACCTTATCACTTTCTTATTACTTTTCACTATGTCTCCTAACACTGCTTAGTAAATAGACCCCTATATCTTTTGAACATGGTAAATAATAATTATTTGCACTTTATTACCTGAAATCCTCCATTTGGGTCCCAAATGCCTAAAATACTACTAAAATATAAATACATGCTGGCACTTAGTGGTTAAAATGACTGACGCAAGTTTCCAGTTGGCTGAGGTGATGTAATCACTAGTGCGCATGACTCTGCAGGTCCCAGTGCAATTATCATTTTATAACACATGACTTTGAGCGGAAGATGGGTTGGGGTTTTTTTTTTCAGGGCCTTCATTTCATTTAGATCTGAAAATGATGGCATTTGTAGTACCACAAGAGATGACCTGCTAGGATCGCCAGTCTCTCTCTGTGCCGATCTGTTAAAAGAACTTAGGGCAAAGGGACTATACTATATTTATTTTCTATATCAAAGCGACAAATGGCTTCCTGCTATAATAACATATAGATTTTAATCACATGTGGCGTTCATATGTGGACTCCACAAATTCTTACAACTGCGGAGCTACAGGGCAATATACAGAGTTAGCCTTAAAAAAAAAAAAAAAAAAAAAAATTGATTCTCTACAATACACCATATAATTAAATTAAAATTTCTAGACCTTATAATTACATTCTCAGCTCTGTGAAAAGTGAACAACATAAAACGACACCTTCAGAAATTCTGATTGGCAGGGTAAGTAGTGTGGTATACTGCTCGGGCTGGTGAAGTAAGGCAGCCGCAAGAATTTTATCTAAAGTGAAACTGAAATTTCATCCATGCCAGAATTTTATCTTGTATTTAAACTGTCAAATATCCCCAACAAACTTTAGATGTCACAGAAAAAAAAAGAGTCCCTCCAGCTCACTGCAGCAATATCAACCAAAAGTATTTAAATCCTACATGATAATAGAGATTCAGAGGTATTAGTTACATACATTTGCAAATATATGAATAAGTGCCAGGCCATCGTCAAGGCTCCTCTATACTGGCATCCCTAACATTAAGGGGTTCACGTCCGAGAAGCAAGGTACCCCAAAAAATTCCTGCCAAGGACCATCCCCAGGACATCACACGAAAAGTGGAAAAAAGGTGATAGTGAAGTGTAAAGGATAGATGTGTGAGGATAAATTAATAAGTGTTAATGAAATGAGAAAGAATTAAAATGACATAAACAAACAATTAGAAAAGTGATAAAAAAAATATCTATGTGAATTAAGTGGTGATGCCCTGAAAAAGGTCTAGCCAGAGCAACTCCGGGGGCCCCACTCCCAAACGCTCACCCCAAACTAATTATTGCTACATAATAGTAGCACCCTCTCTGGGTCATATAATTACAAATTAGTGTACTGCATAATAACAGCACATGTATAAGCTGAGAGCTGACTCACCTAGGAGGTACTCCAGAAATCTCCACATGGCACTATAAGGACCAGCACCAGTGGCAAACGCAGGATTTCTAGAGGGGGGGTTTCCAAATGCTTGATTTTAGAGTGAGTGTGGCCAGTCCATGAAGAGGGCATAATTAGCACTTATCCAGCTTTATTTTGCATCATACGAAGTGTATTGTGTGTCATAATTAAAGCATATACAGGACCAGCGATCACAGTATGCCATTATATGTGGCAGTAGGGCCATCCTGCCTGAGTTGAATGTTTGTTTTTATTTCAGATGTGGGCACTTTTCGAGAGCATTGGAGCCAGTCCGGGAGCCTGGGGGAGCAACAGAAGAACCTAGCCCTGCCCTGGACATATATGTACATATTGGTCTCATGCACTGGATAGTGTATTATTATGCAGTATCAATAATTAGCCGTATTGATTAGCAGTGCACAGCTAACGGTGCGTGTTTTCCATATCTCCTAGTTGGTGCACAAGTGTATTTATTACTGGCTGACACATGTTAAAAGATTCACAGGTGGTGCTAATTATTTCATTTGTGATGCTGAGAAGAAGTAAAATTTATTATATTACTATTTCTATTGTGGTTATAGTGTGGCCTGGGGAGGGGTTTTCCAGGCAACCGGACCCCCCCCCCTGCGTTTGCGTATGAGCACAATGCTGGCTCCCTTCATGCCTCTCAAGACTGCAAACAAAAAGTATGGTGGTCGCTCATATCAGCTTAATGACATTGCACAGGTGCTTGTAAAGGGCGGAGTTTACACTGAACCACAGAAAAAAAAAGATTCCCTCCAGCTCACTGCAGCAATATCAACAAAAAATACTTAAATCCTACATGATAATAGATGATAATGATAATTATTTATGTCATTTTAATTCTTTCTCATTTCATTAACACTTATTGATTTATCTTTACACATCTATTCTTTACACTTAACTATCACCTTTTTTCCCTTTTCATGTGATGCCCTGGGGATTGTCCTTGACTGCAATTTTTTGGGGTACCTTGCTTCTCGGATGTGAACCCCTTAATGTTAGGGACGCCAGTATAGAGAAGCTTTGACGATGGCCTGGCGCTTATTCATATATTTGCAAATGTATGTAACTAATACCTCTGAATCTCTATTATCATGTAGGATTTAAGTATGTTTTTGTTGATATTGCTGCAGTGAGCTGGAGGGAATCTTTTTTTTCTGTGGTTCAGTGTAAACCCCGCCCTTTACAAGCACCTGTGCAAAGTCATTAAGCTGATATGAGCGACCACCATACTTTTTGTTTGCAAACTTTACATGTCATCCTATAAGGGCTGTTTTACTGGCCTCTCCGAAATTCTGAAATATCCAGCCAGCTTTGGGAGAGTAGACAAGTTACACTTGAAGAAGGGCCACACCACCAACAAAAACTTCCTGTACAGTAGCTCCCCTAGGGGGTCTATTTACTAAGCTGTGTTAGGAGATAAAGTGAACGGTGATAAGGTACCAGCCAATCAACTCCTATGTCACAGGCTGTGTTTGAAAAATGGCAATTAGGAGCTGATTGGCTGGTACCTTATCACTGTTCACATTATCTCCTAACTCTAAATAGACCCCCTAGAATGCTCTGTCTATATTTATATATGTATTTAAGCGCTAAATTTGCCCTCCAGCTGTTTTGTAACTACTGTACACATCCCAGCAAGCCCTGCCACAGCTTTGCTATTTGGGTATGCTAAAACCGTGGCAAGGTATGCTGGGATGAGTAGTTCCGCAACAGCTGGAGGATCGCGTGTTCAACTCCCCTGGCAAAGAACCAAAGAAACAATCAGACACAATGTCATTGTTTAACTTGCATTAGGCCGATAATATCTAGCTTCTGATTGGTTGCTGTGTATGAGAGCAAAGCTTACTCCTTATGTCCTCACTGCAAGGTATTCGCTCCCTGGAGAGAACCACGTGGTGGGGGGTAGCGATCCACCCCACAACCAGGTAAGACGCTTAGACCTTGAGGGACAACACTAATGTCTATCGTCAATAGAAAATAGTCTGAATAGGCATTGGCGCACCAACTCGTGGCTGCCAAAGTATGTAGTGATTTGGTATCCACTGCAACCAATAAAGTCTGATAAATAACAACAGATGAGACTTACTACACACTCGCGGCGCTGTTTGATTGAATCAACAAGATAGTTCCTTTCCCCATAGGTAAGTATTTCTCTTCATGTTGTTGGACCAAGTCGTATACAGAAGATCTGGTTGTCCCTTCCTGAGTGTTTTCTTGGAAAGACGGATGTTTTTTTCAACTCGTTCTCCCAGTTCTTTCACACTCAAAAGTAGAAAAAAGGGCAACACATAGAGCGGTATTCAATTTGAGCGGACCGCAATACTTTTCTGCCTCCCAGACTTTTCGCCTACATCGCGTGTTTTGTAGGCGGATAAGTATTGCGTGCGTGCCCGCTTTACCCCGTATTCAATTTGAAAGTACGCGAAAAAGGGACCTGGCGAAACTTAATCAGGTGGAAAGTACTGTCAGATTTGGGGAAATCAGCCTGACACCCAAGATGCTGTGACATGGAGGTTCCCTATGGTACCCCCCGATTTGGCCTGCTGAAGGTATTTGGGGTTTTTAAACGGGCTCAATAGCTGCTAAATAGCGTTTTTCTATACGTGGTGCAGAATAGTATTCAGGAGAAATTTTTGCTTAAAATAACTTATCCCAGCAAATTTGGGGTACTTGAAAATGGGGGCCAGCATATTTTAAAGTTGCTAAAGTTAAGTTGAAAAAAAATCATGAAAAATCCACCTGCCGCATGCACCTGCAATCAAAAAAACACCTGGGGCATACCTGGGGACCAAGTCAAGTTCGCTAGTTTTTAACTCTGTACCCCAACTTTTTTTTTTACGCCCCCAAATTCAAAGTCATTTTTTGGGGTGTCCTTAAGTGTTTTTTTTTTTACACAGTTTACCTTTGGGGGACTGTCTGAAGGCTGCAGGGGGGTTCCTGCAACGTTGGACGCCAAAGCCCCAATTGTGCACTTTTTTCCGCCTCCTATTCATAGGCAAAACTTTTCCGCCTATTACATTGCATTGACTTTCCGCCTATGCGAAAAGTCTTCCAAATTGAATACAGAGTAAAGCCAAAACAGGCGAAAATGACGTCATCGGCAATAAGTTTCCACCAAAAACACGAGAAAATGGCTTTTCACCTCAAATTGAATACGGGCCATAGTGTAGTACTTCAAAAAGTTCAAATATTGAATTAATATAAATGTGCACACTCTGCTACAGACATAACCATATGATGTGCATGAAATCCGAACGTGACATAAATATGCTAAAACAGTGTATTGCACAGTAGATAATTCTAATAATCAGGTGAGCTAGATAATCCGTAATAAAAAAGAGGCACCCGTACCGTGATCAGCACCAAACCTCGGTGCTAGATAGTGAGTATGGATGAGAGGTTTCCGGAAGCCTTCCCTTCTAGGAATGTGTAGACAAGTCCATATAATGCCACTAACGCGTTTCGAGTGATCACACTCTTCCTCAGGGCTGTATAGACTCACAGGGCTTTAAAATGATCAAGGAATTTGGAGATCATATCCCTCATTCTCCCCGTTTCCGGATCCGTTAGGGTTGCAGAATGTTGCCAAAACGGGTATGTATGTAAATTTTTGATCTTGCTAATAAAGTTAATTGTTAAAAAAGCCTTTGTCAATGTTTACCTCCGGCAATCACCGGAAGTGACACGGCCGCTTGTAAGCAAAGTACACCCCGGAAAGGCGGGCGGTGTAATGCCGCCTCTTGTAGGCAGGGTGTATATCCGATCGACAAAGGAGGTCAGAGGTTATTTGTCCCTTATGGGAGTGGCTATGCAGATTTTTATAAACATCTGGGAAAACCTTTCCCTCCGTGGAATGTATGATCGTGTACTTTCGGTCAACTATGAAAATTGCAATTTAACCAAGTCCTTGAACATTAAAAATTCCACCAAATGACAATAAAGTTAAAACATGAAAAGTGTCTGAACAATTGGTTAATATATAAAAATAGAAACATATGTATATCAATAAGACCTATAAAATTGCCCATGTTAATATATATAATGGCATATTCCTAAATTAGTAAAATAATTATATAAGGATAACCCAGAAGAATGACAGAAATCTGATATAAACTAAAATAACTAGGGTGCATAATACTACGTGGATACGGTATGTATCAGAGACCTGAAATCATAAGCCTGTAGGGCGTGGACTTCCCAACCGTATGGCATCCATAACGGCAGCATAAAAGAGGCTGAAATTATAAAAAGGAGCTAAAATTACGCAGATTAAAATAACAAGGCTAAAGGTATCAAAGACTAGGGGGGTATTATATCAACCACTTTAATTAAAATTCTTTATTCAGGCCTCGAGGGGCAATGGTTTCTAGCTGGTATATACAGGACATTTCTGCCCTTGCTAGCATGCTTTCCTCCTCTCTGTCTTTCCATGATACCTTAATAGATTGGATTCCTAAGAATTGTTTCACACAGCTTAGATTGCACTCGTGTGTGGTATTAAAATGAGATGGTAAATTATATGTTTCCACTTTCCAGGCCCTTTTTTTATGTTACTTGCATGCTCCGACATACGTGTTTTTAGGGCCCTGACAGCAGGGTAGGACTGGCCCACAGGGTTACAGGGGAAACCCCAGGTGGGCCCCACTGCCTGAGAGCCCAGCCCTCCATAAGGGATCAGGTTCCAGATTGTGCACTTGATACATATATATGCTACATTATACTGCACAGGACTAAGGTGTACTTTCCACAATGCATTGCTGTTATTAATCTGGTACATTATCATGCATGCTCTAGCAGTAGCTTATATATATATATATATATATATATTATATATATATATCGATAGATAGATAGATTTTTTTTGTTTTAAATAGGATTTTTTATTAAAATTTTTAAACATTTATTTAAAAAATAATTATAAAAAATCCTATTGAAATGAAATAAATCCGTTTTTGATTTTTTTTTGTAAAAAAATCCAATTTTACGCAACCCTGATTTAAAGGGGCCAAGACCATGCATTCTTTAATGTTTAGCCACACCCCCTCTGATGACTGGCCACACCCCTAAGTATGGGCCCCTATCACTGCATCCCCCTGGTGGGCCCTTCATGGCCTAGTCCGACACTGCCTGGAAGTGTAGCCCACATAGAGAAGTCCACATGTGCATTCTATTAAGTACACTACATTACTAGTGTGATAATAACATTTTTGATTTCATATTCTTTGTCCTGTAAATTAAAGTTTGTAGTTTTAGATGGTGTCTTGCTTGTAATTGCTTTACAGAAACTGCACAAACCACACCTGTGGAAGCCCTCCCTCCGTTCTTATTGGATTGTTAGCGTCGTATGTACTAGGTGTTGTTGTAGATTAGGCGCCTTCCTGTATATAAGTGATGGAACTACACGGAATCCTGCCTTTTAATAGGGGGTCCATCTTTTAAAAGGTACCAATGTCGTTTGATAATTAATTCTAATTTCTTATGGTTAGCACTGTAGGAGGTGATGAAGGAAAAATCATATTTGGTTTTATCCATATTTATATGTTTTCTGGATTCAAGGAGATCCTCTCACTTCATTAGCGATACCTGTTGTTGTTCTTGTTCTACAGTTTCCTTTTCGTATCCCTGTGACAGGATTTTATTACTTGTACTTTCACCTGGTGAGATGAAATCGCTTCCGGCGAATGACTTGGCTTTTGGGAATGCCTCTGATCCAATTCTTATGATGATGACTTTTCCTATTTATGTAGCTCTGTGAGTCAGTGGGTTTAATATAGTTTCTAGGCGGCCTTCTTTTGGATATATTGTCAGGTCTAGAAAATTAACAGACTTAATACTTATATCGAAGGTGAAAGTAATGTTCGCCTCATTATTATTTAATGAGGAGCAGAAGGTCTCTAGATCCTGTTTGGGACCATCCCATATAAATGTCACATCCTTTATATACCGGTATCATAGGGCCAAGCTCTGTGCCCAGTTATCTGTCAAGATGTTAAAAAGTTTTTGCATCTAAAGAACAACCTCTGACCTCCTTTGTCTATCGGTTATATAGCCTGACTACCAGAATTGGCGTTACCCCGCCCACCTTTCCAGTGTATACTTTGCTCACAAGCGGCTGTGTCACTTCCGGTGATTTTTTAACAATTAACTATTATTAGCAAGATCAAAAATTTACATACATGCCCATACTGGCGACATTCTGCATCCCTAATGGACCCGGAAATGGGGAGAATGAGGGCTATGATCTCCAAATTCCTTGATCATTTTACAATTGTATTTATTCCATGTTACTTTTATGTTAAATGTTCTTAACTAGAAATGTTTATTTATGTATTTTTATAAACACGAACAAAGTTTTTAGATTTGCTTTGTTTGCACTACTGGGTTAGAGGAGCTTTAAATAGCCACCATGTAGCCCTGTGAGTCCATACAGCCCTGAGGTAGAGTGTGATCACTCGAAACGTGTTGGTGGCATTATATGGACTTGTCTACACATTCCTAGACTTGAATTGGAACTCCCCGTGAATGGCCAGACAGCTCTGCTCGAAGGGAGGAAGGGAAGGCTTCCGGAAACCTCTCATCCATACTCACTTCCTAGCACCGAGGTTTGGTGCTGATCACGGTATGAGTCCCTCTTTTGTATTATGTATTATCTACCTCCCCTGATTATTAGCATTATCTACTTTGCAATATACTCTGTTTTAGCATATTTATGACACGTTTGGATTTCTTGCACACTTTATCATATGGTCATATGTCTATAGCCGAGTGTGAACATATATGTGAATTACATATTTTGAAGTTTTTCAAGTACTACATTATGTGCATTATGTGTTGCCCTTTTTTCTACTTTTGAGTGTGAAAGAACTGGGAGAACCAGTTGAAAATAACAGTCGTCTTTCCAAGAAAAACACTCAGGGAGGGACAACAAGATCTTTTGTATACGACTTGGTCCAACAACACCAAGAAAAATACTTACCTATGGTAAAAGGAACTATCTTGTTGATTCAATCAAACAGTGCTGCAAGTGTGTAGTAACTCTCGTTTACTGATGTCTGTTGGTTGGAAAAGGAGGAACTGATGTCTATGGGTTGGAGAAGGTAGAACCATAAGAAACAAGCCTAGAGTTGATGGGCTGGAGGATGTAGAATCGTGAGGGACGAAACCAAAGTCAATAAACCGGCACCTGAACAGAATGTTCTAAGGGGGAGATGGATCAAACCTTCTGAAGAGTGGAGAAGTTGTCATTAGTAACCAATCAGCTTTTATCTGCCATTTTATAGAATGTGCTTCATAAATACTAACCAGAAACTCATTGGTTGCTACGGGCAACATCTTCACTTGTCCATTTCACCAACCATTAGAAGGCTTGATACTTCACCTCCTTAATTACAACTTTGCTACGGTAATTGGTAGAAGAATGGGCCTTAAATACGAGGGCAGACTGAAATGTAATGAGACTGCTTCTGTTTTTCTGTCCCACAGGTAGACGTGGCAACGCTGTGCTGGTTATGGTGAAGCTCATACATCGATGTTTCTGAACCTGCGTTTGGACTGCTATATAGTTTTTTGTTTGTTTGGTCACAGCGAGTGGAAGATCTTCGTACATTTCGTCATGGCGGATGAGGAAGACGTGTCTGTGAGATTACATCAGAGATGTGCGATTGAATTTTGTGTCCAACCGCAGGCTCAGACACATCGATGTATGAGCTTCACAATAACCAGCATAGCGTTGCCACGTCTACCTATGGGACCCGCTGCAAACAGGTAACATCTAAAGCTGGGTACATACTATATGATGTGTGTACCCAGCGACAGAACATTGCACTTGCCGTACTCACTCGTACAATGGTGCCGTTCATTGCATTTTCCTGCCGTGCAGAACAGAATATGGGATGATGCAATGAATGACTGGCGTGCATGGGTGTACACACTATATGATCCACACAATATATCATACAACATATCTCATAGTGTGTACCCAGCTTAATAGTCATAACTGACTTGGCCTTCAGGAAGTGATGATTGCAGTAGATGAATCGGAAGACTGGCACCTTTCACCTGTGGCTGTTTTTTTGGGCGGATTTTCACGTCACAGTTGACAGTACTCTGCCACCTGTTATCTGTGCCTGGCATTGCGGCAGATCCTCACTTGTTGCAGCTGACAATGCACTGCCACCTGTTATCTGTGCCTGGTACTGCAGCAGATCCTCACATGTTGCACCTGACTCTGCACTGCCACCTGGTACTGCGGCAGAACCACACATGTTCCAGCTAACAATGCATTGCCGCCTGCTATCTGTGCCTGGTACTGCGGCAGAACCACACATGTTCCAGCTAACAATGCACTGCCACCTGTTATCTGTGCCTGGCATTGCGGCAGATCCTCACTTGTTGCAGCTGACAATGCACTGCCACCTGTTATCTGTGCCTGGTACTGCAGCAGATCCTCACATGTTGCACCTAACTCTGCACTGCCACCTGTTATCTGTGCCTGGTACTGCAGCAGATCCTCACATGTTGCACCTGACTCTGCACTGCCACCTGGTACTGCGGCAGAACCACACATGTTCCAGCTAACAATGCATTGCCGCCTGCTATCTGTAGCTGGTACTGCGTAAGATCCTCACATGTTGCAGCTGACAGTACTCTGCCACCTGTTATCTGTAGCTGGGATTTGGCATATCCTAACACATAGTTGTCCCATCACTAGAGCTTCAATAACTATGCAACGGAAGGTATGCAGTCGGGATGTCGACGGTCTAAATGCCGACCATCGGCATCCCGACTGTCTAATCCCGGCAAGTGTCTATTGACAGGCGTCAAAATCCCGACGCCTGTCATTAGACCTAATCCGGGAGCCCGACACCCACGGGTGTGGAGGGGGGTTAGGTTAGGAGCTCCCAGGGGGGACTTAGGGCTAGGCACCCCCTGAGAGGTTAGGGTTAGGCTAGGGGAAGGGGGGGTTAGATTTAGGCACTTAGAGGCGGGTTAGGGTTAGGCACCCCCAATGGAGGGTTAGTGTTAGGGGGGGAGGTTAGGTTAGTAAATAGAAAAAATACTTACCTGTTAGGATCTTCACTGCCGGGCTTACGCTGTCGGGATTTGTGGTAAATCACACTGATTCCCAACGGAAACTCAAGTTTTCCGTGGCCATAAAGCCCTCATATAACTTATAGAAACCTATTGTCTCTTAATCTGTTTATTTCCTCTGGACTTATGCTGGAACAGGCATTTTGTGTTAGAGATCTGGAGTAGTAAAAAGGGGACTGTCCTGAGAAAATGGGGACACATGGAAGCCCTAGATGCCACTGACTTTTTGAATATTCTAGGAATATACATGAGTATATCACAAAGAGATCTTGCACATATGTGATGTGTACAAGGCTCTGGGAGAAAGGTAGGGAAGGTAAAATGTCAGAAATAGGTAAGAAACCGATAAATACAGCCAGGATAGGCAGCTACTCCCTGGAGGCTGACGACGTGCCCATACGGCATACTTGCCAACTCTCCCTGATTGTCAGGGAGTCTCCCTGAAACAGTAGCAATCTCCCTGTCTCCCTGAAGAGCCTAGCAGTGTCCCTGATTCTATCTTATCCCCATTATGAATATGTTATACATAAAAGTAAACAGAGATGTTTACATTTAAATGGGATCATTAGTATCATTCCCCTGCATTTGTTATAAGGCACAGTGATTCCTATGGCTACATGCATTTTCTGTAATATATCAGTGTGTTAAATAGATCTTACTAACTGCTTTTGGGCTCGTGTACATTTGGATGTAAGTCAGTATTATGACACGCCTCTCAGATGTAGCAGTACACGCCCATCACATGTATGACACGCCTCTCAGATGTAGCAGTACACGCCCATCACATGTATGACACGCCTCTCAGATGTAGCAGTACACGCCCCTCTGATGTATGACACGCCTCCCAGATGTGGCAGTATACGCCCATCACATGTATGACACGCCTCCCAGATGTAGCAGTACACGCCCCTCCGATGTATGACACGCCTCCCAGATGTAGCAGTATACGCCCATCACATGTATGACACGCCTCTCAGATGTAGCAGTATACGCCCATCACATGTATGACACGCCTCCCAGATGTAGCAGTATACGCCCATCACATGTATGACACGCCTCCCAGATGTAGCAGTACACGCCCCTCCGATGTATGACACGCCTCCCAGATGTAGCAGTATACGCCCATCACATGTATAACACGCCTCCCAGATGTAGCAGTACACGCCCCTCCGATGTATGACACGCCTCCCAGATCTAGCAGTATACGCCCATCACATGTATGACACGCCTCCCAGATGTAGCAGTACACGCCCCTCCGATGTATGACACGCCTCCCAGATGTAGCAGTACACGCCCACTTTACCGCCACGCTCATAGGTACTGCTTTCACAATCTCCCTGAAATGCTTTTTCAAAAGTAGGCGAGCATGCCATACGGTAATATTACCCGCGGTGATGATAGCAACACCCAAATGTCAGGCAGAATCTCACCTCCAGCAGCAGTGTGTAAATGATGTCTGTAGAGACCAGAAATAAACCTCTGACTCTAACATAAAGAATAAATAAATGCAGCCAATCTCTAACGCTGCAATATGGTACATTTCAGAGAGCATTGGGACTCGCCTCAGTGACATCTATACAGTGAGAGCATTACACCTCCGAGCAGGTGCTCTCTGCCGCTTTAACATTTCAGCTGCGGGATTTTCTACCAAATCAATTCATGCTAATGCATAAAAAGGTCATCTGACATTTACTGCTATCTGCCTGAATGAATTCCGAGGCTTCCCAGGAAAATAGTGCCTGGCATTTAGCAAAGTGCAGTAATAGCTGCTTTTACTCCTATCTGCTGTAAACGGTGTATACTGTATATTCCTCTGTAATCGCAGAGACGATAATGTCTTAGGGGCCTATTCGTCATCACTTCATTTTCACACATACTAAAACTTTAGTCTCTCACTGGTGTGCTTGCTTGGGGTGGCTGGCCTTCGCCAGCTTTTTTGGGGTTCTGTACCCCAGACTCTGACCAAGTGATAGGGACCTCCGCTATCAGAGACGCCGTGACGTGGCCCGGAGGCTTAGCCATACTTTTGTAAATATATGCAACTGAGATCTCTGAATTATCTACCACCATGTAGTTTTTCAGATCTTATTGCTGATTTCATTCTGAGTGCTGGGGGAATACTTTTTGTTGTTTCTTGTATAGACTAACCCCTCCCTTAGACTAACCCCTCCCTTAGACTAACCCCTCCCTTAGACTAACCCCTCCCTTAGACTAACCCCTCCCTTAGACTAACCCCTCCCTTAGGGAAGCAATCGGGAAGCCGACTGCCTATATACCGGCAGCCGGCTTCCCGACTGTCTAATCCCGGGATGGGTGAAATGCCGGTCGTCTAGATGTAGACGCCCGCATTTCCCCGACGCCGGGAAACCGGCGCCCAACATCACGATCATAGTGATGCCGTGCGCCGCGAGCGGACAGCCGCGGGGGGAGGGTTAGGTTTAGGGCTCCCGGGGGGGACTTAGGGTTAGGCACCCCCCCGGCAGGGTTAGGGTTAGGCTAGGGGGAGGGAGGGTTAGGCACCCCCGGGGGGGACTTAGGGTTAGGCACCCCCCCGGGGGACTTAGGTTTAGGCAGCGGGGAAGGGGGTGGTTAGGGTTAGGCACTTAGAGGGGGGATTAGGGTTAGGCACTTGGGGGGAAGTTAGGGTTAGGCACCCCTAAGGAGGGTTAGGGTTAGGGGGGTTAGGTTAGGATAGTGGATACTTACCTATCCACGATCGGGATTTCCAGCGCTGTCGGGCTTCCGCTGCGTCGCACTCTGCTCCTGTCGGGCTGCCGCTGACCCATTCCCTCCCTTACATGCACCTGAGTGATATTACTGAAGTGATTGAGCAGCTACCAACATGTATTGCTATGTAGACGATTATATTTATGTCCGTGCAGACTCACCAGGAAGACAGACCACTACTTTCCTGTATGTAGAGTTAAATCCATGATTCAATAACATTTCATTCATAACAGGCCCAACAACACTGCCAAATGCTTCTGTGCATCCAGAACAAATATAGTGAAGGAATTTAAATTTTATTGATATAATGCTTCATTTCAATCCTTAAACTCCTAGGGGTATATATAACCTACCCTCCAACATGACCCATTCCATTAGGTACAAAACACTCTGCTCCTGGACTTCCCACCTAATGTATGATTGCAGTCACCTGTGTTGAACTAGTTAATTGACGAGAATGGTGTTTCTGCACAGGTGTCTGCAATCCTAAATTAAGAGGGAAGTCCAGGAGCAGAGCATTTTGTACCTAATGGAACGGGTCATGTTGGAGGGTCTGATACAATTAAGTGAGAGTTTTTAAAAATGGAGCTGTTGCCCATAACAACCAATCAGATTCTACTTAACAGTTATCTTGCAACTTCTAGAAGATAATAGCTAGAATAGGATTGGTTGCTATGGGCAACATCTTCACTTCTAAAAACGCTCACTTTACTAAATATACCCCCTATTGTCTACCTTATTCCTGGACAGGACAAAGCCCACTTGGCCGGGATGACTTAAGCTGCATACACACGGTACAATCTGTACAACCAACGATATCGCTGAACAAATTCTGTTGAACTTTTCTGTAGTGCAGGACAAACGATATTGGGTGTACACACTCATAGGCGCCAAGAGGGGGGGAGCGGGTAGTTTACCCGGGCCCCCGCTTGCTAGAGGGGCCCGGCGAAGCCCGGGTCCGGCGTCGCCTCCCCCTCCCTCACAGCAGCTCAGCACACACTTGTGCTGTTCTGCAGTGCGAGACTGCTTGCGGCTGCTGCAGCAGCCAGAGCAGTCTCCTATGGCTGTGGGAGGAGCAATCGCACTAAGCACCCCCCCCCCTCCGATTAACACCGGGCTGGGGGCTTACAGCGCTGTAAAGGTAATTTATTTTTATTTATTTTTTCAAGGGTGCATGGCCACGCCTCCCATGATTAGGCCACGCCCCCTCCTTTACCCGAGCCCGGCCGGGCTCTCTACGGCCCTGTACACACTGACAGATATCTATGCCACATCTCTGAACATGTAAACCGTGATGAAATCGTCCAAGTTGGCCTGCATGTATGGAAGACCATAGATATCGTTATCGTCCATGCGGGATTCGCGCATCGTTGGTCGTTCACTGCATAAAAATGAACGATATGAACGATTTTTCATTGAACGATATCATCATCATTCATAAATATCGGACCGCGTGTACGCACCATTAAAGTTGGCAAAACTGAATTGAGACTGTTGGCCCAGACATTTGTGAATAGTTGAAGATCAATATTGAGGATGTTTATTAGACAATAGCTGGTACAGTCCAAAGGATCTGGTTTGGGTATTGCAGTAGATTGAACCAAGCTTTACAGTAGTTTGAGTCTGTAATTCCAGTTAGAGTTGGGAGTTACCATTGTAACCTACTGGCGTATCAATCCTAGAGCAGGATTTGTGTGGGCAGCAGTAAGAGGTATAATCTCGGGCGGTGGGGTTGAGTGCCAACAATGTGGAAAAGAGACCCAATTCCCTCATCTGCTTATATAGGTTCCTAGAGATAACTAGTGGACACTGGGAGATGTGATGGATCTATCTAGGGGCCTCATTTATCAACAAGTGATATTCTTGCTTTCACTTGTTACTAATCTTAAATGGTGCTCCAGCCAATCAGCTCCTCACCGTCAGTTTCCAAACACATGATATGAGCTGATTGGTTGGAGCACTATTTAAGAATAGTAACGAGTGATAAAATATCCTTCTGGTCTTCTGCCAAGACCAGACCTCTGAATACATTGACCCAGAGAAAGGGCTTACCACTGATTTCATATATAGACTCCCCATAAGGGGAAATGTATCATAGGAACCAAACTGCTTCAGTGTAGCGTTTATCAAGTACATTCTATAAAATGATAGGTACAGTAAAAGCTGGTTGGTTGCTATGGGCAAGTTCTCCACTTCTCCACAATTTCAAAAGCTTGATACATCTCCCTCATAGTCTGTTAACATAAGGTATGTTCAAACGGACCCCTAGGTGGTGATCGACAGTAACTGTCTTTTAAATTATTACTTATTTAGATTGTAACCACAAGCGTTTTATCTGGACATAAGCTATCCGTTTGTTGCCTTCACTGCAGAGTAACTGGTTTGACTTAACTTCTCTGTAGCGTTCTGCCTCTGACAGCCCGGGGAGTTTTTGTTTATTTAACGTTTCACGTAGGAAAAAATAGAGACGAAAAAAAAAAACACAGAGAGTTCAGAAGACGCCATTAACTCCTCAATTCTCCGGGTCGAGTTCTCGATCCGTAATGCTGTAATCCTGCCCTCTAAGTTGCCGCGATAATGAGTTACTGGGCTGGAGTTTTCAATTACTCTGGCCCGACTATTTATTGCTGTCTTCTTATTACTAGAACAGTATTAATGTACTACTGTTCCAAGCCCAGGAGAAAATATGGTATTTTTTCTCCAAAAATGTAAAGACTGGGGAGAAAGCATAAAAAAGCTTTATTGTGAGAACAAGTGCAGGAATGGGAAATACAGTCGCAGGATATAAAAAAACAAAACAATATAAAAAATGAAGTACACATTGCAGAGAGCAGGAACAGAAATAAAATTCCTAAACAAACGAGGCTTTAGCTTGAAATAAAGAAGATCATTTTTTTTGGCCATTTACAGTATTAAACACACACAGTATATGACAAAACTGTGTAAGAGGGGTTATGATTTATATTGTATATATGGTGTATAATTATGCTGACTAGGGAAGCTGTATTTTTGCATACAGGGTAAATACTGTCTGCTTTTGCATGCAGCCCACAAATGCTGGACAGCTTTATTCTTACACTGCATACATACACACGTAAAGATTTTCTGTCCAACCATCCAACTAGTTGATTGGTTGGAATGAAAATCTGGTAAGGTATGAATTTAAGCACAAGACAATCAGCAATTTGCTCCCAAACGCCGGAAAATGGACAAAAACTGTTGTTTGAACAAATTATTTAGATCAAACATTTAACAAACTTGTCTGACGACCATTTTCATCTGTTTTCTGGCATTTAGGAGCAAATTGCTGATCATCAGTTACTCCCATACGTTACCAGATTTTCATTCCAACCAATCAACTAGTTGGATGGTTGGACAGAAAATCTTTGTGTGTGTATGCAGCTTTACACTGCAATTTAGATTTGGGTTTGGACACGCCCCTCTAACATCTAAATCTCTCTGCACATTTTAAATCTGTCCCACCTGCAGCGTAACATTAATATTATTATTATCCTTTATTTTTTATGGCGCCACAAGGGTTCCGCAGTGCCTTACAAATGAACGAAACAAGAAAACAACGGCTTATAGTACAAAAACTACAGGACAAGGACATGGTTTATAAACGGAATGAGTATGAAGTCCCCGGAAGCCTAACCCAAACCACCACCCCCCAAAACCTGACCCTTGATACGCTTCCTAAACCTAGCCCTCCCCCTCCCCCCACAGCTAACACTTACCTCGTTTGGGCTGGCGTTCCAGCATCGGGATTAAGAAGATAGGCGTCTGTATTTTGCCACCTCTTTTAAGTCCCTTGTCGGGATTCGGAGGTCGGTATTGAACTGAACTACATCCCTTTATAAACATTGCTGCATCTGCGATCATAACACTCAAATAAGCAGCAAGGCGACAGCAACCAAGGGTTAGGCGCCATTGTAGGGAGTATATGATAGTATAAGTAAGGGAAAGGAGAAGCACATGAAGGAAGCGGGTCCTGCTTGTGAGAGCTTACATTCTAAAGGGGAGGGGGTAGACAGACAGGGGTGACACAGATGGAGTAAACAGTGAGCAAGCATGGCGCAGTGGCTTAGGATGAGAGCTGGAAGGCTTTGATGAAGTAGTGGGTCTTGAGAGCCCATTTGAAGATTTGTAAAGAGGTAGAACGTCTTGTAGGGAGAGGAAGAGAGCTCTAATTAGGGAGCAGCATGGGCAAACTCTTGGAGGTGGGAGTGGGCGGAAGTCATCAGTTGGCAGAAGAGGCGGCATGCATTTGTGGAGCAAAGTGAGTGGGCAGGTGTTTGAAGGGAGATGAGGTCGGAGATGTAAATGGGAGAGGAATGGGTGAGGGCTTTGTAAATGAGTGTGAGAACTAGTGGGGGATCCAAAGGTGGGGCTGCAGCACTGTCCAAAATTCAAATAGGGGAGCCACACCAACTGCCAGTGAGTCCCGCCCAGCGATGTATTGAAGGGGAGCCAGTCTAGGGTTTGTAGGAGAGGGGAGACAGATGTAGAATGTTTGGACAGGAAGATGAGCCGAGCAGCTGCATTGAGGGCAGATTAGAGTGTAGAGAGGTGGGAGTCAGGGAGGCCAGATAGGAGGAGATAACAGTAGTCAAATCGGGAGATGACCCGTGAGTGGATGAGGGTCTTAGTTGTCTCCGGGGTGAGAAAGGGTCTGGTCATGGAAATATCTCTGAGATGGCAGGACTGTGAGAGGTGCTAAATGTGTGGCTTGAAGGAGAGGGAGGAGTCCAGGATAACTCCAAGACAGCGCACTATGGGGTTAGGGTTAGGCACTAGGGGGGGGGTTAGGGTTAGGCACTAGGGGGGGAGGTTAGGCACCACTAATGGAGGGTTAGGGGGGGAGAGGGTTAGGTATAGGCTGCGGGGACGGGGGGTCATGTTTAGGCACTTACGGGGGGGTTAGGGTTAGGCACTAGGGTTGGGAGGTTAGGGTTAGGTACCCCTAAGAGAAGGTTAGGGTTAGGGGGGGGAGAGAGTTAGGTATAGTTAGTTAACTTACCTGTCGGGATCTTCACTACTGCCGGGCTTCCGGCGTCGAGATTTGAAGTGCCGGACCTATGTCCGGCGGTCATTCATACCGATCCCCTGTGAACGACGACGTTAACAGACACAGACGTTAACGTTAACAGTGTGTACCAGCTATGGCTGGTACACACTGGCCGACGGACACTCGATAGATCGACCGTTCAATTGAATGGCCGATATGTTGGCCAGTGTGTACCCACCCTGCATAAGTATTAAGTAGCAAGTGTATGGTACCAATGATAAGATGTGCTTAGTGTAATCTGTGCAAGCAATACCTCCTGATCTTGGAAGATGATATCACGTACCCAAAACCTGACCATCTGTTATCCAAAGATATTACAACAAGCCATCTGTCACCAGTGATCCGGGGTTTCTGACACCATGGAGATTGTGCCAGAAAAGTTGGTGCAGTCATGGACTTAATGCAAACTCATGATGTATGAACTGTCCTTGGAATTTTACAGACTTCTGACCAATTACTATTCCCTGGAGATTTACATAAGGCCAATAGAAATTAAGCTCTTTCACTTTAAAAGATTGATGTTTTTACATTATATATATAATATATATATATATATATGACATACTATACTGACATAGTAGTGTCTCAACTACATAATGTAGTGAGCTAGTAACTATAAGGAGCTGGTACAAAATTAGGAGTAAGAAGTTTGTGTATTGAAACTTTGCCAGGTAGACTAGCACCACGCGATGGCCGATGTGATGTAATCCCCTGCTGCAATGAAATCAGAAATGAATGTACTTTTACTGTGCATCGGACTACCAATTATTCAACACTGATATTAAAACCCACAGGTTGTGTAAGTGAAAGTCCTATCTGCTACTGTATAATACTATATTCTCTGTGTATGAACAGCACCGCCGGTAACTGCGAGGCCACACGTCGCAGTATCGGAACGGCGGCAGTTGGTCTTTGCTTACATAAGAAAAGTCTTCGTGTTAAGCCTGTAAAACACTGCGCACTCCATCCCAGAGCACATTTTTATGTCTTCCGTGAAGACGAGTGATTTATGATTATTTTGACTTTTCCTTCCTTTTTATGGCATTTTATTGAAGGCCCTGCAGCTAGTTATATTCACTGTGGTGGTTTAAACTATGAAAAGACCTACTAAGAAAGTAACAGAGAGAGGATATAATATATCAGCGTATTGCTGTAACCTTAGCGCAGTTCCAGAGGCACTACCCACCCTCTCCCCCGCTCTCTCACATCACCACCGTAATACACGGGACATAATATACCCTAAGAGATTTTGTTGCAATTAATAATGTGGTCTTTATGCAACGACTTTATTGCAGCAAAACAAATTACCTTCTTTTTAAATAAATTCCTTACATTTCGCTGCCCCCAGCTCACAATCTACTAAAATGCTTAATTTCAGGAACAAAACTTTTGCTCAATCATCAAACATGCAGGGAAGGCATACCTGCCGACCTTATGGCTGCCAGATCAGCACTGCGTGGGGGCGGGGCTTGGGATGTTTTGCGACTGCGTATGCTCAAAAATGTCTGAAAACTTCTATGGCGCATGCGTTACACAGTATACGCACCAAGGCAGGGAATGCTGGTTCTAGTAGTGCTAGTTGGAGTTCCCACGGGTGACTCCCAACTTGGATGCATTTATGTGCTGTATGTGCCTTTATCATGAGGCCTTACATTTGCCAAAATACATATGTGCCTTTATTATGAGGCTTTAATTGCCATATATTACATTTGGGGTGAGCGTTTGGGCGTAGGGCCCCTGGGGCTACTCTGGCTACGCCTCCTCAGGGCATCACCACTTAATACACATAGTTACTTTTCACATCACCTTATATGTTTGTTTTTTATTCATGTAATTTTTCACATATATTTTAATCTCTTTCATCACTTAGTAATTACTCGCACACATCTATACTTTACACTGCACTGTCACTCTTTTTCCATTTTCGTGTGATGCCCTGGGGGGGGTCCTGGGCTGGACATTTTTTGGGGTGCTCTGTGCCCCGGACGTGAACCCCTTAGTAGGGGTGAGCGGGTTCGGATTTCTGAAATCCGAACCCCCCCGAGCCCCCCCGATCCGAGTCCGATCCGAGTCAGGCTCGACTTTTCCCGCCTGACTCGGATCTGACATCGAGGCAAAACGTCATCATCCCGCCTTCCGAGTCTCGCGGGTTTTGGATCCTATATAAGGTACCCGCGTCGGCGCCATTTTCTCACTCGGCTGTGGACAGTGAAGAGGGAGGGTGGGAGTTAGTGCTGTGTAGTGTAGTGTAGTGTAGTGCTGCTGTTGTCCACTACTTCAAAGTCCATAGGGGCTGGCTGTGTTGTGCTGTGCTGCTGTTGTTAATAGGGGCTGTGTCCACTACTTCAAAGTCCATAGGGGCTGGCTGGACTGTGTTGTGCAGTCAGTTCCAAAGTCCTGTGCAGTGTCCCAGTCCTAAAGGGGTGCTGTAGTGTTGTCCAGGGGGTGCTCTGTCCATCAGGGGTGCTCCCCCCAAGTGCTAAAAAAATAATATATTTTCTGTGTTTGTGAATTGTGTGCGCAGTAGCCGCACGTGCATCAACAAAGTAGTGCCAAGCGTGCGCCTGTGTCATAAGTAAAGGGCCGGCTGGCTTGACCGTTAAGGGTGCTGTAACCCCCGAAAGTACACTCCAGTCCAAACCAAAAAAAAAATTATTTTCTGTGTTTGTGAATTGTGTGCGCAGTAGCCGCACGTGCATCAACAAAGTAGTGCCAAGCGTGCGCCTGTGTCATAAGTAAAGGGCCGGCTGGCTTGACCGTTAAGGGTGCTGTAACCCCCGAAAGTACACTCCAGTCCAAACCTAAAAAAAAATTATTTTCTGTGTTTGTGAATTGTGTGCGCAGTAGCCGCACGTGCATCAACAAAGTAGTGCCAAGCGTGCGCCTGTGTCATAAGTAAAGGGCCGGCTGGCTTGACCGTTAAAGGGTGCTGTAACCCCCGAAAGTACACTCCAGTCCAAACCAAAAAAAAATTATTTTCTGTGTTTGTGAATTGTGTGCGCAGTAGCCGCACGTGCATCAACAAAGTAGTGCCAAGCGTGCGCCTGTGTCATAAGTAAAGGGCCGGCTGGCTTGACCGTTAAGGGTGCTGTAACCCCCGAAAGTACACTCCAGTCCAAACCTAAAAAAAAATTATTTTCTGTGTTTGTGAATTGTGTGCGCAGTAGCCGCACGTGCATCAACAAAGTAGTGCCAAGCGTGCGCCTGTGTCATAAGTAAAGGGCCGGCTGGCTTGACCGTTAAAGGGTGCTGTAACCCCCGAAAGTACACTCCAGTCCAAACCAAAAAAAAATTATTTTCTGTGTTTGTGAATTGTGTGCGCAGTAGCCGCACGTGCATCAACAAAGTAGTGCCAAGCGTGCGCCTGTGTCATAAGTAAAGGGCCGGCTGGCTTGACCGTTAAAGGGTGCTGTAACCCCCAAAGTACACTCCAGTCCAAACCAAAAAAAAATTATTTTCTGTGTTTGTGAATTGTGTGCGCAGTAGCCGCACGTGCATCAACAAAGTAGTGCCAAGAGTGCGCCTGTGTCATAAGTAAAGGGCCGGCTGGCTTGACCGTTAAAGGGTGCTGTAACCCACAAAGTACACTCCAGTCCGAACCAAAAAAAAATTTATTTTCTGTGTTTAGCCGCACGTATATATCAAATCGATATAACATAAATGGAGGACCAAACTTTCTCCGATAAAAATAAAATAGAGAAAGATCAAGAACCACTTCCTCCTAGTGCTGAAGCTGCTGCCACTAGTCATGACATAGACGATAACATGCCATCAACGTCGTCTGCCAAGGCCGATGCCCAATGTCATAGTAGAGGGCACATACAATCCCAAATGGCAAAGTTCAGGAAAATGACCTTGAAAAAGACATTTAAATCAGCTGAAGAGAAACGTAAACTTGCCAATATGCCATTTACGACACGGAGTGGCAAGGAACGGCTAAGGTCGATCCCTAGTATGTTCATGACTAGTGGTTCAGCTTCACATGACGATGGAAGCACTCCTCCCACTAAAAAAATCAAAAGAGTTAAGCTGGCAAAAGCACAGCGAAGAACTGTGCTTTCTAAGAAGATATCACAAATCCCCAAAGAGAGTCCAAGTGTGGTGGTGGTTGCGATGCCTGACCTTCCCAGCACTGGACGGGAAGAGGTGGCTCTTTCCACCATTTGCACGCCCCCTGCAAGTGCTGAAAGGAGCACCCACAGTCCACTTGCTGATATGCAAATTGAAGATGTCACTGTTGAAGTACAACAGGATGAGGATACTGGTGTAGCTGGCGCTGAGGAGGAAGTTGGCGAGGAGGATTCTGATGGTGATGTGGTTTGTTTAAATCAGGCTCCGGGGGAGACAGTTGTTGTCCGTGGGATGAAAAAGCCCATCACGGTCATGCCTGGGCAGAAGACCAAACATTCCACCTCTTTGGTCTGGCAATATTTCTATCCAAATCCGGACAACAACTGTCTTGCCATATGTACCATATGTAAAGGTGAAATAAGTAGGGGTAGGGACGTCAACCACCTAGGAACATCCTCCCTTATACGGCACCTGCAGCGCGTTCATAAAAAGTTACTGTCAAGTTCAGAAACTTTGGCTCAGACCGTAAGCAGTCCAGGGACACCTAAATCCCGTTGTCCTGTTGTATCCAAGCGCCTGCAAACCACACCGTCAACTCCCTCCTCGTCAATTTCCTCCTTAGTCAGGATCGGAAGTAGTCCTGCAGGCCATATCACTGGCATGACTGACTCTCCTATCCGGGATTCCTCCGGAGGATCCTGCATTGCTACGCCTACTGCTGCCGCTGCTGCTGTTGCTGCTGCTGCTGGGAGTCGTTCATCATCCCAGAGAGGAAGTAGGAACACCACTACTTTTACTAAACAATTGACCCTCCAACAGTCCTTAGCGAGGAGGATGAAGTACGACAGCAGTCATCCTGAAGCAAAACGTATAACTGAGGCCTTGACTGCTATGTTGGTGTTAGACGTGCGTCCGGTATCCGCCATTAGTGCAGTGGGATTTAGACAATTGATGGAGGTAGTGTGTCCCTGGTTCCAAATCCCGTCTAGATTCCACTTCACTAGGCAGGCGATACCGAGACTGTACAGAAACGTCAGAAAAAGTGTCCTCAGTGTCCTGAAAAATGCCGTTGTACACAATGTCCACTTAACCACGGACATGTGGACAAGTGGAACAGGGCAGACTAAGGACTATATGACTGTGACAGCCCACTGGGTAGATGTATCACCTTACGCAGCAACAGCAGCAGCGTCACCAGTAGCAGCATCTCAGAAACGCCAGCTCGTTACAAGGCAGGCTACGCTGTGTATCACCGGTTTCAGTAAGAGGCACACCGCCGACAACCTCTTAGAGAAACTGAGGGAAATCATCGCCCAGTGGCTTACCCCACTTAGACTCTCCTGGGGATTTGTGATATCTGACAACGCCACCAATATTGTGCGGGCATTACATCTGGGCAAATTCCAGCACGTCCCATGTTTTGCTCACACAATAAACTTGGTGGTGCAGAATTTTCTGAAAAGCGACAGGGGCGTGCAGGAGACGCTTTGGGTGGCCCGAAAAATTTCTGGCCACTTTCGCCATTCAGCGACTGCGTGCCGAAGACTGGAGCGCCAGCAAACACTCTTGAACCTGCCCCGCCATCACCTGAAGCAAGAGGTTGTGACGCGGTGGAACTCAACCCTCTATATGCTTCAGAGGATGGAGGAGCAGCAAAAGGCCATACAAGCCTATACATCCACCTATGACATAGGCAAAGGAGGGGGTATGCACCTGACTCAAGCGCAGTGGAGAATGATTTCCGTGTTGTGCAAGGTTCTTTAGCCCTTCGAACTTGCCACACGTGAAGTCAGTTCAGACACTGCCAGCTTGAGTCAGGTCATTCCCCTCATCAGGCTTTTGCAGAAGCAGCTGGAGAAAGTGAAGGAGGAGCTAAGACGGAGCGATTCCGCTCGGCATGTGGGACTTGTGGATGAAGCCCTTCATTCGCTTTGCCAGGATTCCAGGGTGGTCAATCTGTTGAAATCAGACCACTACATTTTGGCCACCGTGCTCGATCCTAGGTTTAAAGCCTATGTGGTGTCTCTCTTTCCGGCCGACACAAGCCTGCAGAGGTGCAAAGACCTGCTGGTGAACACACTGTCAGCTGAAGCGGAACGTGACACGTCAACGGCTCCTTCTTCATTTTCTCCCGCAACTGGGGCTGCCAGGAAAAAACTTAAGTATCCTAAGCAACCCGCTGGCGGTGATGCAGGGCAAGCAGGACCAAGTTTGGACATCTGGTCCGGACTGAAGGACCTGGCAACAATTTCTGACATGTCTACTGTCACTGCATATGATACTGTCACCATTGACAGAATGGTGGAGGATTACATCGGTGACAGCATCCAAATAGGCATGTCAGACAGTCCATACCTGTACTGGCAGGAAAAAGAGGCAATTTGGAGGCCCCTGTACAAACTGGCTCTATTTTACCTGAGTTGCCCCCCCTCCAGTGTGTACTCCGAAAGAGTGTTTAGTGCAGCCGGGAACCTTGTCAGCGAAAGGCGTAGGAGGTTGCTTCCACAGAATGTGGAGAAGATGATGTTCATCAAAATGAATTATCAGCTCTTCCAGGGAGACCAGCCTCCAGAAGGTACAGAGGGACCTGTGGTGGTGGATTTAAGTGGGGACGAGTTAATACTTTGTGAGGATGAGGATGTACACACTGAAGAGGGTGAGGAATCGGTGGATGAGGAGGATGAGGATGACATCTTGCCTCCGTAGAGCCAGTTTGTGCAGGGACACATTAATTGCCAGCTTGTTTTGTGGGGGCCCAAACGAACCAATCATCTCAGCCACAGTTGTGTGGCAGACCCTGGCGCTGAAATGATTGGTTTGTTAAAGTGTGCATGTCCTGTTTATACAACATAAGGGTGGGTGGGAGGGCCCAAGGACAATTCCATCTTGCACCTCTTTTTTTTCTTTGCATTATGTACAGTTTGGGGCCTAGTTTTTCTAACTGCCATCCTGTCTGCCACTGCAGTGTCACTCCTAGATGGGTCACGTGTTTGTGCCGCCCACTCGTGTCGCTTAGCATAGTCATCCAGCTACCTCGGTGCAACCTTTTGGACATAAAAACACTATTGTGAGGTGTGAGGTGTTCAGAATAGACTGGAAATGAGTGGAAATTAAGGTTATTGAGGTTAATAATAGCATAGGAGCAGAAAAACCTACAAATTCTGTGATTTTAGCTGTTTTTATGCTTTTTTAAAAAAAAATACAGATCCAAAACACAAAACCCAGAACCCAAAACACGGAAGGGTGGTTTTGGCAAAACCAATCCAGATCCAAAACACGAAGAAAGATCCAGATCCAAAACCAAAACACAAAACACGAAAAGTGGCCGGTGCACACCCCTACCCCTTAGTGTTAGGGACTGTTAGTGACAGAGAAGCCGTGACAAGGCCTAGCAGCTTCCCATGTATTTGCAAATGCATGCAACCAATCTCTCTGAAATTCTATTACCATATAGTGTTCATGTATTGTTGCTAGTATGATTCGGTGTGCTGAGGAACAATAGGGGGTTAAAACCCCCTCTCTTTTCTACGCACCAAAGCATCCTGGAGGTCGAGACAGACGGTGTTAGAAGTAATGTAGAAAACTGATGGCCGTTCCTGGACAGTGGATAAAACTGCGTAGTGTTGCAGGCGTGTCAGTGCGTTCACAGACGCACAGACGCGGTCACGGGCAGACGGAGAAATGGCACCTGCCTTAGGACTGTTGCGACCGGTAGTAGCGTATGAGGACACACCATTCGGTGTTATAGCGTGCACGGACACACGGATGTACATCAGGGTAGGCGTTTGTAGCGGCATTTGCATAAAGTCGCAGACGGGTGCCCACCAATAGGCACTGCTGTGGGTGATTCTACGAGCTACTCAGAATCAGGCCCTTTATGTATTATTCTATGATATATGAATACAAACACAATACTGTCGCATTCAGCAAAAGTTTTTCTTCTTGCCTGCAGAAACTCACAACACAACTACTAATCTCCTTTGTACATTTCCCCACCGCTGACATACTGCACATTATTCCTGTTAAGAAAGGAAATGTTATCTTCTTGCAGTGACGTAATGGCCTTAGAATGGCTGGTGTTCCAGAACAAATACCCCCGCCCTCCCTGTACTCAGAATATAACAGCAGGGGTTAATTACCAGGGCACGCCTCTAACAAATACTCTGCGGACAGGACCCAGGTACAAATTGCTGCAGCCAAATTAGCTTTCATGATAGTGTCGGATATAATGATATCCTGCCTCGGTTTGTGAGGTGAATGCCACCAGGGCAATCGTCGCTTTCAATCACTGCCCATTTAGAAAGCTCCCTGGCTGTTCTGATTTTGCTTTTCCTCGTGGTGCTAAAACAAAGTGACAGACGGAAGATTGAAAGGGACAATTTAGTGGAGAATTACTCCAGCTGCTGGGCGCCCTTACATTCCCCGCACTCTCCTGGCGCAGGTGCCAGGCAGCATATCAGCTCATCTGGCGTCTGCGTAAAGCATTTCACCTACTTCATTCTCAGAGGAAAAGAAACAAATGTCAGCACTGTAAACACTGCTCTTCTATAGCCACTTCCGGGCAGATACAGACCACCCCTCAGCAATACCCGGGAAAGAGGGGGAAATAACTGTGGGGGCCCATGACAACGCCATCGGAAAAGGATGAACGTGCTATAGGGTCTACAGTGAGATCATTTAATGTTTCTTATGTATGATAACGTTTGGTAACCGTGATAGGTAACTGGCAGGACCTATAGATGTTGGTAGAGGTGTCAGTGACGTCAGATAGAAGTCACACAGTAGATAACTTAACCAAGGTGAGTGGTTTATTAACCGGCGGATAACAGGATGCAGGTAACACAGGGTTAATGCTGGTATGACAGGTGCCCAGATGCAGCCAGGAAGGTATGGGGTTAATACAGGTGTAGTGCATGTAGTGTAGCACACTCTACATAGAATCATAGCCAGTGGCGGCAGTGACTTATACACATCCAGCGAAGCGATGGTGACACATTGGATTGTAGCAGGGTCTGTACCCTCTGAGATCAAGTACGGAGGAGAAAAGACATGTGAGGTCGCGTTGATGTCAGCATACCTCTGCTTCTAAGGAACAGAGGGCCCGGTTCAGCTCCGCTCGCTAGGCTGCGTTCGCACGCAGCCTGACGATGTTTGCAATCCGCATGCATACGCATCGCAGTGCGCGTGTGCGAACTAGTCCATGCGATCGGGAAGTGTTCGCTCGCTGCGCATAGCCAGCCCGCTAGCTTGAGTGACAGGACAAGCCGTTTGTGGGTGGTGACGGGATGGTCGATGGAAACGGGGGAGTGGTGGTGCAAATGCAGGCGTGTCCGTGTGTCTTAACGTAGTTTCAGAGGTGTGCATAATTAATACGCAGCGTCATAGTACACGTCACATGGTTGTTTTACACACTGAAGCACTCGCAGTGCGTGCGGTAGGGTATAGTCAGCCACAAGTGCTGCGTTCGCTTCCGATGGTACTCAATGTTACCGATAGTTGCATTCACATCCTGGAGATGATGTGCATATGTGGGCGTCTTAAGACAGGCTGGTGGGCATCTAAACACACACCGCGATCGCAAGCCAAGGCATAGCGGGCATGCTAATGCCTTTCTGTGCGATCGCCGATTTGCATACTTTCGCTGCGTGCGAACGCATCCAGCGAGCGGGGCTGAATCAAGACCAGAGTCCCAGACCTGTAGACTACAGAGGGAGAGGTAGCACAGACACTGGACCTCATTCACACCCGCTCGCAAGCGCTGAGCGCTCAAAGTGGGTTGATGTTTAGGCCCTGCGCACGCGCAGCGGCCGCACTGCGCATGCGCAATCCCCGGAGCGAGAGAGAAATTCTCTTGCTCCGGAGCTCACTACAAAAGGGGCGGCTGTCGATGTTTATCCACAGCTTGCCGCCGTTTTGTAGGCATGGAGGGGGGGGGGTGGTTTCACAAACGGAGGCGTTCCTTAACGCCTGTCGTTTTGTGGGTGGCCGCACTGACATCAGCACTGGCATCGATCAGAGCAGGAAGCTCCCTGGGGCTTGCGGTTGCCGAGACCCAACCTTAGGGTCTCGTCGCAAGCCCCGATGGTCGCGATGGTCTTGACCATTGTGACCATCGACCTGGTCGGTCTCTAAAGCTGTGGCTGGTAACCCACAGCTTAGCTAGCGACCAGGAGGCCACACTTCAAAATACAAGCGGCCACCCACATTCAGAACGCGCGCTCGCATTTTGCGAGCGCCTCTGAATGAAGGCCACTGTCCCCTCTCAATAGCAATAGAGAACCTGAACCCTTCAGGGGCCCTCTAACATTAACCTTAATTGTCATAATAGGTTCTGTTAAAACAATGCATTTAATCAAATAAACAGAAGGCTACGGGCCAAATGTACGGTAATAGGGTGAGAGTTTAGAAAATGTGGGAGTTTAGCAGTAAAATCTCACACTGGGCCTTATTCAGACCCGGTCGCAAGTGCTGAGTGCTCGCAACCGGGTCAATGTTTGCCACTGGGCATGCGCACATCGTAGCCGGCTCCGACGTGCGCATGCGCGAGACCCGGCTAGCGATGGGCGCTCCGTGGCTACGGGTCTCGCACCAAAGGGGGTGAGCTGTCGATGGTGATCGACAGCTAGTCCCGTTTGGGAGGCGGGCAGGGGGGGTGGCCGGCCAAACGGAGGCGTTCCCGACAGAACGCTTGCTGTTTTGGGGTGGCCTCACTGACATCAGCAATGATGTCGGTGGGGAGCTTCCTGCTCGATCAGAGCAGGAAGCTCCCTGGGGCTCCCTAGTTAGCCAGTGTAGTGCTGACCGCAGTGAGTGCGGTCAGCACTACACATTTACACAGGACCGGCGCTAGGCTTCCCTGCGCTGGTCCTGTGCTGCACAGCCGAGCCCCTTCCCTCCCCCTGAGCGCTTGCCCAATAGCGCCAGGAGGAGGGTGGGAGGCGGGCTCTGGCTGTGCTAACACACACATCACCGCCAGCCTGGCAGCGATGTGTGTGTTTACCAGCAGCCAATGAGAGTCAGACAGACTCTCATTGGCTACTGCAGTGCCCACTGCAAGAGCCGAGCTGGAGCTCACTCATGAGCTCCGCCATCCAGCTTATGCAGTGGGTAATGGGAGAGACATCATGACGTCTCTCCCATAATGCTGAGCGTGCCAGCACGGGAGGACTGATGTGCGGCGGCGGGAGCGGTGTCCGGAGCCGGAGCGTGGATTCAGGTAAGTGTATATATATATTTTTTATTTTAATGTGTCCGCACTACTGGGGTCACAAAGGGGGAGAGGGTGGCTACTACTGGGGTAGGCCTCTACTGGGGGTAGGGCACTACTGGTGTCTACTACTGAGGGGGGGCTACTACTGGGGCACTGTATCCGGAGGGGGAATCTCTACTGGGGACTACTACTGGGGGGGGGGGAACTACTACTGGGGGCACTATATAAGGGGCTTACTAGTAAGGGCACTGCACTGGGGAGACCACTACTGGGGGCAATAATAGGAATGACCACTACAGGGGCACTGTATAAGGGGCACTGGATAGAGGGGGATCACTACTGGGGGTCTGCATAAGGGGGATCACTACTGGGGGCACTGCATTGTGGGGATTGCTACTGGGGGCAATATATAAGGGGCACTGCATAAGGGGGAACACTACTGGGGGCACTTTATAGGGGGGACGACTACAGGAGGCACTGCATGGGAAGGGACTACTGCTGGGGGCACTGCATGGGGGGGACTACTGCTGGGGGCACCACTATCTAAGGGGCTTACTGCTAGGAGCACTGCACTGGGGGAAAACTACTGGTGGCACTAAATAGGGAGCACCACTACATGGGGCACTGGATGGGGGGATCACTACGGGCCTGCATAAGGGGGTACCACTACTGGGGGCACTGCATTGTGGGGACTGCTACTGGGGGCACTATATAAGGGGCACTGCATAAGGGGGAACACTACTGGGGGCACTTCATAGGGGGGACCACTACATGGGGCACTGCATTGGGAGGGACCACTACTGGGGGCACTGAATAAGGGGAACTAATGGGTGGCTGTATAAGGGGGACCACTACTGGGGGTACTGTATAAAGGGCACTACTGGGGTTAAGGTGCATATGGCTAGGAATGTCCTGAGTGACGATAAAGGGGTGTGTGTCATGTTGACACGCCCCATTTTTAAGTGACCACGCCCATTTTTCGACATGCACGCACAAGGGGGGGGGGCTCCCTTTTCAAATTTGCCCTGGGCTCCAAATACCCTAGTTACGCCACTGGTCGAGTTGTATTTTCAAAATGGGAAATCATTTGGATGATAGTTTAAATCATGAGAGATTTTTGAGTCTGAAAAACATGCGCGTTTGCCTGTTCTCGGACTCTATTACATTAGAGGGGAACTCACTCTCACATTTTCTAAACTCTCACCCTATTACATTCAGCCCTATATGACATAGGTTCTCAAACGCTGTCCTCAGGACCCCAAACAGTGCATGTTTTCCAGGCCTCCTCGCAGGATCGCAAGTGAAATAATTAGCTCCACCTGTGGATCTTTTAAAATGTGTCAGTGAGTAATGAGTACACCTGTGCACCTGCTGGGTGACCTGGAAAACGTGAACTGTTTGGGGTCCTGAGGACCGAGTTTGAGAACCACTGCTATAGGCAATAACATATCAGCAGGCATTTTAAATAAGTATCACATGCTGTAACAAATAAATCTGATAATAAAGCAGAAAGGAACTGGGGACCGAAAGTTAAGACTCAGGGGTGCTTCAGGTCCGCCTGTCGCCCATCACTGTACTATGGTTTTCCTTTGGCAAGTTACTGGAAAATATAATTTCAATAAAAATTATTGTCATATAGAAAAGATAAAAAAAAAAAAAAGATTAGACATTATGGTGTATTGCTCACCCTTCCTCAGTGTGCCCAAGGGCAGCCTTTGATGGCACTTGGCTAAATTTGGGCAACTACGACACAAGAACGTGCATGCGTAGTAGCAGGCACACTCCGTGCGTGCGGCCGCACAGTAGCAGGCACACTCCGTTAGTGCGGCCGCACAGGGGCGCCTGGGTCCGGCTACAGAAGATCCCCGCCTTCCAACCACCTGCTTCTGTTATTTTTTTATATGCTCTGGGGGAGGGCACAGTGAGGGAAGGGGGGGGTGCACAGGACAGCACTGGGTGTCGAGACACCCATCTGCATTTCAATTCAGCCTGGGATTCCCTCCCTCACACCCACTGTACTTTGTAGGAAAATGTGTCTTGTTTATGCAATGAATGAATAGCGCGGGGCATGATGTATAGTGTGAGATGTCGTACCGTATGTTCTGCACTGTATTATAATGTATGACTGTTCTATGGTGCATTGTGCTGTGGCTGCACTGCGACGCAGAACATTTAACTGAAATCTCCTCTTGGTATACCATATTCAAATAAAGTATAAACATATGTCAATCAAAAAATGAACATTAGCGTTCTAAGCGCCCGACGGACCCCACCCTGCAGAAGTTGGGCGATAAAATGAATAAAATAAAATAAAAAATGAAACAAACGCAGTGCAGCATGCAGAGGCGAGTGCTCCGCAAGCAGAGCTGTCAGACCTCCGAGAGGTGAAGCACAGCCAAGGTTAGCAGAGGATAGTGCTTCATATCTCCTGGTAATTTGTGTCTCGCAGTGTTTTATTGCTGTGAGTTAGTCTCTCCTTCATGCCACCATCGGAAAGCTAAACCTTTGACTATTATGTGGACAAATCAGTTCAATAAAAGATGCGAGCCCATCGCGGTTTCAGCAGAGGAATTTCATCTTCCGCCGATTTCCGAAGCTTTTGCATAACTTGTTGTCTGTGGCTGTCACGATAAATCTCGTGGCTTAAATGTCACATTTGTTTCACAGCAATTCAGCACGGTACATTGCGTACTTTGAAAAGCTGCGTCCCGAAGGCTCGGAGATCCAGACACACATTATAGAAAAATTTGCTCATTTGTTTCTACATCTGGGATTAAAGCAATAATTTTATGGGTGACAGTCGCTGCGTTAAGTTGAGGGTGGGGGAAAAAAAATGAAAGAAAACTGTTGAATCCTTTGTCTGTTTTTCTAGATCCAGAAATAAACTATAAAGGATTAAATAAAGTTAGTAAGGGACCAGGGAGAGAGATAAAGTGGAAAGGAGATAAAGTACCAACCAATCAGTTACTGTCACTTTAAAGGCTGTGTTTGAAAAATGACAGTTAGGAGCTGATTGGTTGGCACTTTGGACCTCATTCAGAGGCGGTCGTTAGATGCAAGCAGTCACACAGAATCAGGGAGGCCGCTTGCATCCTGAACGGCCGCCTCTTTGTCGATCGTTAAGCTGTGGGTTACCACCCACAGCTTAACGACCGACCAGGTTGATGGTGATCACCATCGCGACCATTGGGGCTTACGACCAGACCCTAGGGTAGGGTCTGGGCACTCGTAAGACCCAGGGAGCTTCCTGCTCTGATGGAGCAGGAAGCTCCCCACTGACTGATGATGTCAGTGCGGCCGCTCACAAAACGGTAAGCGTTTGTAAAGGAACGCCTCCATTTTGGAAACCACCCTCCCCCCGGCCGGCCTACCATACGGGGGCAGCTGTCGATCAACATCGACAGCCGCCCCTTTGGTAACGAGCTCTGGAGCGACAGAGTTTCTCCCGTGCGCAGGCCAAACCATCGCGTCGGTTACGAGCACATCGGCGCTCGCAACCGACTCTGAATGAGGTCCTTTATCTCCACCTTATCTCTCTCCGAAGCTTAGTACATCTTCCCCCAGGTGAGGCATCATCTATAAAGTGTAATCGCCAGGCCAAGCCAGATTGGCAAGAAGACCATATCGGCCCATAACTGTAGATAGATTACTGTCGGCCGGAATCCCAACAATGATAGCCCGACCCGGGACTAAAGCTAAGTGTTGAAATCCCGAGGCAAGGAGAAGGGGGGGGTAGGGTTAGGCACCACCGGGGGGGAAGTTAGGGTTAGACACCCCCCCCAGGGAGGGTTAGGTTTAGGCAAGGAGAAGGGGGGGTAGGGTTAGGCACCACCGGGGGGGAAGTTAGGGTTAGACACCCCCCCCAGGGAGGGTTAGGTTTAGGCAAGGAGAAGGGGGGGTAGGGTTAGGCACCACCGGGGGGGAAGTTAGGGTTAGGCACCCCTAAGTGGGGTTAGGGGGGGGACATGCGAGGGTTAGGGTATTTACCATGCCCTGCCGGGATGTAGACCGTTCGGGCTTCCGGCATCGGTATTTCATCCTTCGGCTAATGAGCCGTCGGCATTACATACCAAAACCCTTTTACAGCATGGCACAGTGGCCTAGTCTTCTGGAAAGTCTGAGACATTCTAGAATCTCGGGTGGCTCCCGTGGATGCCCGGAAGAGTAGTCTCCCTGAGTGAAGTGGGCGGTTCGGGCAGCCGATAACACATTTCACGCTTTATTGCGCCATCAAGGCTCCGCCCCCGACTCCATAATGCTGTTATTTCATGGCACTGTATGGTCAGGGCAGGGCCACGACGCGCCATTTTTCACTGAGCCGGAGGTAACATGCCACATGGCCCAAACCCCACAGTCTAACCTTCCGGGTCACACCATTATGACATCATGGCAGGGCCATGATGATGCAATTCACAGAGAGTCGTGTCATCCAGCTCCTGCCATGCTGACTGCTCTAGGAAATTGTGCGGGATGCGGGAGGGTACCCAGCTCTCTCAGGAGTCGGGGAGAGTAGGCGAGTATGCACAGACCAGGCATATTTCACATATTAGAAACAGCTAACCATGGGCCCAGTTAGTGATCAATCATCTCCAATTATTCGTTTTATAAAGATGAAGGATAAAACTATACACAGTGATGATAAGGGGGATCACAGAATAAGTGAGGTGCTCACACAGACGGAGTTCGCTAGTGCTGCTTATTTATCCATCCTTCCACGGACCACACTAACTGCGAAATGGGCATTTCTGGGCGGCGACCTTGGGAATGCATGGGCCTGTTCCATCTAGTAGGAGAGTTGTGGGCATGTAGGATGAATTTCTAGCTCGATCTTAGCTTGCAGACAAAGGTGGGATGTCTGTTTCTGGCACATCATGGTTGGCTGCAAGTCCAGATACTAAAAGATGCTAAAAGATACTATACTCAGTATAGGAATGCAGTATAGGTACACAGTATAGGTCCTCAATATACTGTAGGTACTAAATATAGCTACGCAGTACAGGTAAGAAGTATAGATATGCAATATGGGTACTCAGTATAGGCACTCAGTACAGGTACTCAGTACAAGTGTGCAGTATAGGTACTCAGTATAGGCACTCAGTACAGGTACTCAGTATAGGTACTCAGTACAAGTGCGCAGTACAGGTACTCAGTACAAGTGTGCAGTATAGGTACTCAGTATAGGCATTCAGTACAGGTACTCAGTATAGGTACTCAGTACAAGTGCGCAGTACAAGTGCGCAGTACAGGTACTCAGTATAGGTACTCAGGGGGTCATTCAGACCCGCTCGCGAGCGCAGGATGCTCGCAAGCGGGTCGATGTTCCCCCAATGCACATGCGCACGACGGAGGGAGCTCCGTCGTGCGCATGTGCGAGACCCAAATAACGGCGGCCAAGCCGTCGTTATGGGTCTCACACTAAAGCTGGCCACACACTAGACCAACTTACATCCAACCAGCCAACTAGTTGATTGGTTGAAATGAAAATCTGGTAACGCCTACCGTCTGAGTCCGGCCCCACTGACATCACTAGTGATGTCAGTGGGAGTGATTTTGGCTCTGATAGAGCCAAAATCACTCCAGGGCTTGCGGCAACGAGACCCTACCACAAGGGTCTTGTCCCAAGCCCGATCAAGACCATCGCGACCATCTTTTTGGCCGCTCGCATATGCTGTGGGTGGTCACCCACAGCTATGCGAGCAGCCTGGAGGCCGCTCCATTTTAAGGTAGGAGCGCACTGATTCAGAGCGAGCGCTCTGGTCAGAGCGTCCGGCTCTGAATCAGGCCCTCAGTACAAGTGTGCAGTATAGGTACTCAGTACAAGTGCGCAGTATAGGTACTCAGTATAGGCACTCAGTACAAGTGTGCAGTATAGGTACTCAGTATAGGCACTCAGTACAGGTACTCAGTACAAGTGCGCAGTATAGGTACTCAGTATAGGCACTCAGTACAAGTGCGCAGTATAGGTACTCAGTATAGGCACTCAGTACAAGTGCGCAGTATAGGTACTCAGTATAGGCACTCAGTACAAGTGTGCAGTATAGGTACTCAGTATAGGCACTCAGTACAAGTGTGCAGTATAGGTACTCAGTATAGGCACTCAGTACAAGTGCGCAGTATAGGTACTTAGTATAGGCACTCAGTACAAGTGCGCAGTATAGGCACTCAGTACAGGTACTCAGTACAAGTGCGCAGTATAGGTACTCAGTATAGGCACTCAGTACAAGTGCGCAGTATAGGTACTCAGTATAGGCACTCAGTACAAGTGTGCAGTATAGGTACTCAGTATAGGCACTCAGTACAAGTGTGCAGAATAGGTACTCAGTATAGGCACTCAGTACAGGTACTCAGTACAAGTGCGCAGTATAGGTACTCAGTATAGGCACTCAGTACAAGTGCGCAGTATAGGTACTCAGTATAGGCACTCAGTACAAGTGTGCAGTATAGGTACTCAGTATAGGCACTCAGTACAAGTGTGCAGTATAGGTACTCAGTATAGGCACTCAGTACAAGTGCGCAGTATAAGTACTCAGTATAGGCACTCAGTACAAGTGTGCAGTATAGGTACTCAGTATAGGCACTCAGTACAAGTGTGCAGTATAGGTACTCAGTATAGGCACTCAGTACAGGTACTCAGTACAAGTGCGCAGTATAAGTACTCAGTATAGGCACTCAGTACAAGTGTGCAGTATAGGTACTCAGTATAGGCACCCAGTACAAGTGCGCAGTATAGGTACCCAGTATAGGCACTCAGTACAAGTGTGCAGTATAGGTGCTCAGTATAGGCACTCAGTACAAGTGTGCAGTATAGGTACTCAGTATAGGCACTCAGTACAAGTGCGCAGTATAGGTACTCAGTATAGGCACTCAGTACAGGTACTCAGTACAAGTGCGCAGTATAGATACTCAGTATAGGCACTCAGTACAAGTGTGCAGTATAGGTACTCAGTATAGGCACTCAGTACAGGTACTCAGTACAAGTGTGCAGTATAGGCACTCAGTACAGGTACTCAGTACAAGTGCGCAGTATAGATACTCAGTATAGGCACTCAGTACAAGTGTGCAGTATAGGTACTCAGTATAGGCACTCAGTACAGGTACTCAGTACAAGTGGGCAGTATAGATACTCAGTATAGGCACTCAGTACAAGTGTGCAGTATAGGTACTCAGTATAGGCACTCAGTACAGGTACTCAGTACAAGTGGGCAGTATAGGTACTCAGTATAGGCACTCAGTACAAGTGTGCAGTATAGGCACTCAGTACAGGTACTCAGTACAAGTGTGCAGTATAGGTACTCAGTATAGGCACTCAGTACAAGTGCGCAGTATAGGTACTCAGTATAGGCACTCAGTACAAATGCGCAGTATAGGTACTCAGTATCAGTATAGGTATGCAGTAAAGGTACTCAGTACAAGTACACAGTATAGGTACTCAGTACAGGTACACAGTATAGGTACGCAGTATAAGTATACAGTACAGGTACGCAGTATGGGTACACAGTACAGGTATACAGTACAAGTACACAATACAGGTACACAGTATCGGTACGCAGTACAGGTATACAGTATAGGTACGCAGTACAGGTATACAGTACAGGTATACAGTACAAGTAAACAATATAGGTACTCAGTACAGGTACACAGTATAGGTACGCAGTACAGGTACACTATAGGTACGTAGTATATATATACAGTACAGGTACACAGTACAAGTACTCTGTATCAGTATAGGTACACAGTACAGGTGCTCAGTATCAGTATACAGTCAGGTGCATAAATATTGGGACATTGACAGAATTTTCATACTCTGGCATCTATTCACCACCACAATGGCTTTGAAATGAAACAAACAAGATGTGCTTTAACTGCAGACTTTCAGATTTAATTTGAAGGTAATTACATCCAAATCAGGTGAACGGTGTAGGAATTACAATGGTTTCTATATGTGCCTCCCACTTTTTAAGGGGCCAAAAGTAATGGGACTATCAACTCAAAAGCTATTTCATGCATAGGCAAACGCAGGGGGGTTTCCTGTTGCCTGGAAACCCCCCTCCTATATAAGTGCTAATTATGCCCTATTCATGGATTGTCCACACGCACTCTAAAATCTAGCATTTGGAAACCCCCATCTAAAATTTCCTGCGTTTGCCACTGTCATGGACAGGCGTGGGTTATTCCCTCGTTATTTCATTATCAATTAAGCAGGTAAAAGGTCTGGAGTTGGTTCTAGGTGTGACATTTGCATTTGGAATCAGTTGCTGTCTACTCTCAATATGAGATCCAAAGAGCTGTCACTATCAGTGAAGCAAGCCATCATTAAGCTGAAAAATCAAAACAAACCCATCAGAGAGATAGCAAAAACATTAGGTGTGGCCAAATCAACTGTTTGGAACATTCTTAAAAAGAAAGAATGCACCGGAGAGCTCAGCAACACCAAAAGACCCGGAAGACCACGGAAAACAACTGTGGTGGATGACAGAAGAATTTTTCCCTGGTTAAGAAAAACCCCTTCACAACAGTTGGCCAAATCAAGAACACTCTCCAGGAGGTAGGTGTATATGTGTCAAAGTCAACAATCAAGAGAAGACTTCACAAGAGTGAATATAGAGAGTTCACCACAAGATGTAAACCATTGGTGAGCCTCAAAAACAGGAAGACCAGATTAGAGTTTGCAAAACAACATCTAAAAAAGCCATTACAGTTCTGGAACAACATCCTATGGACAGATGAGACAAAGATCAACTTGTACCAGAGTAATGGGAAGAGAAGAGTATGGAGAAGGAAAGGAACTGCTCATGATCCAAAACATACCACCTCATCAGTGAAGCATGGTGGTGGTAGTGTCATGGTGTGGGCATGTATGGCTGCCAATGGAACTGGTTCCCTTGTATTTATTGATGATGTGACTGCTGAAAAAAGCAGAAGAATGAATTCTGAAGTGTTTCGGGCAATATTATATGCTCATATTCAGTCAAATGCTTCAGAACTCATTGGACGGCGTTTCACAGTGCAGATGGACAATGACCCAAAGCATACTGCAAAAGCAACCAAAGAGTTTTTTAAGGCTTAAAGTGGAATGTTATGCAATGGCCAAGTCATTCCCCTGACCTGAATCCGATTGAGCATGCATTTCACTTGATGAAGACAAAATTGAAGGGGAAATGCCCCAAGAACAAGCAGGAACTGAAGACATTTGCAGTAGAGGCCTGGCAGAACATCACCAGGGATGAAACCCAGCGTCTGGTGAGGTCTATGCGTTCCAGACTTCAGGCTGTAATTGCCTGCAAAGGATTTGCAACAAAGTATTAAAAAGTTAAAGTTAGATTTAGGATTGTTTAGTTTGTCCCATTACTTTTGGCCCCTTAAAAAATGGGAGGCACATATAGAAACCGTTGTAATTCCTACACCGTTTACCCGATTTGGATGTAATTACCCTCAAATTAAATCTGAAAGTCTGCAGTTAAAGCACATCTTGTTTGTTTTATTTCAAAGCCATTGTGGTGGTGAATAGAGGCCAAAATCTGAAAATTCTGTAAATGTCCCAATATTTATGCACCTGACTGTAGGTATGCAGTGTAGGTAAGCAGTATAGGCATGCAGTATAGGTACTCAGTACAGATATGCAGTATACAGTAGGTACAGAGTACAGGTATGCAGTATAGGTCCACAGTACAGTTATACAGTACAGATACTCAGGACCTCATTCAGAGTCGGTCGAAGCGGCCGCACGGTCGTACGCCACCGATGTTCGCTATACTGCGCATGTGTAAAGTTCGCAATGTGCGTGCGCAAACTATCCGCTACGATCAGAAATTTCTCTCTCCTTGAACACAGCCAGGTCGGTAGTTTGAGTGACAGATTGAGGCGTTTGTGGGTGGTAACAGGGGAAGGTGCTTGAAAACGGGGAGTGGAGATCCGAACGCAGGCGTGCCTAATTATGCGAACGGCGTTTTGCGGGAGTGCATACGGTTTAAGGGAGTGCATAATTAACAAAGTAGCGTCATGGCACATGGGAGGTTTTTACACTGACATTATCGTAGAGCTTAAGAGAGCGTATGGTCAACCTTAAGCTCTACGACCAGTTCCGATGGTTCCCGATGGTCTCGATTAATCCTTATATGTCCGGAGATGACGTGCAATGCGTACGAGAAGGGGGCATATTTTTTTGTCTTCCGACCGCTTCCTCCCCTTGGTCGGCCAACTACCGATCCGAACTTAGGGACGCAACTTGCGAGGGAATCATTTGCATATCCGGCCCCTTTCCCGTACGACCGTGCGGCCGCTTTGACCGACTCTGAATGAGGTCCTCAGTATCAGTATAGGTACGCAGTACAGGTACTCAGTACAGATATGCGGTATACAGTAGGTACAGAGGGCCTGATTCAGAGCCGCTCGTAAGCGGCCGCTCGTTTGATCCTACCGATGTTCGCACAACTGCGCATGCGTACGGATTTTAATACGCATGCGCGAACCAGTCAGTGCGGCCAAAAATCGTGTGCTCGCTAAATAGCGAATGCCTGCTATTTTGAGTTACAGAATGAGGCGTTTGTGGGTGGTAACAGGGGAAGGTGCTTGAAAACGGGGAGTGGAGATCTGAACGCAGGCGTGCTTAAAGGTCAAAACGGGTGTTTTAAGGGTGTGCATAATTAATATAGCAGCGTCATTGACCACGTCACTTGGTTGTTTTAAAGTCTGAACTGCTCGCATGATTGTGGTAGGAAAAACCAACCACAAGAATAGCGAGCAGTTCAGATGCCTTTCGATGTACTCGATTAATCTAATAAATAACGGACATGACGTAGGATGCGAGCGGCCAGGGGGCGTTGTTTTCAAAATTACGATCGCATGTTTTGTTCACTCGTTCAGACATAGAGGCGTCAACAGACCGCAAAGAGCGAACAGTTCATTTAAATAGCCAGCCCCTTTTTCTGAACGAGCAAGCGCAAATAGTGTCCAGCTCTGAATCAGGCCCAGAGTACAGGTATGCAGTATAGGTAGGCAGTACAGGTATAAAGTATAGTACACAGTATAAGTAGAGAATACAGGTACTCAGTATAGTTAAGCAGTAGTACAAGTACTTAGTATAGGTAAGCAGTAGTACAGGTACTTAGTATAGGTAAGCAGTAGTACAGGTACTCAGTATAGTTAAGCAGTAGTACAGGTACTCAGTTTAGGTAAGCAGTAGTACAGGTACTTAGTATAGGTAAGCAGTAGTACAGGTACTCAGTATAGGTAAGCAGTAGTACAGGTACTCAGTATAGGTAAGCAGTAGTACAGGTACTCAGTATAGGTAAGCAGTAGTACAGGTACTCAGTATAGGTAAGCAGTAGTACAGGTACTCAGTATAGTTAAGCAGTAGTACAGGTACTTTAATATAGGTAAGCAGTAGTACAGGTACTCAGTATAGTTAAGCAGTAGTACAGGTACTCAGTATAGTTAAGCAGTAGTACAGGTACTTAGTATAGGTAAGCAGTAGTACAGGTACTTAGTATAGGTAAGCAGTAGTACAGGTACTTAGTATAGGTAAGCAGTAGTACAGGTACTTAGTATAGGTAAGCAGTAGTACAGGTACTCAGTTTAGGTAAGCAGTAGTACAGGTACTTAGTATAGGTAAGCAGTAGTAGAGGTACTCAGTATAGTTAAGCAGTAGTACAGGTACTTAGTATAGGTAAGCAGTAGTACAGGTACTTAGTATAGGTAAGCAGTAGTACAGGTACTTAGTATAGGTAAGCAGTAGTACAGGTACTCAGTATAGGTAAGCAGTAGTACAGGTACTCAGTATAGGTAAGCAGTAGTACAGGTACTTAGTATAGGTAAGCAGTAGTACAGGTACTCAGTATAGGTAAGCAGTAGTACAGGTACTTAGTATAGGTAAGCAGTAGTACAGGTACTCAGTTTAGGTAAGCAGTAGTACAGGTACTTAGTATAGGTAAGCAGTAGTACAGGTACTTAGTATAGGTAAGCAGTAGTACAGGTACTTTAATATAGGTAAGCAGTAGTACAGGTACTCAGTATAGTTAAGCAGTAGTACAGGTACTCAGTATAGTTAAGCAGTAGTACAGGTACTCAGTATAGTTAAGCAGTAGTACAGGTACTTAGTATAGTTAAGCAGTAGTACAGGTACTTAGTATAGGTAAGCAGTAGTACAGGTACTTAGTATAGGTAAGCAGTAGTACAGGTACTTAGTATAGGTAAGCAGTAGTACAGGTACTTAGTATAGGTAAGCAGTAGTACAGGTACTCAGTATAGTTAAGCAGTAGTACAGGTACTCAGTATAGTTAAGCAGTAGTACAGGTACTCAGTATAGTTAAGCAGTAGTACAGGTACTTAGTATAGGTAAGCAGTAGTACAGGTACTTAGTATAGGTAAGCAGTAGTACAGGTACTTAGTATAGGTAAGCAGTAGTACAGGTACTTAGTATAGGTAAGCAGTAGTACAGGTACTCAGTTTAGGTAAGCAGTAGTACAGGTACTTAGTATAGGTAAGCAGTAGTACAGGTACTCAGAATAGTTAAGCAGTAGTACAGGTACTTAGTATAGGTAAGCAGTAGTACAGGTACTCAGTATAGTTAAGCAGTAGTACAGGTACTTAGTATAGGTAAGCAGTAGTACAGGTACTCAGTTTAGGTAAGCAGTAGTACAGGTACTTAGTATAGGTAAGCAGTAGTACAGGTACTCAGTATAGTTAAGCAGTAGTACAGGTACTTAGTATAGGTAAGCAGTAGTACAGGTACTCAGTTTAGGTAAGCAGTAGTACAGGTACTTAGTATAGGTAAGCAGTAGTACAGGTACTTAGTATAGGTAAGCAGTAGTACAGGTACTCAGTATAGGTAAGCAGTAGTACAGGTACTTAGTATAGGTAAGCAGTAGTACAGGTACTTAGTATAGGTAAGCAGTAGTACAGGTACTCAGTTTAGGTAAGCAGTAGTACAGGTACTTAGTATAGGTAAGCAGTAGTACAGGTACTCAGTATAGTTAAGCAGTAGTACAGGTACTTAGTATAGGTAAGCAGTAGTACAGGTACTCAGTTTAGGTAAGCAGTAGTACAGGTACTTAGTATAGGTAAGCAGTAGTACAGGTACTCAGTATAGGTAAGCAGTAGTACAGGTACTCAGTATAGGTAAGCAGTAGTACAGGTACTCAGTATAGGTAAGCAGTAGTACAGGTACTCAGTATAGGTAAGCAGTAGTACAGGTACTCAGTATAGTTAAGCAGTAGTACAGGTACTTAGTATAGGTAAGCAGTAGTACAGGTACTTAGTATAGGTAAGCAGTAGTACAGGTACTCAGTATAGTTAAGCAGTAGTACAGGTACTTTAATATAGGTAAGCAGTAGTACAGGTACTCAGTATAGTTAAGCAGTAGTACAGGTACTCAGTATAGTTAAGCAGTAGTACAGGTACTTAGTATAGGTAAGCAGTAGTACAGGTACTTAGTATAGGTAAGCAGTAGTACAGGTACTTAGTATAGGTAAGCAGTAGTACAGGTACTTAGTATAGGTAAGCAGTAGTACAGGTACTCAGTTTAGGTAAGCAGTAGTACAGGTACTTAGTATAGGTAAGCAGTAGTACAGGTACTCAGAATAGTTAAGCAGTAGTACAGGTACTTAGTATAGGTAAGCAGTAGTACAGGTACTCAGTTTAGGTAAGCAGTAGTACAGGTACTTAGTATAGGTAAGCAGTAGTACAGGTACTCAGAATAGTTAAGCAGTAGTACAGGTACTTAGTATAGGTAAGCAGTAGTACAGGTACTCAGTATAGTTAAGCAGTAGTACAGGTACTTAGTATAGGTAAGCAGTAGTACAGGTACTCAGTTTAGGTAAGCAGTAGTACAGGTACTTAGTATAGGTAAGCAGTAGTACAGGTACTCAGTATAGTTAAGCAGTAGTACAGGTACTTAGTATAGGTAAGCAGTAGTACAGGTACTCAGTTTAGGTAAGCAGTAGTACAGGTACTTAGTATAGGTAAGCAGTAGTACAGGTACTTAGTATAGGTAAGCAGTAGTACAGGTACTCAGTATAGGTAAGCAGTAGTACAGGTACTTAGTATAGGTAAGCAGTAGTACAGGTACTCAGTTTAGGTAAGCAGTAGTACAGGTACTTAGTATAGGTAAGCAGTAGTACAGGTACTCAGTATAGGTAAGCAGTAGTACAGGTACTCAGTATAGTTAAGCAGTAGTACAGGTACTTAGTATAGGTAAGCAGTAGTACAGGTACTTAGTATAGGTAAGCAGTAGTACAGGTACTCAGTTTAGGTACGGTACACACCGATTTCTCTGTATATTTGTTAATTCTTATAGGTGTTTCCGGGAAACAGGAAAGAAATAACCATCTATGTCTGGAAGCTGCGATCAATCTTGGATCGTCTTGCTTGTAACATTTTCTCCAGGTACCAGTACCTGATATTGCTTCAGAGTATTGTAGTAGAATATGGTAATAGCGAAGGGTACATACACTGCTTCACTTTTTTTTTTCCCAAATATTGATTTATGGATGCAGGGTTATAAATTGTGTTGACTGCACAGAAAAATCATTTAGGGAACTGCGCAAATCATTAATCTTTACAAAGGAACAAACACTGAAGTACTGTTTGCTTGTCTGTGATGAGTCTGTGGTTGCTTCTTGTGAAGGAAGGAAAACGGAAAAAGCTCTTCAATGATCTGCGCAACTCCTCTGTGCCGGGTCCTGCAAGTCAGCAGATAGCCCCTGGTATTATTATTATTATTATTATCCTTTATTTATATGGCGCCACAAAGGTTCCGCAGCGCCTTACACAGTACATAAATGAGCACACAAGAAAAACAGTTAATAGTAATACAAAACAATGCAGGACAAGGGAAAGGTTATAAACTCAGCTGCAAAACACAAGCAGCAGGACATGAGCAACCAGGTGGTAGGTGCCATTGTAGGGAGTTAGGAGTAAATTATACTATAAGTAGGGGGAGGAGAAGCACGTGAGGATGAGGGCCCTGCTCGTGAGAGCTTACATTCTAAAGGGGAAGGGCAGACAGACAGGGGCGACACAGAGGGGTAGATAGTGAAGAAGGAGCATGGAGCAGTGGGTTAGGATATGTGCTGCGGAATGTGTGTGTATAAGACGACCTGATGTTATGTAAAAATTAAGGCCCTCATTCAGAGCCACTCGCTAGCGGCAGTACGCTCGTTCCGAGCGATGTTCGCACATCTGCGCATGCGTACGGATCGTTATACGCATGCGCGAACCAGTCAGTGCGGCCGAAATTCATGTGCTCGCAATATAGCGAATGCCTGCTATTTTGAGTGACAGAATGAGGCATATGTGGGTGGTAACAGGGGAAGGTGCTTGAAAATGGGGAGTGGAGATCCGAACGCAGGCGTGCTTAAAGGTCAAAACGGGCGTTTTATGGGTGTGCATAATACAGCAGCGTCATTGACCACGTCACTGGGTTATTTTATAGCCAGAACTGCTCGCAAGATTGTGGTAGCAACAACCAACCACAAGAATAGCGAGCAGTTCATACGCTGGTCGATGTACTCGATTAATCTAATAAATAGCGGACATGACGTATGGTGCGTGCGGCCAGGGGGCGTTTTTAACAAATAAACGAGCGTATGTTTTGCTCGCTCATTCAGACTTAGAGGTGTGAACAGACTGCAATTTGCGAACTGATCATTTGAATAGCCACCCCTTGTTTTTGAACGAACGACCGCAAATAGCGAACGGCTCTGAATCAGGCCCTAAGTCCTTCATACATCTATCTCTATGATAGAAAATAGATTGTTTGTGTTATTTACATGAGAGATGTACAAAGTAAAGTAGAAGCACTTTAATTTGTGTGTTACATTTTAGCATCTATATACAGCCTGACAAGAAATGCAGCTATTTTGGTATTTTAAATAGTACATCTGCCTGATATTGCCTGTTGTAATATCTGAAACATACTGTTGCTGGAATTTGGGAGATAGAACGTGTGCACAACGCAGCTGCATTAGCAACATCTGTAACCATGGTAGCAAACTGTGGACTGAACTGTCTGTTCCCATGGTAGCGTTTGTCGCTAAAGTGTCTGAGTCTTCAGCAGGCAGTGTCACCTATCAGGAATTATTCTAGTAGGTTTATTGCTCAATATTTTCAGTATTTCTAATACAATTTCTAGAATGCTACAGTATGAGGGGCAGAAAAAAAAATCTGATTTAAAATAACATATAAATATATCAAAACAGGAAGTATCAATTAGCGTTCCATTTGAAACTGCATACTTAGAATAACAGAGCAAATGATGCTTATCTGGTAGTCTTTACACCCACGACTTCTTCTATTGTTGGGGTCAATCAGAAGAACAATCCAAACTATGTAAAACGAGGGTCCAGCACCAAATACACCAGACAGAATAGTGTAGTATGTTCCAAAAAAAATAATACAAGTATACAAGATTAAAAACCCTACTTCAATAAAATGTAATTAGAGCATATCACAAATTTCACCATAACTCCTGGAGGATGGAATTTATCTGTATCCAAGACAACACTTCAGAAAAGTGGGAGCTCCTTACTGGAATAGATACCCAATATGGAGCAGAATGGATAAGCTGCAGGACCAACCAACGCGTTTCGTCAGCTCTGACTTCCTCAGGGTCCAGAACGTGCTTGTATAGGGCCTACAATAATTCCAAACCAATCACAGTAACATAAAATTATCCATGTGAAACATTTCCACAAACAGCTTTATTCTATCTACTATATATATATATATATATATATATATATATACACACACACACTGTATATATATACTGTACATTTCATCTTAATATAAGGATGGAAGGATTTTCTTCCTCACAAACACGTTTAATAGGACATTAGGGATGAGAAGGAACCATTTTTTTGGTAGCTCAATGACGCTAATAAGCTGTGAAACAAGTTTTGTCGGGGTTTTTTAATTAATAAATTAAATGATGTAAACAGTATCGCATAAAAAAAACAGCTTTATTCAAATAGTAAATCAAATTTTGCATTCTTCTGTACTGGTATCGTCCTACTCAGATGGTACTTGGGCAAAATGACACCAATTGGAGGATGAAACATGTTTTCTACTTCAGGGTCCATAGGGGGTCCACAGGGTTGACCTTGGGGATATAGCTGGATCAGGATCCATGTGCACCACACAGTTAAGCTTTTAGCTCCCAGGATGCACTTGGATCCTCCTCTATACCCCGCCCCCGAGCCACAGGCACCTCAGTGTAAGTTGGTGCCCGGCCGGAGTCGGTCACCGCGCAGGGGGGCTGCAGGAGCAGCCCCCAGAAGCTTTTTATTTTAGGGTAGATTTTATTTATTTTAATCTCTCTTTTTACTACAGACGGCAGCGAAGGGCTGTCTATACAGATGCCCACACTGCCGCTCTGATCCCCGACTGGCGCCGCGATGCCAGTACTAATCTGGGGATCGCGGTGGGAGGACAGAGTCCGTACTAGCCGGACTCTGTCTACCTCCCAGGACTGCTGCCGGAGTCGCCGGGGATTCAGGTAAGCCGCGCGTCACTGGCTAGCGGCGGCGCGCGGAATGCCTTAAGATGCAGTCCTTTAGGCTGCTGGTAGTGGCGGCGGGCCCCCCATAACCCGTGGGACCACTAGACCACCAGGGATAACAGGCAAGCGTTAAGCCAGCATCCCTGGGGTTATGGCCAGCCAGGGGAGGAAGCCTTCCCTGTTCAGCGGCTCCTCCCCTCAGCTCAGCGCGCCTTTCAGCACGCAGTCTGGCGTCGCTGAGCTGCAGACTCTTCGGCCACTCCTCCTCTGAGGTCTCTGGGGGCCATTTTCTTTGTGGCAACGCAGATCTCAGGGAGCACGCGGACCGGTCCCCCTGTGTACCTCTCCCCTGATTTAAGGACAGTGTACACAGCACTATAGCCCTCCCAGACACTGAATCTGGGCAGGTTGATTGTAGTGGAAAGGTGCAGTGAGTATATCTTCCTGCATGGTATGTGACTTTTGCTAGTGCTGCCTGTCTGTGCTTATTTTCCGCTTACTGTCAGCTTATACCTGTCCCTTTACTTCTCCTACAAGCCCTACAGGTGTGTGGGGGAAGGGTGTTTCTACTGACCTCACCTATATAAATCACGTATTTGTGAGGTTCGTCACATACAGTTGTGTGCGACACAGTGCCATATTGTGGGCTGTTGTTCAACACACTGGTGAGTGCGTTTACTTCTGCCCTGTTGCCAGATATATAATATATTCTGTCATGTCAGACGAGGAGGTTGAGCGCTCAGTGGCTCCGGTGTTGGCCTCCTGCGGACGGTGTTCTGCAGGAGTGGATAGGGAGGATTTGTCACAGGATGGCCTGTGTAGTCGGTACCAGGTGGCTCCTGGCCCATCCAGACCTTCTCTGACGCAGGAACCACCGTGGGCGATGTTTTCTCAAGTGCTGGTGTCTATTGCGGACCATCTGTCGGTCCCGACTGCTCTCCCTACTAGGGCGTTACCCCAGCCGACCATCCCCCATTCCCCGGGTGTCCCGCAGTTATTGCGGAGTCCTCCTGGGTCTCAGTCTGTGGGTCCATATGCGGGGTTGCCTATGTATATACAGGCTTCCCCTGTGCCACAGCAGCCTGTGGTACCTTTGCAGGCCCCTATGGCGACTCCTCCACCCTGGGTGGATGTGCTCTCCAACTCCGTGCAAAATTTGGCGGCCGCATCCTCGGCCTTTCAGTCAATGTTGCAGACTGACATGCCTTCTAGGGTTTCAAAACGCCCACTCATGGCGCGGGCGGCTCAGGTATCGGACTCAGAGGGTTCCTCAGATGATGGGGAGGTCCCTGATGACACTGACTCGGACGCCTCGGTCCAGGAAATGGATACCAAGTCGTCCATTAATGCACTGGTTAGGGCGGTGCGAGCCATTCTTCTTACAGATGATGAGGCACCGGTTCCTTAGTCGAAGTTTCCTAGTTTCAAAAAAACTAAGGTGGCTTCTGCGGTGTTTCCCCTGTCGGATCAGTTGACGGATCATATGACGGTAGCTTGGCAGGCGCCCAGTAAGAGATTCCTTCCTCAGAAGCGGTTGGCTACTAATTATCCCTTCCCTGAGGCACATTGTAAAAAATGGGAAACTCCACCGGCGGTGGATTCCCATGTCACCCGTTTAACTCGGGGCGCTACCTTACCATTACCGTCGATATCCTCGCTGAAGGATCCCACGGACAGGAAAGTTGAGACTTGCTTAAAGTCTATTTACTCCCTCCGGGGTGGTGGCCCGACCGTCCATGGCCATCTCCTGGGTGGCCAAGGCCATTGAGGGGTGGGCCAATGCATTGGAAGATACCTTCCCGGACGACGCTCCGGATGTCTAGAGGGCGTTGTTGGGACAGATGCGGGACTCTGCTTCTTACATTGGGGAAGCTTCTTTAGATGCTAGTCTGCTGACTTCACGGGTATCGGCTGCAGCGGTGTCTGCACGCCGATCCTTATGGTTGCGGTCCTGGAGAGCGGACTCTGATTCAAAGAAAGGCCTGGAGGCCTTACCTTTCAATGGGGAATTACTATTTGGTCCGGACTTGGACAAAATAGTGGATACCCTGGCTAAATCCAAGTCGGCTTTCCTCCCTTCGGTGGCACTGCCTGCTAAGGTTCGGAGTTCAGCTTTTCGTTCTTTTCGGGTTCAGGGTAAGGCAAAAGGTCAGTCCTTCCCGAGACAGTCTGCGAGTAAGACTGCCTCTAAACCCAAGAAGCAAGTCTGGAGTGCTCGGCGCCCTTCTTCCAAGCAGGAAGATAAACCTGCGGCCTGATGGGACGGGCCTCCCTCTGGGGGACCTCAGAGTAGGAGGCCGACTTCTTCTATTTTCCCAGTGCTGGCACAATACCACCACGGATGCCTCGGTTCGAGAAGTGGTCTCCCAGGGGTACGCCCTGTCTTTTCGGCACAGACCACCCCACCAGTTTTTCTGCACCAGTCCTTCTCAGGACAAGACCAAGGCGTTACAGATTCAGGAGGCTATAGAGTCCTTGCTGAAAGCAGGGGTCATTGTTCCCGTTCCTCAATCACAACGAGAGACGGCATATTATTCGTCTCTGTTTCTGGTGCAGAAACCCAATGGTTCTCATCGCCCTATCCTCAACTTGAAGTCTCTAGTTGCCCGTTTATGGGTCAAGGACAAGAGACGCAGGCGCAAGTCTGGTGGACGCGCTGTCGGTGAAATGGACGTTTCACCTGGCGTATCTGTTTCCTCCGATATCCCTACTTCCTCGGGTTCTGCGGAAATTCAAGCAGGACGGCGGCACACTCGTGCTGGTGGCTCCGGCGTGGCCCAGATGGCCTTGGTACTCCGATCTCAGGAGCCTCTCCATCGACGCGCCGTACCTTCTTCCTCAGCGTCGGGACCTGTTGTCTCAAGGGCCCTGCCTTTACCAGGATCTGGGTCGGCTGTCTTTGACGGCGTGGCTCTTGAGACAGCCGTCTTGAGGTCTCGGGGCTTCTCCAGTTCGGTTATTGGTACCATGCTCAGGGCACGCAAGCCTGCTTCAGCACGGATTTATCACAGGGTGTGGCACACTTACCTTCAGTGGTGTGAGTCCAGACATTATGATCCTCAGGTGTTCCGAGTTTCTAGGATCTTGGAATTTCTTCAATCAGGATTGGACCTCGGCTTACGCCTTGCATCTCTGAAGGTTCATGTGTCCGCCTTGTCTGTGTGGTTTCAACGGCGGATTGCAATACTGCCGGATGTTCACACCTTTTTCCAAGGTGTTCTCAGGATCCAGCCTCCCTTTGTGCCTCCTGTGGCTCCTTGGGACTTGGCGGTGGTTCTGCGGATCCTGCAGGTCCTCCGTTTGAGCCTCTTGAGTCGGTGGAGCTCAAGTGGCTGACATTTAAGACTTTTTCTCCTGGCAATTGCTTCTGCCAGGAGGGTGTCTGAATTGGGGGCGCTTTCCTATCGCCCTCCTTTCCAGATTTTTCACCAGGACAGAGCGGTGCTCCGCACTCGTCCTGAGTTTTTGCCCAAAGTGGTCTCGAAGTTCCACATTAATCAGGAACTTGTTGTGCCAGCTTTTCAGTCCCCTGATCTTTCAGCTGGTGAGACTTCCTTAGATGTGGTCCGGGCACTTAGAATCTATGTGGACGGACGGCTTCGGTTAGGAAGTCTGATTCCTTGTTTATCCTCTTTGGTTTTCACAAGAGGGGTTGGCCTGCCAACAAACAAACGTTAGCCCGTTGGCTTCGTTCCGTTATTTGTGAGGCTTATGCACAGGAGGGTTTACCTGTGCCAGCCTCTGTTAAGGCTCATTCCACTCGTTCTGTGGGTCCTTCTTGGGCTGCTAGACGTGGCGCTTCTGCTGTTCAGCTGTGTAAGGCGGCCACTTGGTCTTCAATTCAAACGTTTTTGAGGTTCTATGCATTTGACACATTCGCCTCTCAGGATGCATCCTTTGGGCGCCGGGTGCTCCTTTCAGCACAGGAGCGTCCCCGCCCTTAGTTGAACTGCTTTGGGACATCACCAAGGTCAACCCTGTGGACCCCCTATGGACCCTGAAGTAGAAAACAAGAGATATGGTAAGAACTTACCTTTGTTATCTCTGTTTCTACGAAGTCCATAAGGTCCACAGGGCGCCTGCCCTGACGCACCTGGCTTCAAATGGGCTGTGTGGCTGGTCACCGGTTTTCCGTCTCCCATTTCTGTGAGTATGGTTTCTTGTGTGTTCCAGTCTTCCTTCTCTCTGTTTAGTCTCTTCCTCCGGCCTAGGCTGCTTACCAACTGAGGTGCCTGTTGCTCGGGGGCGGGGTATAGAGGAGGACCCAAGTGCATCCTGGGAGCTAAAAGCTTAACTGTGTGGTGCCCATGGATCCTGATCCAGCTATATCCCCAAGGTCAACCCTGTGGACCCTATGGACTTCGTAGAAACAGAGATAACAAAGGTAAGTTCTTACCATATCTCTTGTTTTTGCTGCTGCTGTTATACTGTTGAACTGCAACAGTATTTGCAACATCTTTTGCTACATTCTTGTTTGTGGGTTTGTAAATATTTGAAAGGTCTGATGTGAGCTAGATGCTGTGCCTACAATCAGTTTATTTTTGTACAGTTTGTGTTATATGTTTTATGTATATTGTCTAGAGTACAATAAATTTATTATTGATTTGGAAGTGTAGTCAGTAATTTAGCGCTCGTAATTTATACCTATACTACTATTCTCTAATACAGAAAGACAGACAGACCGGAGGGTTACTCAGATGTCCGATGGTCACGCAGTTGATCCGAGGCTGTGTCTTTGGACGCAGCCATTGGATCACAGAAGCCGGCAGTGGGCGTCTTATTACACAAGACACAAGGCCTCCTCTGGCCTTTGCATATTTTAGCAGCACGCAGTGTGCAAAGGGGCTGATTCAGCATTGCCTATGTCTGACTGACAGGCAGAGGCATTTATTGGGCGGTGCGGGGGAGGGGCGAGTCGCAAGGCCAGGAATGAAAAGGACAGGATCTGCGTCTATGGACGCAGTTTCCTGGCCTCGCAAGCCAGCCAGCCTGCGTAAGCTGAGTCTTACCCGGCTGGCCGACGCCATCCTTCATCGTGACCAGGTCGCGATGGTTAAAAGTGCTTGTATGTGTATTTTTACGCAATGCCTTCCTATGCATACACTCTATACATTGTTAATGTGGTAAATGACTACACTAGCTGCAAGCGGCTGTTAAGGAAATATCTACATAGTTGTATAGAGGAGCATCACATTTGTGGGTTCGATTATACTCTCCAAATGGCCAGAAAAAGAGAACTTTCATGTGAAACTTAACTGTCTATTGTTGTTCTTAGAAATTAAGGCTATGCCATGCGAGAAGTTGAACATTTCCTACAACGCTGTGTACTATTCCCTTCAGAGAACAGCACAAACAGGCTCTAACCAGAGTAGAAAGAGCAGTGGGAGCCCCTGGTGCACAAATGTGCAAGAATACAAGTACATTAGAGTCTCTAGTTTGAGAAATAAACGCCTCACAAGTCCTCAACTGGCAGCTTCAATAAATGGTACCCGCAAAACGCCAGTGTCAACGTCTACAGTGAAGAGGCGACTCCGGGATGCTGGCCTTCTAGGCAGATTGGCAAAGAAAAAGCCATATCTGAGACTGGCCAATAAAAGGAAAAGATTAATATGGGCAAAAGAACACAGACATTGGACAGAGGAAGATTGGATAAAAGTGTTATGGACAGACGAATCGAAGTTTGAGGTGTTTGGATCACACAGAAGAACATTTGTGAGACGCAGAACAAGTGAAGAGATGCTGGAAGAGTACCTGACGCCATCTGTCAAGCATGGTGGAGGTAATGTGATGGTCTGGGGCTGCTTTGGTGCTGGTAAAGTGGGAGATTTGTACAAGGTAATAGGGATTTTGGATAAGGAAGGCTATGACTCCATTTTGCAACGCCATGCCATACCCTGTGGACAGCGCTTGATTGGAGCCAATTTCCTCCTCCAACAGGACAATGACCCAACGCACACCTCCAAATGATGCAAGAACTATTTAGGGAAGAAGCAGGCAGCTGATATTCTGTCTGTAATGGAGTGGCCAGCGCAGTCACCAGATCTCAACCCCATTGAGCTGTTGTGGGAGCAGCTTGACCGTATGGTACGCAAGAAGTGCCCATCAAGCCAATCCAACTCATGGGAGATGCTTCTGGAAGCGTGGGGTGAAATTCCTTCAGATTACCTCAACAAATGAACAGCTAGAATGCCAAAGGTCTGCAATGCTGTAATTGCTGCAAAAAGGAGCATTCTTTGACGAAAGCAGAATTAGAAGGACAAAATTCTTATTTCAAATAAAAATCATTATTTCTAACCTTGCCAATGTCTCGACTATATGTTTTATTCATTTTACAACTCATTTGATAAATAAAAGTCAGTTTTCATGTAAAACACGAAATTGTCTCGGTGACCCCAAACTTTTTAACCGGTAATGTATCTTTGCTGATTTCAGAAAACAATTGATTTCACATATAGAGCAGATGCATACCTCCTATCAGCCCTAACAGGAGTTACCCCGTAGAGGGGAAAGGGATAATGGGGCAGCCCATAGCAACCAATCATATTCTGTCTATCATTTTCTAGGATGCAATAGATAAATGACAGTCAGGAACTGATTAGTTGCTACGGGTAACACCACCTCTTGTCATTTTTGGAAAGTTTAGTAAACCTAGAAATTACACCTTCATTGTACAATAATCATGTTCGCAATCGATTGCTTTTTATATTTATATGGTCTTTCTTTTGTAAATGCTGCTCCCTTCTCCGTTTGATCCTGTCCCATAGTAACTAGCTATAGAAGCGGAGCGGGCAAGGTCAATATTTGCTTACACAATACAGACGCTGCAAAATCCGCCAGTACGTATAAATTACACCTCATTTCGCTCAGGCTGGATGCTCGGGAGAGACAACAGATAACGCGGGAGAGCTTGTCTGTACTACAATTATTATTTTCCATTTGCGAGTTTTAGCGGATGACTAAACACCCGGCAGATCTTATTATGTTCTCTGGGTGTTATCACGGGCGATTTATTTTGCAGATACGCAGTAAATACTTTGTCAGTAATAATGCAGTATAAAGCCGTCTCACCCAGAGTTGCTTGTCGGACGTCACCAATGTTAGTGACTATGGGCCTGATTCAGCGAGGAACGCACGTTAGCAGAAGCACGCACCTGTCTGCTGCGAGTAAATGCTAATCAGTGCACACGCACGGAGACCGCAGCACAAGACGCAGACGCCCAGCCCCATACTAAGGTGCCCATCTCCCTTTACTGACAACCCGATCAGCACGCAAGACAGCGTAAACATCGGTAACATCGAGAACCATCGGACCCAGTAGCATATTAATGGTTGACCTGACCTGCCGCAGGATTTTGGCCGCTTCCTGTGTACAGCTTACGGTATGGCTGCGTATGCCACTGCTCTGCCTCAATTATGCACGCCCCTATTCCGGAGTTATAACTCCTGCATTTGCCTGACCACCCCCCGTCACCACCCACAAACTGCACTTCCTGTCAAACAATATCGGAGGGGTCTGCGTACACACTGTGTGTAGTTTGCGTATCCTAACCCGATCGCAATGACTAGTCACGCACCCGCAGTGCGATCCATACGCATGTGTAGTGCAAAAACATCGGCCGAATGCGTGCGTTCTCTACTGTGCGTTCCTTGCTGAGTCAGGCCCTATGTTTCCATAGGATGAACACGCTGCTATGTACATAGGGCCTGATTCAGCAAGGAATGCAGTTGCTTATACGCACGCAATCGACCGATTGTTGCATTCTGTGCATGCGTATGCGCAGACAAGCTACTGCAGGCCCATGGCAGAGTGATTGACAGGAAGTGCCATTTGTGGGTGGTGATGGGGGAGTGCGGTTAGGCGAACGCAGGCGTGCCAGTGCATTTTGACGGCGTTGCCGGGGCGTGCATAAATTATCCACTGCAATACCATACGCAGTCTGAGGCCTCATAGCGTGCGCTGAAGTGAGCAATTCCTGAGTGAGGTCTGACCTGCCTTAACTGTGCGTATGGGTCCGATGTTACTCGATGTTACCGATTATTTTGCTATGTTGCCAAAGTATACAGATGTGAGTAAGGGGAAGTGGTCGTCCTTATGCCAGGCAGTGACTGCAATGCGAATGCAAACATTTTACATGCGTATAAGCAGAATAGCAATCCGTAGTGAATCAGGCCCATAGTGCACACGTCACGTTCCCCTGTACAGCTTGAGGCTGAGCCACTTTAGCGCAGATGAGCAGCGTCAGACTTTCTGTAAGGAAGTGATTGGTCTTGGCAGGACGGCCGGACTGTCCATCCGCTGGTCCTTGTTACATCATCTGCAGATGCTGAGAAGTGAATCTTCTGTTCTATATTCAACATAGGACTTACGGTGGGATGTATCAAACATTGCATTTTGACTGCGATACATTTCTCCACTTACCGTGTGCAAGCAGCATTTATTAATACCGTATGCATGTACAATTGCGTTTAAAGGATCGGTCTTCTGATAAGAGCTGTCCTTTGCGTTGTGAGCACTTCTGCGCATGCGCAGCCGTCAGCCAGTTCATGCACGAGCCACGGGCGACTCTGGGAGGGAACCGCTTCTTTTAGGCAATGTAATCTATAGACGGCGCTGCCTAATGGAAGTCTTTGGGTTTCTTTTTGCATTCTGGACATATGAAGATTTTGACTGAACTGTTCCTTCCTCTCTACCGCCCCTGTCACATGTTGGGCTTCCTGATGTACTTACAGGGGTCCAGCACACTGACTGGGGTCTTAGGACCTCATTCAGAGTCGGTCGAAGCGGCCGCTCGGTCGTACGGGAAAAGGGGCCGTATATGCAAATGATTCCCTCGCAAGTTGCATCCCTAAGTTCGGATCGGTAGCTGGCCGACCAAGGGGAGGAAGCGGTCGGAAGACAAAAAAATAAGCCCCCTTCTCGTACGCATTACACGTCATCTCTGGGCATATAAGGATTAATCGAGACCATCGGGAACCATCGGAACTGGTCGTAGAGCTTAAGGTTGACCATACCCTCTCTTAAGCTCTACGATCATGTCAGTGTAAAAACCTCCCATGTTACATGTGCCATGACGCTACTTTGTTAATTATGCACTCCCATAAACCGTATGCACTCCCACAAAACGCCGTTCGCATAATGAGGCACGCCTGCGTTCGGATCTCCACTCCCCCGTTTTCAAGCACCTTCCCCTGTTACCACCCACAAACGCCTCCATCTGTCACTCAAACTACCGACCTGGCTGTGTTCTAGGAGAGAGAAATTTCTGATCGTAGCGGCTAGTTTGCGCACGCGCATTGCGAACTTTATGCATGCGCAGTATAGCGAACATCGGTGGCGTACGACCGTGTGGCCGCTTCGACCGACTCTGAATGAGGTCCTTACCGGCACCACAGGACTACTGCCGGGCACTGGTGTTTACAACATTTCAAGATCTGGCAAAGCAGTAACAGAGGTTACATCACCAGCAGCAGCAGTAACAGAGGTTACATCACCAGCAGCAGCAGTAACAGAGGTTACATCACCAGCAGCAGCAGTAACAGAGGTTACATCACCAGCAGCAGCAGTAACAGAGGTTACATCACCAGCAGCAGCAGTAACAGAGGTTACATCACCAGCAGCAGCAGAAGCAGCAGGTGGTCTAAGCTATAATAACAGGTAGGAGAGAGCAGCTCAGTCTCCCAATTGTTTTGTTTCTGGTGGGATACCTCTGACTTTGGAAAGTATCTTACCAGGTGTGGGCCAGAATTGGCATCCAGGACTGGCTGGCAAAGTGGTAAGACGGCTCTTATTACTGCCTGCCAGTATTCCCTCCAGAGATCTGAGGGGCTGCATGGCAAGGCCACTCGAGATTTGGGGGGGGGGTCCACATTTTGTAGTAAGAGTTGGAGATACTGGCCAGTAATTTGCATTAAGTGTTGATTGGTGGTCATGTCAGAGCCGAGACTAGGATTTCTGTCACCCGGGGCAAGACAGTAATTTGGCATCCCCCCTGGTAATTCCTCCATAGTAATGCCCTCTGCAGCAGTGCCCCTATAGCAATGCCCCCTTCAGCATTGCACCTATAGACCCCTGTAGTAGTGCCCATATGGTAATGCCCCTGTAGTAGTGCCCATATAGTAATGCCCCCATAGTAGTGCCCCCATAGTAATGCCCCCGTAGAAATGCCCATATGATAATGCCACCATAGTAATGCCCCTGTAGTGTCCATATACTGTAGTATTGCCCCCATAGTAATGCCCCTGTAGTAGTGCCCATATGGTAATGCCCCCATAGTAATGCCCATATGGTAATGTCCCCATTTAAATGCCCCTGTAGTAGTGCCCATGCAGTAGTGCCCATATGGTAATGTCCCCATTTAAATGCCCCTGTAGTAGTGCCCATATAGTAATGCTCCTGTAGTAGTGCCCATATGGCAATGCCCCCATAGTAATGCCCCTGTAGTAGTGCCTATATGGTAATGCCTCCATAGTAATGCCCCTGTAGTAGTGCCCATATAGTAATGCCCCTGTAGTAGTGCCCATATAGTAATGCCCCTGTAGTGCTCATATAGTAATGCCCCCATAGTAATGCCCCTGTAGCAGTGCCCATATAATAATGCCCCTTTAGTGCCGCTTACACGCAAAAAAAAAATACTTACCTTAAACCCCGCTCCTAAGTCCGCCACCGTCCAGTCCGCCTGGCTGCTCCTCGTCAAGACGTCTCTCCCATAGTGCCCGTGGGGAGAGCCGGAAGCTGAACTTCAGGAGGGAACTCCAGCCTCCGGCTACCGCGGCACTGCAGGGAAGGAGCCAGGCGGCCGCTGGTAATAAAATCTCAGCAGACGTCCGGCTTGGAGCCCCCCTGCGGCATCGGGCTGGAGGACACTGGCGGTGGGTGCAGCGGTGCACCCGATGCACGGCGCCTCCAGCCCCCCCCCCCAGTTGCAGCCCTGGTCATGTGAATGTTCTCTGTATTGTATAGAGGTCACTAAAAATCTTTCTGTATTGCATCTTATTATTTCAGAGTCTCTCTCATGTATAAAGATCATTAATACATACTTGCCAACTTTTGAAAAAAAACCTTGGGGAAGTGTGGGTTCTACCATGATCGCACCATTGCGGCCTCGCCTCCCATGTTCATGGTTATGTCATGCTGCACTGAATAGCATGTGTAGGGCTACAATTTAATGTAGAAGACTGGGCAAGAATCCGGACTGGGCCCTTGAAATTCAGGGCTCCCATGGATATTCTGGCAGAGTTGGTAAGTATTCATTAAGATACTCACTGTACTATATATTTGTTACTAGAATTCTCTCTGTATAGTATATGAACTTCTAGTATGCCCTCTGCGCATAAAGAGCACTAGAATGCTCTCTGTATTGTGTATAGTTACTAGAGTGCTCCCTGTACTGTATAGCAGTCACTATAATGCTCGCTATATAGTAATGTGTAATTGGCGCCGCAGCCAGCTTGCAGGATGGAACATAGAAAGTTCTAAAACTACCCTTTTTTCTGCTTACTGTACTGTTTCTGTGATGTCACATTAGCAGTAGGCGGGGCGGAGGAAAGGGGCAGAGAACTGTGTACAGAGGGCCTGATTCAGAGCCGAACGCTCTTGAAGAGCGCTCGCTCTGAATCAAGGTGTTTTGTTGTTGTTGTTGTTGCAGCCTCCTGGCCGCTCGCTAAGCTGTGGGTGACAAACCACAGCTTTTGCGGGCGGCCAGGTGATGGTCGTGATGGTCGCAACCATCGCGGCTTGCGATGAGACCCTTGATAGGGTCTCATCCATCACAAGCCCCAGAGAGCTTCCTGCTCTAACAGAGCAGGAAGCTCTCCACTGACATCACTGGTGATGTCAGTGGTGCCTCCCACAAACGGCAGGCATTCCTTCAGGAACGCCTCCGTTTGTGTAGCCACCCCCCTCCCCGCCTACAAAACGGGGCGAGCTGTCGATCAACATCGACAGCTGCTCCTTTTGTAGTGAGCCCCGGAGCAAGAGAAATTCTCTCTCGCTCCGGGGCTTGCGCATGCGCGCGTGCACAGTACCCCACCATCGACCTGCTTGCGAGCGCTATGCGCTCGCAAGCGGGTCTGAATCAGGCCCAGAGATCACTAGAATGCTCTCTATATTACACAGTGGTCACTAGAATAAATTCTAAACTGTATAGTGGTCACTAGAATGACTTCTGTATTTTATAGAAATCAATACAATGTTTTCCATTTCATAAATCTGTCACTATAATTTTCTCTGTATTGTATATAATTTACTGTAATTATTTCTGTATTGTATATCAGTTGATAAAATAATCTATGTATTGTACTGTATAACAGTCTCAGGAATACTTTCAGTATTGACTAGGTATCACTAGAATGCTCTCAAGATTGTGTGGAGGCCACTAGAATGCTTTCTGTATAGTATGGTGGGCACAAAGACACTTTCTGTACTGTAGGCGGTCACTAAGGTGCTTTCTGTATTGCAGTCACCAGAATCGTAACTAGGGATGTGCATGCGTTGCCGTTGCACAGGGCGAGGGCTCTGGGGATGGCACCATCGCTGCCCCACAGCACAACTGCTGCATCCTAAGGAAACTCAGGGTAGTGCTATATCAATAGCCCCACCCCCTGGACGTGCTCAGCTTTTATTCTCATCAAAAAAATTAAACAAAAATGTTAAAGTGTAGGTAAATACTTAGGGGGTTATCCTATTACCTATGCTAATTTTCCACACGAAAAACAACGGGCTCTTATCTCGATGCACCCATGTACTTTCATTAAAAAAAAAAAACTTATTGGAGATTTGGTTTCGCCTCCCTGAGGTAGGCGAAACAAAACCCCCGTTAAGTGGCGGCATTGGGGCTAAATGCATAGTCACATTGGCTTTAATTACCCGCAGGAAATTGCCACGGCTAATAGGATACCGCACCTAGGGCCTGATTCAGCAAGGATCGCACGGCTGCGTTCGCATGCAGCCGGTCAATGTTTGCGCTCTGCGCCTGCGTATGCATCGCAGTGCACATGCGGGAATTGCCCGCTGCGATCGGGAAGCAATCGCAGTGAGCACGCAGCCCAATCGCATAGTGATTGACATGAAGTGACCGTTTGGGGGTGGTCGAAGGAGCGCAGGCGTGCCTGTGCATTTGAACGCCGTTACAGGGGCGTGCATAATTAAGCCCCTGTGACTTTATATGCTGGCAGAGGTCTAGATGGCGACTGGAAGTTTAGCAGTTTGTGAGGTAGGGTCAGGTCAACCACAACTGTGCGGACGGTTCCGATGTTACTCGATGTTACCAATGTTATTGCTGACTTGCGGATGGGAAGTGGGCGGCTTTATACAGTGACGGGCGTTTTGGTACAGCGCTGCGGTTGCCGTGCGATTGCATATTTTCGCAGCTAGTGGGTGCGTGCGAACATAGCCGTGTGATCGTGCTGAATCAAACCATTAATACTTATACAGAATACTTAAATTATGGGCTATACTGGAATAGCGCTATACTGTACATATTATATTTAAAAAAAATCTGTACTGGAAAAAAATTAGTTTATCTATTTCATCAATCAGCAGTATTATATCAGTCAGTAACCCCCACCATATTTAAGGGGATTTGGAACCAGTTTGTGCTGGAACCTTTGCCCTTTGATAAATCGGCCCCTATGTTATCATGTGCAGCCTCAGATAATACTGAGGTAAAATTTTAACAACCGCCTTGATGTACTGTATGTACGGTGGACTGCTGCCTTTACTCACATCCATAATACCCTGCAAGTCTGTGAAAACATCGGTACCATCGAGTACCATTGGGGCCTCACGCACAATTAAGGCAGGTCAGACCTCACTCACAAACTGCTAAACTTCCCGTCGGTATCTAGAGCTCAGGCTGCATATGCCGTCGCAAGGGCTTAACTAGGCAGGCCCCTGTAACGGCGTACAAACGCGCTGACACGCCTGCGTTCGCTCGACCACCCCCTCCTTCACCACCCACAAACGGTACTTCCTGTCAATCACGATGGGTCTATGGGTCTGCGTACACACTGCGATCTCATTCCCGATCGCAGCGGCTAGTTCGCGCACGCGCACTGCTGCGATGCATGCGCAGATCTCGAAAATCGGCCGACTGCGTGCGTCTTAGCACTTGCGATCCTTGCCGAATCAGGCCCTTATATCAGAGCCTCTATCCCTGTATGTGTTTTATTATATCCCTGCATGTGTTTTATTAATACTTATTGGCAATACATTATTTCCTATTGCCGTAATAAGCAATAAGAAATTATACGTTTTGGGACCAATTCCCAATATTTAATAAACATGTCCCAGAGACATTTAGCACAACTGAAAATACCAAATTGGTCAAACTGGCATCGATTTCAATGTACATTGTGTTGAATTGATGCCTTTTTTTGGTTGCAGGAACTAAACGTCGCTCGTGTCTCTAATTTTGATGGACCAAAATTGCTCTGCGATTTTTACTTTAAACTATAAAAAGTGCTGCAGTAAGTGCCCGGCCGTAATAGACGGCGAGTACCCTCTTGCTGCTGTGCTTGAGGATGAAAGGATGCATTCAGTATGTTTGTCTGTAGGGAGGCATTTCATACAGCGGATCTCATCCCCTCCCATTGTCTGCTGCACATTATCTTACCTGCAAGAAAGGTTGTTTTTAATGTTTATAATACCTGAAAGGTTTCTTTAGAAAGACACTTTTTCTTGGCTTGTACTTTCAGTCGGCTACAGAAAACTAGCCACTTCTTCGTATTGATCAGACCAAGCTCGCAGACAGAGAATAGGGGGCACAACGCTGTAAGAACGGTTTTTAAAAAGAAACTTTTGCTGAGCTGTTATTATCATTGTTACATTTACTCTGCGCTTTGCAAACTCCAAAGTTGAAAAGTTGGTTTAACAGACTTATATAATGGGGCCTATTTATCAATTAATACTTGCGAGATATCCCCCCCAAAACACCCGTTCTCCTAAGGGTACCCGCAAATATTATGGATCCCCTGGATATCCCCTGGATATGTACAGGGTGCCGCAGCAGATATCGCAGATACAGTATCTTCTGCGCGCCCCCTGTCCCCAGTCGCGCATGCGCTGCCAGCAGAGCGCACATGCGGAAAGTGAGCGCTAATATCCCCCGTCCCTGCGTGTGAGCTGTGATACATGCCGATGGTACTTCATTTCTTATTGCCACGAGGTAAGAAATTATATTTATCGGGTAAAAACCCCAATACGTTATAAATGGGCCGCTAGCGGCAGTGCGGTCAGCTGTATCAGCGTAAAATCAGAGAAGTGTAGAAATAAGACTTTCAAACAAAATAAAATGGTGAGATATAATATTAATGAAAGAGCGCACTAGTGGTATCTCATCACATGATACCAGAGGCGGTAATTGCACAACTGATTGCGCCCAGGGCCTGCAGGGCAGTACTTAGCACCTGACCTCTGTACCGGGCAACCTGAGCTCATTAGCTGTGATGGTCAGCAGGAGAGTACTGGTCAATAGCAGAGGGGTTGGGGACTCCAAGATAATTATCTATGTGAACTAGGAAGGACAGAGAGGGCATGGAGAGATCATCAGCTCATGTTAATGTGTAAGAGACAGAGCAAAGATAGGCCTGAGGTGAGCAAAAGGTTATGTGAATGGAAGCCGAGGTCACAAAGCTTCAAAATTGTGACTGTCCTGTGATCAGGATATTCGTCCTGCGGGGGTTGTGATGGGGGTTTGGGGGGCTTTTGCAGTGCTGCCTGCTGTGGCGGCAGTTGTCTTAACAATGTACGGAATAAAAGTTTGGCTTTTAAAAAAAAAAATAAAAAAAAATGCCACCTTTTTTCCGCGGTCACACCCCATGTCCGGCTGTCAAGACCTGAGGATGTTGGGAGTTATGCACAGACCCAGGGCAGGTACTCAGAAAGGTCAGATATCAGAATCAATAAGTTGAACAGTCAGAATACTATGTAGCCTATTTATCAAGCTCTGATTACCACTAAATGAAGTAAAAAGCAATATATTAAGCCTCTAATGCCGGACCAGGGGTGTTGAGAGGGGAGGATAAGCATGGGCATGGATCACCCGAGCCTCTGTAGGGGTCCAGGAGTGCAAGGGAGGTGTAACCATGTCCCCGGTGCGCTTTACAGGAGATATTACAGATTATTGTTACAGTAAATAGCGTGAACGGGATGTAGCCAGCATCCCGGGTGACAGAAAGCTGATGGTCTAAATAGTGGCGCCGGAATACCAAACGTCGGCACCCCGAAAATAAGTATCAGGGGTTGGTGGGAGGGTTAGGGTCCAGGGTTAGGGTTAGGCACTAGGTTGAGAGTTAGGGTTAGGCACTAAGGGGGGAGGGTTAGGTTTAGGGTGCAGGAAGGGGGAGTTAGGTTCAGGCAATAGGGGGGGAGGTTAGGGTTAGGCACCAGGAAAGGAGGGTTAGGGTAGGGAGAGGGGGAAGGTGTGCATACCGACCAACAAGTGTAGATATGTTAAGCCTCTCGGGATCCCGGCGTCAAGATTTTGATAACGGGATCCCGACTGCCGGCAACCAACCTGTACCCAATCCTACATATTCTTCATTCTTTGCCAGCAAAAATTGCTTTTCCCAGACCTGCCTCAAACACTCCTCACAGCAGTATGAATAAATCCTCCGTGTCCCACCTCTATTTGCAGACTACTAATTCCATGAACAATTACATTCACAGTGGGGAACGGCAGTACGCTGAATAGTGACACATCTATGAGAAACTATGATTTTACCAGGATTTTACTCTTCTTTAGTGGTTTGGTTGGGGTAGGACATGGAGTTTGATTATTATGCAGAAAAGTTTAATTCCAAAACAAGACCTGCCAACATTCCCAATAGGAATAATAGCATGGAATAAACCATGACCACATCAGTACTAACCACAGTCAGATCAGATCACACCAAGCACAGATCAGCCCAAGCCACACCCAGATAAGACAAAACGGTGACCATGTTTGGCTAAACCATGCCCATATCAGCCCAAACCATGACCATGCAAGACCAAAGCATATCGAAGCAAGCCACACCTAGATCCGTTTAAACAACATCCTGTTTACACCAAACCACACCCATGTCAGACCAAACTACCCCCAGTTAAGCCCAAACGATGCCAAGATCAATCAAAAACACACCCAGTTTACAGATTAACCCAAACCTCAACCAGATCAGACCAGACCAAATCAACCCTAGATGATTCGAAACCCCACCCAATGTGACACCATTCTTCTCCACAAAATAAGGACAAACCTGGTAAAACCAGGACTCATGGCAGGTGTGCGACACTTTGGGTGAAGAAAAAGATCTCGTATGTACCTTGTTTCCTGACGTCCTCCACGGCGCAGATAAGCTCCTCCTTTACATCCTGGCTGTCTTTTGCAATCTGCTCCCCCTTTTCCAAAAAGTTCTGGGTGGCCTGTTCCACGGAAGCCGCCAGCACATGGGCCCTTTTAGACCGTCCTTTCTTTTTACCGGATGGGCCTTTGTTGCTTGTGTTTACTAGAGTAGTCACCTGCGAGATAAATGAAGATGAATCAGAACACATACTGTACATAGCTATCATATAGAGTCCGTTCACCCACAAAATGCGATCACGTTTAGAGGTCCCATCTAGGTCTCAGATACCCCAGGACTGGCCCATATTTTCCTACTGAAACCATTCTTACCGTCCCTAACTCCTACTCCTAAATAATTAACTTGCACTTACAGAGCATGCGAGAGTATTGTCTATAATTGTTTAATCGTTATTGTTTTTTTATTAACATCAACTTTTATTTGTACATACATCATTCGCCAGTGCGGTATACTAAGGAACTAATGCAAAGTTACAGCATATTGTGACCATACAGAAACCCTTGCTCTCTTAACAGGTTAAAGACTGATATTTCACTGCATTATCATCCAGAAGAAAGGGGTGACATTGATGGAGTGTGCACACCTCGCACGATTGTCCTTATTTGAAAGACTTGGAAGTTCCGCTTATGTTATCCATGTGCAGACTGTCCTCCAGGGGAACGTCAGCCAGGGGATGACTTATATATCATTAAATGGATGGTATGCGTGTCTCTGCCGAGATCTATTGTCCCCCATAGAGCCTCTCCTTCAATTCAGTGATCTGTCAGTCATCTCAAGTCCAGAGAGTGTTCATACTGTACCAGCTAAGTAACTAAGTAATGATGCGCTCACCCGCTGTTCAGTACATCCACCTGTTTGTGATGTTTGCCCAATGTAGTCTTTTTTTCATCAGATTATTCCGATTTAAAAAAAAAAAAAAAAGTCATATGGGGGGATTCAATTGTTTTTTTGGGTGGCGATAATTAATGGCACCTGACGGAGCAATTTAATTGTTTTGGCCACCAATTAATTATTGCACTAGTCGCGGGCAAAACACCGGGTTTAGCTGCGCAAGGTGTTTCAGCCCATCTAAACTCTGTGTAAAATCCATGGATTTTTCGCACATTGCTACTAGCTACCGCAGGATGGTGCAAGCAGAAATTTCGGCACCGGCGTCTCTCTCACCCGAATGGAGTAACAAATCAATTGCTCCGTATGGCGCCCAGTAGTTAAGTTGCCCAGAAAAACTAAGGAAAATGCTCTCTGTTCTCAAAATAAAGCATTACACATCATTTTTTGGCAATGTACAGCCGTGATGCTTGTTAAATAGGCTTCCCCAAAACGTGTTATCACTATAGAACGAAGCCCTATCGCAGTCTATAACACCCATTACGGCCGGCCACTGGGATTTTTGCCCTGTAATAAATGGGGCTCTATAAATACCCCCAATAAGATAAAGTACCTCAGTTTCTGTCATTTTTCAAACACAGCCTGTACCGTGAAAGTTAGTAGCTGATTGATTGGTACTTTATCGCTCTCCAAGCTTTGATACATCTCCCCAGTCTCTCCCACGAAGTTCCTTGACAGCTTTGCTTCCTGGCCCCCTCTCCTCAGTCCTTCCCTCTATCATCCTAGGTCATACATGCCTACCCTCCCGGTTTTCGCGGGAGGCTCCCGATTTTTCGGGTAACCCCCCGCACCCCCGGAAGGGTAAGCATTTCTCCCGCATTCTGCCCACTTCCTAGTGAAGTGGGCAGAATTAGGAGAATACCCGCGGCAATCGTCAAGCTCTGCCCCCGTCGGCCCCCTGCTGTATCTCTTACCCGGGCTTCTCCCGGGAAGAGAATGTTAAAGGTAGGCAACCCTGTCCTAGGTGACTTCAACATTCCAATTGATATCCCCACAGAATCCTCTTCCTCCAAACTCCTCACCCTCACATCTTCATTTGGCCTCTAAAAATGGACCTCCTCACCCTCCCATGTGAGTGGGCACTCGCTTGACCTGGTCTTCACTCACCATTGTGATATTTCTGATTACTCCAATTCCCTCTTCCCCCTCTCTGACCATCACCTTCTCTCTTTTATCCTATCCCTCTCTCCTTCCCCTCCTCTACCTCCTAAAGCCACCATCACTAAGCGCAACATTGAGGTTATCAACACCGTTTCCTTTTCTTCCCTGCTTGACTCACTTCTCTCCCCTATCCTCTCTCTCTCTCCTGCCCTGAACAAGCCACTTCCCTTTACAATGCCTCCCTTACTTCTGCTCTTGACTTGGCGATCACTTCTCACCCTCGCAGAACCACACCTCAACCTTGGCATTCCAAATGCACCAGATACCTGCTAAAGTGTTCCCGAACCGCCGAGCGACAATGGAGAAGATCACACTCTAAGGCAGATTTTCTCCATTTCAAATGTATGCTCTCATCCTACAGTGCTGCCCTTTCCCTCTCTAACAGTCATATTTCAAGAACCTCATCTCCTCCTAGTCCTCAAATCACCAATGTCTATTCATCACCTTCAACTCCCTCTTCTGACCACCCCCTCCTCGTCTCTCCTCGTCGGACTCATCCCTCTCCTTCAAACCACAAATCCAGAAATTCTCACACTCCTGTCGCTTCCATCTCAAAAATATTTCCAAGATCAGATCCTTTCTCAACCAGGATGCTACTAAAATCCTCATACACTCACTGGTCATCTCCAGATTGGACTATTGTAACCTCCTCCATGTCTGGCCTCCCCAAATCCCATCTCTCTCCTTTCCAGTCTGTCCTCAATGCTCCTGCTCGGCTCATCTTCCTCTCCAAACGCTCTTCATCTGCCTTCCCTCTCCTACAAGCCCTACATTGGCTCCCCTTCCCTTTCAGAATGATGAGCCTGATTCAGACCCGGTCGCAAGCGCTGAGCGCTCGCAACCGGGTCGATGGTGGCCCACAGCGCATGTGCACGACAGAGCCGGCTCCGTCGTGCGCATGCGCGAGACCCGGCTAGCGACGGGCAATCCGTCGCTCCGGGTCTCGCTCCAAAGGGGGCGAGCTGTCGATGTTGAGTGACAGCTCACCCCGTTTGGTGGCCGGCCTGGGGGGTGGCTGCCCAAACAGAGGCGTTCCAGAGGGGACGCTTGCCGTTTAGGGGTGGCCCCACTGACATCACAAGTGATGTAATTGGAAAACTGAAACCGTACGATCAGCATCATTACTGCAGTGCCGCTGGAGGGAGCGCGTAGCTGTGACATCTGGGAGGATGAAAATTCCACGTGTTGGTCATGGAATACAAATAATGTTAGAGCCGAAAGCTCTCTGGGGCTTGCGATGAACGAGACCCTACCACAAGGGTCTCGTCGCAAGCCCGATGGTCGCAATGGTCTTGACCATCGCAACCATCATCATGGCCGCTCGCTATAGCTGTGGGTGGTCACACAGCTATGCGAGCGGCCGGGAGGCTGCTCCAAAAAAAAAAAAAAACGCCCTGGTTCAGAGCGAGCACTCTTTCAGAGCGTCCGGCTCTGAATCAGGCCCTAAGTTCAAGGTTCTCAAGCTCGCATACAAAGCCCTCACCCAATCTTCTCCCATTTACATCTCTGATCTCATCTTCCTTCACTTTCCTGTGCACCCTCTTTGTTCAACTAATGCACGCCGCTATTCATACCAGCTTATTACTTCCTCCCACTCCCGCCTCCAAGATTTTTCCCGCACTGCTCCCCACCTCTGGAACTCTCTCCCTCTTCCCATCAGACTCTCCACCTCTCTACAATCATTCAAACGGGCTCTCAAGACCCACTACTATTAAAGCCTTCTGGCTCTCATCCTAACTTGCTGTTACATGTTCCTTCCTCCCTGTCTACCCCATTTGTGTCACACCTATTTGTCTGCCCCTCCCATTTAGGATGTAAGCTCTTATGGGCAGGGCCCTCTACCCTCTTGTGCTTCTCCTTACTTTACTTTCATCTACTTCTTACTCCCCACTAGGGCACCTAACACTTTGCTGCTTATGCTCTGCTGCTTATGTGGGTGTTATGGTCGCTAATGTAGCAATGTATATTGTCCTTGTCCTGTATTGTATTGTATTGTAAGTCGCTGGTCACCTATTTGTTTATGTACTATGTAAGGCGCTGCGGAACACTTGAGGCGCCATATACATAAATGATAATAATAATAATAATATAGATGGATTTTAGGTGGTAGCATGTCATCAGCTGTAATAGGATGAAATACCGGAAGCAACCTGCTGGGAATTAATACTTAATTACGTAAAAGTATATTTGGAACATGTAATGAATACCTCTGATATTTTTTATAAGCCTCCATGCACTGTTTTCCTCCACCGTATAGCTTAATGCAAATGCCAATAGTCGTGCATTAATTTTCTCCCTTCCACTGTGCTAATGGATCACCAAACTGCAGGGGAACAGCCAATGACCTGGATAAAGACACGGCTGACATTTCATCGCGTCACCTATAGCTCCCAGGTATAATGCCATCCTTACACTTGAGCGCCTGGCCTTATTGCCTGACTGATTATATTAATAGTACTCCCCCCCCTCCTTTGCGGCCAGAATCCCCACACTGTAAAACAAAGGGAACTTTACAAGTGTCTCCTTTGGAATCACATCCTCGTCACAGCGAGCGGACGGACATGGTGAGCTTAGCAAAATGATACATGGGAGGTGACGCCTTTCACCTCTAAGGTTTAAACTAAAATATTTCTCAAAAAATCTAATATTTTAATCACAAGAGTGTGAATTCGTCTCAAGACAGGAAACATCCGTGATCCCGAATGTATTTTCTCAGTGTTGTACAGAGATGCGGTCGGCCCAGCATTATACGTGAGGCCTGGAAGGGCTCCTGTACTGTAATTTGCCAGTGCATTTGTTCTGATATGCTTAAATACAATTATTTGATATAGTTCTGGGACATTTTAGAGCTGACACCGTACGATCAGCATCATTACTGCCGTGCCGCTGGAGGGAGCGCGGAGCTGTGACATCTGGGAGGATGAAGATCCCACGTGTTGGTGATGGAATACAAATAATGTGTCATTGCTGAGTATTGTAGTACTCTGGGATTGCTGGACACTCTCTATGCTCATGGTCTTCCTAAATAAGGAAAAGGCTGTCAGATACCCACTAGCAAGATAAATAATAAACACAACACTGCCATAAACAGCTGTCCCCATGGCCTTTTCCACTTTTCCTTCTAATTCATTATAGCTAATCATTCATTATAATATCTACATGGTGTGTGTGAATATTATAAAGTTATGTCTGGCAGCTGCAACTATTGTCGATGCATATATGGGCTGATTGTGCCGCAACCATCCGCTGGTTTCACTAGCAATGCTGACCAATGATGGTGTAAACCATCAATGTTTCCCCGTCTAAATCTTGGAGGTTTGGTCATGCCACCTCCCAAATTAAAAAACCCTAACAACACGATGCGCGGTGCTGTGAAGCGGTGCCAACAATGCAAAGGGGATCCTTTGTCCCCCCGAAGCAGCCAGCCCAGGCTCCTGCTGGACCCCTCCATCAGGCCCAGGTAAACAGTACCAGCCCCCCTCCCTTAGGGGTACCTAATCCTAACCTCCCCCCCCAAGTGCCTAAACCTAACCCCCCCTTCCCCACCACCTAAACCTAAGTCCCCCGGGGGTGCCTAACCCTAACCTCCCCCCGGGGGTGTCTAACCCTAACCCTCTCTTCTCCTAGCCTAACCCTGTCCCTAAGTCCCCCCCCCGGAACCCTAAACCTAACCCTCCCCCCCTGCGGCTGTCCGTAGGTAAAATGGCAGGCGTCGGGATTTCGACGTCTGTCATTTAACCCCTTGCCGGGATTAGACAGTCGGGAAGCCGACGGTCAAGATTCCGTCCGTCGGCTTCCCGAGTGCTTCACCCCCCCACCACCACACACTCTCTGTGCCCTTGGTGACCATGCAGCACAAAAGAACCAGAAGAGGAAATAGAAATGTCCGTCATCAATGGTGGCTTTATCATTGGCAGCTAATACTTCTGCCTTACACTAGCCACATGTACTTTCTTTGCTGGCAGCTACTATAGTGCTCAGTACACCGAGCTGTAACGAGCAGTGCCATATCCAAGATGAACAGAAACCAAACCAATCTGTCTACTTATATAGAGCATACCTCCCAGCTGTCCTCATATTGTATCTAGGGGTCTGTCCTGCTGCCTGAAAGGCGTGAGCAGGTCCTGTGTGCATCTGGGGTGTTTACAGGGGAGGGAAGATAGGTTTGGGCAATCTAGTGTTTCACAAACACTAGGTGGATCCCAAAGGATGTAGCACACACCTCAACATGATGTAATGATGCCCCCAGCATGACATGACCATACTCTATATTTGGACATGCGTGGTAGAGTGTCCTCTCTGGTCCAATTACCCAAATTCAAATGTAGGGGGGGGGGGGGGGTATGTATAAAGGCCTTGGTACATAATACAGCAGGAAGATAAGAACAGCAATGTGTTGAGTAAAATGTGCAGAATGTTTAAGGCATGAGAAGGAAAGTTCCTGGAGGCGATCAAGCACATTGACAATTGCAGCTTATGATTTTAGAACCAAGTTGTAAGTGATCACAACTATCAGAGATCCTCCTCCACCTTCTCACCAGAAACAGCAGAGCAGACACACGAAACATCATGACACAATTTATCATTGTGATCTCTGCAGTTAGAATTCTGTGCATCCAGTGCTTGGTAGACACTGCACTTGAGGTTCTGTGTGCCTGAGGCATAGCATATATAATGCAGCGTGCCGACGGCCACATTTACTGTGTGTATGTAATATATATATATATATTATATATATATCCATCCTGAATAAGTGATAAAACCCAACTTAGGCCCGTATACAATTTGAGCTGAGTCACATTAACTTAATGCGGCCCGGACTTAACGCCAACTTCGCCTGTTTAGTAGGCGTTAAAGTATCGCGCGCGTGCACGCTTTACCCCGTATTCAATTTGAAAGTACGCGTAAACGGCACCCGGCAATACTGTAACAAGTGGAAAGCACTGTCATTTTTGGGGAAATCAGCCTGTCACCCCCCAAATGATGCTCTGACATGGGGGTTCACTATGGTACCCCCCGATTTGGCTACTTCGACTGTTTTGCCGGTGAAAAAGTATCGCGCGCATGCCCGCGTATCCCCGTATTCAATTTGAAAGTAGGTGAAAACGGGACCCGGTGAAACTGAAACAAGCAGAAAGTCCTGTCAGATTTGGGGAAATCAGCCTGACACCCCCCAAAAGTTGCTCTGACATGGGGGTTCCCTATAGTACCCCCCGATTTGGCTTGCTAAAGGTATTTGGTGTTTTTAAATGGGCTCAGTAGCTGCTAAATAGCGTTTTTCTTTACCTGGTGCAGAATAGTATTCAGGAGTATTTTTTCCAGAAAGTAACTTATCCCAGCAAATTTTGGGTACATGAAAATGGGGGTCAGCATATTTAAAAGTTGCTAAAGTGAAGTTGAAAAATCATGAAAAATCCACCTGGCGCAAACACTTGCAATCAAAAAAACACTTGGGGCATACTTGGGGACCCCCCCAGAGTCAAGTTCGCTAGTTTTTAAGTTTGTACCCCAACATTTATTATTTCGCCCCCTTTTTCAAAGTGAATTTTTGGGGTGTCCTTAAGTTATTTTTTTATTTTTTTGACACAGATTACCTTTGGGGACTGTCTGAAGGCTGCACGGGGGTTCCCGAAACTTTGCACCCCAAAACCCCAATTCTGCACTTTTTTCCGCCTGCCATTCATACGCGATACTTTACCGCCTATTACATTGCATTGACTTTCCGCCTAGACGGAAAGTCTTTCATATTGAATATGGGGTAAAACCAAAACAGGCGATAATTACATCATCGGCGGTAACTTAACGTGGATCCGGACTTAACGCTTCAAATTGGATACGGGCCATAATCGGGATGGATCAGCCTGGGAAGAGGTAGCTAACTCAGAGGTTCCCAAACGTAGTCCTCAAGGCACCGCAACAGTTCAGGTTTTAGAGATATCCATGGCTGAGCACAGGTGGTTCAATCAAATTGACTGAACTACTAATTAAATTACCTGTGGTCAAGCATGGATATCCTTAAAACCTGGGCTGTTAGGGTGCCTTGAGCACGGAGTTTTCGAACCTCTGGCCTAGATAAAAAGCTCTACGTTTAATAAAGATATTGCTCTGTGGTTTGTACTAAGGGTGGAGGTCTCTATGGATTTGAGGTGACAATGATAATATTGGCCAGAGTCATCAGAAGATATTTAGGACTAAACAGAAAGTCAGTGAGAGATTTGGAGGAAGACGAAAAAGGTAAATGAAATGGTCTTAGGTGAGGTAACAGGTTAAATGACAATAAACATAGAAGACGCTGAACAGGGAGCAATTATAGTCAGTGAAGTGAAATGACAGGCAGAGTAGCATAGAGAGGGAAAGCGTATAGAGGGGGATTATAAGTATGCACAAAATAGCAACAGCAAGCAAAGTGACAGCTAGAGAGAGAGTAGAGTGCAAGCAGCAACTACAGAGACAGCAGCCACTAGCGATGCAGCAGGAAACACTTCACGTGCGAGAGACAGCATCCCAGGTAAGAACTCCAAAGAGCTGACCTATGAGAGGAGATCTATTAACGCAGATTTCAACTGGAGCATATAAGTGATATAACTTAAAGGAGCAATCCCATATACTGTACTATAGGTTCATCTTTTTGATTAACTAGCAAGTTTAGTGCCCTTTAAGAATGCACTTGGCAGACATTTTTCTGAACTGTCCTCTTACAAATCATTACTGTATCTCCTTTCAAAATCTCTCTGGGGAAAAAAAAAAAAGGTTTGCCTGCCAGCCACCCAGACAGGGGACTATTTTATTTATCAATTATTATTCGCTGGATATCCCCCCCAAAACAGGCATTTTTGAGTTTCTCTGATAATGAAGATCATTCCACTGAAGGGCCTACTGCAGAGTTGAATGCAAGTTGGACGTACAGTACGAGCTCTAGCATTGTATACAAGGGGGTAAAAATGTGTGCATTCACCCATACCCATATTGCGGTGCATTCGCCATCCTAGTCATAGGCCTAGTTTGCTACTAATCATCATTATCAACGCGGACTTGCACCAGCTCAATCCTAGGTGCAAAAGATCCACCTGAAATCAGACATATCTCCAACTCTGCATTTCTGTAATTTTGTTGACATGTCCTCGCTACACCTAGCCTCCTGAGAACGCCCCATTACAGTCCAGTTATACCTTTCCAGTTGTAAGTGGAGAGACTGAAATGCGTTTGACTCTCTAGCGCTTGTACTTGTGTGCAAAAACAGGAACGATGTGCTCTGCGAATGAGCCTACATGCACTGTCCAGTCTTTGGTGTCTATTCCTAGGAAGGTGTCGGGGTTGGCGACTCTATCCAGAGTCGCCATCGACATCCACCTATAAGAGCATAATTCATTGATGCACAAATATTCACAGGGAAAAGAGCTAACAAAAACATTCTTTATTGCCTTATTATATCGCAGCATCCCTCAACATAAGCACCAATAAACACTGTTCCTCTTCTGTATTTATTGCGCCAGCACAGTAGTTCTCATGTCACGTTTATTATTTCCACCAGCAGATTTAATTAATATTTATGCTATACAAGAGTACAAAATGCATTTCCTCCTTGCCATAAAATTTACAAGACTGGACTGAATTATAATAGAGCAAGGATGATACTCTGTAATAGTGTAGCTTCAAAGCAGACAAGTGTTCTGATATGTTTAAAATGAAGATGCAGTGGGTGAGATTTAAAGGGCCTATTTATCATTGGTGGAATGTTCCCCTGAAGCAGCTGTTGTCATGGGATACCTGCAAATATTAAGTATCTCCCAGCAGGGGTGTAGGGAGGGCGGTTCCAGTGGAGCGCAAGCTACAGGCGCCAAATTTGTCAGCAGGTGCCGCGCGCTGTGTACCCGGAGCTGGCTAAGCTAACAGCCTGCCGGGTGCCAGAATTGTCCTGTGAACGCTGGTCTCTGAAGTGATTGGAGGCTAAGGAAGCCTCCGATCACTTCAGAGACCAGCGTTCCCAGTGATGCAGTGCGCGTTGAGGAGCCTGTATGGCCGCGCCTGGTGGATCTAGCTAGATCCAATCATTGCGGCAGTGGCAATGACACCCCGGACGACGCCCGCGAAGGATGAGGTAAGTGCTGGGAGAGGGGGGGGGGAGTGGAACAGAGCTACAGGGGCATTACTACATTGGGGGGAAGCAGAACTACAGGGGGGGAACAGAACTACAGGGGGGTGGACAGAACTACAGGGGCACTACTTTAAGGGGCACAACTACTGGGGGCACTGCATATGGGCACCTATACAGTGTACAAGGGGCACTGCATATGGGCACCACTAGAGTGGGCAATGCACATGGGCACCACTACAGGGGGCACTGCATATGGGCACCACAACAGGGGGCATTGCTTATGGGCACTACTACTGGGGGCACAGAATGGGGGGTGCACTACTTTAAGGGGCACAACTACAGGGGCACAACTACAGGGGGCAATGCATGTGGGCACCACAGCAGGGTGCATGTGGGCACCACAGCAGGGGGCATTGCATATGGGCACTACTACAGGGGGCACTGCATATGGGCATACTACAGGGGGCTGCCCCAATTCTTTATTTTTACTTCTCTTTAATCCCATATGGACCCATCTCCTCCCTGGAACACTTGAGGAGGGGGGGGTTGCGCCATAGCACGCACGTGCTCCGGGCGCCCTGGCTACACGCTACTCCCCTGCCTCCCAGATGTTCAATGGCGGGATCATAGCAGATACTGTATCTCCAATATCTGAAGCGGTCCCTCCATTTACCTCGGCAATCAGAGCCCGTTCCCTGACGAGAAACTTTGTAAAAGTCAGCAAAAATATTTATTTTCACATTTTGCCCGTGAAATATTTATCACATCCACATTAAAAGTCCAGATTGTGATAAATATGCCCCGTATTCTAGAGAGCAATTTGCAAAAGACAATAGGCACCAGCACTGTTGTGCGAAGCTGTCCGTACACATGGGGTACAAAACACCACACAAGATAGCACCCCGTATATCCGGCGTGCCCTACAGAGGGACACGCTCAGAATACTGTACTTAGACCACATGTAGCTATCCCTACGTTTATACATGATGCTGCTGCTGCTGCCGACTGTTGATTGAACATTTTGTGGCTAATTTAAGACATTCCACTTGTGAGACGGGATGTAGGCAATATCCCGGAGGACGAGATGCCGGCCGTCGGTATATACCGACGCGGGGCAAAATACCAAAATACAGACGCCGCTATCTCTCTTACGATCTAGATACCAGCGCCGGAAACCCGGCAGCCGGCATCCCAACCGTAAGAGTCCGCACCCAGGTGTTAGCCGAGCGCGCGTGGGGGTGGGGGTAGGATTAGGCACTCCCCAGGGTTGGTTAGCGTTAGGTAGGGGGAAAGGGGGAGTTAGGGTTAGGCACCACTGGGGGGAGGTTAGGCACTCCCCAGGAGGGTTAAGTTTAGGGTCCCCCCGTAGGGACTTAGGGTTAGGCACCACCCCAGGAGTTGGTCCGAACAGCCGCCGGTATTTCAATCCCATTTCTGTGAGACACTCTGTGATATTAGCAATCGGCCTCCTCAGTCATCAGAACAGCGTAAACACGTTCACACTTCACACTATCAACAAATGTCATGTTGCCAGGTCTGGCCGAGTAGGTCAGACGCAAATCATTCCCAGCTTGTCTTCCTTCTAGGAAATATGATCGACATGATAAAGTACTGTAGCATTGCTAGATGCTCAGTCACTCAGGGTGATACAATGTATCTGTTGGGATGTAGTCAGCATCCGGGCGTGCGGGATGCCAACGGGCTAAATACGGGCGCCGAAATCCCGACAGCGTTGGGATCCCTGCACCAGAGTCCGGACCACCAGCATCCCGAAGGTAAGTATCAGGTGTTAGGGTTAGGCACTAGGGGGCGGGTTAGGTTTAGGGTGCGGGGAGCGGGAGGTTTGGTTTAGGCACTGGGGGGGAGGTTAGGGGTAAGGGTTAGTCTTACCTTTTTTCCTTATAGGTGTCTGGATGCCGCTGTCGGTATTCTGACCAGCGCCATCCCGACCGCTGGGATCTCATACCCAACCCGTATCTGTTATACCCCTTTTACACCTATGTGGCGGGTCTCACTCAAGATTTGGAACATGGTTCCAAACTGGGTCAGACCCGGGACATACCCCTTTCATACTGTGGCACCAACGGTGACATCGCCCTGCACCCTCGTGCGGTCAAACTCTTCTGCCGGCGCTTGGAGATGACCATCTCCAAGCACTGGAAAATCCGGATCTCCCCATGCTGTAAACGGGACCTGGGACGGACGACCCGGGTTACCCATTTACACTGCAGGTTTACACGGGTCGTTCCCGTGTCAAACCCTGCAAGCTACCTGCTTTTGATTACCGGGTCACTTAACTCAGGAATCCAACCCTGGCCCCTTTTACACCGAGCAGCAACCCGGGTTAAACCGGCAATAACCCAGTTTATTAACTGCAGTGTAACACAGTTCCAACCTGGGACAGACCCCATTCACATTGCGGCTCCAACCCGGGTTATTCCCGGGTCGGGCAGTTTACACTGCACACGGGAGCATGGTTGTGTTTTCTGCTGGCACTTGGAGATGACATCATGCTGTAAACGGGACCCGGGTTCAATAACCAGGGTCATCCGTTTTCACTGCCCTGTAACCGGGGTCTTTACCAGGAGAGAACCATGCTCGCTACCCAAGTTGCATTGCCGGGTCACTGGACCCTGATTATTTTTTGGAGACCCTTTTGCTCTTTTCGCGACCTGGGTCCTATAGTACACTGCACTATAGATAAAGGAGACACCATCCGCTAACCGCTGTCTATGCCTTCCTGCGTCTTCACAGTGCTGCCATAGTGCTTGTCTCCAGTCTCTTCATTAGGTTACTGCTACGGTCAGCCAATCACAAAGCAGCAAGAAGGGGCGTGGCACTGACAACAGCAGAATAAAGATAGTTGTAGACGGAGAACTTAATCGCCAGTCATGTCCTCAATACAGTAATTCATCATCTTTGGGGTGAGGGTTAATTATTAATTAATATGTTATAATTAATTATAAAATATCGCTCCACCTGTCGCATGACCAACCTATTTTTAGATGAACACCAAGTAACAGTTATTGATTAAAACACAGGCCCTGACTCAGAGGCGCACGCTATTTGTGAGCGCACGCTCTGAATCAGGGAATTTGTATATTTTTTTAAACCCTGTCTCCAGGCTGCTCGCTAAGCTGTGGGTGACCACCCACAGCTTTAGCGGGCAGCCTGGCGATGGTTGCGATTATCGCGACCATCGGGCTTGCGAGGAGACCCTTGTGGTAGGGTCTCAGGTCTCGCAAGCCTGAGTGTACTTCCTGCTCTAAAAGAGCAGGAAGTCCACTACTGATATCACGTGTGATGTCAGTAGGTTCGCCCACAAACTGCAGGTGTTCCTTCGGGAACGCCTCCGTTTGTCCAACCACCCCCCCACCCGCCTACAAAACGGGGCGAGCTGTCGATCAACATCGACAGCCGCCCTGTCTTGTAGCGAGCCCCGGAGCGAGTGAAGTTCACACTCGCTCCGGGGCTCACGCCGCGCGTGTGCGCAATGGCCCACCATTGACCCGCTTGCGAGCGGGTCTGAATCAGGCCCACGTTTATAAATCAATGGTAATTAGCAGTAAATTCTCACATTGGTCGAATTGTATCTTCAAAATGGGAAAACATCTGGATGAGAGTTTAAATCGTGAGAGTTTTCTGAATCTGAAACACATGCCAGTTTGCCTGTTCTCAGACCCTATTACGTTGGGCGAGTTTAAAAAGTGTGAGAATTTATTACTAAACGCTCACATTTTCTAAACCCTCACCCTATTACATTTGGCCCAAGATGTCAATTTAAAAACACAGAAGGAGAACACAAATATTCATATTATGATAATTAGCAATTAGCATTAAACAGTGAAGCACAGGAGGGTCGGGGTGAATAGTAATAAGTTATCTCCGAGTGTCTTGGCTGATCATGATAAATATTGTCCGAGGGGACTCTCATCCCTTTAAAATAATCATTGATAGAGAACTATTTATAGAGCTTATACAGAGTGTTAAAGTAGACTGTGCCATTATTATTGTCATTTATAGACTGATTACACCTAGTCTGACAGGGCAGTGTATTAAATTGCAATCATGACCATTAACCCTTAGGGTCTGATTCTGCATAAGCACACGCAGCAGCATCTATTGGTGGTCGCCTGTATGCAAATGACCTACAAACCATACTTACTGACATTCTGGCAGCCCCCCCCCCACCCAGCGCTAGTGAACCAATTATTCTAATGGATTCATTCATTTGTCCACCTGCAGCAATTAACTTGCTGATAACCTGATAACGTGCAAATCCCAGACAAACGAGAAGTCACTGCCCAGGAACTCCCATCATATTGCCGCCATCTTCTTATACCGTCTGAATCGATCGCAACAGCATCTTTGTATGTAAACTCGGCGCCATTTTCCTGGTGACCTGGGTATGCAAAGTATGTGGAAAGCCGTGCTGGGATCAAGTGTCTGACCCCAGCACAGCAAGCAGAGATGTGTCCCCTGCGCGGCACATCGGCGTCCGGCGCTGGGATGTTGTTTCTGCTCCCAGCGCCGAGTGAGTATAGGCGACGGAAAGCCGACGCTGGGACAGAGTATCTGTTCCCAGCGGCGGTCAAGCGTCGGGTGGGGCGGGCAGTACTAGGCTCCGGGCGCGGGCTTACTCCGGGTGGGGGCCATCCAGTAGCCTTGAAGCTGCGGCGGGTGTTTGTCTCTGGCCGCGAGCCGAACACGGCTCGCAGACCAGCAGCCAATAGCAGGCAGGCGTGACGAGCCAATCGCGGCTCACCACGTCATAGCCCCACCCACTTGCGGCATCTTGTATTAGATGCCGCTGAGCGGGGACAGTCAGTCCGGCGGCGGAGGGGGAGGAGAGAAGACCTCCCAAAGAGAGAAGCATTGCGGCAACAGTTCCAGCGGCCGCGGAAGAGGCCAGAAAACGCCGTGATCAAGAGGGAAGATCGACGGCGCCTGGGTGAAGAGAGGAAGAGGTGGCGCCACTGGCCAGGATGGGTCAGCGGCAGAAGAAAGAAATTGAGGACCGATGAAGTGCTGCAGTGGTGGGGAGCAAAAGAGCTAACGCAGCTCTCCACTGCAGCCTCTCCCAACATACCGGTAGGTGGCCTTAGGCCACCGGTATTAATTAACCCCTCCCTAGACCACCAGGGTTGTCGGGCACTAGACCCATGCAGCACAGTCAGGCATTAGGCCTGTTGGGCATATAGGCGGGCGCTAGGCCCGAGCGCTGCAAAGCGGGCATTAGGCCCTATTGGGATTAATTGCCCCTATTAGGTGCAAGTGACCTTAGTATTACACCCAGGTCACATATAAAAAAAGTAGGTGGGCACTAGGCCCGTGGCCATCAGCCAGGCCTTAGGCCTGTACACATATAAGATGGCACCAGGCCCAATTCATTAAGCCCCACGGTTAGGCAGGCCCATAGGCCTGAGCCCTGTATAAAGTGGCCCTGGGCATTAGGTCCAGGCCACTACCTGAGCCCACCATTAGGCAGGCCCATAGGCCTGAGGCCACAGTATGGAAGGGGACTCTGGGCATTAGGCCCAAGCCCCTTTGTGCCCTGCAGTAGGTAGCCCCTGTGTAAATGTGCAAGAGAGGTGTGAGTTGCTGTACGGCACTCACCCTCCAAATACCCTGTGGAGAGCTGTCAGGCTCCCACCAAAAGGTAGTGTTTCCTCAGTCATCTATAAGAGGAGCTGGCCAGCTCTCGATAGGCAGGTAGCAAGCATTTAAAGGGACAGCACTGTGTTTTACTCATGTGTGATTACCATCTGTGATTGTTATTCCTGCAGGAGAAAAGTTTACTAGTAGTTTATTGTTATACAAGCTGCACTACACAGACTGTAGATTGAGGGTGATATTGTCATAGTACAGTGCCTTGCAAAGTTATTCACCCCCCTTGGCTTTTTACCTCTTTTGTTACATTACGACCTGTAATTTATTTGTTTTTTTTATCTGAATTTGATGTGATGGATCTGCACAATATAGTCTAGTTTGGTGAAGTGAAATTAGAAAAATATATATATAAAAAAGAATCTTTATAAATAAAATTCTGAAAATTGGCATGTGCATATGTAATCACCCCCTTTGCTATGAAGCCCCTCAAAAGTTCTGGTGCAACCATTTACCTTCAGAAGTCACATAATTAGTGAAATGAAGTCCACCTGTGTGAAATCTAAGTGTCACATAACCTGTCAGTATAAACACACCTTTTCTGAAAGGACCCAGAGGCTGCACCACCACTAAGCAAGATGCATCACACCACGAATACCAAGGAGCTCACCAAACAAGTCAGGGACAAAGTTGTTGAGAAGTACAATTCTGGGTTGGGTTATAAAAAAATATCCAAATCTCTGATGATCCCCTGGAGCACCATCAAATCCATCGTCATCAAATGGAAAGAACATGGTACCACAACAAACCTGCCAAGAGAGGGCTGCCCACCAAAACTCACAGACCGGGCAAGGAAGACATAGAGACCAAAGGTAACCCTGAAGGAGCTGCAGAGTTCCACAGCAGAGACTGGTGTATCTGTGCATGTGACCACAATAAGCCGTACACTCCATAGAGCTGGGTTTTATGGAAGAGTGGCCAGAAAAAAGCCATTACTTAGTGATAAAAATAAGAAGACACGATTTGAGTTTGCCAAAAGGCACTCCCCAAATGTATGGAGGAAGGTGCTCTGGTCAGATGAGACTAAAATTTAACTATTCGGCCACCAAGGAAAACGCTAAGCCTGGTGCAAACCCAACACATCCCATCACCCCAAGAACACCATCCCCTCAGTGAAACATGGTGGTGGCAGCATCATGCTGTGGGGATGTTTTTCAGCAGCAGGGACTGGGAAACTGATTTGAGTGAAGGGAAAGATGGATGGTGCTAAATACAGGGATATTCTTGAGCAAAACCTGTTTCAATCTGTCTGTGATTTGAGACTGTGACGGAGGTTCACCTTTCAGCAGGACAATGACCCGAAGCATATTGCTAAAGCAACACTCGAGTGGTTTAAGGGGAAACATTTAAATGTGTTGGAATGGCCTAGTCAAAGCCCAGATCTCAATCCAATTGAGAATCTGTGGTCAGACTTGAAGATTGCTGTTCACAAGCGGAAAACATCCAACATGAAGGAGCTGGAGCAGTTTTGCCTTGAGGAATGGGCAAAAATCCCAGGGGCAAGATGTGGCAAGCTCATAGAGACTTATCCAAAGCGACTTGCAGCTGTAATTGCCGCAAAAGGTGGCTCGACAAAGTACTGACTTTAGGGGGGTGAATAATTATGCACGCTGAAGCTTTCTGATATGTTGTCCTAAATGTTGTTTGATTCACAATATAAAAAAAAACACAACGTCACAGTTGTAGGCATGTTCTGTGAATGACATGATGCACACCTTCACACAATCCAATTTAATTCCAGGTTGTGAGGCAACAAAACATGAAAAATGCAAAGGGGGGGGGTGAATACTTTTGCAAGGCACTGTATGTGTAGCAGCGTGACACAGCATGTGTAGTAGCTGTTGTGTTTGATTATCTCCTTACAGGGATCTATAGGCAAGTGAGCAGACGAAGAACAAGAGTGGACATGGTGATCAATATCTATACGTACTGTCTCTCTCTGGGCCTGATTCAGAGGCGCTCGCAAAAAGCGTGCGCTCACCCTGAATCAGAGCGGCCTCCTGGCCGCTCGCTAAGCTGTGGGTGACCACCCACAGCTATAGCGGGCGGCCAGGTGATGGTCGCAATGGTCAAGACCATCGCGACCATCGGGCTTGTGACCCTTGCGGTAGGGTCTCGTTGCCGCAAGCCCCAGTGGACTTCCTGCTCTAATAGAGCATGAAGTCCACTTACTGACATCACGAGTGGCCCACAAACGGCAGGCGTTCCTGCAGTAACGCCTCCATTTGCCCATCCACCCCCCCCCTCCCCGCCTTCCAAACGGGGCAAGCTGTCGATCAACATCGGCAGCCGCCCCTTTTGGATGCGAGCGCCGGGGCGAGTGCTTTTTGCGCTCGCTCCGGGGCTCGCGCATGCACACTGCCTAACAATCGACCCGCTTGCGAGCGCATAGCGCTTGCGAGCGGGTTTGAATCAGGCCCTCTGTTTGTCCCTTTCTGTCTTTCTTCCTTCTGGGTGGACAGTGGACCTTGAATCCCAGGCAAGGTCGAGTCTTTACCTGGTGCGTGAGTACCTATAGGTGAACTCGGGATCTGTGGCCAAAAGTGCCAGTGATGATCTTCACTTAAAATCCGAATATATTTGTTCGGTTCTCGGTCCAGTAGGGTCAGTCGGTCGACGTGAGGAAGGATGGTTCTCACATCATCTCCTTCCGCCTAGGTAGTCGTGCCCATGTCCAGTTTGGAATTCCAGGACTGTCTTATCAACATACGGCCTGAAGGTGGGAGGGTGCAACGCCAGGTAAGCCACAAGGTTACACCTGCACGGCAGGAGGCACTGCACTGCACCCCTCTTACAAGTGTACTTTGAGCACAGACTAGTGCCCTGAGTCTACTGCTGTGGTCAGTGCGCAGCTAGCAGCTGGGGAGAGAGGAGGGGGTCCCGCACAGGGAATGCACATGGGCCCCCTCCTCTCTTAATACACCTCTGGTGCTGCATTTTTTGTGTCCATGGTCCTCAGACCCCTCTGGGCCCAGTGCGAGTGTCCCCTTTGCCCTCTCCCCTGTCGCTGGGTCTGCTTTTCGCACATGCGTAGTTGCAAATAATCGCTCAGATGTCCTTAGTGCTATGATTTCACCTTGTGAATGGGCTACTAACACTGTGGCATGGCTGGAGAGAATCTTAGAAGTGTCTGAGAGCAGGTGGTAATAACCTTCCTCCTTTGCTGCCTGCTCGTAGAGATGTAACTGCATTGTAATATTATATTATTGTGTCTGTGTAAGTGTAACCCATTGTGTAGCCAGGGAGCTGTTATTGTCTTCTCTTGGCTACTGGGAATTGGCCTATTATTGCACACTGGCGCTACTACAGACTTCCAGGAAACTAAATACTAATTAATTATTAGATTCAGCTGTTTCTTTGCAATTATTGTCAGGGACCTTTTTTTTTGCCACTGTACTGATTATCTCGGAGAATAAATGTTATGACAGTTTCCCATAGAAATTCCCCCCCGGAGTGTAGAACAACATGTGGCCACTAGATGGTAATGTAGAGCCCTTTTACTATTTCATTGCTTACTTCTTGGATCCCTGTGCAGTAAGGTTTTCCACCCCTGCGTAGGGATGGCTCTTCACAGGTTAGCCATTGATGTTCGATGGGGTTTTTAACCATCGGGAGAAACCATCAATGGCTCAGGTCTGCATTTGCACAAAGGAACAGGGATGTGCGGTACTGGAAATCAAAGTATCTCGTCATTGGAACCCCTCAATCGATGGTGAAACTATATAATTGTTGCAAGTCGCCAGTGCGCCTTGTTACTTACTCGTGCTCCGTGTGTCTCTCCTCCTGGTCGCCAGTCACTTTCCCAGAATCCTTCAGTTACTAGGGGATTGGAACGTCGGTCTACGGCTCATGATACTGGATGACTCCTCTTTCTCACCTGTAGATTCCATTAATCACCTGCCTTGCATCCAGTGGTTCAACACCTTTCTTAAGCCTGTTGGTTCATCGCCGGCTTGCCAGCTATAATGTGTCCTTCCGGTTCCTTCCTGCCAGCCGTGGTCCTGCTCATCTGTGCCTGTTCTGCTAAGTTCAAGAACTCTAATTCCACACTCTCACTCTGTCATCTAGATTGTTAATTTTGGGCTGCCTATGGTTCTTCTGGTTGTGCTGTGCCTGCAGTCTCACCGCTCGTTGTAGTTAGCTATTACCATCTCAGCCTGCTACCATCTAAGTTCTCATAGCCACATCTCGACTATCAGTCGTACCTCAGCCCATAAGGTCGCACCTCAGTCTGTTACCATCTAGGCTCTCATAGCCACATCCCGGCTATCAGCCAAAGCTTGGCCCACAAGGCCGCACCTCAATCTGTTACCATCTCGGCTCTCAAAGCCCGCACACACACGGGATGTGTAGACGCACCTCGGCCCAGTAGGCCACATCTCAGTCTGTTACCATCTCGGGTTTCAAAGACGCTTCCCGGCTGTCTAGCCGCACCTCGGCCTATAAGGCTGCATCTTAGTCTGTACCACCTCGGCTCTCAAAGCCATATCTCCATCAGTTGCATAACATCTAGCGGCCCTAGGTTAACCGTGCAGGCCTCTACTATCTCGAGTTAAGTTCAGGTGGCCACCTTAGTACCGGTGAACGTTTCCAGTTCTATGGGAACAGCGGGTGGCTGTTATTGGTGAAAACCTCATCTCAGTGGTTCTAGAGGTCTTGCATGGTGAGTCCTAGGAGACTGTAACAATAATATTGGGATGTACCATTGATGCACACTAACCATCGATGGTCTCTGGCAATCCCCTCGGTATGGTACTATAGGATGACAATAAAACTCCAAACATTCTGTCCGTTGCTATGTAGTGTCTAATTACTTAAATGAATAATATAACAAATGGAAATTCTTGACCATTCGCAAGCTTGTGGCTCTTCAGAAATCCTTACGACTGCATTCGATAAGCATGCTCGCCGCTCTTCAGGATGAACCATTAACGAACCAGCCCCCAGTCACGAGGAGACTGTGATCAGATCGTCGCTACCTATAACCACATAGCGCACTAATTAGATAGGGATCGAACTTGCTTTGGCATTTGTCAAATTAATCGATGACTATTGCCAGAGAAGTACGGTGAAAACTTCCCTTTATTCCTTTGGCTTGCCAATTATAGCCTGATATTTTTGCGCTGAAGTGTTTAATTTTCCAACAGCAGGAAGAATAATCAGAGCTGGGACAGAAGCCTTGGTAGCAGGAACAATTCTTAAAGCTGGAGAAATTATAGCTAGTAAGATTCTCAGCAGCATACTGTAACTACTCAGTAGATTGGGTGTTTCCTTGCTAATGGGGAAAACGTCCATGTGAAAGGAACTGGCCCAGCTTTCCCCATGCTAGACAAAAACACAAAATCATTGTCAAATAAAATGGACTCTATGTTCCGGAGTGAGACGGGGGCCTGCTGTGTTATACATGGACTCTATGTTCCGGAGTGAGATGGGGGCCTGCTGTGTTATACATGGACTCTATGTTCCGGAGTGAGATGGGGGCCTGCTGTGTTATACATGGACTCTATGTTCCGGAGTGAGATGGGGGCCTGCTGTGTTATACATGGACTCTATGTTCCGAGTGAGACGGGGGCCTGCTGTGCTATACATGGAACCAATGCAAAATCTACACAATCCAACATGGTTGAGAAATCCCAGCTGAGGGAATGGCAGATTGTCGCTTGTAAGGGCTCAAAAGTGGAGACAATGAAGCTAAAATTACCACTAATTTCCCTCATTGCATATGTGCCTGGGACACAGGCATCTGGCTGCAACAAATGGGCTGCTGAACTAAACACAAGACTTCTGATTTAGATGTCTCACCGTACAATACACGTTTGGCATGAACCTGCTGCATTATAGCACAAGAAGGAGTGTTTTGCTATCCTTTCCGCATGCCAAATCATCCATTATAACCGATCTATAGTGATGTGTGCAGGCCAGTGGGAACAGAGGCTGAAAACAAGCATTTTGTGACTAAGATATCTTCTCCAGGGGCACAAATATGCACCTAATGGAGTATAAAAAAGTGGATAATGTAGAAAACACATTTCAGCCTCATTTGTCAAATGTCAGAGCAAGTCTACAAGGAGGCGAATATATCAGCAGAGGGGAACGTGCATATTTTAAGGAGCAGGAGGCACCAAGCAACCAAAACTGCAGAGCAGAATTGTAGAACGGAAGATCTGCCCTCTTGTGGGGATATCCAGATGTAGTTTAATGGACCGAAACGTTCCAGATAAACTTTGGGAGGAAGAATTGATGACAGCAACCCACCTACGATGTTGTCTCCTATGAAAATCTATTATGGCTAGACCCTACGATCTGTGGAACGGTAATAAACCCTGAGTAACCTATTAATCACAATTCGCAGTTAATTTGCATTTGTGATGTAAAAAGATAACGACTGAACTCACATGGCGAGTTTTCTTATTTTCACAAGAATGTATTGATAATCGCATGCAGGGATGGAAACATAGAGCTCTGGGCCTGATTCAGACACGCTCGCAAGCGCTATGCGCTCGCAAGCGGGTCGATGGTCGGCTCCAAAAAAATAAAAAACGCCCTGATTCAGAGATATGGGAGCACATGTTTCATACTTGCTGACTTCCTCATATGTTATTATCAATATATTGTGTCTTTCGGTCAGTCTTCTCTTGAGAATGTTTCTACATATCTGCTGCGTAGGCTAAAGTTTAATTATGTAATTATGTAATAACTGCTGTATTTACAGTATTACGGTTGTGAGAATTGCTCTCTGATGAACACTTCTGTAGTTTGTCCTCACTAAATGTATCTCTGATCATTCAAAGTTCTAAAAACATCTCTCCACAATAGTAACTTGTGAGCGGTGGGAGGACGGAGGACCCCCAGTAAGTGGCAACTTCCTGAATTACACCCCATTGTGCCAGTAGGTTAGAGGAATTAGCTCCATGGGGTTTTTTTGCCTCATGTTACTGCTCTCTGTAACCCATCTGCTTCCAGCATATGACTGATAAAGTCCTCAATGATTGTTATGTGGTTGATACCGTACACCGTGATTATATGTTTTTCTTTCTCTTTTCTTCAAACATCTTTGGGCCTGAGTTAGCAAGGAACAGAGGGCCTGATTCAGACCCACTCGCTAGATGCGTTCACACGCAGCCGTCAGCTGCCAAAGTATGCAAATTCCGCGATCGCACGGCAAGGCATTAACATGCCCACTATGTCTTGGCGTGCGATCGCGGTGTGTTTTTAGACGCCCACCAGCCTGTCTTAAGACGCCCACTTTCCCTTAGTAACACACGTCATCTACAGGAAGTGTATTCAACAATTGATAACATCGAGTAACATCGGACCCATACGCAGCAATTGTGGCTGACCATACCCTTCCGGATTCACTGCGAGTGCTGCTGTGTTTAATGCAGCCAGGTGACGTGTACTATGATGCTGCGTCTTAATTATGCACGCCTCTGAAATGGCGTTCAGACGCACAGACATGTCTGCGTTCGCACTACAACACACCCATTTCCATCAACCAACCCATCATCACCCACAAACGGCTCGTCCTGTCACTTATTCTAGCGAGGCGCCTATGTACAAGGGGACTGGTTCACGTTCACTGCGTCTTATACGCATGCGCACATTGCAAACGTCGGTAGGCTACGTGCGAATGCAGCCTAGCGAATGGGTCTGAATCAGGCCCACAGTAGCTTATATGCAGGAGTATGCATCGCAGTGCGATTGTGCAAACCAATCATTATGATCGGGACTGCGATCGCAGTGACTACACAGACCCATCGCACCGTGATTGACAGGAAGTGCCGTTTGTGGGTCGTGACGGGGGTGGGGGTGGTGAGTTTAACGCAGGCTTGCATAAATTAACACTATGATACCATACGCAGCCTGAAGCCTCATAGCGTGCGCTGAAGTTAGCAATTCCGTGATTGAGGTCTGACCTGCCTTAGCTGTGTGTATGGGTCCGATGGTACTCGATTGAACCGATGTTTTTGCAGTCTTGCTAACCATTACGGATGTACGTGTAGGTGAAGTGGGCGTCCTTATGTAGGTTATGGGCTATGCTCTGAGGAAGAGCTTATGCTCAAAATGCATTGGTACAACTTTCATGCTACTTCACATCTGATGACCAAGGACTACTAAGGACTATCACTGTTAGACACATAAGGTGAAATTCGGAGTCACCTTATTTGCGCCCCAAGCCTATCTGGGTGGCTTTCTGGTACGGTGTGCTAATTTGGCTGCTGTGTCTGTGTTGTATGTTGCTTATTTGCACAGTGTAAAGCCTACCTGCACTTTACCAGTTTAGATATTTTTGCACTTACACCAGAAGCCACCCTCAGTATATATTGTGAATTTTAGTGTTTATGTATTGTTGTTTAATATACTTTGATGATCCTATTTGGAATAAGTCATATTTTATGGAATTATACTATGTTTGTTCATATTTTTATTTTTATGATGACATTTTGACCGACTACTGAGAAAAATACAGTCTTAAGGAAAGTATTTTTATTTATTTATTCTCATCCTGCCTTCTTATTTGCCTATACTACTAGTGATACCATTTTTATATGTACACATGCCAATTTAGGGGTCTATAGGGTGACCCCAGTGTATCTCAACTCTAGGCTGGTGATTAAAGGTGCACTTTTTGGTCTATTTGCACCCCGTTGTGTTTGGAGTACCATCTACAGTTTTTATGGCATTGATCATGCAATTAAAGCAATTGTATAGAAAGCAATTTAAAAACTATGGGCACAAATTAAAATACATTATTGCAAAACTAGTTCCCTCAGGCACCATCTAAAGACACCACAACAGGTCGCCTCCCCTATCTAGACTGATACCAGTGTGATCAGATCTAATGATATTGTGGGGCGTCTGTACATAAAACATTCACGATCCATGGTATCATTCACAAGCGCCTTCCACTTCACCATCCCGGGGGGTTCCCCTGCCAGCCACGTTCTGACAATAACAGCCTTACCTAGCGTTGTCACAATAAAGACATATATTTATATACAACGTTAGACTAAAGTTCCTGCGGCGACATGCCATATCATATATAAACATATTTTGGGATGCTGGGAGCGTATCTCTAATGCAATCCCACACCTAAGTCCAAAAATCAGCCACAGCCTTGCACTCCCACTGCAGGTGCCATAAAATGAGAAACCGGCAGAACCACGCTTGGGCCCTGATTCAGAGCCGGACGCACTGACCAGAGCGCTCGCTCTGAATCAGGGCCCTCCTCCATTAAAATGGAGCGTCCTCCTGGACGCTCGTATAGCTGTGGGTGACCACCCACAGCATATACGAGCATCCAACAAGATGGTCGCGATGGTCTTGACCATCGCGACCATCGGACTTGCGAAGGAAAACCTGGGGTCGGGTTTCCCAGCCACAAGCCCTGGAGTGATTTGGGCTCTATCAGAGCCAAAATCACTCCCACTGACATCACTAGTGATGTCAGTGGGGCCGGCTTCAGACGGTAGGCGTTCCCATGGGAACGCCTCCGTCTGGCAGGCACGCCCCCGGCACGCCCACCAAAGGGGGCGTGCTGTCAATCAACATCGACAGCACGCCCCCTTTGGTGCGAGACCCGGAGCGATGGAAAGTCCTTCGCTCGCCGGGTCTCGCGCGAATGCGCACGACGGAGCTCCCTCCGTTGTGCACATGCGCAGTGGGGATCATCGACCCACTTACGAGCGTACTGCCGCTCGCGAGTGGGTCTGATTGACCCCCTTGGTTCCTTATTAATTCCTTATCTGCCGAATTAGATTTTACAGGCAGGATAGCTCAGAGAGTATGTGGTTTGAGCTGGCTCACCTCTCACAATCAACTCTTTACTTTGGACGGTATTTCCAGCAGTTTGTTAAACCACAACTTGATAAATGGAACATTTTGACATAAAAAAACCCACCAACGTTCAATGTGTCGATTCGAAAACCAGCAGATTTACTGTTAGCAAAACTGCCAAAAAGATTGCACAAAAAAAATGGCGACTTCGAGAAGCCGTACTTTAGTAACTGTCCCCCCTTGGAGGGAACTGCATGGCTTTGAACACTAGGTTCTGAAATAGGACATAGAATTATGATTTGTATACTGTATGTTCTTTTGCAGGATTATACTAGATTGTCGCCTTTCAAAGTGCTGCTTAAATATGATGAAAGATTTCCGTTTAGAATGAAAGTAAATTTGATATGACACCCTGGGCCTGATTGAGAGATGTACACAAAGCCGATGTTTCTGCAGTTGAGCGATTATCGGTGTTCTACATCCATGTGTGAGTCACACTGAGCATGTGCCAGGTTTATTTACCGGTGATGGTCGCAGCGAGGATTTGTCCGCAGTGTGATTGACAGTCGGGGGCCGTTTGTGGGAGGTAACGGGGGAGTGGTGGCTCAAATGCATGCCCGGTCACGACCGTTTTTGGATGGGTCCCAGACTGCGATTGCGATCCCCTACGCAGATAATATGGCTCCGGCGTCTCAGTCCTGGCGTCCATTCTGAGCAACTATAGGGTTACTCACACCATCGATAAACTGAGCTGCGTATTTGTACGCAATCGCTTGGACTTGCGAAGCCGCCGGTCAGCGTCTGAATACAAATCCCGGCGTCCATCTCTGAATCAGGCCGAGTATGTCTTTATTTTAGTCTTTCCTTGTTGCTCTGCCTGCTAGAGTTTATTTATATACTGTGCATGTCATATGTATCTTGTAAGTGTATAAAACCCATGCATGTAATATGCTTGGAAGAAGTTATCTTAAACATCACGGGGTCTCTGGGCCTCATTCAGAGGTGGTCGGAGGACGCAAGCGGTCGCTCAGGAACTGGGCGGCCACTTGCATCCTAACCGCCCGCCTCTGTTGCGGTCGTTAGGCTGTGGGTTAACACCCACAGCTCTAACGACCGCTCGGGTGATGGTTGCGATGGTCAGAGACCATCGCAACCATCTGGGCTTACGACGAGACCCTAGGGTAGGGTCTCACTTGTCGTAAGCCCTGGAGAGCTTCTGGCTCTGTCAGAGCCGGAAGCTCTCCACTGACATCACTAGTGATGTCAGTGGGGCCTCCCCCAAACGGCAGGCGTTCCCATGGGAATGCCTCCGTTTGGGCTGCCACCCCCCCGGCCCGCCTTCCAAACGGGGCGAGCTGTCAATCAACATCGACAGCTTGCCCCCTTTGGAAAGAGACCCGCTACAACCGGCGCTGTCGGTCGTAGTGGGTCTCACGCATGCGCACAAGGGAGCCGGCTCCCTCGTGCGCATGCGCACTGGCAAAACATTGAGGCGGCTGTGCGGTCGTAGACCGTACGGCCGCCTCTGAATAAGGTCCTCTATGCCAGATTGCTCTCTGATGAACTCATCTGTACTTTGGTTTGGAATCATTCAACAGTCTAATACCCCTTTCATACTTTCAGCCATAACCCAGGTTATTGCACGTAAATACGCAGCAACCCGGGTTATTGTACAGTGTGAGAGGGGCAAGTTGAAATCACCCGGGTAACGAGCAGGGTTGAACACCAGTTCAACACGGCTTGCGGTGTGACCCGGGTCCCGTTCACTGCATAGGAAGAGCCAGCGCTCGGAGATGGTGTCATCTCCAAGCGCCGACTTGACACTTAATGGCGGTGACGTTATCGACTCGGCAATAAGACAGGTCGGGCCGCCAGTCTAAAAGGAGTCTCACCCAGGGTGGACCTGTGTACAAAATCCCTGGTGCGACCCGATGTTTGCGATGTGAAAGGGGGAATTAATAATACTCAGGTGGATATACTCCATGACCCTAGGCCAGAGGTTCCCAAACTTTTTAGAATCACGGCGCTCTAGAGCACAGGTTCTCAAACTCGGTTCTCAGGACCGCCAAACAGTGCATGTTTTCCAGGTCTCCTCACAGAATCACAAGTGAAATAATTAGCACCACCAGTGGAGCTTTTAAAATATGTCAGTGAGTAATGAGTACACCTGAGCTCCTGGAAAACGTGACCTGTGTGGGGTCCTGACGACCGAATTTGAGAACCACTGCCATAGAGTATCAGCATTGTTTTCACAGCACCCCTAAGCCAAACTTTGTTATTGAGAAATTCAGAAACAAATGTAGTAAAGTGAAGATAATTGTGATTACCTTTAAACCTTAGGCTCAGTTATGGGTGGTGGACAAGTTTGACCTTCTGTTTGTCCACATACTAACATTACATGGACCATAAATAATTTGATTTGGTGCTGAGGCACCCCTGCAAGTGTCCCGGGGCACCCCAGGGTGCCACAGCGCACAGTTTGGGAACCGATGCCCTAGGCCAGAGGTTCCCAAAGTCCGCCATTACAGTCCACGTTTTAGGGATATCCAAGCTTGAGTCCAAATGGTTAAATCAAATGGATTGAGGTACTAATTAAGTCACCTGTGCTCAAGAATGGATATCCCTAAAATGTGGAGTCTAATGGCAGACTTTGGGAACCTCTGCCCTAGGCAACTGTTTTTTATTTTATTTTTATAAAATCAGACAAATACCAACTGTCTAGTCACAATTATAAAGGCATGTATAAGGTTTTATACTTAGTACTTACACTGTTGTAAAATCTGATTATTACGTTGCGTTTTCCATTTGTGACATTATATACTGTAATGACCAGATTGGAGCACGTATTTTGCTGCACTAGATCTATTACTAGCTCTTCCATCTCCTTGGTAATCTCCATTTAAAGGTAAGCTGAGTGTTACCCCTCATTACCAGAACTATTATATTTGCCATTCAAAGTACTTTATCCGTTCCCTGTAAGCTACATATCACTTATTGCTAATACCAGCACTTGGCTGACCACAGAATGTGCCATTTAAATCTTCACATCTGAGGATCCCTTTCCTAATTTGTACCTGTGTTAAGTATTTGAAATATCTCTGGCTTTCCTTTAATCTGATCCTGTTCTTTCAACGCTGACTTTCTCCTAATGGAGGCAATGGATCAGAAAATCTGTGAACTAAACACTTTTCAATTCTTAATGTGTCCAATTATTATTGCAGTCTGGGCAATTCTTTGGAGGCCTCTGAGAGCAGATCTCGAACTTAGGCCCTCATTCAGAGCCACTCGCTAGCGGCAGTACGCTCGTTCCGAGCGATGTTCGCACATCTGCGCATGCGTACGGATCGTTATACGCATGCGCGAACCAGTCAGTGTGGCCGAAATTCATGTGCTCGCAATATAGCGAATGCCTGCTATTTTGAGTGACAGAATGAGGCGTATGTGGGTGGTAACAGGGGAAGGTGCTTGAAAATGGGGAGTGGAGATCCGAACGCAGGCGTGCTTAAAGGTCAAAACGGGCGTTTTATGGGTGTGCATAATTAATACAGCAGCGTCATTGACCACGTCACTGGGTTATTTTATAGCCAGAACTGCTCGCAAGATTGTGGTAGCAAAAACCAACCACAAGAATAGCGAGCAGTTCATACGCTGGTCGATGTACTCGATTAATCTAATAAATAGCGGACATGACGTACGGTGCGAGCGGCCAGGGGGCGTTTTTAACAAATAAACAAGCGTATGTTTTGCTCGCTCGTTCAGACTTAGAGGTGTGAACAGACTGCAATTTGCGAACGGATCATTTGAATAGCCACCCCTTGTTTTTGAACGAACGACCGCAAATAGCGAACGGCTCTGAATCAGGCCCTTAATCTAAAGAGATAGTATGGATGTGGTATCATGTCAAACAGCAATAAAGGTTCTTCATTCAAAATGTATGCAATACCCCTGGCTCTATAGGAGAGAATGGTAGTTTAGGAGGCTGCCACTAGGGACAAGATGGCAACGGAAAGGGAGTTCTGTGGTTACACATGTGCAGTAAAGTTGGGGAGATGGGGAGATGCAGAGAAGCGGAGCAGGATAGCGGAACGAGATGCCGCAGGTCTGAGGAATAGAGCCTGGGCATGCGACTACGCTGAAGTGGTGCCAAGCGCCACTGAATACCTGCTGATGGTGTGCTGGGGATCGCTGCAGAAGCACCAGCAGGTTGAGGCTGAGATTCGGAGACAGTGCGTGAGCACTGGGAGACGCAGCTGAGATCCATAGATGCTGTGTGAGTAAATGCTGATAAATGGAAACATCCCTACTGAAAACTATTGAGAGCTACTTATTAAATCTACTTGATTATTCTATTTACCAAGGCTGTCACATTATGTCATGTTACTGTGTGTATGGGACTTGTCTCTCTGCTACAGCTTGAGAAGAGTTGGCTGTCATGTTATGTCATGTTACTGTGTGTATGGCACTTGCCTCTCTGCTACAGCCTGGGGCAGATAAGCTTGTGCAGTTGTTGCCAGAGAAGAGGGAAGATCCACTGGAGCTGGCATCTCAGCTGTAAGGTATCTTCTAAATCTAACTTATCTGTGCCCACACCAACACCTGGGGTACCACATGTACAGTATGTCTGAAAACATTACAACAAGCATCCAGCAATGGTCTAGTGAGAGCAATATACCTCTGGGGCTATTCTTGCTTCATTTACTCCTGAACCTCCTGAAGATGGACAGAGGTTCCACCATGGGTTCGTGAAGTAAGTGTGCATCATTCCATGGCAGTCTGCATTACGGTTTCTATCATTATATACTGGTGGTGCGGATATTCAGCGGGTCCCGTTGGCCATACTGAATTAGTCATTGGGTGAACAGGATTTCAGACTCCACGCTTCTGTCACAGTGTTAGAAATCTTGCCCAATTAAGTCTTACATTAAGTAACCCCCAATTGACCAGATTTCCCACAATTGGCGCTTTCATACCGGTTTGTGGCAAGTTAGGAGATACTGGGCCTGATTCAGAGCCGGACGCTCTGAAATAGCGCTCGCTCTGAATCAGGGCGTTTTTTTTTTTTTTTTGGTGCAGCCTCCGGGCCACTCGCATAGCTGTGGGTGACCACCCACAGCTATTGCGAGCGGCCAGGTGATGGTCGCGACGACAACCTTGCGGTAGGGTCTCATTCCCGCAAGCCCCAGTGAGCTTCTGGCTCTTGATGTCAGTGGGGCCACCCCCAAACGGCAGCCGTTCCATCGGGGACGCCTCCGTTTGGCCAGCCACCCCCCCCTGCCCGCCTCCAAAACGGTGCAAGCTGTCGATCAAAATCGACAGCCGCCCCCTTTTGGTGCAAGACCCGGAGCGACGGAGCGCCCGTCGCTAGCTGGGTCTCGTGCATGCGAACGTCGGAGCTGGCACCGGCGTGCGCATGCGCAGTGGCCAAACATCGACCCACTCGTGAGCGCATAGTGCTTGCGAGTGGGTCTAAATCAGGCCCACAGTCTTCACTCAATTCGGGCAAGATGTATTAAAGCCGAAACTGTGGTTTATCCTCTGAAAACGACCATTTACAGGGGTTTACCGCAATAGATGTGGAACCCCATATGTTTTACAGGGCTCCGCATATCTGCCGCAGTCCACAGCGCAGCAGCCCCCACAGAATTCTATGGTGCTGTGATGTGCCGATATGTAGCAAGGTCTGGCAAGCGCAACATTCCTCAGCTTCCGCCCAATAGGCAAAACCATCTATACATGGCATTACCTATAGAAGCTTATGGGCTTCTTTTTGCAAGAGCCTCCAGAGAAGAACCCCCTCTCCGTCCACCCTGGCTTGCACATGGGTTGACTGATGGCCACGTATGCACATTAGGACTCCTGGGTCATAAATCCGGAAGTCTGTACACCGCTGGGACAACTCTATATAGGAAGATCTGGAATATTCCTGCATACCGGCGTTAAAAAATCCCAGTATGCATGTGAATAGGGGCGGGATGTATCTCAATGTTGTTGGCGATACATACAACACGCCGCCCTTACTATGGGGAGTGGAAGCCGGTGACACTACATGTATGTGCCAATTCAATAGTGGCTGAGGGAGGCCTAGCAAGTCAAAAATGCTAACCATGCCTTGGGGCATGGCCATGCCCACCATGATGCAGGTAGGGCCATGGCTCCATGCCCCCATTTAAAAATTTGCATATTATACAGTAGCTGTTAACATTTTCATTTACTTTCTTAATTAACACATATGCACACTTAGGCTATTGGTCAATACCGATTCTTTCAGTTGTTTATTTTGTTCTCTAAGCCATCACTTACTGCTTGGAAGACTGCTGATGAGAGCGATGGACATAAAAGAAATATCTCCATATACGTTATTATTATTACCAGTTATTTATATAGAGCACACATATTCTTCAGCGCTTTACAGAGAATATTCGGCCATTCACATCAGTCCCTGCCCCAGTTGAGCTTACACTCTATGGGGGTCATTCAGACCCGGTCGTTAGCGCCGATGCGCTCGGACCGGGTCGATGGCCCCCCACAGAGTATGCGCACGCCGGCGCCGTCGTGTGCATGCGCGAGACCCGCTACGACCGACAGCGCCGGTCGTAGCGGGTACCGATCCAAAGGGGGCAAGCTGTCGATGTTGATTGACAGCTCGCCCCGTTTGGAAGACGGGCCGGGGGGGTGGCAGCCCAAACAGGGGCATTCCCATGGGAACGCCTACCGTTTGAGGGCGTCCCCACTGACATCACTAGTGATGTCAGTGGAGAGCTTCCGGCTCAGACAGAGCCGTAAGCTCTCCGGGGCTTACGACAAGGGAGACCCTACCCTAGGGTCTCGTCGTAAGCCCCGATGGTCGCGATGGTCTTGACCATCGCGACCATCACCTTAGGCGGTCGTAAGGCTGTGGGTGTTAACGCACAGCCTTACCACCGCAAAGGAGGACATCTTGAAAATTCAAGACGTCCTCCCCTCATTCAGACCGACCGCACGCTCTGTGCGACCGGCTCTGAATGAGGTCCTATGTTCCTTATCACATGCTCACACACACTAGGGGCAATTTTGTTAGGAGCCATTTAACCTACCAGTATATTTCTGAAGTGTGTGAGGAACCCGGAGTACCCGGAGGAAACCCACGCAAGCACAGGGAGAATATACAAACTCCACACAGTTAGGGCCGTAGTGGGTATCGAACCAACGACCTCAGTGCTGTGAGTGGAAACGTAAAAGTAATGTAAACAAAATGAGACACCTGTCAGCTGTACGAATTCAGGCTATTCAGGGTACCTCTGTTACCTCATCAATTTTCTCCTTCTCTACAATGACAACGTGCAGCAACAAAATGATAAAACCGGTAAGATGAAGACAAGGGGTAAGGCCAACAGTCTTATAGGACAAGCAGTGGTAAGTCGCAGGGATGGGAGGCAGTTCATGACTCCTCTGTAAGCCGGTATACAGCATCGGATGAGACAAATGGCAAGGAGCACAGGTGACAGGGATTGTGCTAAGGAGAGGACAAGAGGGAGGAGGACCCTGCTTGTGAAAGGTTGTACACTAAAGGGTTCTGGTTGTTCACAGATAAGTTAACACAAATTCTTACACATGAATAAGATTGACAGGAGCTCTCTGGGAGGTACCAAGGGGATTATGGAGCAGCGTAAAAAAAGATGGTACAGAAAAAAAAGCTGAGCTATGCAAGCAGACTTTATAAAGTATTATACATACAGAAATATTTGTAATTAGATAAATTAAAAATAAACAATTGTTCTGTTGGCGTATATTTAACATTTGTAATATTTATGGGTCTATGTACTAAGCCTTGCAGAGAGAAAAAGTGGACAGAGATAAAGGTCCAACCAATCAGGTCCTGTCACTTTACAGGCTGTGTTTGCAAAGTGACAGGAGCTGATTGGATGGTCCTTTATCTGTGTCTCCAAGGCTTAGTACATTGGCCCCGAAAAAAAAAAAAATCCTTCCACAATGTCGCAATTAAAGTTTGATTTACTGATTCTGAAGGAAGACGACCGGGTATTTACTAAAAATGCCTTTACTCAGTAGATCAGCATGTCCAAACAGCCCTAGGCGTGAGCAGGAGCCAGCGAAGGGGGTGCCGCAACGGTCCCTCCCCCCCCGATGTGTCATGATTATCTCTCCCTTACTCTCGGACATAGACTGCTCAACTGGACCACCCAGATGGGTAGTTTATGTCTCGGAGGTGGGAGGGTAAAGGATAGGTCATGACCGGCAGGGGGGGGTTGCGGCACCACCTTTGCTGGCTCCTGCGCGCGCTGATGCAAACAGCGGTGGCTTTAGCGAATTTACCAGGCTTGCTTTGTTTAACAAACCTTGTGGGGCAACACGCAGAAGGGAGACCATGTACCTTTGCCCTGGGTGGACAGTTTATTTATCTTCTGTAAACGTTTCCACAATTATATGTTCCCGTTACTGATAAGTGATAAGAAAGTGATAAGGTGCCAGCCAGTCAGCCCCCAACTGTCATCTCACAGGCTGTGTTTGAAAAATGACAGTTGGGAGCGGATTGGCTGGCACCTTATCACTTATCACTTTCTTATCACCTAACACTGCTTAGTAAATAGACCCCTTCAGCTACTGGCAGGGAATGCCTGCCTGTGATTTTGATGTACTGTATGTACAAGTTAACCTGCGGGCTTACATGCCCTGTCCTTATTTTACACCTCAAACTTTATGTTTCTTTCTCGGTACAATAGCAGATGGCATTTTGTTTTCAGTTGCAAAATGTAGGTGTTATTTTTTATGAAAAAGATCAGACAGAACCTTAATGTGACACAGAAGCTGACAAAGCATTCCTTCAAACATCTGTTTTACGCACCAGCTTCAGCATTACTAGTCCAATAAAACCAACCAGCGAGAGCAGAATTACTACAAGTACCACTAAAGAACAAAACGACGTAAGGCCCTTATCGGCCTGAGGAAAATATTGGCTTTGTTGTTCGAAATATACATTTTCCCGCGGTGTGGCTACTACCGGGTTGGTTTGAGGTTTAGCTGACGGGGGTTGTCCAAAAGGATGGTTAGCGGAGGGGCTGAAGTTTGATATAAGATTGGGGAGTTAAGATCACTTCCAATTTGTCCCTGTGCATCTGAAGATGCCATTGCCCACCGTATCAAAGCCCCGGAAAGCATCGCATTCCCGGGCATTCCTGGGCTTGGTGCATTTTTGGGGGTTTGACCGTATTTCTTGCTTTGCCGCATTCCGCCCCCGATCTCTTATAATATCGGAGGCAGACTTGCCGGAAACTCGCCAATGCTTGCAAGTCACAGGCTATGACCAGGGCCATAGAGAGCCTGGGGAAGGGGACGCTGGCCTAATTGGGGAAGGCATGGCCACGCCCCCTTAGGACAAACTCCTTTTTGCAGTGCCGAAAAGCGCCTGCCACACTGGGGAGGGGGGCGCTGTGAGTCCCTCAGCCTGTCGCAAATCCAGGAAGGGGGGGGGGGCGATCAGTGTGACCGCTCCCCCCCCCCCCACAGGTAGAGGAAACTGCTGCAGCAGCAGCAAGAGGTTTCCCACTGCAGCCTAGCAAACAGCAGCGTGTGCTAGGTTGCTGACAGGTAGGAGGGAGGTGGGTGGCATCGAACCCGGGCCCCTCCAACAAGCCCGCACCTGAGTAATTAGTCTCCCCCCCTCCCTCTCGGCGTCCCTGGCTATGACATTTACTCCTTAGAGACCATCATTACTATATGCATTCTCACGCACGGCTATGCCAGGCGCCATTTGCATTTCTTACAGCGATATTTCTTACACTGCCTGCACCAAAAGGAATAAGAGCTACTGGGGGAACCACTAGCTAAGTTGCTTGTCACACATGAACAAGTAGAGTGAGCATGTTGCTGCGAGGACGGGAATATAAATCATTTGTCATGTACAGAAAACATGCAACATATACAAATGTTCAATTATGTTCAACTGTAGCTGGCAGACAGAACCAGGAGCAGACAAAGGAACAATTACTCTCTGTGTGATGAATTTTCTCCTCGCTGGTGCCGGTATTCTCGCTGTCAAAACATTGCAGTGTGTTTCTCTCTAGCCTGTCGAGTCGCTCTTGTTATATTCTCCGGTGCCCTTTTAGGAGACTCTAATATCAGGCTTTAGAAAAAAAAAAAAAGAAAGCGCACAGCGTGTTCTGGCCGTGTTACGCAGGCAGTGCAATAATAAATTCAGAATATATGGTATTGGAGAAATGTCGCTTATAAAAGAACAATCCACTTATTCTAGTCCGCAGCGGCAAAAATATATATCCATGGTCTCTGTCTCTGTCATATTTTGCAGGATACCGTTACCTGATAACTCAACTTTTTGGAAGGAGTCCGCTAAGAAAGATAGAAAGGAAATTCTACTGAGTTTCCCTCCAATATTGTCTCGGCCAGGTGGTTTCCCGGGAAAGTTTCAAAGTTCCAGCTCTACATTTGCATGAGTGGGCCTTCTGCATCTGTGTAGAGTCGGATTAAGATGCCATGGGCCCCAGCAGGGTGCTAGTTCAGCCCCCCTGTTGTATCTTACCTCCCCACATAACTTCAATACTCTCCAACCACAATATACACTACACCCCCCCTTCCCTACCAAGACACTAATCTTTTTTCGTACAGTAGGTGCGCTCTGGTCTTCCAGAGCTGTAGAGGAGAGGGTAGGGGAACGGCAGGTAGACGTTTGTATTTTATCTTATCTCAGTGAAGTCAACATAAATCTAAATTATTACTTATTCTCCTAAAAGTTGCTCCTCATTAACAATGTATTCAGATCCCACTGCAGTGCAGAACTACAGTACAGAGATCTCACACACACACAGAGCCCCCCAAACACTGTGTTCTGTATGTATATTTTACATCCTAACATCTGTACCGCGGCAGCCATCTTTGCTATTGGTATTGTACATAAAAATATCTGCTGCTTTAGTTCAGTGGCGGTGCCGGTACTGTATTGCTGCACATTGCAGCGATATAGGCCTACCCTCCAACATGGCCCGTTCCATTAGGTACAGAATGCTCTGCTCCTGGACTTCCCACCTAATTATTGATTGCAGCCACTTGTGTTGAACTACTGTAGGTGATTGATGAGACAGGTGTTTCACCACAGGTGGCTGCAATCATCAATTAATAGGGAAGTCCAGGAGCAGATCATTCTGTACCTAATGGAACGGGTCATGTTGGAGGGTCTGTATAGGATGTAGTTGGAACGCAAGTTACCTCTCCCGGGAAAGTGGACAAACCTCCCGCATGACGTCACTTCTCGGGTGGGGTGTGCGAGGTGGGAGAATAGCTGTGAAATGCAATGGGGTTGGGGGGCCCACAATGACAATAAGCTGTATGAGATAACTTGCCTTCTTTTACATTAACACAATGCCCAGTATACTTAGTTGGAACTGGTCCTCTAGGGAACCCTAAAAACATTGGGGCCCCCGCACCTTTATAGCACCGGCCGACTCAGTGGTGAGTAGTATCGTGCCCGATCCTGGTAAAGTACCTATGGCCGGTGAGAACCAGGGTCATACTCTAAATATACAATACACGCTCTTAGGGAAATACAAGGACAACATGCACATGGTCGCCAGTGAATACTTCCACTTGTAGTGCCACTACTTAGCCTTTTTTGTCCTGTGAGAAGCGACATCTGCCTGATGTAACTGTATTGTAAATGTCAAACAATAAAGCACAGCTTAAGATGCTGGAGATTCATCTTGTTTGACAAGTCAGGTCTCACCCAGTTACAACAGGTCAAACTTGCCTGCAATAATACATGGTGCAGGGGGAAAAAAATATTGTCAGTATATTTTGCTGGTATTTCTATAAAAAAGGTTAATTCACCAAGTGCATGCTGGGAAAATTAGCACTGGCAAGGTCTAAAGCAGGTGGAGCGACTCACAATAATCCAATGAGAGATGTTGGTGGGGGGGGGGGTCACAAAGATGCGGGCATTTTGGGCACACTGAGGAAACCACATTGGAACTCTTTCCTATAAAATATTCTCATGAAGCAAAAAATTTACAAAATAAGCCTAAGGACCCAAAGCAAGTTAGGACCATTAGTTGGGGCACACGAGGGTGCCACCACATAGTGGGGCTGAGGCCCGGTGACTGGTGGCAGCACCACGGCCATATTTTGCAGGACCTATAAACTAACTTCTGGCCCTGGCAACACTGGCCTCATCTTCTAGGTGGCTCTGACCTATAAAAGGGCTCCCCAGTGGAGTGACATCATAGCGCAGTGGCATATTTGGCCTAGGGCCTGCAAGACTGCACCCCCTTCCCAGGAATATCCGTCACCTCAGTGAGCCAGTTGTGGTCCGTGACTGCACTGTCTACACTGGGACTGGCAGTGGCTTCCCATTGGAAGCCCCTCCTGCCAGCCACGCACAGGACAGGCAGCCCCAGGGGAAGGTGTCCCCTCCTGGGACTGCCAGTCCGGGCTGCGATTAGCAGAGACTGTGCCTCCAGTGGATGCGCTGCTCTGCCTTTTTGGGCACTAGGTGCTGCAGCCGATGGTATGCAGTCCTCACATGCTGGTATTATGCTCATGTGCGGCACCACTGCCACTTATGTGCATGTGCTGGTCCCGGCACAAGCCAGATCAATTACACAGGCGCCGGGATCCGGTCAGCCAGATCATCAGCAGTGGCAGCTCCTCTCATGCAAGAGGGTAGGTGGCGGAGCTTATCAGAGGTCACAGTACACTGCAGTGACTGGTGGCTCACCGAGGCTTCCACGCGCCGTGGCTGAGAGCGAGGAGGAGTGACTGGCCCGGGAGGGAGCTACTGCAAGTTCCTCTAGTGAAGTTCTGCAACGCCAACATCCTTTACAAGTCCTCTGAAAGAGTCTGTCCTGCCGTCAGTCTTCTGTGTACTTTATTTTGTTACATTGGGGGCAATGAATGTTAATTTTTTTTCCTGTGGGGGCAATGAATGTGGGTAATATGTTTTTTTACAGTGGGGGCCAATGTGTGTGTGTTTTATTTTTTTCCCTGTGTGGGCCAATCTGTGTATTTTTTCCTGTATGTGTTTGGAGGGGGGTGCGACAAATTTCTCACACTGGGGGCGTATGATCTAGGGTGGGCCCTGGCTGTAAGACATATTTTCAGGGTCACGGAAGAAACCTGTCGTAACATATTTTGTTTTGTATTAATAAGGTCACCCATGGAATATGGAACTACTGCAGCCCTGTTGATATATTTTCTCAGTAAAAACTGCCCACGGTTGAAGTAAGGAATAAAAAAGACTGTACGTCTATGTTGACAACACAGTACTAAGATTGCCAATTATTCTCTAACATAAGCGCACAAAGATTCACTGAGAGCATTCTGCAAAGTCAAGATGTTATGTAACGTATCACAGGTGGTTAGCTGCTCATCTCTGCTGCATGGAAAAGTCAACATAATAGAATGGAAAGTAGCTGGGTGATGAATGTGATGACGACCAATGTCGTACCTGGAAATTTTCTTTAAAAGATATTAAAAAAATATATAATTAATGGTGATCGGTGCAAATTTATAGGTGGCTGTGATTCATACATGCCTACACTCCCGGAAGTCGCGGGAGACTCCCGACTTTACGGCCAACCTCCCCCCTCCCCCGCGCACCCCCGGAAGGGTAGGCACTTCTCCCACATTCTGCCCATTTCTTAGTGAATTGGGCAGAATAAGGAGAATTTTCTTGCGGACTGGCGGGACCGCGAGTAGAGGTTGTGACCTAATGACGCGATTCTATGAGTAATAGTAAGTGTTGCTTTATTTGGAATGTGGCTGTGATTCCATGTAAACAAAGCATACATATAGTCAGTGTCACGGCTAGGAGCGAACCTGGAGTGGAGTTGGACGGTGCTGGAAGGGTTGCTTTTTGGTACTGGAAGGCAGCCGGTCTTATCGGGGTGTAACTCATGAATGGAGGATACACGTAGGGCGAGGACGGTTATGGCTATACTGGCAGTACCAGCGAACCGGGGTAAGCCAGGTGTATTCAGATGGTGAGTGCCGGAGGCGGCTGGAGACCAGGAGCCGGACTGGAAGTGGGCTATGAGACAGAGGTACTGGGAAGCACTGGAACTGGAGCACACTGGTACTGGAACACTCTGATACTGGAACACACTGGAACTCACTGATACTGTGGAATACTGAGGCAAGGGAGCACAGAGAACTAGCTCACAGCATAAGCTGTGATAGACGTTGCACTTGGAACTAAAGAGCCTCTTGACAGCCCTTTAGTACCCTGAGGTAGTGCAGGATTGGTTGCTAGCACTCCAGCCCAAGCTGCAAGCTGATTGGCCCAAATTAGACATGTGACCTGGATCCAAGATGGCCGCGCCCTGTGGTTACAGTGCAGAAATGCTGCCAGCTACATCCCCTCTCACCTGTCTCCGGATGGAAGCCCCTCAGATTGCAGAGACTGCGATCTCGGCAGCCCCTCAGCCCCAGCCCACTTTAACCCCTGCATATAGTATATTCCACCATGCGGTTTTCTACACAGGAATTTTCCTCAGTGGTGTAACTTGGACAGGACGAGCGGGGCACGTGCCCTTGGTGCCGTGGGACCAGCAGAGAGCTGGGGGGGGGTGCCGACGGCCACGGTGCCGGCCCGTCCTAGTTACCCAGTGTAGTGCCGACCACAGAGAGTGCGGTCAGCACTACACATTTACACAGGACCGGCGCTAGGCTTCCCAGCGCTGGTCCTGTGTCGCACAGCCGAGCCCCTTCCCTCCCCCTGAGTGCTTGCCCAATAGCGCCAGGCGGAGGGTGGGAGGCGGGCTCAAGCTGTGCATTCTAACACACACATCGCCTCCAGTGTGGTGGCGATGTGTGTGTTAAACAGCAGCCAATGAGAGTCAGACACTCTCATTGACTGCTGCAGCACCCACTGCAAGAGCCGGGCTGAAGCTCACTCATGAGCTCCAGCCCCGGAGCTTGCAGTGGGTAATGGGAGAGATGTCATGACGTCATGATGTCTCTCCCATAATGCAGAGCGCGCCAGCCCGGGAGGGCTGACGTGCGGACGGCAGCGGCGAGAGCAGGAGCGTGGATGCAGGTAAGTTTTATTTTTATTTTTTTACTCTGTATTTGGGGGGGGCACCTCTACTGGGGGCACTAATCGGGGGGACTACTACTGGGGGCACTAATCGGGGGGACTACTACTGGGGGCACTACTCGGGACTACTACTGGAGGCACTAATCGAGGGGACTACTACTGGGGGCAGTAATTGGGGGGACTACTACTGGGGGCACTACTGGGGGGAACCTCTACTGGGGGCACTAATTGGGGGGACTACTACTGGAGGCACCACTGGGGGGACCTCTACTTGGGGCACTAATCGGGGGGACTACTACTAGGGGCACTCCATCAGGGACGACTACTGGGGAGACTACTACTGGGGGCACTATATAAAGGGCACTGCATAGGAGGGACTACTACTGGGGGCACTATATAAAGGGCACTGCATAGGGGGGGACTACTACTAGGGGCACTATATAAAGGGCACTGCATAGAGGGGGGCTACTACTGGGAGCACTATATAAAGGGCACTGCATGGGGGGGACTACTACTGGGGGCACTATATAAAGGGCACTGCATAGAGGGGGACAACTACTCGGGGCACTATATAAAGGGCACTGCATAGAGGGGGACAACTACTGGGGGCACTATATAAAGGGAACTGCATAGCCGGAGCACTAGTGGGGGCACTGCATGGGGGGACTGCTACTGGAGGCACTATATAAGGGGCACTGCATAAGGGTGGTCTACTACTAGGGGCACTATATAAGAGGCTTACTACTGGAAGCACAAGGTACACTGCACTGGGAGCACTAAATAGGGAGGACCACTACAAGGGGCCTTCATAAAAGGGATTACTACTGGGGGCACTGTATAAGTGGCACAACTGGGGGCCTGCATAAGGGGGACCACTACTGGGGGCACTGTATAAGGGGAACTAATGGGGAGCTGCATAAGGGGGACCACTACTGGGGGTACTGTACAAGGGGCACTACTGGGAGCCTGCATTAGAGCCACTGCTACTGGGGACATTGGATACTGGGGGTACTGTACAAGGGGCACTACTGTGGGCCTGAATTCATAAGAGGGACCACTACTGGGGGGCACTGCATAGGGCGGACTGTATAAGGAGCACTGCAGGTGTTAAGGTGCATATGGAAAGGAATGTTAAGAGTGACCAGAAAGGGATATATGTGTCCTGCTGACACGCCCCATTTTTAAGTGACCCCGCCCCTTGTGACCACGCCCTTTTTTTGCCACACGTGAATATGGGGGGGGGGGGGGGGTGTCATGGGGCTACATTTTTAAATTTGCCCTGGGCTCCAAATACCCTAGTTACGCCACTGATTTTCATCTATTGTCTTACACAGCATATAATCGCCATTCTCATACATACAGCATATAACCGTCATTCTCATACATACAGCATATAACGGTCATTCTCATACATACAGCATATAATCGCCATTCTCATACATACAGCATATAACCGTCATTCTCATACATACAGCATATAATCACCATTCTCATACATACAGCATATAACCATCATTCCCCTACACAGCATATAATCGCCATTCTCATACATACAGCATATAACCGTCATTGCCCTACACAGCATATAATCGCCACTCTCATACATACAGCATATAACCGTTATTCTCATACATACAGCATATAATCACCATTCTCATACATACGGCATATAATCGCCATTCTCATACATACAGCATATAACCATCATTCTCATACATACAGCATATAATCACCATTCTCATACATACAGCATATAATCACCATTCTCATACATACAGCATATAACGTCAGTCCCCTACACAGCATATAACCGTCATTCTCATACATACAGCATATTACCGTCATTCCCTACACAGCATATAACCGTCATTCTCATACATAGAGCATATAACCGTAATTCTCATACATAAAGCATATAACCATCATTCCCCTACACAGCATATAATCACCATTCTCATACATACAGCATATAACCGTCATTCCCCTACACAGCATAGATATAACCATCACTCTCATACATACAGCATATAATCGTCATTCCCCTACACAGCATATAATCGCCATTCTCATACACAGCATATAATTGTCATTCCCCTACACAGCATATAATCGCTATTCCCCTACACAACATATAATCGTCATTCCCCTGCACAGCATATAATCGCCATTCCCCTACACAGCATATAACTGTCATTCCCCTACACAGCATATAATCGCCATTCCCCTATACAGCATATAATCATCATTCCCCTACACAGTATATAATCGCCATTCTCATACACAGCATATAATCGTCATTCCCCTACACAGCATATAATCGCTATTCCCCTACACAGCACATAATCGTCATTCCCCTACACAGCACGTAATCGCCATTCCCCTACACAGCATATAACCTTCATTCCCCTACACTGCATATAACCGTCATTCCCCTACACAGCATATAACCGTCATTGCCCTACACAGCATATAATCATCATTCCCCTACACAGCATATAATCACCATTCTCATCCATACAGCATATAACTGTCATTCCCCTACACAGCATATAATCGCCATTCTCATACACAGCATATAATCGCCACTCTCATACATACAGGATATAACCGTCATTCCCCTACACAGCACATAATCGCCATTCTCATACATACAGCATATAACCGTCATTCCACTACACAGCATATAACCATCATTCTCATATATACAGCATATAACCATCATTCCCCTACACAGCATATAACCGTCATTCCCCTACACAGCATATAACCATCATTCCCCTACACAGCATATAACCGCCATTCTCCTACTCAGAATATAACCACCATTCTCCTACTCAGTGTTAGGACTCTGGGAGAGATTTACTAAGCCTTGGCGATTTTGATATGTTCTTAAATGGTTAATCACTATGTGCTTTCTCTTAACTGTGTGTTATTACGCATGACTCATCAGTCTAAATAACATCACATCTGAGCAAATATTATTCACCAAACTTAAAGGTCAGGCTGTCTAGACTCCAGATGCAATACTTGTTTACTTGTTCCTATAAAAGTATCTGCATATGCACTAAACTGCCACTGTGTTACTGGATCATCACGGTGCTGTGTGGCAGTAAGTGTGGTAATAACTTGTGTCTTTTGAAGCTGGTGGAGGTAATCTCCCAGGTTTTTTTCCACAAATGTTAGCGTAGCCAGGGTGCCAGGGATGTAACAGATATGAGGAGGAAGAGAAAGTTTCATAATACCAGGAGGTACCATTTTGTATGCTCTTAGAGCATGGTCATGGTCAGATAGTTGATGTTGGTTGATGATTTGGTGGTACAGGCCTGGGTATATGTATGTCTTCATACCAGGTTAAGATGCAAAGGGCCCTATTTCTGTATGGTGAGTTTGACATATGGGTACACAAACTGTTTCTGAAGGTTTGTATCCATGTCTCTATAGCTATGTAACCTTTATGCTTTTGGAAATTAATTCTGTACATTTTCCTGTACATAATACCAGCTGCCCCAGAGAGCTGCCTCATTTTGCCTTGTGTGGCCCTTTGTGCTCTGGTACCTTGTGGCAATGACAGAAATGTTAAGGGCAAGTAGGGGACAGCTTAGTTCTGGAAATGCAGATGTTTGACGACAGACTTACGGCATTAATCCAGCTCGGAACCAAAAGATGTGATTGATTTGTTCTGAATGATTAAAAAATGTCCTTTGGAACAGGCTCAAACCGTCTGCCCGTGCACTCAGTACTCTAGATTGATTAGACGGCTACATAACATTTTTCTGACAAAAGTGATTACTAATCACACACAGCTGCTCAATTTATGTTGCCTTCATGAAATTACAATTCTGCGAGTTTCATCCCTGGTAGTTACGATGAAAAGAATTTTTTTGTATATTAATTTCAACTTTTTTTTTATATAAGAACTTCTTATACCCACAGAAACCACGTTAAATAAAGTTAGATACACCTGCACGCTACATATCACTAGCCGAAGGCTCCATCTTAGAAAACCCTAAACAAGGGTCCCAAATGGTAACTTACCTGGGATCAATGCCCCCTTGGCAGCGCCCCGCTAAAACAGCCTAAAAATTGTGTTCAAGCGGTTACCGCTGGTGAGTGGATGCTGGGTGCAGAGACATGTGCGCTTGGGGGCAGCCCAGCATGTCCGTAAATGGAGGGCACGCCCCCAAGTGGTATAAAAAGGGGTTGCATCTTAAAGACATGCCCCTTTTCCCGTGGTCATGCCCCCTTTTCGGGCGCACACGTGCACCTTAGGCACGCACCAGAGTGCCTCCAGTATGGTTCTACTATCCGAGTTGTCACATTTTTCCCCACGTTGCCATACTCATCTCCCAGTTCACATTTTGTACAAAATTTGCGCAACACCTCAGTGAGTAGTGTGAATTGGCATTTCTAATTGGATTGCACATTTCTCGGGTGTGTGAATTTCATGAAACTACCTCATATTCTCAAACTCGCACCTAGGTGAATTCCCCTCATTGTCTTCCACAGGAAAAAAAATAAAACACATATTATTCTCCACCGGAAAAAAAAACACATTGGCCTCCACAGGATAATGGGATGTAGTTATTATCTTGGCTGCCGGGATGCCAGCGTTCAGAATGCCAGTGCCAGAATCTCGACAACGGTCAGATTCCTGGCGCTGGCATCCCGACTGTCATTCCAATAGTAAGTATTAGGGTTAGGGGGAGGGTTAGGCACTAGGGGGAAAGGGTTAGGGTTAGGCACTAGGGGAGGGTTAGGCACTAGGGGGGATGGGTTAGGCACTAGGGGAGGGTTAGACACTAGGGGGGATGGGTTAGGCATTAGGGGGGGTGGGTTAGGCACTAGGGGGGAATGGTTATGGTTAGGCACTAGGGGAGGGTTAGGCACTAGGGGAGGGTTATGGTTAGGCACTAGGAGGGATGGGTTAGGCATTAGGGAGGATGGGTTAGGGTTAGGCACTAGGGGGGATGGGTTAGAGTTAGGCATTAGGGGGGATGGGTTAGGGACTAGGGGGGATGGGTTAGGGACTAGGCGGATAGTTAGGGTTAGGCACTAGGGGGATGGGTTAGGGTTAGGCACTAGGGGAGGGTTAGGGTTAGGCACTAGGAGGGCTAGGGTTAGGCACTTGGCGAAGAGTTATGGTTAGGCACAAGGGGGGATGGGCTAGGGTTAGGCACTAGGGGGGATGGGTTAGGGACTAGGAGGGATGGGTTAGGGTTAGGGACTAGGCGGATAGTTAGGGTTAGGCACTAGGGGAGGGTTAGGGTTAGGCACTAGGAGGAGGGTTAGGGTTAGGCACTAGTAGGAGGGTTAGGTTTAGGCACTTGGCGGAGAGTTCGGGTTAGCCACTAGGGGGGATGGGTTAGGCACTAGGGGGGATGGGTTAGGGTTAGGCACTAGGGGGGTTAGGGTTAGGCACTAGGAGGAGGGCTAGGGTTAGGCACTAGGAGGAGGGTTAGGGTTAGGCACTTGGAGGAGAGTTCGGGTTAGCCACTAGGGGGGATGGGTTAGGCACTAGGGGAGATGGGTTAGGCACTAGGAGTAGGGTTAGGGTTAGGCACTAGGAGGAGGGTTAGGCACTAGGAGGAGGGTTAGAGTTAGGCACTTGGAGGAGAGTTCGGGTTAGCCACTAGGGGGGATGGGTTAGGCACTAGGGGAGATGGGTTAGGGTTAGGCACTAGGGGAGGGTTAGGGTTAGGCACTAGGGGAGGGTTAGGGTTAGGTATTAGGAGGAGGGTTAGGGTTAGGCACTTGGCAGAGAGTTCGGGTTAGCCACTAGGGGGGATGGGTTAGGCACTAGGGGAGATGGCTTAGGCACTAGGAGGAGGGTTAGGGTTAGGCACTAGGGGGATGGGTTAGGGTGAGGCACTAGGGGGAGGTTTAGGGATAGTCACTAGGGGGAGGGTTAGGCACTAGGGGGAGGGTTAGAGTTAGGCACTAGGGGGGAGGGTTAGGCACTAGGGGGATGGGTTAGGCACTAGGGGAGATGGGTTAGGCACTAGGAGGAGGGTTAGGCACTAGGAGGACGGTTAGGGTTAGGCACTAGGAGGAGGGTTAGGGTTAGGCACTTGGCGGAGAGTTCGGGTTAGCCACTAGGGGGGATGGGTTAGGCACTAGGAGGAGGGTTAGGGTTAGGCACTAGGGGAGGGTTAGGGTTAGGCACTAGGAGGAGGGTTAGGCACTTGGAGGAGAGTTCGGGTTAGTCACTAGGGGGGATGGGTTAGGCACTAGGGGAGGGTTAGGGTTAGGCACTAGGAGGAGGGTTAGGCACTAGGAGGAGGGTTAGGGTTAGGCACTTGGCAGAGAGTTCGGGTTAGCCACTAGGGGGGATGGGTTAGGCACTAGGGGAGATGGGTTAGGCACTAGGAGGAGGGTTAGGGTTAGGCACTAGGGGGATGGGTTAGGGTGAGGCACTAGGAGGAGGTTTAGGGATAGGCACTAGGGGGAGGGTTAGAGTTAGGCACTAGGGGGGAGGGTTAGGCACTAGGGGGATGGGTCAGGGTTAGGCACTATGGGGGATGGGTTAGGTTTATGCTGCAGGCGGGGGTGGTTAGGGTTAGGCACTAGGGGAGGAGGATTAAGTTTATGCTGTGGGGAGGGAGGGCTACGGGAAGGGAAAGTAGGGTATACGTACCTTCTGTTGGGGTTGTGACTCTGCCGGGATGCTGGCATCCGGATTCTGACCGTCAGCATCCCGTACCCAACCCAGTAATATAATAAATCACACAGAAGAGTGACAACCTAATTGCAGGAGAGGAGCTCCCAGTCCATCCCTCAGCCGCGTCACATAGCAACCTCAGTGTGTGAGTCAGTCACTGGCACTGCAGTGCACTGGGCAGGTCAGCAAGCAGTTGCGTTACCTGTGATGACATCATGCAGTCGCCGCATCACTGTTTGCAGGTCATGGCTCGGGCTGCTTGGACAATGAACCCAGCACTGTATGGGCCAGCCAGAAGCTAGGTCACTCATTGTGGAGGTTGCTGTGCGCTACCGGTTGCTGCCAGTCATCAGTCCCTGCCCCAGTGGCGCCTACACAGCACCCCCTGTGGGGTTGGCGCCCCATTGCGGCTGCATCGCTGGAACGGCCTTCGAGCCGGCCAGGCATGCATGTGAATGTGCAAGGACAGAGACGCTCACTTCAAGGGTCTCCAGACGCTGCAGTTCACCATTAAAACTTGCACCAGCCCTATGCTGGGTGCAGATTGCCTGTCTGTCTATGGCCTACACTGTAAGCGACTAAGTGTCTGTGAAAACGTCAGCGAAATGCCCGCGACAAACCCATAACAGGCCCATAAGAGGGACCATCACCGTGCGTCTGAAGAGCCACCTCCCGGTCACTGCCCAGGAACGCCCAGCCTACTTCTCTCTGCGCCTGAAATCGCAACTGCGACTGCGAGCGGGTACAATCGGGACTCGTGGTGCAACTTGGCTGCGTGTGCAGTAAAAAACTATGTCCGACATCAGCATATCGTGCGGACTCAGGGCTTGATCCAGAGACGGACGCAAATGGCAATTACGTACGCAGTGGAGCGATTGTTTGCCATCGCGCATGCGTATAAGCCGCAGTTCGCACTGCGATTACTGACGCACATAGGAACCCATCGCAGAGCGAACAACAGGTTGTCAGCGTTTGGGGGGTGGTAATGCGGAGTGGTCAGAAATACGCAGCCACGCCTGTCCGTTTTAACGCAGTTACATGGGCGTGCATAAATTAGCCACTGCAAGTGCATGTGCAGCTCTGCGTGTCAGAATAGCTCCCAAAGCTCCGGCAGGTCAGAACTACCGCAAGGGCAAGATGGTCGCCAATGTGCATTGATGTTACCGATATTTACGCAGGTATTCGTCGTCGCACGCAGGTAAGAAGGCAGCAGTGGGCGTATTTATGCTCGGGTGATCTTTGCTACCATTAGCATATTTTGGGCCTCTATTCTGGAATAGGAAAGCGCTTAATGGATAATTTTTACGGGCATATAAAATGGATGACGGGAGACCGCCATGTTGCTTTCTCTCAGAGCAGGCGGTCATGTGTAGTACATACTGAGAGGATATAAGCAAGGAGGGTGCTGAACATGACAGGAGATCAAATATATATCCAATACACCAAGTGAGCTTTTAAACACAGTAAATTTTTTTTAAAATATTTATCAATTCACTTACATTTACAGAAGAAAAAAGTGACCACATAGGAACACTTCAGGCTGTTTTATACCTCTGCACAAAGCACCGCCCTGTCTACGCGTTTCCATGGTTATACGACAAGCAGCTCGCATGGCAGCGGCCCCGCAGATGTTGGTGCCGGGGGACCCATTTTTATTCCCTAATACAGCCACGTGTTAAACCGTTTAAAAATAATTACTTTTTCCGCTTAAAATGATGCATGATTTCCTAAGAAAAGTATCTTTAAAAAAAATGATGTCATAAAAAAAATATACAGTATGTCATTTTCTATACAGTATAATGAATGGGATAATTAACCACTGAGCTAACTGAAATATAACAAGTAATTATCTCTCAGTTGTGTTTAACCGTAATTAGGCTGATTTAATTTAGAAACAGTACAATGTCTTATAATAAAAATGTTGACATCTTATAAAGAATATCCAAGGAAAATGTATTACAGTTTCAGTGTATGAATTGTATAAATGATTAAATATTTATTTAATGTACTGTATATGAACATGAATTACTATAACTGACCAAACAAAATAATAGAAACCTACTGTGTCAAACTTCTCTTTATCACAAATATCAAACCGCATAAGTGTCAAATATACAGCACAAATAATAATTGTATAGTGTGTAGTATAGGGAACCAAGTACAGACTACAACACCAATTCTGAGGCCGGTACAGCGCTGAACGCAAGTTGGCTTGGAGGCGTATTTTGCGTGTGTTCAGCACTGTGCTTGCTACGTAGACGAGCGTACAGTACTGTAGGTATGGGCGATGTAGAGTCGCGTCTTTGCTTGTGACTGTAAGGGTGTAATTGGGTGCTAATGGGGCGTTCGCACTAAGGCTGAGATCAGAGAGGTCATAACAATGGAGTTTTGGGCTATGCAGAGTTTTATCACCCTCTATAGCAGGGATGGGGAACCTCCTGCCCAGGGTCCGTATAAGGCCCTCGGAATCAGATGAGACTAGCAGAAAAAAGCTCAGAGGGCCAGATCAAGTGAATCCGGGGGCCTTACACGGCCCCCGGGCCTGAGGTTCGCCACCCCTCTTCTAGAGTGACCATAGACAACGCATCACTGCCTGTGCATCCTACCAATCTAACATGCAGAAAAATACCAACCCGCTTACACATAGACTGACTTAAATTCCCCTAAAATAACAATCTCTTCTTAATTTGCAAAAAAGGGCTTTGCTAGCTATTAAGCCTCCACACCACATCACAAGTATCACAAATATTATTTTCATTTAGGAATAGTCTCGTTGCTAAATAAATAAAAAAAATACAATATGTCCATCAGTTTGAAACTTAAAATTGATTACCCAAAATCTAACCTCCCAAGTTCAGAGAACACTAGACACGCCCCTGAGAGTGTGGCCACACCCCCATTGAGATGTATCCCCAGTCACACATCCAACCACCATCTGTCCCGATTTAAGGACTGGCAAAGCTGTGAGTTACAATATACAATATACTGAAAGCCAAATTCTATGAAACAAGATGTACTTTTCTTTACTTGAAACATACACAGGTGATCCATAAACCGGTTAGAGTTGGGAACAGACAATATTGATACGGTTTAACGGTAATAACAAAAATGTTACAGAATTAAAATCATTATCCTGGGTACTGCATATTACTATAATAACTCTTAACACTTGGAATAATACTAGTGCCTGAAATTGCCTGCTGAAGCCCATATAAACACTGGTGATGACACATTTACTGCTCTGACTGTTTCCATGGTAGCAAAGGAAGCTTTGAACAATCAGTTCTCAACAAACTGCAGCAATGCTGTGTTTCTGTGTCTTTAGCAGGCAATTTCATATAGCAGTCCTGTTTTAAGTGCCAGTAGTTATAACAGTAAAATGAAGTATGCAGCATAATTATTCTTTAAATAATAATAATTACTACCCTTTATTCATAAAGTCACAAAAAGTAAAATTGCTGTTTTCAAAGTTCACATTCGTCATTAGAATCAGTTAAAGTACATTCATTTAAGCTTGCGGTATGCAGTCAGTATGTCGACGTTCACTATATCAACATTTGTAATGTCAAGACCAGAATATCAACAGTTGTGATGTTGAAATCTAACAAATCAACAACTGGAAAATGAATGAATGGACATGGACAAAATGACGACACTAGGCTTTGCTTTAGAGTTTAGGGTTAGCATTAGGGATCCCTGAGAAATGCATTGTCGTTATTATGACCACGTCGACATCTCATCAGTGTCGACATGCGGTATGCTGACTTGCTGCATGTCAATATGATCAATATGTCGTTGTTTTGTCTTCATGTATGTCACTGTCGCATACTATACCGAAACTCAAGATCAAATGTGGTGAAATTGACTTGAACATGGTCGAACCCGTTATAATCGAATCCCTCTTTTCCACCAAAAACCCGGGTCCGACCTGGGTTTTCAGACATGGTCAGACACCATTTACACAGCACCATCGATCTGGGTTATTCTCGGGTCAGCCCCGTTCACACTGAACCTGGGTCTGCCCTGCTAAACTTGTGAGATCATAAAAAGTGGGAGGTGACTGCTCCACAACCACCAATCAGCTCATTTTAGGCATGACCCAGGTCAGATAAACTGGGTTGCACCGTTTACACTGCAACATTACCCAGGTCCATCCTGGGTCCGATCCTGGTAGTTACCTGGGTTGGATTCACAGGTCACTTGATCCGGGTTATTTACCAGGGACCCTTTTACACTGAGCTGTGACCCGGGTAGACCCAGCAATAACCCAGGTTATCGCAGCAGTGAAAAGGGGTATAACACTTTTTTTTTTTAAATCAGTTGAATTTTCAAATTTTTTTCTACCAATTCATTGCATAATTTCAAGGTCACTTTTGTCACAAATTTATCATCATTTATTTATAGATGATTCACAAACTTATTAGCCGTCCCAAAATCCTGGCAATATCAAATTTCTTCCTCCAGTAATCCTACCGGCATCTTTGTAACTCTCACAATCACACTACACACAGCATGTGACTATTGTTTCCAAATCCTTAATTAGCAATAATCCCTAATAACGAGAGTAAAAACATGATAGATGTGAAAGAAAATAATACTTTAATTTCCCGGCACAGCGCGGGCTTGGAGCAGGAATGAATTCCTCGTGTAAGACCTCTGTATTCCGGGCAATTTGCTGGAAGCAGTGCAGTGTTTAGTAATTGTGGCCTTCGGAAGACGCGCCATGCAACCTATGGGATTATTAGGAAAGTGAAATGATGCTGGGAAACTTAATTAAGCTTTTCAAGATCAACAAATCTTACAAGTGCCAAGCGAAATCCAAAGAATGAGAAATAGCATTTGTAGCTCGTCAAGTGCGCATCATCTGAGCTGGTGCACTGACCTCTGGCGCCGGCTCGCAGCTGCACAAATGCAGAGACGCAGGCCTAACAGCGGATCCTTGCGCTCAAGCACTTTGAAATAAATTGCAGGATAAGTGTTCAGTGTTTGACATCCTGAACTGTAGCTGCAGAGACCCAGAAGTAGCTCTACTACCTCAGGTATCTCAGATTATCTGTCAGTGTAATTGCTCAAGCTTTCTACTGCCACACGTTCCCCAGAGCATCTACTGTAGGATTAACTCACTCAGCACCAAGGCGGTAATGAGAATTACGCAGAGCTAGTTGGACATGTACACTTCCTGCAGACTTGGCACTGACAGCAAAATCTTCCTGGGTGACGGGAGCCTCGTGTCATTCACCACGCTCAGGGGCTGGCTGGCAAATCTCAGCCTGGGAAGGGGGGAAAGCATGAGCAGGTGGTCCTCCGGCTTTTCTACCAGCAATCTATGCCGGAATAAATGGGCATGACAAAACAATGTAGATAGCAAAGTCCTAGGGGTCTATTTACTAAGCAGTGTTAGGAGACAGAGTGAAAAGTGATAATGTGCCAGCCAATCAGCTCCCAACTGTCATTTTTCAAACACAGCCTGTGAGATGACAGTTGGGAGCTGATTGACTGGTACCTTATCACTTTTCACTCTGTCTCCTAACACTGCTTAGTAAATAGACCCCATAGACTTACTGACTTGGCAAAGACACATACATTTATTTACACAAACAATCTACATTGATTTAAGAGCAAAATAGTGGCCGCCTTATAGTGTTGAAAGAAATAACAAATTATCATTCCCAATAGATTTCTTTTATTACACGTGTAATAAGATCAGACACCAGACCTGACCGTCCCTCATTTAAAATCAGACCCCAGATCTGACCCCCTTGTCTAAAATCAAACCCAAATTTTACACATCCCTAACTAAAAATCATCCTCAAAATGTGATCTCCCCTCTGTCACTAAAAATTATGGCCCAGATCTAAACCCTTCACCTCAGCAATTTATAGCCCAAATCTGCCGTCTTCCTCATTAACAAAATGTAACCCGGATTTGACCCACACCCCCCCCCCCTCATCAAAAGTCATAGCCACAATCCCCTTCCATCATACTCTACATTGCACCCCCATACTCCATCAATTCATATCCTAAATCGGAGCCCCCTCCCTCACTAAACATCATACCCCAGATGTGACTCCTTACCTCCACCCTCACTCATTAAATATCATGCCCTCTCTATACGTCAACCCCCTCCCCTTCCCCCATTAAAAAAAAGCTGATTTATGGGGCCTCAATCAACCTACCCACTCTCCTTATAATGTCATGACCTCTGGTTGGTGTAACATTGAGGAGATGGACGCTCCGTGTGTGATAGACGGGCAGGAGATGATGCCCAGAAGCAATGATTGTATTTATATTTTATAACCAGTGGCGGCTCCAGAGGTGAGGCTGCAGCGCCGTCCAAAATTGAAATAAGGGAGCCACACCAACTGCCACCTCTAATGCTGCCAAACATTGCCAGCCGGGACTCACTGGCAGTTGGTGTTTACTCCCCTATTTGAATTATGGACTGCACTGTGGTGGTGCTCCCCGAAGCACCTAAATTGCAACTCACTGCCCCCCCCCATCCCCGGCTCAGCCCACCTCTAACTACCTTGTGGTGCTGCGGGACCCTGCTCATTTGACTAGGTCACTGCCTTCCACAAGATAATTTCTCTCATCCCCTGAAATACTCTGTGCTGATTGGAGCATTCTGGTGATGGCAGGTTTGGCTAAGAGCTGCTCTTCTGTACCTCCCTGCCCCATAGGCGTATTCATAATGGGTGATGGGTGTGCGTTGCACATGGGCTCCTGGGTATAGGAAGCCCACAAGGCACACCCTGCACCCAGATCATAGCTAATGCCGCAGGCAAGTGTGTCTCCCTTCCTAAACAGCGCCATTTTTCCAGTAACATCTTTGGAAAGATGCCTTGCACAGTGAAAGCATAGACAGGGCCAGAGGCTTTGCTCTTGTGTTCATGTGACATCTTCCAGAATATGTCGCCGTGGAAGATGGCGCTGCGTAGGAGGTGGGACCCACTTCCCGGAGATGTTAGAGAGATGGTAGGGGCACAGCTCAGAGGAGGGGAGCCCGCTAGGTATGGGAATCGATGGGTTTACCATCAATGGCTATAGTTGATGGTGCAATTGGTACCATCGATGGTCAACATTGATGGTATAGAAAACATTTGATGATGAAGCAGTGATGATTTTGCCCACAGGTGGTCATTCCTGCTCTATTTATCACCAGACAGCGGGCCAATCAGAAGTGGCGCGGGTCATTGCAGGGCGCATTGGAAGGGCGGGGGGCTAGGCTCCGTGTCCAGGAACCAGGGAGGAAATAGAAAACAATGTGGGGCTTTGTGCTATCAATGGCGTAGGACCATTGGATTTCCACCATCGAAGGCAAAACCATTGGCCATCAGTGATTGTTGACCATCTATGGTCGATGACCATCCCTAGGGCCCAATGTATACGGGCCCCCTCGGGCGTTAATTCCCCTGCTCTGCCCAGTTCAAAACTGGGAACGCAGCCTGCTGTATGGTTTGGCTGGTGCAAAACTTCAAGGTGACTATATTTTGCGCAACAGTTTGGAAAATTTCAGTTCCCTAAAGGATTTGAAATGTCCGGTCCTGAATATAATGTCTCTGTAATGAGGTTAGAAGGCATAAATGCAAGGTTGCAGTTACAGTGTTTGAGAAAGACTTGTCTTAGTTCCATTAGATGTGTCACGCTGGAGATCACTGATAATCAATAAAGGTCACAGAAGTCACCCCTTAGAGGAACATTCGCTTGGTGCAATGTATTATGCCTGAGGACATCAGCTTGTGTAGTACTCCGATTACAGCCGTAGGTGGAGGAGAACTTACTGAGATGGAAATCATGTCAATACTGCTTTTTCGATATATATCTGGATTAATTCCTTCAAGCTAAATTCTTTCCAAAGCGACGAGGAAGGACGGGGACATGACTGAGCTGCTGTCACCTTTTCTATACGCCCTGATTAAGCTGCGATATTAGTTTTACTCCAAAATGGATTTTTTGTGCAGTATTTTCCATTCATTTATTTCACCAAACCAGAAATCGGCGGATAAAATAACTACTACTTAAAAACGTTATTAGTGTCAAAGGGCCTGATCTAGCAGCGTGCGCAATTGCAATTGCAGCTGCGATTTCGTGCCTAATGCAGCAGCGAAAATATGCTAATGCTGGCCACAGCACAGCCGCGCATAAAGACCCCCGCTGCTGCTTTGTCATATCCATCGCTCTTCTGCGCAACCATCGACGCACATCGGTGAAGTACGCCGCATTTACAACAAATCTGACCAGCCGCAGACACTGCAAGTCTCCTCGCACGCAGAGAGCTTTCATGCTGCGTATGTAATTTCAGTGGCTAATTTATGCACGCCCATGAAACGGTGTTCAAACGGACAGACGCGCCTGCGTTTTTCTGACCACCCCCCTGTCACCACCCCCAAACGATGTCAGCCTGTCACTCATTTTGCAATGGATTCCTCTGTGCGTCCGTAATCGCACTGCGATTGCTGCGCACCTGCAGTGCGGCTTATACGCGCGTTAAACAATCGCTCGACCTGCGCGTGGAATCGCATTTGCGTACGGTGCTGAATCAGGCCCAAAGTCGGTAAATGATAAAACAAATAAAGTGTAATTATTGTTTCAGCGCACAGTAACACGAAAAATCTCCCGCCGCTCTTGTGTTAGCCTCTCAGGGTAATGCCGCCTGGAAATAAGAGGTAACCCCAAGACAGGTAAGAATTTCTGCTACCCGATAGGAAAAAGAACAATATATTTTTAAAAGCATCAAGCTCACATTAACAATATGAACAAATTGGAGTCTGCTGCTCCCCCAGCAGAATCAGCCGGAAATCAGCTCCGAATCAAGACGCAGACTCGATAATACGCCGCCACCTATGGGGATATAATCACAGTAATCAAAGCAGAGGTCGCTGCACAGGGAAGACAGAAACTCCCAATAGAGCCAGTATTCATAGATTCCTTATATAGCTCGCTGATAATACTTTTACACTGATATGAAGTGTAATCTAGCTTTATTGCCACAACTTTTCTAGAACTTAATATTGTAGTAAATCATAAGTCAATATAAGTACACATTTTAAAAACATTGATTCAAATATTATTTAAATACAAAGCTATACAGGGGCGTTTCTAGAGAGGAGGGGGCCCGTGTGCAGTCTCCGACACGGGCCCCCTCCTCTCTGTCCGGCAGTCGGCTGCGCACTGAGCTGTGCGCGGCCAGCGCTGGAGTTATAGACTCTGGGCACTAGAGTGCGCCCAGAGTCTATAGAGTATGTGCAGGCCATTTTCCCTGTACTGCACATGCGCAAACGACGGGAAAATGGCCACGGCGGCTATTTTCCCGTAATTTTTACAGCGCGGGACCCCCGCTCCGACGTGGGACTGCGGAGAGGTAATACTATGGGTACAGGGTGTGCGGTGCGGGGCCCCCCTGGACCCCATTTGCCCCGCACACCTTGCACCCATTATAGATATGCCCCTGTGGCTATGCAGGGGCGTACTGTAAGTAGGGGTGTGCGTATGGTGTCGCCACCCTGGGTGCAGGACCTAAGGGACGGCAGTGCAGCTCAGGTGAACTGAGAGGGGGCTGGCGGGTACTGATTACTTTGGCCCAAGCTAGTTAGAGAGCTCGGGTCAGGTGCTGAGTGGGATGTAGCTCGCGGCTCTGCGCATGGTATTTATTTATTTTTTTATAGGGGTGTGGCCATGCCTTTCTGATTTGGCCACACCCCCCCAGTTCTCGGGCCCCGTGCAGCTCTCGACGGCCCTGCTGCCACTGCCCTGTGGCCCCTACAGTTGGCTTCTAGGGTGCCTGGAATGGGCCTGTAGAGGTTCCCCAGAGTCACCCTCAGCGTCCTTAGGACGGTGTGGCAGCACTGGTTGCACTGGTCATATTTGCTTTTAATTGCTTTATGTCCTAATGGGACTCTCTGGCAGGCACCCACAGTGACCTACACTCTGAGGTGCCCTCAATCCTAGATAGATCGGGCCACTCTACACAATCTGCACGTCATGCACATTTCTTGTGAGGACATGGCTATTTTACCAAAATGCCCGTAATTAACTGTATACAGAGTAGGGGGTCACCCGGTCATGCTATACACTATGGGCCTGATTCAGCAAGGATTGCAGTTGCTAATACGCACGCAAACGGATGATTGTCGCGCTCTGCGCACTATGCATCGCAGTGTGCGTGCACGACTCGGCAGTGACCAGGCAGACCCATTGCAGAGTGATTGGCAGGAAGTGCCGTTTGGTGGGGTGGCCGGCAAAACGCAGGCGTCCCAGTGCGTTTCAACGCCGTTGCAGGGGCGTGCATAAATTAGGTTTCATAGCGTGCGAGGAAGTTAGCAATTTGTGAGTAAGGTCAGAGCTTGTGCGAGTGTGTGTGAGGCTGTGATGGTTCTCCATTGTACCGATGGTTTCGCAGTCTTACTAAGCATTGCCGATGTGTGTAAGGTAAAGTGGGCGTCATTGTGTAGTGCTGCGAGAACATAGCGATCGCAATGGATTAGCATACTATCGCAGTTGAACTGCGTGTGTAATCTCAGCTGCGATCGCAATAGCGATCCGTAGAGAATCAGGTCCTACAGTATGTCCAAAATACATGTGTACAGTGCTAGCATATCATGTTAAATTGTACTTAATGGGCTATTCTTGCTATGGGTTCAAACAAACTTTGGTATGGCTCAATGGCCCAATACACCCTTTATTACATCATTCATAACAATAAGTTGTTTTCCTATAATTAAACCTCCCATCGTCTGAGGATTGACCAGTGCGTGAATCATTGACAATAAAACATACGCAATTGAAATAAAGACACAGAGACTTGTATTTGGCAGAATTGTTAGCTATTTTATTTAATTAACAGATAATGAATTAATTACTAAAATTAATTAAATTAATTTAAATATGGTGGCAAAGAAAGAACGGCTAACAACAGCCCAAGCCTAACACTATAAACACTCTAACCACAACACAATACGCTCAAGCCTTCTACCTTGACTACCCACCCGGAAAGGTGATGATGCTGCCCCCGGCGGGGTGGTCCAGCAGACTTTAACAGTCAACGAAGGTGAGCGAAACAAAAAGTAAGCCAATATTCACAGTGCTAATAGGTAACCTGCCGTTCTTTCCCGCCTAAAATAGCCAACGAAGAAATCACCAAACCCAAATCAAAGAGAGCCCATAACATAAAATTTAGGGAGGGAGGGTGGGAAGACAGGAACAAAAGAGGCTGACTCCGCCTCCAACAAACTCTAATATTCCTGCTAAAACCTACAATCCTAAGAACCCATAGGCCCTAATTATCACATGATTCCCCACACTGGTCTGCCCCCAGCCTAGGAGGTTTAACCCTCTCCACTCCTATACAGTCATTTCGTTTATCTAAACCTCCCATCGTCTGAGGATTGACCAGTGCGTGAATCATTGACAATAAAACATACGCAATTGAAATAAAGACACAGAGACTTGTATTTGGCAGAATTGTTAGCTATTTTATTTAATTAACAGATAATGAATTAATTACTAAAATTAATTAAATTAATTTAAATATGGTGGCAAAGAAAGAACGGCTAACAACAGCCCAAGCCTAACACTATAAACACTCTAACCACAACACAATACGCTCAAGCCTTCTACCTTGACTACCCACCCGGAAAGGTGATGATGCTGCCCCCGGCGGGGTGGTCCAGCAGACTTTAACAGTCAACGAAGGTGAGCGAAACAAAAAGTAAACCAATATTCACAGTGCTAATAGGTAACCTGCCGTTCTTTCCCGCCAAAAGCAAGGTTCTGCTAACAGAAACCTTGCACCGCCACCATAGAACTAATGCACAGAAACCACAACCTCAAACAGATCCTCAAGAAAAAGAACCAAACCTTCCTTAGCTAAGTGTACCCCGTCAGACCGAAAAAGGTAAGTATACCTAAATTTAATACTAGGATGTCTGACCACCGCCCCGCCATTTCTCAACACATATTTTGAAACAGCCAAGTTCTCTTTTTTCTGAGCTTTGTCAATGGCTCTGCCGTCAACCACACCACGCCAACAATCTAGGGACATGAAAGCCCGGACTATTATGCAAGATGGCCAAGCCATCATAATCTGACCCAAATCATCCACCACCGCATCCACCACCACATGCCTTAACTCCAGAGATGTCCCTTGCCCTGAACATTCCCACCTAGATGTATCACCAAGACTCTCGGCAAGCCATACCGCTAAAGCTGCTGCAATAGTTTAGGCTTAAGGCTCTCCCTCAACATACCTCTGATCCCTAGCCATCTAACTCCACTAGATCCCGGAAACAATGGCGCCTCCTGCGCGGTCATGAACTGAGCTGCCCAAAAACAAATGAATGGCCAACTATCCATAATTCTGACACCCGGAAAGCACCATGAAAAGCCATGGAGAAAGCTAACTCAAACAAAAGCATTTCGAAACCAGAAACCGCCACGTCTGCAACTGCTCCTAGGATGGACGGTGACAAGGAAATTTGTATGGGCCATCTTTTATCGGGGGTAACTGGCTCAGCGCGCGCCCATCCTTTCAAGGCCTTTGTGATGACAAAACTCCTTGTAAGGTCAGGGATTCCCTTCAATTTGGAGAAAACGAAATACCTGCCAGATATCGTGAGACTACTGCTCTTGACCTGCCAGATACGTACAGCTGCCAAATAAAAGAAAGCATCAATTGATGCTGACCCTTACCACCGAGGCCTTGTCCACGGAAAAAACTTCCCACTCTCACACGCAAAACCCGTAAAAACTTTGCTCTCTGACCATTTATCGCACCACGCCCAGATTGTCACATCTGAACAAAATGCTGCGATTGCAGATGCGCTCGCCCCAGACCTCCAAGGCCACCATTATTGGGAACAACTCTAAGAGCAGCATATCCCTTGTCAAACCTGTACAAACCCACTCCTCCGGCCAAGTTGCGATGCACCAGGATCCCTTCAGGTAGCAACCGAACCCCGAAGATCCTGCTGCGTCAGTAAAAAGCTGCAAATCCACATTGTCCACAAGAGGGGATACCAGACCCTGACCCCATTAAAATCCGCCAGAAAGGAAACCCAAACTTTCAGGTCTCTTTTTATTTTTGATGATAAACCGATCAAATGGTGCGGTCCCCGCCGTGGCCCTCTCTAGCTTTCGGCAAAATGCCATACCCATTGGTATAACTCTACAGGCTAAGTTCATACAACCCAAAAGCTATTGGGCCTGCCGAAGACAAATTCTACGCGCAAAAAAACACTCTGAAATGGATTTTCGCAATTTGTCAAGTTTATCGCGCAGAAGACGACAGAAGCCAGACAAGATATCAATCCTGATACCTAAAAAACGACAAACACGAGAGGAGACCCTCTGTCTTCTCGTCTGCCATTGGTACAAGAAAAAATAAAAAACAGCGCTCTCATGGAACCAAGTAGCTCGTTACAACGCTCTGAACCAGCGGGCCCCACGCAGAGGAAGTCATCGCTATCCCATGATCCCCACAAGAAAAATCCATGCACCAATGAAGGAAGGTGCTAAATTTTCAAAAAATGCGCAGGAAATCGAACACCCCATAGGCAAGCACTTGTCTATAAAGTATTCCCCCCCTTTGCGAAAACCCCTGAACCTAAACGATTCAGGTCACAAAGGGAGCAAACGAAAAGGCTGATTCAACATCCATCTCAGCCATGAGGGCCCCGCATCCATATGCCCTAACGATACTGAAAGCATCATCAACAGACTGATACCTCACTGAACAGTATTCAGGAGGTATAGCGTCATTAACTGAGGACCCCGATGGATAAGACAGATGCCGGATCAGCCAAAATTTTCCTGGAGTATTCTTGGGCACTACCCCCACTGGGGAAAGAATCAGGTTCCCCACTGGAGGATGTGCAAAGGGACCCGCCATCCGTCCTAACTGAACTTCTTTCTCAATCTTTGCCTGAAGGACTTCAGGAAAAACTTGAGCGGATTGTAAATTCCTAGGGGAACAGACTCGAACTTTGCCTATAACGGGTAAACTAAAACCCAACTCGAACCCGAAAAACGAAAATTCAGCGTCCTGTCTATTAGGGTACCACTCTAGCCACCTGGACATAGCATCCAAACAGATAGGTGTTGGGGCCCTATTTAGCGCAAGCGCTACCTCCGGCTTTGGGAATAGCTCCTCCTCCCGACTTGGATGCCTGTTGGGCCGACAACCGGAAGCAATTAGAGGCGGGGTGCAATCCATTACAACGCAAGCAAAGGTGTCGAAAACGACACCATTGGCCCTGGGGACAGGTGGCATTATTAAAAGCAAAACATTTACCCTTAACAGGCGTCTGCCCGGAAAGCCGCCCGGGGCCCGTCTGCCGGCGCCCAGGGAAGGGATCAGAATTTGGGTGCCATGCACCAGACCCCCCCCTTATTAGTATACCCGCCTGCCCGAGACTCCTCCGCTCCACCTTTAAGTGGTTGAGTGACGTCAAGCCACACTTCCACATCCTTGCACCCAAAATCTAAGTGTTTGGATCCGTCCTGCTTGCGCCTAAACTCCCCATCAAAGGTCCTCCAGGCGTTGCCCCTGGATTTATGCTGCATCCCGTGAATCAGGTGGATATACCGTATTACGTTCAGGTGCTCCCCTGGGCGGTCTTTCAGGTAGCATGCTGCGAATATGCAAAAACCCAGCCAGCCAGTTATCATAAGAGCGAAAAGCTTCCACCCCCACACCGCCTTTAAGCTTAGCTGCTTTAAAATCTTTTTGGCTTGCTCAGTTAAGATAAACATGTCCACGTAATCGCCCTTCCTAATTTTCTTATTGCAATAAGCACGCAAACCCCGCAAAACCGCTGTATTGTCGCAATACACCACACCTGGCTGACCCTGGGGCTACACGGACTTACGCAAACTATTCCCCTTACGCCACCATTTTGCCCTCTTATCGCGCCTTGCCGCCTCTCGTCGTGCATATCTAGCAGCCCTCTTCCGCGCCTTCATCGCTCTGCTGGCTGAAGAAGCCAAGGAGGAAAAGGACGACGACAAGTCCGAAACAGAGGAGAAAGAGGAGGCAGAATCAGAAATATCATCATCAAAAACCTCTGAGGTCACAACTGACGACCCAGCCTTGCCCCCCCCGGAAGCTGCTGATGATGACGCCTCCTCGACGCTGTAATCCTGCTCCATAGTCCCGCCATCAACAGCATCTGAAAAATACAGTAAAGCTGGCCCCAGGGCCGAAACCCCGGACCCAGCCAACACGGCAAGAGAAGACACAGCAGTAGCCACCACAGACATCTCTGGACCAGCTGCCAACTAAGCCGCAGAGGCACCCATAGCCCTGCAATCCTGCATGAACTGATTTACAGCAGGCCCCAGATTAGCAGGAACGCTGCCCTTGATCTACCCCCGCACTAGCTGCATAGTTAGGACCCAATGCCGCCACCATGGGAGCAAATGCAGATGCCATAGATGACATCATGGCCGCGAATGCTGCAGGGTCGAAAGCCTGACTAGGAAGCCAACTACTGATCTGCATATCCACTGAGCCGGAAACTGCAACCGCAGGAATGCTTCTCCCGCCCCCACATGCTGAGCGCTGACCAGCAGCAGTGGATTCGGGCTGTACAACAGGACCTGACAGGCTGCTGCCATCAGAGCTGTGCACAGCCTGCCAATCATCCTCCATATTGTCTCCTAGCCCCTCCCCTCCTATGCCTGCTCCTACTGCCCTGTAATGGCCGCCAGCCTCCCTGCCTGACCTAGCCCTTACACTACTGACAGGGCCAGGTCTCTCACCTCCTCACTACCTGAACTGCGGGGATGATCCCTGCTGCCCATCCGGGCACTAGCCCTACTCCCTACACCTCCTCTAAAGGAGCGTGCGCACCCCTGTAGGCTCTGCACCAGCAGGGGGCGAGCATCTGCTGACCTCCCTGCGGCGGCTCTGCCCGCCCGTGGGCTCACTAACTGCTGCTCAGAGCCGCCGCGCCTAACCTCTGGGGGCGAGCAGTCGCCGGCCTCATCGCGGCGGCTCTGCCTAAGCTTTGCCGCCGCTGTGGCGCCGGGGACTCCCCACTGGCCACCTCAGTACCATCCTGCCGATCAAGAGCTCCCACTATGGCGCCAGCGTTAGCCTCCGGTACCCGTTAACGGGCAGGGGTCCGTGCTGCGTGCCTGGGGCGGGGCATGACACAAATGGGGGGGGGGGTTGTAATTGTGGGGCAAAGAAATCAGGGTCACAAAAATAGGGAGCACAGGATATTTTTTTAACACAATAGAGATAGGATGTGGAATTAAAGAAAGAAAGAAACACAGGCAAATGGGGGGAGGTTACAGAAGTAGGACTATGATATAAATTGCCCAGCAACACAGAGCTCAGTAAAAACACTTACTAACTCTGAAGACAGGAACAAAAGAGGCTGACTCCGCCTCCAACAAACTCTAATATTCCTGCTAAAACCTACAATCCTAAGAACCCATAGGCCCTAATTATCACATGATTCCCCACACTGGTCTGCCCCCAGCCTAGGAGGTTTAACCCTCTCCACTCCTATACAGTCATTTCGTTTATCTTATAGGTGGTGGAAAACAAAAATAAAATTCTCCATTTCTTCTGCGTTGGGAGACTCGGGAGGATGCATGAAAAGCTGTAGCACACACACACGTTTCCTGCCGCACAAGGCAGTAGGAAGTTTGGCGTTCCCTGGTAGACATAGAGAATGTTTTTTTATTACACGGATATACTCAGAAAACATAATCCCTAGAGCTTTCTCAGAACGCCGGTCTCGTACATACAGGAGCTGGAGACTTTCTTTTCTCTTTGCTAAATACATTATTTATACAATTTCAAAAACAAGAAGAATCCCCCACACACACACACGCACGCACATACACAAACGCACACACGCACGCACATACACAAACACACACACGCATACACACATACATGCACGCACACACACGCACATACACAAACGCACACACGCACGCACATACACAAACCCGCATACACACATGCACGCATGCACACACACGCACATACACAAGCGCACACATGCACACACATACACAAACCCGCATACACACATGCACGCACACACGCATGCACACACAAACGCACACACACGCACGCACATACACAAACCCGCATACACACATGCACGAACACACGCATGCACACACACGCATATACACAAATGCACACACGCACCCACATACACAAACACAAACCCGCATACACACATGCACGCACACACGCATGCACACACGCGCAATGTCATGGTGCACCTTGTTATACCAAATACATATCAAGTAAAACAAAGAAATAATTCAATATTAAAGCAAAATGTAAAATACTTAATGTAACCTGTATGAACCATAATGGAGTTGTTGAGCATAAGGGGTGCAACATGGAGGTGATAGTGGGGACATTCTGCTAACAACTACAAAAACACCCCAAAATGGGAGATTTTTAATTTATACGTATAACAAATAGGTTTTACTTTGTTAAGGGGGAACTGCACCTTTAGACAATTCTATTTTCCCCATAGATTTGCTTATCATCGTACCCTAGGATACAACTAGAGATGTGTGCGGACCCCGGTGTTTTAGTTTTGGTTTTGGCAAAACCACCCCCAAAATATTACAGTTTTTGTTTTGGTAAAAAACCACACTCAAGTGTTTTGGTTCGGATTCGGTTTTGGATTAGTTTAAAAATCATAACAACAGCTAAGATCATGTAATTTGGACCTGTTTACGTGCAATCCATAACCAGAGGTTCTGTTTTTTTAATTCCGAGTTCCGAACTTACAGCAGACCCGAGCCGTCACTCAGTTCTACTCGGAAACCCTAAAAGTACCGGGACTCAAATTGAGTTGGGACCAGAAGTTCGGGTGTGTTCGTTTTCAGGAAGATCGATGCGCACTTCTCTGGATACAAGAGGTAGCTCTAGATCCATCACTAGCAGGGGCGTATTTATAATGTGTGCAGGGTGTGCGGGGCACACGAGTCTATGGGTCCAGGGGGGGTCTGCACCGCATACCCTGCATCCATAAAACTTACCTCTCCGGAGTCCCACGTCGGCTCCAGTGTCTGCGCCTTTAAAAACGGTTGGAAAACGGCCACCGCAACGATTTTCTCGTCATTTGCGCGTGTGCAGTACAGGGAAAATGGCCGCCACGGCCATTTTCCTGGTGACCTGTGCATGCGCTATAGACTCTGGGCACACTCTAGAGCCCAGAGACTATTAGTGTGGTGCTGGCCGCGCACTGCTCAGTGTGGAGCCGGCCGCCAGACAGAGAAGAGGGGCTCGTGTCGGAGACTGCACACGGGCCCCCTCCTCTCTAGAAACGCCCCTGATTACTCAGCTACCCCCATATGAAGTGCCCCCAGTAGCGGCCACCCCCCCATACAGTGCTCCCAGTAGTAGTCCCCCCTATGCAGTGCCCCAATAGTACACCCCCCATGCAGTGCCCCCAGTAGTCCCTACTGATCACTAGTTACAGCAGATAGCTCTAGATACATCACTAGTTACAACAGATAGCTCAGGTCCCTGCACTGAATATATTTATAGCTACAGCAGATGCCTTTTTGCATCCAAGGGCAACACAACAAACCAATGTCTAGAAAAATGCATGTTGGGGTTGCCTCCACCATATGGCACTTACGTGGAAGGTAGCGAGCAGCCACTATGGTTGACGTACAAGAACCAATGCAATAGAAAGCTGGCAAGTCAATGCTTCCAGGTAAGACAGACCCAGACTCTCCCATTCTAATGGGGATCGGTATTAAAAACATGTATCCGGCGATTCAAATCCCGACGCTGGAAGACCGGCAGTGAAGATCCCGACAGGTAAGTATTCACTAACCTAACCCCCCCTAACCCTCCCTTAGGGGTTCCTAACCCTAACCTCCCCCCCAGGTGCCTAACCCTAACCCCCCCTGTAAGTGCCTAAACCTAATCCCCCCTTCCCCACAGCCTAAACCTAAGTCTCTCGGGGGGGCCTAACCCTAACCTCCCCCCTCGGGTGCCTAACCCTCCCCCCCCGCGGCTGTCCGCGCCCACCGCCCGGCTTCGATCGGTATGCAAGGCGTTGGGCAATGACAGGTGTCGGGATTTCGATGCCTGTCATTAGACCATTGCCGGGATTAGACAGTCAGGAAGCCGGTGGTCGGCATTTCGGCCGTCGGTTTCCTGACTGCATCCCTTCTAATGATTTACCCGTTATCAGTACACAGATGCAGCCGTCATTCCTTATTCTTACTCCAACAACTGCAATCTGAGCATTTAAAGATCAATGGTTTTCTTTTAAAGGACAGAAAACAGTGAGTGAGTTTTTTCCCCCATATGCCTTGCAGGTCACCGGGAAATACCACCAAAAGCAGTCAAACTATGATCTATTGGGGGATGTATATTTGGAAGAAAAGAAAGCCCTTTTCTAATTTATTTTAAACCTTCCTTCTAATTCTCATGGTCTCTCCACTTAACTATTTGGGTGACATTAGCCTTCCATACTATACAGTACCGAGCAGTGGGGGAGGTAAGTTTACACCATGGGTTCCGATAGAGCCATGCCTTCCAACATCTGCAAATTCAACATCGGGAACCTTTCGCAAAGCCAGTATAGAGACGCCCACTACCGCTTTTGCACATACTTGTAACACTTTGCAGTCCTGCGTATATATCAGCAGGGCAGGATTATAAGCAGGGCAACAGGGGCAGTCGTCCTAGGGCCCCCACACATAGGGGGCCCCCACACACTGCCCCCGACCCCCGGCCACATTCCCCATATCAGGCCCAGCCAAAAGGTTGAACGCGATCTACTGGAAGCTCGCGGAGCTCCTGCCACTAGATCGCGACCAACTTAAAGCAAGAGGTCAGCATTCCCAGTAATGCAGTGCGTGGGTGACGTCCTGAATAGCGTGCAAAAGCTCTATAAGCATGGAGAAAGCTATAAATCACTATTTTACTTGAAGAGGCTAGAGAGCAGACTGGCACTGTCCATAAGGGTGCCAATGATGGGTGCGTGGAAATCCCGCTCTATAAATCCTGTTTTTGCCCCTACATAATAAATGCAAATAAAATTTTATTGGAATGCAAACAGAAAATGAAAAGAATATGATAAATCAGGTACAGCATTGTGTTTAAAGCACATTGAAATTCAAATTATATGAAAAACTATCACTCCTGGTGCACCACCACCAAGCGCCAAGTTGAAATTATATAAAAAACTACCACTCCTGGTGCACCACCACCAAGTGCCAAATTGAAATTATATAAAAAACTACCTCTCCTGGAGGACCACAACAAAACGCCAGAAGCAAAACTAATCATAGAGAAAAGCCCAACTCCAGATATTCCGCTGGGAGGAACCCAAGGCAGAATCTAGGTTCAAGGGGAAGGTACATCCACCTCTAAGTGTATGGGAGGAGGGTGTTGCAAGAGGAGTGGCAGTAGGATGAAGCTTCACTTAGGGTGCTTGAAAATCTTTCACTGGCTCTGGCCACTGGCAAGATCCTACCCTGCACCGAGGGATTTGCCAGCTGGTGCAGGGCTGAATGGATAGGGGATTGGAGCTTGGTGCACATTTAGGGTAAAGGAGCTTGGCGCTCCACCTCTCATTTTCCTAGACACATTGTCCCTTTGTAAGAGAACCAGGAAGAGCCGGTTCCATCCCATGAGCTGTGAAGATTCTGATCTGAACTGACTGTGAATTCCTCACTGCTGTGCAAGTCACCAGCCCAGGGTCCCATTCGGAGAATCTGTGAAATTCTTCATGTTAAAAATCCCTGATTTGCTGATTCTAATCATATTTTGGTCGGAATCTGCAAATCAGGAAAAGCCAACATGTTGGATTACACCGATGCCCCGGCATCTAGGCATCCGGGAGTTGCCCCAAGACGGTATGCAGTCGGGAAGCCGGCGGACATAATCCCGACAGCCGGCTTCCTACCTGCTTTATCCCGGTGAGGGTTAATTGACAGGCGTCTAAATCTAGACGCCTGTCATTTTACCGACGCCGGGAGACCTAGGGGGACTTAGGGTTAGGCATCCCCCCGGGAGGTTAGGGTTAGGCTAGGGGGAGGGAGGGTTAGGTTAGGCACCCCCGGGGGGACTTAGGGTTAGGCACCCCCCTGGGGGACTTAGGTTTAGGCAGCGGGGAAGGGGGGTTAGGTTTAGGCACTTAGAGGGGGGATTAGGGTTAGGCATTGAGGGGAAGGTTAGGGTAAGGCACCCCTAAGGAGGGTTAGGGTTAGGGGGGGAGGTTAGGTTAGTGAATACTTACCTTAGGGCCGATCAGGATTTTCACCCATGTCAGGCAGCCGCTGTCGGGATTCCGACCGCCAGGCAGGCGTCCCGCGGTAAATCATAACGATTCCCTTAAGACAACGTTGACAGGGAGAGGGGTTTACAACTCTATAAGCCTAGGGCGGCTGAACACCCTTAATCAGTCCCTGGCTGTACCTGCAATAACTATTGATCAACACATCGAACATATGTAACTTACAAGCCAGTCATTCTTCCCATTAATTTCTCATTTAAGTCTGTGTGTAAAAATAAGTAAATATTTATTTATCTACCATATGTTCCATTGCCTAGGAAAGATTTTGCTGCCTAACCACAAATAAATAATTTTCCTAGCAGCTCGTTATGGTGCTTCTGGGTTATTTTATAATTTTAATAAGCCTGCTTGGTTATTTAGAAATAACACCGCTCTGTCTACCCAATTAACGAGAACACAGGAAAAGAACATTACATTACATGCAGCTCATTCTCTCACTGAAAACAACTTCACAAAAGCATTTCACCTATTGTAAGAGATGATAAAACATTTAACTGGAAAAGATTTTTAATAGGAGGCACCCTCGCTTGGTTCTCGCTGTTAAGTGCTGGTTGAAGTCCATTACCTTTGCCTGACAAGTGCTATCACACAGTTTGACACATTTCTTTTTTCACGGTGATGATGACAGTTTGAAATCCCAATTTGATCCTGCCCTACTTACCATACATCTCTCACACAGTAGTCGCTAAAGATGTGTGTCCCTGTCTGCTTGCAAGTTACAGAAGAGACTAAGGGGCACATTTACTAAGAATCAAGATTGGTCGAGATTTGTTTTTTTAAACCTCGATTTGCATCGCCACAACTCGGGTGAGGTTTTTTTTTTTTATTTACTAAGAAGCGAGTTTAGCTGAAAGTGAGTTTTTCGATGGTGACGCAAATCGAGATTTCTCGCCCGAGTTGCAAGTGAAGATGAGATTTCTCTCCCGAGATTGCAGTGTTTTATCTCTGCAAATCTCGCCTGAGCTAGCAGCCTGCACATATCAGTGAGATATGTGCTGGCTGCTTGTGTTGTACCTGTAAAAAACGGGTTTGTTAAAAAAAATGACGTGAGGTCCCCCCCGAAAACACTAACCAGCCCCGGACTTGCCAGCCTGTCCTGGTACCTACAATTGCGGGGAACAAAATTAATAGGGTTCCACCGTAAATTAGGTACCAGCACCAGGCAGCAGGGTCAGGGCTGGTTTTAAATATAGGGGCAAAAAATTTGCGTAGGGGACCCCTATAATTAAAACCAGCCCTGGACCCTTTCTAGCAGGGGGGCTGATGCCACAGCCAGGGGTGCCCTTTCACCGGGCCCCCCAGCCGCAGCACCAGCCCTGACCGCTAGTCAGCCCAGGCCAGGGATCCCTAGGGAGCTGAGTACCCCTCCTATAAAGGGGTACCCCTCTCCGGGGCAGCCCTGGCCTACGCTGATAGCCCGGGGCTATCCCCACCACCTCTGGGCGGTGGGTGGCGGGTTGATAGTGTATGTGTAGTGTAAAAATAGAATGAACAACATTGTCTTTACAGTGGAACTACAGGTGCCCCCCCGCATGCTGGTACTTGGAGAACCACAAGTACCAGCATGCGGGGCATTAAGGACCTGCTGGCACCTGTAAAGGAATGTGTAGAAAAAACACAACACACACCGTGAGAATAAAGTTTTATTACATACATACATATACACACAGACTTACCTGCTGCCAGATGTTTAAGTCCCCTTCTCAACGTAAAGTATCCATTTCGAAATACCTGAAAGAAAAAGCCAATACTCACCTTTTGTCCTTCGAAGTTCTCCGCAGAAATCCTATTTGGTGGGGGGACACTCTGTAACAACATGTATCAGCATGGTGTTACAGTATCGCGAATGACTTCAGTGTCCGGCCCGCAAGCCAATAAGTGGCGGCTTCCATTAGCGGCCGCTCATTGGCTGGGACCCACGTGGACTTAGCCAATGAGCGGCTCCTCCTTTGGAAACGGATACTTTACGTTGAGAAGGGTACGTGAACATCTGGCAGCAGGTAAGTCTGTGTGTGTATGTATGTATGTATGTATGTATGTAATAAAACTTTATTCTCACGGTGTGTGTTGTGTTTTTTTACACATTCCTTTACATGTGAACTACAGGTGCCAGCAGGCCCTTAATGCCCTGCATGCTGGTACTTGTGGTTTTCCAAGTACCAGCATGCGGGGCTAGCCCCGGGCTATCAGCCTAGGCCAGGGGTGCCCTGGAGAGGGGTATCCCTTTATTGGAGGGGTACTCAACTCCCCAGGGATCCCTGGCCTGGGCTGACTAGCGGTCAGGGCTGAAGCTGCGGCTGGGGGGCCCGGTGAAAGGACACCCCTGGCTATGGCATCAGCCCCCCGCTAGAAAGAGTCCAGGGCTGGTTTTAATTATAGGGGTACCCCTATGCTAATTTTTTGCCCCTATATTTAAAACCAGCTCTGACCCTGCTGCCTGGTGCTGGTACCTAATTTACGGTGGAACCCTATTAATTTTGTTCCCCGTAATTTTAGGTACCAGAACAGGCTGACAAGTCCGGGGCTGGTTAGTGTTTTTGTGGGGGGACCTCACGTCATTTTTTTAACGAAATCAAAAAAATATTAAGGAAAAAAAAAAAGATTTGTATATGTTTCAGCAAAACTCGCAGATCTGGAGGTGAGAGTTTAAAACGTCAATTTGGCAGCGAGTTTGCAGGCATCTCGCCCGGGATTTTAATCTCGATTCTTGGTAAATTTGCGAGATGTATTTCTCACATGTTAAAAAAAAAACGATTTTTGCCGATGGCGAGTTAAGGCGAGATTTAAATCTCGCCCGAGAAAAAGAAGTGAGAAAACAAAACCCACTAAAAAACCCACCAGAGTTTGCCCTTAGTAAATTTGCAAGATGAAAAACATGCCTAAAATCCCCTGAGATTGTCATCTCCACCAAACTCTGAGCATTCTCACCTCTTACCTTACCTATTTTCTACAATAGAACCGAACAGGGCTGGTAGTTTTTATTTATTTTTTGTCAAACAGGGACATTGAACACTAGCGCTATTGCAGCTATATAATGCACTGGCGTTCCTAATACATGAATGGTTTTATTTACAGAAATGTTCTGGCCGTTATTGTACCATGGACAGACTCTCATATCACTATCAGTTGTGATAATCCGCCTGGGTGCCTCCCAAAAAAGTAGAATTGTCCCTTGGATGCTTGGATTTAAAGATTTGCCTTTTTCTAGACATATTCACAGCTGTGATATATTCTTTTGGATGGATTGACAGTGCCGCAGGGAATGGTAAAAGCTTTTCAAATTGTATTTACTCTGATAGGTGATTTTTTTCATAAACTTTTCTCTAACTTGCTTTGAATGTACTTGGACCTTCACGATGAAGCTCTTGCTTGAATGCACTAGCTGTCTTAGTGCTCTGGATTCAGCGCACCATACGCCACGTCACATATTAAACCATGTAGCCTCACGAGGAAGCAGTGACACTATTGACGCGCTTCCTGACCAAATACTCAAGACGTCTGAACCATGTACTGTACATAAATCGCTGGCTCCTAGTGAATTAAAAGCATATATTCGTACGAAAATGTTACACTGAGGGTGGCTCACCCTTAACAGAATCAGATCCACTGGTTAAATTTAGGTCTGTGTTTTTTTTAATTTTTCCCCCTTTAGTAAAATGTATAAAATATATACCCAGCTATCTATTTTGGCAATATAACCCCTATCCAGTCTATCATTGTTGGTTAGACACACTATCCAGCAGAGTGATTATAACTGGAACCACTTTATCAAACTTGTTGTGCCCGGACCCCGCTGCTTACCTTAGTAGGCCAGAGGTGGGAGACACATACTCTCCTCCTGCGGCTGGAAGTGGCAAATGGCTGTTACATCGTAGCCAAGTGCCACACTCTCAGGAGAGCAGAAGCAGCTTCTCCTTGATGGCACCATGGGGGTGCCATGTGGGTGTGTCATTTGGAGAAATCTATATGGGTGACATTACGTAATTCAGTCAGTGCTTTAAGTGCCTACTTAGGCACTATGCAACTGGATAGGTATTATATATGCAAAATAGACCCTGTTAATCTAGTTTATACATTTAGCAAGACAAATGACACAACGTCTGCACCTATCCTTCAAGGACCCCTGATATGTAAATTAGGTGATGTACGACACATATGTCTCATAATTAAACTGATTCACAATTCATGAAACCATCTTACAAATGTTTCGCAGCTATGTCAATTTATCTGAATTATGCCTGACGTTCAGTGATGAATGCATCGAGCTTCCAGTCACACTTTCCAAAGAATAAAGCTCTGAGAAATCTGCAGCCATTAAAATTAAGCCAGCCGCCTTAAATCCTTCATCATTAATAATCACTCCGTCAATTAGTCACGAGCTGATTGGTAGACGGTTTTTGCCATGCAGCTTTTCTGATTAATTGATGAAGTGGGCATGTTGGAGAATATCTGATCTTTTTTTTTTTTTTTTTTTAGCGCACTTGGCCTCAATTGAATTAATGCGGCTCTTGGAAGGGAAAAATGTAAGATTATCTGAAGATTTACCAGTTGCCAGGGCTGTGAGGTAAAATGCCGCTAAGTTTCTGCCCTCCTCAGCACTCACGTAAGTGGAATGTTTTATAGTTGTGAATATCTGCTGCTGAAGTTTCGCTGTCGGGATTGCAGGATACATGCACTGTACGTGGGGGAGTGGAAGTACAACTTTATTACCTAATTTCTCATTCAATAATCAACAAAGTTAGGTTGGAAGTGGTATGATTTGTCGATGGGCATGTCGACAATTAGTATGTGGACAGCGTAGTGCCGATGGCATAACGCCAGCGCAGTACTAATATGCCCATCTGCATCACGCTGTCCAGAAAGTAATTGCCGACATTGTAAATGTCGACAAACAGCGTCTTCCCCATAGGACCATACTTGCCATCTCTCGCAGCATGTCTGGGAGACTCCCCAATACCAGAGGGAGTAGACAGCCTCCCAGGTCAGGCCTTTTCCCCAGAGAATTGGGAGGTCTGGAGGCTCAGTGACACATTTTGCGGAGCAGTCCGGGGGTTGGTAAGTTAGTGTCATGATTGGTGCTTGTGAGTTACCTGTCTCAGGTGATTAACTGGATTCTCTGGAGGCCGGCTGGACCGGAACCATGGGTGATGTAGATAGCTCTATTTACAAGACTTGTGTAGCAGTGAAAACTGCCTTTGATGATAAATGACAGGAACTGGAGGAACCGGACTGGGACCGGCAGGAAGACTTGTTGAATTGAACTGATGAACTAAGAACTTGACTCTGGACTGGAATGTGACAATGGCTGAAGGGAAGTCAGGTAATGCTGAGACGAGGGCTAAACAGGGTAATCTGGAATTTCTATGACAAAGGCTGGAACTCAGGTGCAGGCTGGATTGGATAATAGGGAATAACAGGTTTCAGGAAGGAATGGGTAGGTTTGGGAATTTTAGGTTCAGGGAGGGAGTAGGTAGGTAAAAGGGGCAGGAGTTGATCCACAGCAGGAAGCAAGGCAGGATGACACAATGCAGGTTTACAGAGTGCCAGGGACCAACCAGGAGTAGGACTAGCAGCAGAGCACAGGCCAGGTATTGCTGTAACAGGACGACTGGATGCCAGGTATTACTGTAGCAGGTTTTCGGGATGCACCAGGGGTTGCTGTCAGCAGATTTACTGGATTGCCAGGTTTAGCTGTAGCAGGTTTTCTGGAAGCACCGGGGGTTGCTGCCAGCAGATTTACTGGATTGCCAGGTACAGCTGTAACAGGTTTTCTGGATTGCACCAGGGGTTGCTGTAGCAGGTTTCAGGGATATACTTGAATGCAGAAACAGCATGAACCATACACCACGGGAAGACGAGATGTTCAGGCCCAGAGTGCTATCAGGGGAGGATATATATACCATGGGTCTGGCAGCAATTGGTGGATACGGACAGGTGGTCTGGTAGTAGCATTCTGAGTGGTGGAAGGCACAACATGCAGAGGGAGTATTCATCTCTGCAGCTCTGAGAATCAGAACCACACCTGCGACTCCAATCAGGGCTAGCAGTGCTCACAGACAGAGGAGAGGCCAGGTGCAATAATCAGAGCAAATCCTCCAGGCAAATTACACACACAGATCCATGGGGCAGCTGACAGGAGTAAGTCTCAAGGCAAAAAGGTGACAACTAGACAGGGTCGTGACAGTTAGGGCATAAGCCCTGATGGTCTGCACTATTCAAATTATACGGATAGGACTTTGGGGCCTATTTATGAAGCAGAGTAGTCGTAACTCAAAAAAAACTGGAAGCAGTGAAAAAGATTTGTGCGTATTTGCACCAGGAGTGGTGCATCTACAAGATATAAACTTTCAAACAGGCGCATTGGCATCTGTGTTGTGGTCTGGCTAAGATGCATTTTACCCTCTTACTCAGGGTTGGACTGGCCCACAGGGGTACAGGAGAATCCCCCGGTGGGTCCCACTGCCTGTGGGCCCACCCCCTCCTCTATTGATTAGGTTCAAGACTGCACTTGAACTATACATTATACATATGTTACATTATACTGCACAGGACTATAGTGCATTTTCTACAATGCATTCCTGTTATGAATCTGGTACATTATCATGCATGCACTAGCAGTATTGGAAGGAACCCAGTCCATGCACTCTCTAGAGGCTCCTTTAGAGGCTGGTCACACCCCTAAATATGGGCCCCTATCACATCATTCTCCCGATGGGCCCTTTGTGTCCCAGTCCGACACTGCCCTTACTGTACCCAGCCAAAACTTTCCCCTCTTCCCTTCCCTATTCTATCTCCCAAAGCGTAAAGGGCAAAATCTGCATATGGAAGTATAAGACTTTTTCGGTACATACGCCGTACAAAAATATCTATTGTTCGCAAAAACAAAAATGCTTATGTCCTTAATTTTGCCAGACTGTACTATCATTGGCCGAATGGTCGCACTAGAAGAGCTATATGTAACACACAGACATCATTACTAATCACAATATCAAATGAAAAACATAGATCTTTGGGACGAGAACCATGATGAGCGCTGTTCCCTCTAAACTGTGCAGTCTGTTAAATATAAGGATATTATAGGGCTGATAGGAAAATTCCATTGTGAAGGGTTGCACTAACCAGCAGATTCTCAATGCTCCAGGGTGGTGTTTTCATTTAATGAAGCTTTTAAATCTTATTTCCGAGTGCACTGTATTTTTCCTTAGACATGATGGTAATATATACACAGGGTTCTCTGTATTAAAACGCACTGGTAGATACTGTCACAGCGGCTGAGAGCTTTTGCAAACATTGACCAATCCAAGCCAAGCAGTAATGTGCACCAGGGTTACCCAATATCATGGGGTACTGCCATTGACCATTTACTGCTGATGTACTGTATATATATTATCATGGAGAAATGGAGTCTGACGCCCCTGTGGGCTCCTGTGCTTCAGAATCTGGGCTGGATCCTGGGCTGGGTACACTTGTTCGCCATTCATGTGCTACATATCACAAGCAAGGATCATTAATATTATGTGACTTAATCCACCCCTCTTTATAGTTTAATAGATAATGGTATACATATACATAAAGGTTTTCTTCTGCTCTGTTCTAAACCAATGATTTGGGAACATCTTCTCAGAAATAAGTGCACAGTCGATTCCTTTCATTTTGGAAGTAGGAAGCGTCGCTGAGAATTGGGTGTTTACTTTTAGAACCGACAAGAGCCCAGGCTGGGCCCTGATACTGGGGTAGGCACTGTCAATAGGAGGCGTCGTCACACCCCACTTTTGAACAAGCTACGGGGGAGCGTGGCTGCACCTTTCTGGGGGTGTGATTAGGCCTCCCCAGCAATCCCACAGACAGGCCTGGGAACTTTTTACCTCCCCTTCAGGACCCCACTGCTCTTACTCAATACTATCGATTGCCTACTCCAATATTTCCACTGGCCGCACAACGAAGTAATTCTGGTCTGAATTCAACAATTTTTATAGGGTTTCTTTAAAATAATGACGTATTGTTGTTAGTGGCTCAATACAAGAAATAGTGGGTGCAAAAAAGGGCCCCCCGCCATAGTACTACCATGTTTGAAGGAAAGAAGAACTAAAAAGGGTCTCGGAATGCGTGCATGCATGTCAAAGGGGAGGTCCAAGCCCGGGGCAAGTGGTATTGTTAGGTCACTGTGGTGGCGCACCCTGTCCCTGCCACATCTCAAACCTGTGACGTTACGGTGGGGGGGAGGTGGTAAACTGCAGCAGGAGATAGTGCTACTGGCCTCAGGGTGCTGTTACAGGCATCCTGTTATCCAGATGCAGTATTCGTGGGACAGCAGACGACTGCACCGCTCGCCCACTATTCCCAACGGCCTTGTCTGGTCAGCACGATTTACATCATTAAATCCACGACCACTGCATTAGAGAACTGGGTGGGGTCCAGGAAGTTGGCTTACTCTCTTGGGAATCCGGGAGATCCCCCCAAAATTTGTGAGTCTCACTGACATAGGTATTGTAAGTACTATGGCAGGGAGTGTATTCAAATACAACACTCCTAGTGACTGAGAACATATAAAAAAACAGTACAACAAAACTATGACAGCATTCCCTAAACCCATCTAGCGGTGCACTTATAGGGGGTCCTGCTGAATACATTGGCTTCCATCTATGCTTTTCATCTATGTCTTCATATTATAAGCACAGGTTTTTTTATTCGGGTTGTGTACGGGATGCTGGCGTTCGCATCCCCTTTATTGACACTGCCCTGGGGTAAGGCATAGCTTTGCTGTGCTCTCTGCAGAGGTCGTTTTTGTGTCATATACCAGAGGAGCAACAATAAGCAATACTGTCTGATGATATAAAGACATAGCTGAAAAACACAGACTGAATCAAGAAACATAAAGCAATGCTCTTCAAAAATGCTGCTATAAGACTGCTATAACCAACCTAGTATATGTCATTAATCTGAAGATGGAAAATACTATCTTACCCTAAAGGGCCAGTGTAATTCCACATTGATTACTCCAGGTGTAAAGTTTGGAGGGTAGGTGTTTGAGAACGTATAGATTGTGTACAGTCATATATAGATGTAAGGGAAGCTCATTTGAATAGTTAATCAGTTTATGAGTTCTCAGTTTCAAGGACGGTAAAGCAATTTAAATGTAACATATTTTGCAAATTTAACACATCAGGTTCTACTTGTGGGTAATAAACAATACTAGCAATAAACATTGGAAATGCATATCAGTCTCGCTGTGCCTGGAAGTGTATGGGACAGGTGCAGTTTAGACTTTCTTAATTAGTTTAGAGGGCACAGCAGGACCCCCGGCAGCTCTCCGTGTGCCTGCTATTAAAACGTATGCAATTAGATTGCATTCCAGGCTCTGCTGCCAGTTCTCACTGATTTGTGATCGCTTCCTTGGGCATTTCTTTGTTTATGGGCAGAAAACAATTAAAAAAAAAACAAAAAAAAAAAAAACTCATAAATGAACTTAGATGGAGCAAATGACTGTTGTACTTTCTATGGAATTGTATACTGTATGTGTTTTGATAGCATTAAGAGCAGCCAATCGTTTGGGGTATTTGCATTTTTCTTAGGATGCAAACTGCAGAAATGTATTTGCTCAACAATTTGTTGACTCCAGAGGATTTCCTATTCATCAGAGTCTATAAGAATGGGGATTTCTGGAGACAGACATTTCTATGCCATATCTGATACTAAGACGGTGATTCATTTAGCAGTGAGATTCTGTGTTAATTTTGCACCTCATGTTTCTCTGTGACAAGTAGGTGAGATTGTGCGATAAAATATGCTCAACTCGCTCATTTCTGATTGCCCCTCCTAGGGGTCCCAGCAATCATGATTGATTTTATCATTACAGTAAATGTGGTCATTTTAAATGGGATGCGGTTAAGATACCGCCGCCCGGAGTGCTGCCCGTCGGAACCCCGCTGCTGGAAGCTCGACCAGAGACTAAAGATAGGTGTCCAAATCCCAGAGCCCTATCTACAGCCCCACCCAGAAATCCTGACGCCCAGCATCCCGAATGAAGGTAAGCCGAGGCATTTTAGCTGTTAGCTGGGGGGGGGGTTAGGTTTAGGCACCCCCGGGAGATTTAGGATTAGGCACCCCCGGGGAGGGCTAGGTTTAGGCTCGGGAAAGGGGGAGGCTAGGATTAGGCACCACTGGGGGGAGGTTGGGGTTAGGCAACCCCCACCCCAGGAGCAATCAGCTCCTAACTCATTTTTCAAACACAACCTGTAATGTGACAGTTAGGGGCTGATTGGTTGGTACTTTCTCTCCGTCCACTTGACTTAGTACATAGACCCTTTAGTTTGAATTGAGCTGCACTTAACATTCCGCAGTTACCTGTGTTTTTGTATAGAGTAAAGATCGGTTTCCAACACTAACTACTCCCCTTGGCCATGAGATTGGCCTCTCACAGAGTCATTTTCCCAGTATTCTATACATAGAGTACATGTAAATCCAGGTTTGATTTTATGGGTCAGTGGGATTGGTTTTCTCAAAAACTTTGTTAAAATGAATATAAATCTACTTATAGATCTCTTTGCAAAATACGGTTATAGTGGAACTGTTCTACTGTATTAAGGAAGTGTTTTGCATCAAATGACCAGCTTACTGTATGTTGCTCATTCTTCTAATTTTTCTGAACAATAATTTCTGTAAAATGCCTTGAAATACAGAATGAGTCTCCCATATGCAAATATTCCGAAATACTGAATTATTTTAGCACGACTAATAATGAAACCTTTGATTTTTGATGGTTCAGTGTACACAAACTTCGTCTAAGGCACAAATTCTTAAAAATATTGTATAACATTACTTTCAGGCGGTGTGTATAAGGTGTATATGAAACATAACTGAATTTCATTTCTGTACACAAACTTTGTTTGAGCCACAAAATTATTAAAAATATTGTATAAACCTGCAGGCTGTGTGTATGAGGTGTATATAGCACATAAATGCATTCTGTGTGTAGATTTGGGTCCCATTCCCAATATATTTCATTATGATATGCAAATATTCCAAAATACTGTTCCCAAGCATTTTGGATATGGGAGACTCAACCTGTATATATATTTTTCCTCAGATATTTTATATTCAAGAAAATGGGTTAAAGGCACAGTTTCTCCGAATTTAGTATTTACTCCTTGAAAAACAAAATTAAGCTTCTATTTTTGGAGATGACATAGAGACATTGCCAATTTACAGCTTGCAGATAATTTAAGCAACATACCATCTGATATTTGAATTACGCGTTTCGCATATATTTCAAACACAAGTTAAACCCATTTACAGTAAGTAGATCTAACAACAAATTTCATTCTACCACGTGATACCATAACGATTAGTGATTTCAGATGTGTTTGCCTTGCTTTGCATATTTTCTAATGCTATATGTTCCAAATCCCACGTGTTGGCTACATTTCAACGCATTTCAAACCATTCAGTCATCTCTAATTCACAAGTAAGAATGCATAAAAAAAAATGTCAAAGTGTACAGTATGGAGCTTTAGGTAACACAGGCAGTATGGAATAAGTTAAAGTTATTCTTTTTGCAAACTTATTACGGCTCCAATAAAATGAAATTACAAAGGAAAACATACATAAATATATGTTTTTACTTAATTTTGTGCTTGTTTAATAAGCATTTTGTGCTTGATATATAGGCAATTGTTTGTCTTGTTTTTATCTTGTTTCCCAGTTTTAATGTGTTGTATAATTTAAATGCAAATTAGAACAATACAAACATTAAGTTACTCCTGGTCTGCCACACTGTCTCCACAGGAGTCTATAAACACATTACATTAATTGGAACATCCTGCCAGCCACTTGCTTTCAAAGTTATTTGATGACCAGGTTAATATGTCAGGAGTTATTGGTCTTGTGTAAAGCATATTTTTTATGCTTCAGTAGGGTGATATGATTTCATTTAGTTTGCAGATAAATCATAAAATGCACATTATTCTGAGTATTGTCTGCCATGCCTGTCTTTCACGTCAGAGGTCTCATTCTTCTGTCTGCCATGCGATTTGGTTGTATTCATATCCATGGGATTTAGCCAAAAGTTCCACTGTATAATTGTTGTCACTGGTAATGTCGATAGATTAAATGCCGACATTGTCAGAATATTAGGGTTAGGCTATGGGCGGGTTAGGGTTAGGCTGCGGGGTAAGATAGGGTTAGACTGGGGGAGGGGGGTAGAGTTAGGCACCAGAGGGAGGGTTTCAGGTAGGGGTTAGGGTCAGGACTCGCAGAGAAATATTTACCGGAACGCCGAAGGATCGGAGCTGTGACCTGGAAGTGACAGTCACATGACCACCAGGACCCAGAAGACGCCACTGGAGCCAATGCAGCCACCAGGACACGGTATGTCACTGCTGAGCTACAAGGATGAAGTGTCGATAGTCTAACATGTCGACATTTCATTGCTGTCTACATGAAAAATGTCGACACGTTCACTGTCATAATTTCGTACCCAAACCACATCCATTCATTGTTATTCTGCCTATTTTGTAATTGTTGCATACAGTATGTCATATTTGTATTTTTGAGCCGTCTTTGTCATATTTAAACGAAATTTGCGACCATTTCTCAGAACGTGGATATTTTCGCAGGCTTTTCAAATTTTTTAGGTAATGTTGGTATTTATTATGACGGTGCAACAGCAGATAACTGAGTTAAAGGGTAATCCGGTAATGCTGTGATGATGACTGAAAGGAGAATCCAGTAATGGTGTGATGATGGCTCAAAGGAGAATCCGGTAATGCTGTGATGATGGCTCAAAGGAGAATCCGGTAATGCTGTGATTAAAATCGGGAGCCTCCTGCATATTCCGGGAGGGTAGACATGTATGACCCTTCCTCTCTCCGCAGGGTAGATGCCAGTAGACTACGGAACTGTGCCAGAGCATACTGCGCTTGCGCTGGTCTCCGGGAACATGGCAGCCGCGTCATCTTCTCAGTGGTTTCTGTACTGCGCAAATATCTGGGAAAATGGCGAGTGATTTGCGCAGTGCCGACGTGTGACACCAGAGAGGTAAGTACAGTATACTAAATGGGTGTGTGGTGTGGGCCCCTATGGACCCAGGGGCCCGTGTGTGCCACACACCCTGCACCCATTACAGATACAGCACTTCGTAAGTATAAGCAAGTATTATAACACTGCTATAATGTCACATGGTAGGGAGCATATTTAAAATACCCTGCGGAGAGAGGAAGGGTCATACATGTCTACCCTCCTGGAATATGCAGGAGGCTCCCGATTTTTTGGGTAACTCCCCGCACACCCGGGAAGGGTAGGCATTACTCCCGCATTCTGCCCACTTCTTTAGCGGCAATCGGTGGGTCCGTGCGTTTGGGACGGGGCCTAATGATGTGATTCTATGAGAATTGCGTAATTCAGCCCCCCTCTCTAATTAAATATGCGACGCCGCAGCGAATTCCTGGGAGGGGGCAGGGCTTAATTATGGCGTTTCGGCCGGTCCCACATCCAACTCCACCCACCTTATTCTCCACCCTGGACTTCCCTCGGGGAGGATAAATTCAACGTCGGCAAGTATGGGAAGGGGCCTGCACAGGGTGCACACCGCTGGATACATGTCCCCTTATGCCTGCTTACTGGGGAGAACTGCAGGTCAGGATTGCATAGCACTGTAGAACATGGTCCCATTTTCTAAAAGGATAATAATAATATTCATCAAGTCTACACGGATGAATGTCAACATGATAGAACATCCCTGGTAGCCTAGCCATCACTTTCTTGGTCCCGACAGCTGCAGCCGCACCAGTGCGGCTTCCGGGTCCCGGTGGTCATGTGACCGCCACTTCTGGCGCATACATCTGATAAAGCGGTGATTTGGGTAAGTATTATCCCCCTAACCCTACCCCCCTGGAGTCTAACCCTTGCCTCCCCCGGCAGCCTAACCCTAACCCTGGCATTCTGTCAACATTTCAGATGTCGACATTGTGAAAATGTCGATATTGTGGTGTCAACAGTATGAATGTCGACAACGTAAGTGCACTATGTGAGATAAGGCACCTTTTGATGATTTTGAGTCTTTAACTGACCTACTTTTTATTTAAGGAATATAACTCACTGGGGGATTCCGCTAGATAAAATAAAATAACCACGATAATTAGTGGCATTGACTGAAAAGATAATCAAGAAGAACCGACGAGCTAAAACTCAAACTGAAACATTTTGTTTAATTAAAGGAAGTTGGACAACGAGGTCCCTAAGAGATAACTATAAGCATTTGCAGTGAGAGAGTTAAGCCGCCTTTATACCAAAGTGGTTTCTTTGGCGCTGAATATAACGGACTCATTATACTTTTTTTATGTTGTTTAAAAGTATTTTGCTTCTAAAAAAAAAAAAAGTATTTTGCTTTCAGATGACTGTCATTTTGGCATTAGGAAAACAGCGAACAAGCAAATTAATGTCTCCTTTTAAAAGCTTAAAAGCCAGCAGCAATTAAACTGAATAAATTGCTCACAAACTTCACATCCCGGTGTTGACATATAGACAACTAGAACTTTCAAGATGTTACAGTCATTTGTCTTTTTCTACAGTGATGCATTAGCTGGGGCCACATCGCAATGCCGAAAATATTGTGGATGGAAAGTAAAATATATTTGTCAGACAAACAAATCAATAGTCGGGAAAGATCTGCTCCCTCCAGAAACCTTTCTACTGGGTGACTGATTCTGGTAGATCAGATAAGAAGAACAGTCAGAGCTCTACCTCCATTTCCAACCTACGTTTTCTGGTGCTTTATTATAAGGGCGCAGTCGTGCCCTTATATTAAGGCTGAATCGAAAAAAACGGCATTCTCCAATAAAGAACTCCCGATGGGAGGGGGGGGCATGGTGTTTAAGGGGCTACGCCTCAAACGCTATTGGAGTTACCGAGCTGAAATGTGGCATGGACAGGTAGAATTGTCGCTCGGTGCTGCATGACAAATTGCAGAGCAAAAAAATAAAAAATTAGAATTTGGGAGTGATCTAAAGTTCCAACTCAATTTTTCGGACACATTAGGACCACTTTTCTACTGTTCTCTATGGGGGATTTGTGGGAAGGCATAACTCAGGGTAGGGGACGAATTTAAACATGGGGTTTGTTTTATTAGGTAGCTATTGTTCCAGGGTAGATGCTTTTGGGGTTCAGGTAAATTAGACAGTTACAGTGTTTAAACCATTACCCCATAATTGCGCCATTATACATAGGGGTTAAAGTGGGCTGGAATGGGGCGGAACTGAGTTCCGTCACTTCTATTTGGAGACGGAACTAGTTCCGCCTCCTCTGACCCACCTGAGCCCGGCGCCGCAGGGAGGCTCCATTTGCTGGGCGCCCGCTGAGATTTTGTTACCAGCAGGCGCCCGGCTCCCTCCCTGCAACACCAGGGCAGCCAGAGGCTGGAGCTCACTCCTGAGCTCAGGCTTCCGGCTCCCGCAGTGTGCAGTGCACTATGGGAGAGACGTCACTGACATCACAAGTGATGTCAGTGGGAGTGCTTTCGGCTCTGTCAGAGCTGAAAGCACTCTAGGACTTGCGGCAACGAGACCCTACCACAAGGGTTTCATCGCAAGACCGATGGTCACGATGGTCTTGACCATCGCGACCATCTTCCTGGCCGCTCGCTATAGCTGTGGGTGGTCACCCACAGCTATGCGAGCGGCCTGGAGGCCGCTCTGAAAAACAAGAAGGACGGCCCTGATTCAGAGCGAGCGCTCTGTCAGAGCGTCCGGCTCTGAATCAGGCCCTCTGTGTGCAGTGGCTGGGGAGCATGTGTGCAGTGGCTGGAGAGCATGTGTGCAGTGGCTGGGGAGTATGTGCGTAGGGGCTGGAGAACATGTGCGCAGTGGCTGGGGAGCATGTGTGCAGTGGCTGGGGAGCATGTGCGCAGTGGGGCCGCCCCCAAATGGCAAGCATTCCGACTGGAACGTCTCCGTTTGGCTGGCCACGCCCCCGGCCCGCCCAGCAAACGGGACGAGCTGTCACTCAACATCGACAGCACGCCCCGTCTGCTACGAGACCCCTAGCGACGGAGCGCCCGTCGCTAGCAGGGTCTCGCGCATGCGCACGACGGAGCTCTGTGGGGACCATCAAACCGGTTGCGAGCGCATCGGCGCTTGCGACCGGGTCTGAATGACACCCTCTGTGTTTATTTTTCTTATTGTATATATAATTTTTACTATTCATTTTATTACATTTTTTTTTTAATTAGAGGCTCTGAATATAAGCAGCTATAATAGGCGACAGAAAATCAGGGTTATTGCTGCAGATTAAAAAATAGGCCAGACACTGACAGATCTCACTTCTTAGTTTGTCAATTGAGCGCTGGGTCAAGCTATTTTTCTTGCCGTTAGTAAGTGGTTAATTACTGTGTAGTCATTAAAAGATAATTGTGTTTTCCATTGGTACAAATGAGCCATGTGTAGCTTCACTTCAATATCTGCTGCTGAAATTAGACATCCTTGTCAATACAGATTATTGTGTTAAACCACACAGCATGTGAGAGGCTCGAGGTAAGAGGTGACGGGATGCAGCACTACAGACTGAACTACGTATATACAAAATCTAACAGCATTGATCTTACATCATATTATGTTTATCCTGGTAACACAATATACTGTGATCTAGATAGTTGACGATTATGTCAATGACACAGATAAATGTAATCTTCCCCAGTCTGACACTGGGACAGGTATTTAAGGCACTTTCAACCTCAGGTCGCGGGCGTCCTTGCGTCTTTTGCCGCAGTCGGATCTATGACAGTAATGCCACTATAAAGCCTGTCTGAGACGCCCACTTGCATTACTGTCTGCTGCGTCTTTACACCAACGAAACTTGCACAAGTCCTATGGCAGGTCCAGTATGTCTGTATGAATATGGCCTCCTATGTGTGAGCGTGTCAGCGTCAATGACACGCCTGTGACAGTCCCATAAGACGCAACATCTCAGTGCGCCTGTTTAGCCACCTTCCTGTTACCTCTCAGTCACCGTCCAGGAACGCCACCATTTCTGTTACCGTGCGTCTTAGTTTGATCATCACTCCGCTGCGTCCAATTTTGCCGCAGCGGTCGACTCAGAAACAGGCCCCTCCTGAGTACAGGCGAGCAAAGGCCAAATATTAAAACAGTGCCCCTTCATTCCTAGGTACGAATTTAATGATGCAATGTTGCCACTGTAATGGCGCAGAAGCACATTGCGCAATTCCTTGTGCTTAATTGAGTATGCATAGCAATGTCCTGAAACCATGGACATTTCAAAATCCCTCACCCTCCAAGACGTTGCAGAAACCTGGTCATGTTGCTCTCTCCTTCAGGGGACTCCCGTACCAGGCAATGTGGTAGAGTGGGCACCCTACATCCTCATAACCCTGGAGTCCTCCCTCTCTGTTTTGATTTTCCGGGAGCTAATTCAATTAACAGCGATGCCTGGCATTTAGTGTGCTCCTATGCCATACATATGATAGCACCTTAGAACAATCACCGCTGCAAACAAAAATTTGCGATGCAGGGGTGTAATCGTGTTGATTAGGGTGTTGTTGCTGGCCTTTTAACACTGTCGCCAACATCACTTTGGCTCCATTACCCACAAGTTACCGCTAACCAAATTGACCTCTCCATGTGAGCCCCCTCCGCACTGTGCCAGTCTCCAGGAACATGGTGACTGCGCTACTGTCACAGTGATTTCTGTACTGTGGATGCACGAATCTCTGAGAAAATGGCGACTGTGTCATTTTGCCATTCATTTGTTCAGCGCCAATGTGGGACTCCGGAGAGGTAATTATACTAAAAGCTGTATGTGCGGTAAGGGTCTCCCTGGAACCAGAGACCTGTGGGCACCACACACCCTGCACCCATTAGAGATACGCCAGTGGACTCCTCTGAATAAACTGAGCTCTTCTATAGCTTAATAAAGTTACACAAGTGCAGTTCGCTCTCTGCTACAACCTATCAAATGTGTTTATTTCCTCTGGAAAAGCGCAAAGCGTCACAGCTGACACAACAACAGCAACAAGTGTTAACAACACCTCCCCTCACGTGTCCACTGTTCTACAGACAATACAGCTAAGAATAATCGTATTCAAAAGAAAGGAACTTTATTGATTCGCTAGGAACAGCACGTGGGTAAACGACAATAGCATCATTCTTACAAGGACACTGCATACAATTCCACCAACTTCATTCCCAGCTACAATGACCGGTTGCTTTAGTTTCCATGAATGAGCAAGATGCCCCCTGCGCTCTGTCACAGCAATACTCGCTCATGACAGTAGACTGCATTGTACGGCGGGGAGGCAGACTCACTTGTCATATTGGGAAAGCATAAGCTGAGATGGATGGGAAGCAGATGCTGCTCGCTCACATAAAGCCAGCAGACACAGACAAATAGCAATTCATTTTGTAACAGATAAAACTAATCGCGATTCAAGAACTGGTGTGAAAACGCCTCTCAACGGCTGGAAGCGAATTATTCCGGTTAAACCTCTTCGCTTTTCATTTAAACAGTTTCACGGGGGACGAACGTGCTGGATCAACTACGTGAATCAGCAGATGAGAAGCACATACAATAGTATTGGAAGTGCAGTAAGTCTAGCCCCAATGAGATGGAGAGGGGTTTCTAATTTAATTTTCACTTGAGGCGTGTTTCTGACCGCTATCGGGTCCGATTGGTCGACAATAAAAAGGTTGCCATCCTGAAGGACGACACAAGAAGGTTGACACTTTCCAAATGTCGACAGTAAAAAGATCGACATGGCCATTAGGTTGACCATCTTTGTATAGACATGAATTTAGGTCGACAGGCTTGAATGGTAGGCACAGTCAAAATGTCTACATTTAACATGTCGGTATTAAAATGTCAACATGTTTTTTTTTCATGATGTCTAGGTTTTAGCTTTAGGGTAATACTAAAATATAAAAAAAAGTGCGTCACCATGTTAAATGTCGACCGTGTGGCTGTGTCGGCCGTTTTAACCCTGTCAACCTAAATACACGTCTACACAATGATAGTCAACCTGTCGACCATGTCGACCTTTTTTTTACTGTCGACATTCAAAACCAGTCGACCTTCTGAATGTCAGCCTATATACTGTTGACCTTTTAAACCACACCCCTGTGGCCGCTGCTCAGCGTATTCAGTCATTCTGTAAGATGGAATTCTGTTTAGCCTATCAGTTCACCAGAAGCTAGTGACATCAATAAGATTTAGTAGAAATTTACGGACGTGATGTCACTGGTTCCCAGTGAATTGATTGGTTGCATGCCCATGAATTTTGTTCTCGCCACTAAAGAGACCTTTAAGCCAGATAAACCACGTACTGATATTAGAAATGGCATACGTTCGGCATCCGGAGGGTCGGGATGCTGACGCTTACATTACCGAGATACCGAAGGTAACTAGTGGGGTTGTGGGGCAGGTTAGGTTTAGGGGTTAGGGTTAGGCACTAAGGGGCAGGGGCGGATCTAGACTCTTGCTTTAGGGGGGACGTATAATGTATATATATATATATATATATCCATCCACACATGAATACATGATGGCAGCTTGCTCCTGTACTGCGGCAGTCATCTATCTCAGCCCTCCTCCCACACACATACCCCCAGCAACCTACTTTTTACCCTGTAACCAGGTCCATGGAGAGCCAGCACGGGCCAGCTGGAAGGGGACGTGGCCTAATCGTGGGAGGCATGACCACGCCCCCTCAGGCGGGAAAAACCCCCCCCCCCACTTTTTTGCAGTATTGTGCGGGCGGCATGTCCCCTATTCCCCGGGCTCCAAGCGGTGTGCATGGCGGTAACCTGAGCAGACCACTCAGCTCAGGCTGCCAGTACTGTGTACAGCGGCTGTGTGTTACGGGGGGCGATCGCCGTGATCGCGCCCCCCCTGGATCCGCCACTGCTAAGGGGGGAGGGTTAGGTTTAGGGTGCGAGGAGGGGGAGGTTAGGTTTAGGCACCACAACAATTGAGTCCATTATCCAAAATGAATACAAGAATCCAACCTGTACAGCTTTACCCCAAAATCTGTTTCTCACATCACTATGGGGGAACTAGGGCAAAGCCTGGATATAAAGACATGGCTGGTGGGCCCAGGGTATGGCCAGGCAAGTGATGGGAATGGCCATGTAGAGTGCCGATATGGCTTGGCTTGGTAGTTTTGGAGCAGTCTGTGGTCCAGGAATGTGATCTTGTTTCATTAAACTGAAGTGTGTTCCCATAGTCTTACCTGGGTAACAAGCGGTTCCAGCAGGCTCTCCACAGTCAGAGTCCGGATTTCTAGGCTCTTGGGGTCCCATTTCAGAATGATTGGAGATGTTGCAGATGTCATTTTACTGAAATAAATATATATGTCTAAAGTTAGTACAATTATATATAGATAATAATAATATACAGGTTTAGTACAAACAGAAAATCATAAGCAAATTAATAAATAGACCAGCATGAAAAACCATTCTAAAAAGATTGTAAAAGGTTTGATTATTGCACTTTAGTTTTGTTGTCCTGGTTATACCTACGTACATTGCTTTTTATTGTGCATTACTTATATTATACTTTATTACCCCACAATGGAGTAAAGGCCTTATTCAGAGATTTTCACAAAGCCGAAATTTACGCCGATCTAGCGATTGTTTGCCATTGCGCATGTGCGAAAGACGCACTGAGCGCGCAGAGGGATTGCACCGCGATTATGCTTGTATAGAGGAACCACTCGCAAAGTGATTGCTAGGTAGTCACCATTTGGTAGCGGTAACGGAGGTGGTTAGAAAAACGCAGGCGTGTCTGAGCGTCTGAACGCCATTTCATGGGCGTGCATAGAATAAATTAGCCACTGCGATCGCCTTTACAGCATGAGAGCTCTCTGCGTGTCAGGAAAGCCGCAGTATTTGCAGCTGGTCAGGTTTGGCTTACATACAGCATGGCTGCCCAATGTGCATCGATGTTACTGTAGCACATCATCGGATGGATATGAGAAGGCAGCAGTGGGCGTCCCTAAGCTCGGCTGTGCTTAGGAAGGCATTAGCATATTCTAGCAACTGCGATCCGTTAGAGAATGCCGTTGCGATTGCGTTAGTGACGCGTAAATCTCAGAATCAGCCCCTCAAACTTTTTGAAGGATACGGTACATTCATATTATTCAGAACATAACCTTCATATTCATTAGTGACTAGAGACATCATTGAGAAAAATACTGAATGAAGGCAGCCATTTTCTTGTCTCAGTTATGTCGCTGGTTTCTAGTGAATTGATTGGTTGTTTTCTCATCAGTATTGGTTTAACATGAAAATGGTTATCCCCATGGGTAGGCAACACCAGCACATTATAGACTCAAAACAATTGTAAGACTCTGACAAACATTTATACTTCATGACAGTAAAGCATTTACAATACGACACTGTACTCAATTTTGAGAAAATTATGTTTTTTAATTGGATGTGTGAGTTTTACTTCCTGAAGCAGAAAATTGTAATTGTTCAGCCGCAGTGTGAAAACTTACAAACCTGCAGATGTAAGGTGAGACCCCCGGCTGTGTTAGGAGACAGTGGGCCTGATTCAGACCCACTCGCGAGCGGCTGTCCGCTCGCAAGTGGGTCGATGTTATGCACTGAGCATGCGCACGACGGAGGGAGCTCCGTCGTGCGCATGCGCCAGACGCGACGAGCGAAGGAAAGTCCTTTGCTCGTTGTGTCCGATCAAAGGGGGCGTGCTGTCAATGTTGATTGACAGCACGCCCCCTTTGGTGGGCGTGCCGGGGGCGTGCCTCCCTGACGGGGGCGTTCCCACGGGAACGCCTCCCGTCAGAAGCCGGCCCACTGACATCACTAGTGATGTCAGTGGGAGTGATTTTGGCTCTGATAGAGCCAAAATCACTCCGGAGCTTGCGGTTGAAAACCTCAACCGCAGGCTCCGGCTCGCAATTTCGATGGTCGCGATGGTCTCGACCATCGCGGCCATCAAAAAGCACGCTCGTATAGCCTGTGGGTGGTGACCCACAGCTATACGAGCGTCCAGAAGGACGCTCCATTTTCATGGAGGCCGGCCCTCATTCAGAGCGTGCGCTCTGCTCAGAGCGTACGGCTCTGAATGAGGGCCAGTGTCAGCTGGTAGAAAATGTATATATACATTGGAGAAAAGTGCTCTTGCACAACTGTCTGAATCTGTCTGTAACTACATGTATGACCCTCTGCCTGTGTATGAGTCTATCTGTGACAACATGTATGACACTCTGCCTGCGTATGAGTCTATCTGTGACTACATGTATGACACTCTGCCTGCGTATGAGTCTATCGGTGACTACATGTATGACCCTCTGCCTGTGTATGAGTCTATCTGTGACTACATGTATGACACTCTGCCTGCGTATGAGTCTATCTGTGACTACATGTATGACACTCTGCCTGCGTATGAGTCTATCTGTGACTACATGTATGACATTCTGCCTGCGTATTAGACTACCTGTGACTACATGTATGACACTCTGCCTGCGTATGAATCTATCGGTGACTACATGTATGGCACTCTGCCTGTGTATGAGTCTATCTGTGACTACATGTATGACACTCTGCCTGTGTATGAGTCTGTCTATGACTACATGTATGACACTCTGCCTGTGTATGAGTCTGTGACTACATGTTTGACACTCTGCCTGCGTATGAGTCTATCTGTGACTACATGTATGACACTCTGCCTGCGTATGAGTCTATCTGTGACTACATGTATGACACTCTGCCTGCGTATGAGTCTATCTGTGACTACATGTATGACATTCTGCCTGCGTATTAGACTACATGTGACTACATGTATGACACTCTGCCTGCGTATGAGTCTATCGGTGACTACATGTATGGCACTCTGCCTGTGTATGAGTCTATCTGTGACTACATGTATGACACTCTGCCTGTGTATGAGTCTGTCTATGACTACATGTATGACACTCTGCCTGTGTATGAGTCTGTGACTACATGTTTGACACTCTGCCTGCGTATGAGTCTATCTGTGACTACATGTATGACACTCTGCCTGCGTATGAGTCTATCGGTGACTACATGTATGGCACTCTGCCTGTGTATGAGTCTATCTGTGACTACATGTATGACACTCTGCCTGTGTATGAGTCTGTCTATGACTACATGTATGACACTCTGCCTGTGTATGAGTCTGTGACTACATGTTTGACACTCTGCCTGCGTATGAGTCTATCTGTGACTACATGTATGACACTCTGCCTGCGTATGAGTCTATCGGTGACTACATGTATGACCCTCTGCCTGTGTATGAGTCTATCTGTGACTACATGTATGACACTCTGCCTGCGTATGAGTCTATCTGTGACTACATGTATGACACTCTGCCTGCGTATGAGTCTATCTGTGACTACATGTATGACATTCTGCCTGCGTATTAGACTACCTGTGACTACATGTATGACACTCTGCCTGCGTATGAGTCTATCGGTGACTACATGTATGGCACTCTGCCTGTGTATGAGTCTATCTGTGACTACATGTATGACACTCTGCCTGCTTATGGGTCTATCTGTGACTACATGTATGACACTCTGCCTGCTTATGAGTCTATCTGTGACTACATGTATGACACTCTGCCTACCTATGAGTCTACCTGTGACTACATGTATGACATTCTGCCTGCGTATGGGTCTATCTGTGACTACATGTATGACACTCTGCCTGTGTATGAGTCTGTCTATGACTACATGTATGACACTCTGCCTGTGTATGTGTCTGTGACTACATGTTTGACACTCTGCCTGTGTATGAGTCTATCGGTTACATGTATGACCCTCTGCCTGTGTATGAGTCTATCGGTGACTACATGTATGACACTTTGCCTGCGTATGAGTCTATCGGTGACTACATGTATGGCACTCTGCCTGTGTATGAGTCTATCTGTGACTACATGTATGACACTTTTCCTGCGTATGAGTCTATCGGTGACTACATGTATGACACTCTGCCTGTATATGAGTCTATCTGTGACTACATGTATGACACTCTGCCTGCGTATGAGTCTATATGTGACTACATGTATGACACTCTGCCTGTGTATGAGTCTGTCTATGACTACATGTATGACACTCTGCCTGTGTATGAGTCTGTGACTACATGTTTGACACTCTGCCTGCATATGAGTCTATCTGTGACTACATGTATGACACTCTGCCTGCGTATGAGTCTATCGGTGACTACATGTATGACCCTCTGCCTGTGTATGAGTCTATCTGTGACTACATGTATGACACTCTGCCTGTGTATGAGTCTATCTGTGACTACATGTATGACATTCTGCCTGCGTATTAGACTACCTGTGACTACATGTATGACACTCTGCCTGCATATCAGTCTATCGGTGACTACATGTATGGCACTCTGCCTGTGTATGAGTCTATCTGTGACTACATGTATGACACTCTGCCTGCTTATGGGTCTATCTGTGACTACATGTATGACACTCTGCCTGCTTATGGGTCTATCTGTGACTACATGTATGACACTCTGCCTGCTTATGAGTCTATCTGTGACTACATGTATGAAACTCTGCCTACCTATGAGTCTACCTGTGACTACATGTAGGACATTCTGCCTGCGTATGAGTCTATCTGTGACTACATGTATGACACTCTGCCTGCGTATGAGTCTATCGGTGACTACATGTATGGCACTCTGCCTGTGTATGAGTCTATCTGTGACTACATGTATGACACTCTGCCTGCTTATGGGTCTATCTGTGACTACATGTATGACACTCTGCCTGCTTATGAGTCTATCTGTGACTACATGTATGACACTCTGCCTACCTATGAGTCTACCTGTGACTACATGTAGGACATTCTGCCTGCGTATGAGTCTATCTGTGACTACATGTATGACACTTTGCCTGCGTATGAGTCTATCGGTGACTACATGTATGACACTCTGCCTGTATATGAGTCTATCTGTGACTACATGTATGACACTCTGCCTGCGTATGAGTCTATCTGTGACTACATGTATGACACTCTGCCTGTGTATGAGTCTGTCTATGACTACATGTATGACACTCTGCCTGTGTATGAGTCAGTGACTACATGTTTGACACTCTGCCTGCATATGAGTCTATCTGTGACTACATGTATGACACTCTGCCTGCGTATGAGTCTATCGGTGACTACATGTATGACCCTCTGCCTGTGTATGAGTCTATCTGTGACTACATGTATGACACTCTGCCTGCGTATGAGTCTATCTGTGACTACATGTATGACACTCTGCCTGCGTATGAGTCTATCTGTGACTACATGTATGACATTCTGCCTGCGTATAAGTCTATCTATGACTACATGTATGACACTCTGCCTGTGTATGAGTCTGTGACTACATGTTTGACACTCTGCCTGTGTATGAGTCTATCGGTGACTACATGTATGACCCTCTGCCTGCGTATGCGTCTATCGGTGACTACATGTATGACACTTTGCCTGCGTATGAGTCTATCGGTGACTACATGTATGGCACTCTCCCTGTGTATGAGTCTATCTGTGACTACATGTATGACACTTTGCCTGCGTATGAGTCTATCGGTGACTACATGTATGACACTCTGCCTGTGTATGAGTCTATCTGTGATTACATGTATGACACTCTGCCTGTGTATGAGTCTATCTGTGACTACATGTATGACATTCTGCCTGCGTATGAGTCTATCGGTGACTACATGTATGACACCTTGCCTGCGTATGAGTCTATCGGTGACTACATGTATGGGACTCTGCCTGTGTATGAGTCTATCTGTGACTACATGTATGACACTTTGCCTGCGTATGAGTCTATCGGTGACTACATGTATGACACTCTGCCTGCGTATGAGTCTATCTGTGACTACATGTATGACACTCTGCCTGTGTATGAGTCTGTCTATGACTACATGTATGACACTCTGCCTGTGTATGAGTCTGTGACTACATGTTTGATACTCTGCCTGCGTATGAGTCTATCTGTGACTACATGTATGACACCTTGCCTGCTTATGAGTCTATCAGTGACTACATGTATGACCGTCTGCCTGTGTATGAGTCTATCTGTGACTACATGTATGACACTCTACCTGCGTATGAGTCTATCTGTGACTACATGTATGACATTCTGCCTGCGTATTAGACTACCTGTGACTACATGTATGACACTCTGCCTGTGTATGAGTCTATCGGTGACTACATATATGGCACTCTGCCTGTGTATGAGTCTATCGGTGACTACATATATGACACTCTGCCTGCTTATGGGTCTATCTGTGACTACATGTATGACACTCTGCCTGTGTATGAGTCTGTCTATGACTACATGTATGACACTCTGCCTGTGTATGGGTCTATCTGTGACTACATGAGTTAAAATGCAGAAAAACATAAGAATTATTATTATTATTATGATAATAGTGTATATACTTATAATAGGTGGCATGTTGCACCATCCAAAAAGCATAAAACACTCCAATACAACACATAATAAGGAGACACAGAATAAAACAAAGACCGGCAGAACAGGAGACACAATGTACATCTGCCGTAAGCTGGTTATACGGAAAGCGGTGACCCAGCTCTGTTTATCGTTCTTACAAACGCTATGAAAAGGTCTTTGTGCGAGGAAACATTACACAAGCACTCGGGCATTCTCATTATCTCACTATAATACAATGTTCTTTGGAGAATAGAACAAAAATGCTGAATATTACAAATTTTACACCAAGCACAACAACAAGATCTAGAGGTGTAGTCTTTTCTATTAGCTGAAATGATTTTCCCTTTGAAGTAGTAAAACATTCCATAACATTATTGCTGGGAGAACTGGCTAATATTTCCCATAGGCAGGGTCATCCCTCTGATGTGGTGAGGTCACAACCAACGCTCAGCCAGCGGCGCAGTCCTTGCGGTGACAGAGACAAAGGCTTACCTCGCCTCTTCCCATCTAACCTAACCGCCCCCAGATATCCGGCCACTGGCTGCACTCAGCAATAATACATTCAGGAAGGAGCACAAGGTGACATAAATAAATACAGCAGCGATAAATAATACACATTTATAGAATATGAATTGTTTTGGTTAAATGCAGAGTTGGAGTCATCCTATCAGAATCCAAACCTCACCCGTTTGTTCACAAATATGTCAAAGAAAACCTAGACCTTAGAGCTAATGATTGTTCAAATACTGTAAGGCGCTTATTCATTACTGATAATTAAATATCCAGTTCTGTATTGCTCAGGTTTCGGGCCAGCTACTCCAAAAAAGCAGCTTTTCCGTGAGTCCTATCTCCTACACGATTACTGCTTATTGCTAGTAGTGAAAGTTTACACTGCCAGGCCGTGTAGGTGCGCAGGAGTGAACTGAGGACCTCATTCAGACCCGCTCGCTAGATGCGTACTCAAATTCAGCAAGGCAGGAGATCGCACGGCAAGCCATTAGCATGCCCACTATGTCTTGGCGTGTGATCGATTTGTGTATGCAGACGCCCACCAGCCTGTCTTAAGACGCCCACTTGCGCACGTCTTCTCCAGGAAGTGTATGCAACGATTGGTAACATCGAGTCTCATCGGATGCGATCGCAGCGCTTGACCATACCCTACCGCAAGCACTGCGTGCACTTCAGTGTAAAATCCAGCCAGCTGACGTATACCATGACGCTGCCTCTTAACTAAGCACGCCTCTGAAACGGCGTTGAGACACTCAGGCACGCCTGCGTTCACACCTCCACTCCCCCATTTTTAATGGCCAGCCCCTGTCACCACTCACAAACGGCCTCTCCTGTCACTCATTCGGCCAGGCTGTCTATGCACAGCGAGCGAACGCTTTCTGAATGCTCGCACTGGTTCACATACACGCACAGTGATGCATACGTACACGCAGAATGCAAAAATTGGCTGGCTGCGGGCGAATGCTTCCTAGCGAGCGGGTCTGAATCGGGCCCTGAGTTCCCAACAGGGCCGAATCAAGGGTCACGTGGGCTGAAAGTGGTAAAGGGCTTTTTGTGAGAAGCGGATGAGGCATGACCTGTGCTGTGTGGGTGTGGCCAGTGTCATGTGGGCGTGTAGTCCTCCTACACTATCAGACCCACTGTCTCCCTAACTACATAAAATAGAAAAGTTGCATATTTTTGTAAGAAAATTACAGTATACAGTATTATCCTGATGATGGACCTATTTTTATATAGAGGCCTTGAGCTCCATAGGGCCCATTGTTAATCTGTCCCTGGTTCTCGAATCCAACAGGAAGGAGCGGGCCACGGGGAACTAACGTCTCCTGAAGTTTATTAGATTTCCGTTATCAGAGTTTGCTGAATACGGGGCGACCATATCGGGCCCCTATTTATGAATGGACCCATTACTTAAAACATGCGGAAACTAGTGTTTCCACATGTGTAACGAGCTGTAAAAGGGATGACTGATATATTGACCCATTGGTTGTTCCTGGGTGGTTTCAGTAGGATGTCAGCGGAATGTGAAATGGAAGTTATTACACACACAAAGGGCGGAATTCAATTGTTTCGAGCCCCCTTCGCGCCCGACGCAGCTATTCAATTGTTGCTCCTGTCGGGCGTGATCAGCTGCCAGCGCTCCATTTCAGCTCGCAGCCCCAGCGGGGTGTGAGCTGAAATGTGCGAAAAAGTGACCTGTTTGAGCGCCCAAACATCACTTTTCGCGGTCGCGCCCAGCACTTTGGTCGGGGGTAGCTACTTTACGCGGATAAACCCAACCACTATGGGCGTGATCAGTGCGAAAATCGCCAACAATTGAATTGAGGCCTGCGATCTCCTGCCTCCTGGGAGATCCGGACCGCGTAAACAATTGCATTGTGCCCAAAGAGTCCTTAACCAGGCTGGCAGGTTTATTGGTAACATAGAGGGTTAACGGCAGTACAGCGGTGACAGTGGTGATGCACAGGGTTAAAATCGGTATACAGTAATAGGCTATGGTAGCGGTATGTAGAAGGTAATAAAGGTCTCTAGCAGGAGCTAGGTGCACAGTGACACTCTACACAGAGACGTGCGCCGGGTAACGCATGCGCACTGCAGCATCAGGTCGCTCCACCGACTGGCTCCGGGTCAAAGTGCATTGCAGAGGAGAAGGAGACAGTGCAGTAGCGCACTCCTCTACAACAGAATAGGCCCCTAATAGTCCTTTCAAAAATAGGGGCTTATTCAATAGGCTGCGAGAAAAGCAAAAAACCCCCGCACCTGCGAGGTTTTTCCTGCAGGTGCGGGTTTTTTGCTATTCTATTAGGTGCGTGTTTTGTTTTAAAACACGCGACGTGAGGTATTTTTTTGCGCACCTCCTGAGCAAGCCTGAGTTTTCCTAAAATCGATGATTTCAGGAGAAACCACCGGGACTTGCTCTGACACCCCGCGGCACCCGCCCTGAGGACTAATTAAGCAATTGGAAGTATCCAATTAGCTTAATTAGTCCTTAATTACTTACATTCGGCAGCGCTGTCTTCTGCATCTTCTTCATCCTGCGTCGGAAGCCGGCTCTTCTGCAGCAGGGTGAGTATGTCAGTGTGTGTGCTGTATGTAAGTGTGTATAAGTGTGTAACCCCCTGTGCGGTGTGTGTGCATGAGTGTGTGTGTCCCGGTGTCAGTGTGCCCCCCCCCAGTGTCACTGTGGCCCCCCATAATGGGCGCTGGGAGAACTACATCTCCCCGCAGCCCTTGCTCCTCCCACCAGCCCCTGGGTCTCCCAGCAGCCCCCTGAAAACCCCGCAACCAGTATTTTGGAAAGTGAATGCCGAGGGTATCGGGAGCGCGCATACCCGTGGTATTTCTAAATTGACTCACTAAACCTTGCGCTCAATTGGATATGCCCCAAAGACTAAATACCTAAGTCTAGACTATGGCCGTATTCAATTTGGAGCGAAATTTTGTCAGGCGGAAAAGTATCGCCATATTCAATTTGAAAGACTTTCTACCTAGGAAGAAAGTCAATGCGATGTGATAGGCGAAAAAGTTTCGCCTGTGAATAGCAGGCGGAAAAAAGTGCAGAATTGCGGTTTTTGGGGTGCAACGTTGCGGGAACCCCCCTGCAGCCTTCAGACAGTCCCACAAAGGTAAACTGCATCAAAAAATGTTTCAAAAAATTGTTAAGAACACCACAAAAAAACCTTTCATTTTCGGGGGCAAAAAAAAAAATGTTGGGGGACAAAGTTAAAACTAGCGAACTAGACTCCAGGGGGGTCCCCAAGTATGCCCTTTTTTTTTTTTTCATTGCAGATGCTTGCGGAAGGTGGATTAGTCACGATTTTTCAAACTTGACTTTAGCAACTTTAAAATATGCTGGCCCCCATTTTCAAGTACCCCAAATTTGCTGGGATAAATTTATTTTCTGCAAAAAAAACCTCCTGAATACTATTCTTCACCACTTATACAAAAACACTATTTAGCAGCTATTGTGCCCGTTTAAAAACACCAAATACCTTTAGCAAGCCAAATCGGGGGGTACCATAGAGAACTCCCATGTCAGAGCATCTTTTGGGGGGGTGTCAGGCTGATTTCCCCAAATCTGACAGGACTTTCCGCTTGTTTCAGTTTCACCGGGTACCGTTTTCACCTACTTTCAAATTGAATACGGGGATACGCGGGCACGCCCCCGATACTTTTTCACCTGCAAAACAGTCGAAGTAGGCGAAAAATCCGGGATTCGGAAAAGTATCGCGGGTCCGCTCAAATTGAATACGGGCCTATGTGTGAAAGGGGCTTTCCCGAATCGGAGTCCTTGGTTCGGCACTCTGCAGGGTTGTTCCCGGGTCCGACCCAGGTCGCCTCTATTCTGAATGGCATGACTAGGGTTGCAATGACCTGAGTCATGCCTAAAAGGTTCTGATTGGCCGACTCAGTGGCACTTGTAGATTATATCAACTCTAAGCGTCCAATGCTGCCTGACGGAAGAAGACCCGGTTCCCTGGAAGACCCGAGTCCAGGCTTTAAAGGGTGATGACCCGGGAATAACCCGTGTGGTCACCCATGTTAAACGGGGCCGGGGGTAAGTACAGAAAAACTCGGCTTCAACCTGGGCTCAGTGTCCCGAGTCTGAGCCGGGTTTAAGCCAGGGTTTACATGTAATAGGGGTATAAAAAATAAATTACAGGCAGGCTGATATGTAACAGCTTTATTCAGCCTAATTATGTAATTCATTAAGATTATTTTATGCCTGAAAAATTTTTTTAATTACAGTCAAATAAACCCAATATTTATAAATAGACGAAAATAGAATATAATTGTTGTTTGTTGCAAGGCGCAACGGGCAATGGGTAACCATTGGATCTCCGCCATCAATGGCAAAACTATCTAGCATCGGTGGTTAACGATAGATGTTTGTTAGCCATCGGTGGTCGATGGCTAATCCCGTCTGTGCTAAATGGCTGCCCATAATGTGCCTCTAGGGGCGGCAGGCTATGCAGACCATAAGCTTCTACTACAGCTGAGCATGCGCAAAAATTGGGTGATGTCGGCAATTAGGCAGAATTTTATTGTATCAGTTCAAAGTATGCTGACAAGGATATTTATCACAGTAAAGCTCAATTATATATCAATTGTACTGTTAGAAATGCATTGATATTGTTTTTAATAATAGTGGCTTAGGTATTCTAAAAAAAAAATCCTTACTAATGATATAGGTTTAATTTTCCACCTGTCAGCATCGGAGACAAAGCTTTATCTTTTAAACACTATAATTAAGTCTTTTATAGTGGTTAAAAGATAAAGCTTTGTCTCTGATGCTGCCTGGTGAAATTAAACCCATAACAGTATTAAGGACATTTATTTTACAACACATAGGCCCTGATTCGCTCGCTCTGAATCAAGGCGGCTTTTTTTTGGGGGGGGGAGCTGGCCTCCTGGCCGCTCGCTAAGCTGTGTCGCGACCATCAGGCTTGCGATGAGACCCTTGTGGCAGGGTCTCGTCTGCCGCAAGCCCCAGTGAGTTTCCAGCTCTAATAGGGCTGGAAGCTCACTACTGACATCACTTTGGGAACGCCTCCGTTTGGCCAACCACCCCCCCCCCGCTTTTTGGATGCGAGCGCCGGAGTGAGTGATTTCTCGCTCGCTCCGGAGCTCGCGCACGAACAGTGCGCATGCCACGTGTGCGCACTGCCCGGCCATCGACCCGCTTGCGAGCGCTGAGCGCTCGCTCGCGGGTCTGAATCAAGCCCATAGGCCCCTATTTACTACAATCCGCATTTAAAATGCGGTTGTAGTGTGATATTTCCGACTAATTAGGAAATATCACATGGATGTACTAACAGCCGCAGGCAGGGACAGAGCTTGCGATAAACTCTGTCTCTGCGAATCCCGTCCGCACACTTCTCCCTGTTTTTTTTTCGGAAAAAATGCAGAGAGAATGTGTCTGCATGCATTGCCACTGGATACTGTAACCAAACCCCCAGTTGAACGCCATGCAACTCCCTCGCGCCCACCTCCCCCTGCAACCCCCACCTCAGCTTACACTTACCTCTGCTGATTGGTGCTCTGGGGATGTCCTCTGGGGCTCCGGTCAGCTGGTCTCCTGACTTCTGCACTGTGACCTCGGTCAGCTGCTCTATGCAGCAGCTGACCAGGGTCACAGTGCAGGAGCCCGGAAACCAGCTGACTGGAGCCCCAGGAGCAGAGCACTGATCACCGGTCCCTGGATGCAAGCAAGTTAGGGTTATTTTTAAAATTTTTTTTTTTTTGCAATGATAAGCTTGTGGTTTATTTAGACCACACAGCTGATCACATGGAGCCCGGCTCTGCTCTGCCTGTCAGAGCTGAGCAGGAGTCGAGGAACCGGGGAAAACCCGGATAACGGCATCTCCAGGTGGCGTTCTCATCACAGGGCTTACCCCGGTATTTTCTCGCAATATATTTTTAGTCAATTTAGCCAGATCACATTTCCCATTACAAGTATGCTTACTAAAAATATGTGATAATTAGGGTTCGGAGTAGAATTTTGCGAATTCTACTCCAATCGCCCTTTAGTAATTTCATGTGATACTAAAATAATGTGAAAAGGGTGTGAAAATACCTGTTTTCACATTATTTTAGTAAAAAAAATGATGTTAATAAGTATGCCCCTAAGCCACTATTATAAAAGAAATGATGTATTTATAACAATACAATTGATATTTGTGTATGATGTGTCAGTTCCGGAAAGTTAATAAACATAAGGGGTAAGCTATATGAGTTTTATTATGAGGGTGAAGGAGTTAATGTAATATAGGTAAGATGAATGGTTTAATGTTTTCATTAAAAAAAAGCACTTGGCATTGCATGTATGGCGACATACACAAAAATGCTCTTTTACGGCAGTCACAAAAAAACTTTTCGTTTCTATTGTATGGCTGTCACAAAAATGCTCCCAGTGTCCATTGGAGGGGGCGGTCACAAAACATGCTCTCATTATCCTTTCTATGGCAGTCACAAAAAATGCTCTCAGTATTCTATGGCGGTCACAAAAATATTCTAAGTATTCTGTGGTGGGCACAAAAAGTACTCTCGGTACTGAGTGACAGTCACAAAGTTGTTACTGTTATTGCTATTATTGTTTTAGCCCTGGGGCTGATGAACTATATCAAACCTTCTAAAGTGAACAAGTTGCCCATAGCAACCAATCAGCTTATAGCTACTATTTATTCTATAAAATGATAGCTATAAGCTGATTGGTTGCTATGAACAAAATCACCACCTGTTCTCTTTAGATAGTTTGACAGGTTAATCAATTAATTTTAGCTCCTCCTCCACACACTGCCTGAGAAAAGGAACCGGGCCAATGGGTAATCAGCAAAACACTAAGGTAACTGGATGATGCGGCACATTGGGATGGATCTAGGGCCCTGCCGCCAGAGCATTGTCTCCGTACTATAAACAATAAAACCTAATGTTTAATATGAGTTCTAGGACATTTATACCATCGGCATTTCAGAGCCTCTCTCCCTACATGTGATTTTTACCGCATTCCGGCAGATTCTGATTTTTCTTATTGCCGCGATCAGCGGCGATAAATTCTAATTATTGGGTATAAAATACGATAATTATTAAATATGCTCCTTAGTACCTTTAAGAGCATTGTGCTGGAAATGGGCATTCAAACACTATGTTAGGCTACAGTGCACAAAGTATGCATTAGTCTTGCCCGAGTCAGTATGACAATCAGCATTTTTCTTTTCTATTTTTCTGAACGGAAAAAGAAAACTTGGTCTTCGTGACCTGCGAGCACAATGCAGCTGAAAGCGGCTCCTCTGAGGAGGACATTGGAGTGGGAATGTACAAGTCAGTAAGTCCTCGGTGAAAGCATTAGACCTAAATATACCAGCGGAAATAATGGAACATTCGTATTAGTCACTAAGGAGTTATTTAACTAGCAAGCACATGTCAGATCGATCCACTGCTCCCTATAGTATAAATTACTGCTAAATCTGTGTCATCTTTCGTGTCATAGAACCATTTACACATATAATATTATCTATTGCATAGTCCTGTTTATCTTATATGGTGCTTGGGGATGTAGTCCAAAGGGCAACAATGACAATGTGGATGCAACAATGTCAACAGTGATTATGACGATATTGTTTAAATGTCGACAGGCAATGTGTCTGCATGCTCAGAATGTCAACATTGTCAGAATGTTGACATTAGGGCTAGGTTGCAGGCAAAAAGGTAAGGGGTAAGGCACTAGGGGGAGGTTAGGGTTAGGCTGTGGGCAGGAGGATTAGGGTCAGGCACCAGGGAGAGGTTAGGGTTAGGCACTAGGGGGAGGTTAGGGTTAGGCTGTGGGCAGGAGGATTAGGGTCAGGCACCAGGGAGAGGTTAGGGTTAGGCACTAAGGGAAGGTTAGGGTTAGGCTGTGGGCAGGAGGGTTAGGGTCAGGCACCAGGGAGAGGTTAGGGTTAGGCACTAGGGGGAGGTTAGGGTTAGGCTGTGGGCAGGAGGGTTAGGGTCAGGCACAAGGGAGAGGTTAGGGTTAGGCACTAAGGGAAGGTTAGAGTTAGGCTGCCGGGGGAAGGGGTTTGTATTAGCACTAGGGGTAGTATTAGGGTAAAGTCATGGATTAAGATCAGGGATATGGGAGAAATATTCACCAGAACACCAGAAGATCACAGCTCTGACCTGGAAATCGCGGTCCCATGTCTGCTGGGAGCCGTGCTGGACTTACTGCAGCCGTTAGAGCAGGTAAGTCACCAATTGGGCCACCAGAGACAATATGTTGACATGCCGATATTGCAACCCTGTTTACATGGTCAACGTCGACATTATGACCAAGTCGACATTCTCATGTTGACGTGTTGAATGTTGACATATCACCCAGCACTTATAACACTGAAGCTTGTGAGAGCTTCTACTTACTGTACATATGTTTCTTATATATATATATATATATATATATATATAGATAAAGAGAGAGAGAGAGAAAGAGAGAGAGAAAGAGAGAGGTGTGTGTTTGAAATAAAGTTTGTGAAATATTTACTAACGACACAGCCAATCAGAGTGCATTATATATAGCCACAGATTTATAACCATTTATTCCACTAGAGGTCGCTAGACTAATAGCCAATCACAACATGACACTGCCCTGGTGGGCAACAGGAGGACCGTCTATCATTTTTAATGCAAATTCATAATAATATAAACCATGCCCTTAATCCACCCAAACATGATTTAACAATAAATCATTCTTTATCGCTGCTTATGGTGGTAATAAGGAGTGGGTTTTTTTTATCATGATCTCTTGTCAAAACAACAGCTCTGGTAAGAGGCTGTCCCAGCAATGATCCTGGCAGGGAAGCGATAGTTATCACTATGATGTCACCGCCTTTTCTGATACTGCGCATGGTCACAATGGATGAAGGATGCTGCCAGAAAGGGTTGGGAGGATGCTTTTTCTGTGAGAATGCCTAATACACTATAGTGTGTGCAGGGGGTGCAGTTTCTGTAGGGCCTCCCTTGCACCCTGCTCACATCGGCATCAGAGCCGAATGGCACACTAAGAGCAGGTGACACTAGACTGAATAAAGAAAGGGACAGTCAACAAACTGATCACCACGACATTAGATTGTGGTGAGAGGTTTGTGTTCCTTCCTACCAGCCTGCCACCTTACGGTGGACCGCGTGCAGTGCACATGGGGGAGAAGAAAGTGGCCGAGGAGCTCGGTAAGCAGGAGCCCACCAATGTGAACTGGGGAGACTGTGGCATAATGTGAACTATGGGCACAGTGTGGCATCATGTGAACTCGGGACATTGTGTAAAATTATGTGAACTGGGGGCACTGAAATATGGCATAATATGAAATGGGGACACTGGTATAATGTGAACTGGGGGCACAACAATGTGGCATAATATGGACTGAGGGAAGTGTGCAGCATAATGTGATCTAGGGCACTACTATTTGGGCATAAAATGAACTAGCGCACTACTATGGGGCATAATATGAACTAACGCTGTGGAGAGAGGTGTCTCTAAAAGCATTGGATCTTAGCCTATATTCATAGGGGTCAATTCAATTAGGTGCGAATTGGTGCGAGTGGCTTGTGCAAGCTGTTTTCATGGCAAGCCCCCCTCGAGGGTGTGAGATGGTAGGGAAAAATCTTTATTTTAAGGTAAAAATGACGGTATATGGGGCCTGATTCAATAAGGATCGCTATTACGATCGCAATATCGATTACGCACACACTCTCATTGCAAAGATATGATAATGATTGCAATCGCAATGCAATGTGCAGTCTAACATGAGGACACTCCCCTTACACACATCCATAATATTTAGAAAGACTGCAAAGCCATCGGTAACATCGAGCACAATCGGAGCCTCATGCACACTTGCACAAGGTCTGACCCTAGACAGAAATTGCTAACCTCATCGCACGCAGTGAAATCCCAAGCTGCGTATGGCATCGCAATGGCTAATTTATGCACACCCCTGCAACGGCATTCAAACGCACTGGCACGCCTGTGTTTCACCGATCAACCCCTTGTCACCTCCCCCAAGCAGTACTTCCAGTCAAGCACTCTGCGATGCGTAGTGGAGTCTTCGTGAACGTGCACTGCGATGCATATGCGAACGCAACAATCGGCCAATTGCGTGCGTAATCGCAATAGCGATCCTTGCTGAATCAGGTCCACAGTGCAGAACCCCTAAGACAGCACCCATATTGACTAGTTAGGCATTTAGAAATTTTCAATTAGCTTAATTTCACCAATAATTACATATTTTTTTGGGTGTTAAAAAAATGGCCTCAAATTACCCCCAAATCAACATTTTCATTATTTTAAGAACCACAAATTTAAAAGTGATAAAAAACACAATTGTACTGTAAGAATTGTGCACAGGCAGCTATGGAAGGAGTATCCTAAAGATTATCCTTATCCCTGAAAACAATATCTAATAAACATTAATTGGGAACTCCTACCATATCGGCTCTAACTAGCCACTTATCTTATTAGACGAGACTGTTCCGATGTATCGACTTTGTTCTTCTTTTATATATAGTGATATAATGATCTAGATATCAAATATATGTAAACACGCAAACACCCAATCTAGTGCAGATTGTACTATAAAGTTGTCATAGGTAAATAAAACATACAGCTTAATCTCCCATTTCTATACTACCATATTGGAATGAATGGAGGTACCAGGAATTAAAATGCAAGTGGACAAAAGTTAAATAAAAAAAAAAAAAAATCTATATTTTTAAAATTAAAAATTATTGCTTTATATAATTTTCATTTTTTTTTTCATTTAAAGTGGCCTCAAATTACCACAAAATCTTTTCTTAATTTTTTTTGCATTTTTAGTTTAATTTGTTTGAGATTAAACGTATAAAAGTTTGCTTTTAATTAATTTAATTAATTTTTTTTAAAAACACAAATCAGCAATTTTACAGCATTTAAATTCCTTATTCCCACTAACAGCCTTCTGTATGTTTCTGCAAATGAAATTGTCACTTTTTTGGGATCCAGGATGGTTTCCCCACTTTTTTTTACACCTTCCCCCAAGTTGTATGCTATAGAAAATTTCCACATCTTCCCCGTGAGTAGCCCGAGTTGGCATTTCTAAATGGCTTGAGCATATCTTGAGAGTAAGCATTTTAAGTCTGAAGTGTGCGAGTTTCATGAAACAAACTCACACTTGCAAACTCGCACCTAATTGGATTGACCCCATAGTTTGCTGCCTCTGTGCAGCCGCATTGCATCCATCCATCTGCTTGTTATAGTAGCCGTCATCACTATCAGCGCACATTTTCGCCAGCAATATCTTTGGTGCAAGATGTTTGTGAAAACAACTGGACCTCTACATGCGCTCAACAAAGCAGCTGAAATGCACATGAATCTGAATCACCCATAGTTTCTCAAAGTTGGGCATGCTTGACTCAGACGTATGCACAGTGCAAAAAAAACTCGCAAGATCCCATCTGCAATCCAGACTTGTGAACAGCTGTGAATCAACCCCACAGTGTGCCTGGACACTTTAGTTTTTGTCAGAATAGAAATCCAAATGGATTGAAATTTAGGGGAATAGAACAAATTAAAACTACAATCCAAGGAAGCGATTTATACCACTGATAATGTAGGAGCTACGCCTGATACATTTTTCATTTAAGTTATTTGCATCCGGATGGTTTAACTTTAAATTAGAAAATCGAGCTTTGCGAAATTGAAACAACGTTGAAAAGAGAAAGATATACATCTATCCAATTAACAAAAATATTTAAATGATAAATTCCTCCTTATGAGAATTTGCTTTGAAGTAATTTAAATTTGTATTCCATTTGATTATTCAGTGAGATCTTAATGCGGGGCATATAGGGTGAATCCTTTAGTGCATGAGAGACTGAAGGTGACTGGTTAAATTTTGAAAACTGATTTAAATAATATTTTATAAACTAAAGAATTTCTAGGTGCTACATTGTCAGTGCAAACAGACAATGATTATTGTTTTATTTTGAAATAGTTTTACGTGATCGTATGTGGGCTGCATCGAAAGGCTAATTAGTTGGATACACTGATTGGTGTACAGTATATTGAGCATTTAAATCCCAACATGGGTCATGCCTGCAAAGTGCCTCTGATGAAATCTCAGTTACATGTGGAGAAACGCGAAAGACTGCAGAAACCAGCTTGAACCCGACATATTGATTGTTTACATAACTAGTGCTTGCAGGTTATCATTTGAATGCCGGAGAATACCACAGTGATTGCAGTGATCACTTCACAGATTATAAGGACGGCACTCAAAGCACTGGGTAACCTGCTGAGACTTTATGATACCTCCAGCATTCTATCTCTGTCTCTATGTAAGCAATATAAACTTTGAAGAAAGAATCTAATATACTGTATGACGCAGCGCCTTTTAAGTTCAAGGTTATATGCAATCATATTTATTTGCCAGGAAAGCTTGATACGGGATAATATATCCACTTGGAATAAATATTGTAAACATTTGGGATATGGACAGTTAAATAAACTAGTGACTGTGCTTGGTTCTATGAATATATTGGTATCCAGTGCATTTTTGTGGGGGTACCCTGGTGTAGGCATTACCGGAACCTGTTCATTTTAAATATATTTTTTAGTTCTAACAGTATAAGTAGTTCAAGTTGGGGGTCTATGTACTAAGCCTTGGAGAGAGATAAAGTGGATGGAGATAAAGCAGCAACCAAGCAACCAATCAGCTCCTAACTTTCATTTTTCAAACTGCCACTCTCACTGAAACTGAGACTGGACGTGTATGTTCCAGCCACCTGTATTGGGGCCAATTCTGGATTGCATTCATTATCCTCAGTAACATGAGCTGTCATTTAGTGTCTGATTTCAGATTGTGATCATTTTCTTGATTACCCCTGATGAAGTCCTCTGCGTAGGATGAAATGTGTAGGGTTATTGAAAGCCATCATATCTCAATACCTCTGAGTGGACCCCAGTATTTGAGCTCACACCCAGGGGTGATAGTGGCCATATTGTCAGCATTCCCTCAAAGGTGTAAACGATTGACTGGCTATTTTATGTAAGGATTTTATTCATATTTTTATAAACAAACCAAAATAAATTATTGGTATTTATACTAATATATGGCCGTTTGGCCTTCTGTGTTGGGTGTTTTCCTTGGTGAGCGGGTTTCTTGCAGACCTGCGAAAATACACATATGGTTAAAGAACGACTGTATCTAAATATTCCATTACCAACTTTGGGATAAAGAAGAAATGTTTTAGCGCCTTCTGGTTTTTGTCTGTATGTTACTGTTTTAATATATGTTTATGTATTATTTTAAAATTTATGCCCATCATAAATGCAATACTTGCATTATAATTTTTGCACTGACAAAGAAGTTTGCGCTTTTTTTTTTGTATCAAATATTTGAGGTGACAGATTCCTCAATTGGAGGAAGCTGCGGCCTCCGGAGTTACAAGATCTAATTTAATTATGTTCCTTTTTAAAAAAAAAAAAAAAATTGTAAAATATGTATTTACTGTATTAGGATTTTGTTTGTTTAATATTCCCAGCAAACTCAGTAGAAATTTGGTACCATAATGAACCGGATAAAAAAATAAATAAAAAATAAAAATTAAGAGTCATAAAAACTCTGCAACGACCGCGATCCAATGAATCATTCTCTCCACGGAACAAGTTTGTCATTTGTCAGAATTCCTTGTTAAGCCTGGAATAAGTTTGCTAATATATAAATAATTAATAATGCAATAAATAAACAGAAAAACTTCTCTGCCTATAAAGTTACTATTCAGCAGCATTTCTCCAGCCGCTTCCTGAAAACAATAACATTTCTATTTAGAACCCGGCAATTTATCCAAGCGAGGAGCAGAAAGTTCATGAATACAAGAAACAATAATAGCGCCGAGCTGCGGGAAATCGGCAAACTCAGCTTCACAAATAATTCATGAACAAATAAACCAGAGTATTAATATTTTCTTTCATTCACGTATAAATATCTCGAAATCATAAGTAGAAGCTTGGTAACTGGTTGACCTCGCTGAAACAATGCAATGACTGCCGAGCGGCTCCCTGGGCACAATAGGCAATTAAGCCGCCACTATTCACTATTCAGGCTTTTGGGTAATGCAATTTGCACGACAGCTCTTTGGATCAATGCTTTACCCACTGGGTTTTTAGAGCATGATATCGCAAGCACTACAGAGATCTTTAACGAGGTCCTGTATGAACGATCACTGCGCCGTATGGTGCAATATTCCCAACCCAAATCAAGCCATTTGCAAACAGAGTGTGATGCCTATCCATGCTCTAGTCCAGTGTTGGCTAACCTTGACACTCCAGCTGTTGTGGAACTATATATCCCAGGATGCCCTGCCACAGTTTTAGCATGCCCTAATAGCAAAACTGTAGCAGTGCATGCTGGGTTATGTAGTTCCATAACAGCTGGAGTGTCAAGGTTAGCCAACACTGCTCTAGTCTAACCTAAGTAGAAGCTGCACTGAAAACCTTTCCATTTTTTAAATCATTTCAAAATACCAGCTGGGCCTTTCCGCCGGACTGGGCAGAGGCACGTACCGGCCAAGGAGGAGTGGTCAGGCCGCTAAGATGGTGCAACCACCCCATTCCAGCACTGCACCGCCGCCGGATCTACATATTCACAATGGGGTGTGGCCTTGTCTCCTAAATAAACGGGGCCCAATATTTATCATGGCGCCTCTGATTACAGGCACGCTACTTTCCTTGGCACGTATGCAGCAGAGGTATGTAGAACTGTAAGTAGGAAGAGTCAATAAACTCACTACATCAAAATCTTCCACAGGAAATAGTGATGTACGAATCAACTGAATTGGGAATTGTATTTGCAGGAGGGCAAAAAGACTTACAGGAATTTACTGTATTGACCTATAGAGTTCAGAACCAAACATTCCCGCTTTAACTCTTGCACTATAATTTTATTTTATATTACATTTTTTTTGCTGGCTTTATTGCATCTATGCTGAAGAACATCGCCCCGCTCCAGCCATCCTCTGTCAGGTATATATTGATCTGTTTTGCAGAGAAGCTTCTCTCTTACACACCAGAAACGGCCACAAGATGGGATTAATTTCAACCGCTTCGTAAGTGATTGAGATTTATGTAAATCACTTCTAAAAGAAAATCTTTTTACTGCAAGTCTCCCCTTACGTGACCCACAGAGGAGCCTCGCAGAGTTCATGTCCATTCGTAGCCAAGCAACAACAGCTCAATCCCGCTTCTTCTACAAAGGTCCCCAAATATATGTCCCTCAAAAAACGTACTGTCTAAGGGGCCAATTAATAATATCCCGCATTTAAAATTTGGTGTGGACACAGTATGATAATATTGTCTAAATTCCCATGTTAAAAATAAAAATTGTTAACGCAAATTTAGGAAGAATCTTTTGCCGGGACACGGGCTCCGATAAGTGTCCGGCACCTCAAAGAGCTGGAGCCAGAATGAAAACTTACACTATCACTTAGAGGGATATTCAATATGGGAGCGAAAAGTCCGTGCTGGACTTGTCGCTCCACATTGGAGATTTTCCTGGGATAAAGTATCGGGCGCGCGCCCGCCTTATCCCTGTATTCAATTTAAAAGCTACGAAAACGGGACCCGGCGAAGTAGGATCGGCGAAAAAAAAAGAAGTTTACCTGTAATAAATTGTAGGACCCCCCTAAAGCTGTTCAGATATGGGGGATCACTATGTGTACCCCCATTTTAGCCTGCAAATGAAAGTCGGGGTTTTAAATAGCGGCTGCAGGTGTACTTTCCCGACATTGAAGAAGTGTTGCAGAAGAGCACTTAGGTTTTTTTTTTCGTTTTTTTTTTCGTTTTTTTAAGTGGTCCCATCAAATTTGGGGTACATGAAAATGGGTACTAGCATATTTTTAAGTCCCTAAAGTCTTTATTTAAAAATTCTGCAAATATGCACCTGCCGCTAATAGCCTATTCTAGAAAACACCTGCCGCATACTTGCAGAATAGCCCTGAACCTATTTCCCTATTTTTAAACACTTTTTTTCCCATTTTATTTTTTTTTCACCCCAAATTTTCAATAATTTTTTTTGGGGTGTCCCTATTTTTTTTAAAAAACTTTTTTTGACACAGTTTATTTTAAAATGACTTTCCCAGGGATGCAGGCTATTCTTTTTAAGCCTGCACCCCTATAGCCCAAATCTGCACTTTTTTTCGCCACCTATTCAGTGGTGAAAAGTTATCCCCGTTTTTTCTCAAAGACTTTTCAGACCTGTGAAAAGTCTCTGAAATTGAATACGGTGTAAAACCAAAACCAGCGAAAATGACGTCATCGGTGCAAAATTATCGCAAAAACTGACTTTTCGCTCCAAATTGAATTACCCTGTTAGTGTTTGCCGCTGGGCACTTTTAGCGTGGCGCCGCGCACTGGGCGATTTAAAAAATGGTAAAACACTCCCTGCCCTTATGGCTACGCCCCGCTGAGTCTGCCTGCCAGATGCCGTCCCCACCCGAGGGTCGCAGTATCCCGTGGAAGGGATAAATTGTGGTGAATAAATCACCAGGAGCATTGATGCAGCGCGCATGCGCACAGCAGCTGTTCACACTACAGGGATAGCTTGGGGGCAGCCCAGCGTCTCTGTGAGTGGTGGGCACGCCCCCCGTAGTGAAGTAAAGGGGGCCTGTCTCAAGGTCATGCCCTTTTTTTGAGTGTCCCCTCCCCCGTTTGGCGAGCGCAAAAGTACTCTTTTTCCGGCCAGGCTCCTTGCCACAGTGCCCCTATAAAATAAACACTGTATGACTCTGGGGCCCTGATTCAGAGCCGGACACTCTGACAGAGCGCTCGCTCTGAAACAAGTCCGTCCTTCCTGATTTTAGAGCGGCCTCCTGGCCACCCTCAGCTATAGCGAGCGGCCAAAAAGATGGTCGTGATGGTCAAGACCATCGGGCTTGCGACGAGACACTTGTGGTAGGGTCTCGTCTGCCGCAAGCCCTGGAGTGCTTTTGGCTCTATCAGAGCCAAAAGCACTCCCACAGACATCACTTGTGATGTCAGTGGGGCCACCCCAGACGGTAGACGTTCCCATGGGAACGCCTCCGTCTGGCCAGCCACGCCCCCGGCATGCCCACCAAAGGGGGCGTGCTGTCACTCATCATCGACAGCACGCCCCCTTTGTAGCGAGACCCATAGCGACGGCTTGCCCATCGCTATCCGGGTCTCGCGCATGCGCACGACGGAGCCGGGTCCATCGTGCGCATGCGCACAGGCCCAACATCGACCCGCTTGCGAGCGCTCAGCGCTCACGAGTGGGTCTGAATCAGGCCCTGGGTTCGCCGTTTGTGCATATACATTAGCCCATTGGTTACTACTATAGGTTAACGCCATCTTCAGATCCGACAGCATAGCAGCCCGCATAGAAATCTCTAGGGATTGCTTTGCGGTCCGGAATTGGAGGGACAGCGGCAGATATCGGAGATCTTAGATCCTGGGGATGCTTAATATTTTCGGGTACCCCCCCCCCAAAAAAAAAATGTTTTCTGGCCATATTCCACAAATATACTTTAGTAAATTTGCACTTTGTGCAAAATTTGGTGAACTGGGTACACACAAGACGATATTGTGAACGATTTGGCCGATTCCGACGCATTGGAACGTCAAATCGTTCAAATCGTCCAGTGTGCTGTGTACACGCTATCACGATGCTGACGCGCGCTCCCGCGGGTCATCTGTCGCATTCTCAGATCCTTTGTACATGCAGAAAGATCGGAGGATGTCGCTAGCGATGCCATGCGGCCCGCGCTAACCCCCAGCCGACGCTCCGTCGCTGCTGGCATCAGCAAGTGTGTATGCACTTGCCAATGTCGGCACCCCTGCCGGGTCTGTCGCTAACGATGGCGTGCTGGGTACACATCGTCTAATGTGTACCCAGCATAACTCTTACCCTGTCCCTATCAGTACCATTATGGTCCCATGTAAAGTTATGATGCCACTTAACAATGGCATTAATGGTTTCCTGGGCTCACATACTGTATGTCCTATCTCATCAGAAGAGTGTGAGTGAGTGATTTTAGTGCGAGTCCGCTCCAACCCGCCGAGAAGCAGCGGATTACAAAACTCGCCGCTTCGTAAATATAGCCCCACGTGTGCGTTATTTTTTTCAGACTTTTCTTCCCTAACTTTTATTTAGTCAATAAATATACGTCCCTTTGAAGAGAGAGAGCAATCGGCGATACAACGGGCGAAAAGGTGACCGGCTTACTCCAGACAGAATATTCTAATCAGAAATATTCAACTCTCTCCGCCGTATCACAACCGAAAACACTTCCAAGCTCATTTTTATCACTGCATCGGCCATTAAAGGTCACTTTTAAGAGTCTTAATTACACATTGGATAAGCAATTGAATATGGATCAGTGACTTCTAACTAGTTAAATTGCTTAGTGTCTGATAATAACATGCCTTTCCACTTCTTAAAACAATAATTATCATTACCTGCGTGATACTGACATTCTGCTATAGCACTAGGGAATAAGAGGGCACAGCGTATTTAAAATATTACTATTTTCGGAAACGCCAACCTTTTGCAAAGCGCTGCGGAGACTGTTTGCTAGTACACAGCCGCCTTAGAAAATCACCTCTCACCATGATTTGTTATGAGAGTCTCACAGAGGCAGCTGAGCGGCACTTTTTAATAAATAATACCAGGACTGGCTTTACCATTAGGCAGCTGTCTAGGGGGGCCGGGATCTGGGGGGAAGCCACTGAGTATGCCTATCGCAAAATAAAGGATATCTCTCAGAGAAGGGTTGGGAAGTGGGTATTTCTGGTGGTAGTAGTGGGGTGGGGGTTAGGGTGCAGTAGACTGAGGTTTTGCCAAAGGATCTCCCCCTTTTTTAATAAAAGCAGCCCCCATAGGAATCTACTGAATAATGGTAATTGTGCCCCCTGTCCTATCACCCTTCTTTTCCCAAGTAGAGGGCCTGGGTGTTTGTGAATCATAAGCCTGAGTGCATTTGAGCACCTTCCTACTTAGGAAGGGATGTACTAAAGGTGAAAATGCGGTACAACCCCCCAAAATGTAGTTTTCAAGGCTTTTACCGCATTCCCCAAATGTACTAAGCACCGGAATACAGATCTAATATCTTCTTGGTATAGCTATTAGGTCATTTTTGTACATAGAGATGTCACATTCATGACATCACTAGGTGACCCACATGCTCTTTAGTAGGGAGGTTTCAAATTCATGTACACTAAGTGCCATTTCTCTTTTTTGACATGTTAACAAGGGGTATTTCCTTTTGTTTGTAGACTTGTACTAAAGAAAAAATGCGGTAAAAACCCAGTTTTTGGGGTTTTTTACCGCATTTCCATATGTACTAACCCCGGCCGCACTTTGATTGGTGCAGAGGGTAATGCCAGAAATACCTGGCGTTACCCTATAGAAAGCCTAGGGGCTTCTTACTGTATCCCGCTCCCGACGCTTCGCTGATGCCTCGCTGCCGCGCCGCCGCCCAGCGCTGGCTCCCACTCACCTGCTCTCCATGGTCACCGGCCTACGCTCCTCCTGGGTCCTCCTTTTCCTCCTCCTCCTAATCTTCCTCCGGATGCAGGGAGGAGGAGGAGGAACCCGGGGCTTCCTGCACAGGTGACCAGCAGGAAGCTCCCGGGGCGTGGAGGGGCGGGGTCCTAGGGAGACCCCGTCACCCGGCGTCGGCTGCTTCGCAAAGGGCAGCTCTTATCGCAAGAGCTGTCCTTTGAAATACTAATGCGATTAGTAAGGTTGCGGTGACTGGCGGAATGGTCACCGCAACCTTAGTACATCCCGCCTATAAGTGCAGTGGGGAATGCAATTAAGGTGATTGAAAGGGAGGCGCTAGTTACAGCCCATGATACAGGACACGCCCCCTGTGCAAACCACACCCCACAGCACTAGTCATGCCCCACCACATCACTAGTCACATCCCCTGTGGCGGCACACAATAGGCCCTTTGTAAATTTAATCTGGCCCTACACCAAGAGATCATACCAATAATAACAAGATCTGAAAAGCTATCGCTGTTATTATTAGCTTTTATTTGTAAGGCACCATAAATGCTCCTCAGCGCAGCAGATAAGAGATGAATAAAGAATACACTTCACACAATGCACAGGCCATAACGAATAATACATAATTACACAATACGAAATGATACAATGACCAATCAGCAACAAATTGACGAAGAACAAACAGAACATAAAATTGCAGATCCAGCTAATTGCAGTGAGTTGCTTCCCAAATGCCCGGCAGGATCCATCGCATCCAGCAGCCTATGATAAATAGAAGCATATTAATCGAGACTTGGTCTCAATAATTCTAATATGTCTACTCCGACCCCCTCGTGCCCACATTCAGGGGATGATTCATATATGCGGGTATCATGCAAAAACATTTTTTTGTATACATATACCTCAGAGAGAGTCCTTAGTCAACATCATCTGATTTAGGGATTTTCTCCTTTTGATAAATAGGCTGCCAAAATCTCAGGGCTTCACTAGTGGTTTATGGCGGGATGTACTAAAGTGAAAATGCGGTAAAACCCCCGAAAATGCAGTTTTGGGGGGTTGTACCGCATATCCCATATGTACTTCGTCCCGGTGGGTAATGCCATTGTCATCTTCAGGTGGCGTTACCCAAGAAAAGCCTATGGGCTTTTTATCGGGACAAACGGATCCCACTCAACTCCCCTCACAGTGCTGGTGTCCTTCTGTGCATGCGCAGAAGTACGCCAGAGGGACTTCTGGGTGTTAAACCCAAAAGTCGCTGTATACCAGGGTATCGCAAAGGACAGCTCTTATCGGGAGAGAGCAGTCCTTTGCGACTTTATTCACATTTGTAGGTACATACCATGGTAATCAACCGCGGTATGTACCCTATAAGAGGCGGGATGTACTGCATCGCGGATGCGAAGCTTAGTACATTCCGCCCCTTAGTGTTAGGGATGTGACTCTGTATGGCTCCTGAATTAGTCGTCTCCCACTCTCTGTGTTTTCTGCTAACACTTCCTAAGTCCAACTCTGATTTTTTTTTTTTTTTTTTTGGACAGCATTCCCATTTCTGGGCCCCTGAACCCTTTTTTACTCTAGTTCACCTTCCGCCCTCTCTCTGCTCCCCCTTGTGGTTCCTGCTCTAGGACCTCCAGCCACCCACCGACATCTTGCTGAGCATGCAAAGTGCAGAACAGGTGTACAGAAACAGATGGAGATTAGCAGTAACCCCTTACTGCCCAATTCCCAATTTATGATTGATTTACAGCATGTGTATCCGACGAACCCTGACAAGAGAGGTGGCTCGTTTTACTCAAGTCAGTAGAAGTGTGGAAATTTTTTCCGAGAACATCGATGCCGGGGAGGGAAAAAAAAAATATTGCTTTTAACTAGTCTGAAGCAGAATTGATTCATCCATGGTTTGCTGATGAGCCTCTCTCGGAGCAATATGAAGTAATCCTTCTAACACAGAGACTTGCTGAGCCAACAGCCCGCGCAGACCAAAGCAAATCTGCTGACCTCAATATGCCCAGAAACTGTATGTTTTTTGTGGCTACAAACAGAGGGAAGTTTGCAAGATGGACCCAGTGGTATCTACACACATCAGGATCATGTGGTATAAACAACGTGTCATTAGATGAGGGGAATAGACATTAACCCTCTTCTACTGGTGGCCAGTCTGCATCAGGCTGGGACTGTTAATAATAGCATTGCTGCTGTAATCTTCTTCATAGGATCTGCCGCCCTGTGGAAGTGTTGTATGAAACCATTTAACCAACATTTACTCTCACGATACAGAATATAACCGTCCATTCTGAGAAAATGCCCTGAGGTAACGCAGCACATATACTGTATATTAATGCCTCTAATATGAAGTGTGAGTTTTTTTTGTTTGTGCTGAGTTGTACGTTACATGCACCAGTCACCAGCAATAGAAGCAGCGACTCCATGGACAGAACAGATATTCAAATGAACGCAACCGATATCTTCTAGGAATAATTACATCACACAGATAAATGACATCACACACACTAATGACATCATACATACTGATTGCATCACACAGACTAATGACATCACATGAGCGTTTGGCTCTTTGCATAGCTTATAAACCATAATGATATAAAAGACTGAACAAAGAATACTTACGCTGATTATTTGCAAATATAAAGTACATACTATACAGCTGCCGTATGCTGTACGATGAAACCCTATAACTTAAAAGTTATGCATATAAAGCAATGGCAACCGGCTAAACTGTATGATTTCACTCAAGGGTATTTTAAGATTGGAGGGGGTCCGTGTGCAGATGTCCCTGGGCCCCCAACCCCATGGATGACAAAATGGCGCCACGCAGTGAAAAAATGCACAAAGGCTCTGGCTCTGGAGATTGCTTCAAATATAATATATAGCATCTGTGCAATATTTCTGAAGATTTTGCCATGATAATAGCGTGAGAAGCCGCAGGCAGGTAAGTGAATGGGTGCAGGGTGTGAAGTGTGGGCCCACCTTGACCCAACTGGCCTGTGTACCTGAGGGCGGCACCCCCTCCTCTAGAGGTAAGCAACTGGGTGGAGCAAAATCATGGATGAACTTGGGTGCTTGGTTGTCTTCTATGGAAACTACACCATGATTAGCCCCCCTGACAATGAAAGTGCTGACACACCCCTGCCCTTCGTTTATAAAGTGTCCCTGTTCTTGCTCTCTATAAGGGTTGGCCAAGTCCCTCTGTGGCAGCTGGCCACATCCCCTTTTTTGGCTGGCCACATCCCCTTTTTTGGCTGGCCACACCTCTTAAGCTTGGGCCCCTACCCTTGCATTCCCTTCCCCAGTCCGATACTGCCAATTACAGATATTTCATGGTTTTAACTGGAGATAGGGCTTCTCTCTATAGGGGAGATGTATTAAGACATGGGGGCCTATTCATCATTGAAGGCCGTATGGCCTCTGATGATGAATAGTAAGTTGTCCCCATGGAAAGATACTTTCCACGGGGACAACAGCTTTTCGGAGCAGATGTCCCCTCACCAGTGGCGTAACTACTGCCCCCCGCAGCCCCCGCGGTGGCTTGGAGGTGCTGGATAGCTTGGGGGCAACAGGGGCAGTAGTTACGCCACTCAGTGGAGGAACTCCCGTGACTCCCTCCATCTGCCGGGCGCCCACTGAGTGTGTTACCAGCGGGCGCCCTGCTCCTATTGAAACCCCCGGCGGCAGCCGGAGAACGGAGCTCCCTCCGACTTCCGGGTCCCGCAGGGCACTATGGGAGTGACGTCATGACGTCACTCCCATAGTGCCGAGGAGCGGACGCCGGGTTACGGAGCTCAAGAGTGAGCTCCGTCTTCCGGGTCCCGCAGAGCACTATGGGAGTGACGTCATGACGTCACTCCCATAGTGCCGAGGAGCGGATGCCGGGGACGGAGCTCAAGAGTGAGCTCCATCTTCCGGATCCCGCAGAGCACTATGGGAGTGACGTCATGACGTCACTCCCATAGTGCCGAGGAGCGGACGCCGGGGTATGGGCGGCAGCAGCACTGGAGCGGGTATAAAGGTAAGTGTTTTTTTGTTTTTGGTTTTTTTGTGTGTTTGTGTGCGCGTGGGGGGGGGAGAGTAACTACAGAGGACTAACTACTGGGGGCAACTACAGGGGGCTCACTACTGGGGGCAACTACAGGGGGCTCACTACTGGGGGCAACTACAGGAGGCTCACTACTGGGGGCAACTACAGGGGGCTCACTACTGGGGGCAACTACAGAGGGCTCACTAGGGGCAACTACAGGGGGCTCACTACTGGGGGCAACTACAGGGGGCTCACTACTGGGGGCAACTACAGGGGGCTCACTAGGGGCAACTACAGGGGGCTCACTATTGAGACCAACTAGGTGCAACTACAGTGGGCTGACTACTGGTTGCAACTACAGGGGGCTCACTACTGGGGGCAACTACTGGGGGCAACTACAGGGGGCTTACCACTGGGGGCAACCACAGGGGGCTTACCACAGGGGGCAACTACTGAGCACAACTACAGGGGGCACTACTAAAATGGGCACCTACTACAGGGGGCACTACTAGAAGGGGCTCAACTACAGGGGGCACTACTTGAAGGGGCACAACTACAAGGGGCACTGCATATGGGCACAATTACAGGGGGCTCTGCATAATGGGCACTACTACAGGGGGCATTACATAAGGGGCACTATTACAGGGTGGCATGTGTAAGGGGCATTGCTGTGTGGCATAATGTGTTGTAAGGGGCATTCCGGTGTGGCACACTGTATTGTAAGTGGCATTACTTAATGTGTAAGGCACGTTGCTGTATCATGTAACCACACACCTTAAACGTCGTCTTTGGGTGTGTTTGATCTTTGGGCGGGGGGGGAGTTGGGCGGGAGGGGGGCGCCTGAAACTTTTTTGGCATGGGGGAGCAAAATTTATAGTTACGCCACTGCCCCTCACCGGAGCTCCGATGTCACGCTTCCCCCGCTGCGAGTTGGATACTTAAGTATCCCTCGCAGCGAGTTCAATACTTCATCATCGGACGCCATACGGTCTTCGATGATGAATACATCTACCCCTATGCAAGCAGCCAGCAGTAGATATTGCTGGGTATTGCTGGCTATAGTCTTCTCAGGCTACCTCTAGTTATAGCTTCACCATGCAAAGCATAAGGAAGCTATTCAAGAAGGAAGGCGTGGACAGAGGACAGTTACAGCATATGTTTATTTATTTTAAATCTATTTTAAATCTAATATATAATCTCTCTCTCTTTCTCTCTCTCTCTAGATGTAGTAGGTATTACTGCCGGCCACAAGGGTGAAGATCCCGAACGTTCCTAAGGTATACTAATTCCCCGCCCTAACCCTCCCTTAGGGGAGGGAATTAGTATACCTTAGGGGTGCCTAACCCTAACCTCCCCCCCAAATGCCTAACCCTAATCCCCCTTCTAAGTGCCTAAACCTAACCCCGGGGGGAGGTGCCTAACCCTAACCTCTCCCGGGGGTGCCTAACTCTAACCCCCCCTTTCCCCTAACCTAAACCTAACCCTCCCGGGGGGTGCCTAACCCTAAGTCCACCCGGGAGCCCTACCCCTTCCCCCCCCTGCGGCTGTCTGCGCCCAGCTTACCTTCCTTCTGTATGCTGGGCGTCGGTCTTCCAGTGTATGGTTAACAACAGGCGTCGAGTTTTCGACGCCTGTCATTAGTACTACGCCGGGATTAGAAAGTCTGGAAGCCGGCGGTCGGCATTTAGACCGTCGGCTTCCAGACTACATCCAGTCTCTCTCTTTCTCTCTCTCTCTAATTTATCTAGTTATATGTTTTTTTTAACTATTACTTAATTTACCATGAAAGTGGAACTGGAAGTCTGGGCATATAATTAAACAGATCCCTAACAGAGAGAGATTTTGGGGAACAGTTGTTTTATAAATGTGGGACACAACAGCAGTAAGGCAAACAGATTTGTTTTTCAGCATCATTCTTTTCCAAGCGCTGACAAGGGTCTTATAATTTTACATACATTCATTCATCATTATCTGAAGCTTCAGCACGGCTATCAATCCAATGTACAGCACAGCAGTGTCAGATAATTATACAATGAAATGTAACATGAAAAAAGGCGTATCTACATAATGCAACTGTGAGACGCACAAACACCCGCACCTCCGACCTCTTCCATCACTAAGCCGCCGCGACAGTGGCCGCCTGTGTTCCCGATTTGCAGCATGTCTATTGTCTTACAGCCGTTCGTATACCACTGAGACCAAATACTGAGGAAAGTAATTAGAGGATTTGTAATTCGCAGTATGCCTAATTAATTATGCAGATTACAACAGTGGCCCAAATCTAATTGCACATTAAAATAATTTTCTAAACTCTGCTGAAGTTATTCTGTACAATGAGACTGGTTCAGAAATGGGGTTAAATTGCCTAAAAAAAGTAACTTTTTGTTTGCTGGACAGACATCAGGAACCCATGATTGTAAGCACAGAGGTCACTCTATAGAAAATGGAAGAAATAAAGTAGAAACGCATTTTTAAAGTTGAAAACCGAAACCTCACTCCAACATAAATAAACCTTCGGAATAATTAAAGTTAAACTTTTTGTGATTTGCATTGCAATTTATTTCCATTTTTTTTTTTTTGTTTTTTTTTTAAAAACAATTTGTATTAGTATTGTAAGAGCAAACAAAACAACAAAGATTAAGTTGGCACAAAATATACAAAAATACAGTCAATCTCAATTTTGAAAATACATAATAGAAAATACAATAAAATATATTCAGAGATTATAATAAAACCGTAACAAGTAGTACAATTACTTTGAAAATATAGATCCAATACCATTTTTTTAATTATATATCAACAAAATAGAAGAAAGGAAAAAATAGAAATGAAAAAAATAAAAAGAAAGAGGAAAAGACAAAATAAAGTTACTTTTTGATTAGTATAACGCAATATATATTCACGAGTGTAAAAGAAACAGAGCTTGAATATCATATCATATTTGTTTTTAACAGCATCAGTATAACTCCATATATTTGTCTATTAACAAATGATTACCCCTTTCACACCGCATTCCCGGGTCGCTTCCAGAATTTTGTACATGGGACCATCCTGGGTGCGACCCGGGTGTGAGACCCCTTTAAGACTGACGGCCCGATCCGGCTTATTGCTGGATTGATGATGTCACCGCCATCACGTGCTGAGCCAGCGCTTGTATATGACATCATCCCCAAGCGCCGGCTTTTCCTATGCTGTGAATGGGACCCGGGTGGCATCGACCAGGGTTACCCGTTCACACTGCACCTCGAGCCAGATTGAACCCGTGTTCAACGCTGCTCATTGCCTAGGTTGAAATGCCAGGTCGCTCGACCCGGGTTATTTCAACTGGGCCCTTTCACCATGCACAACAACCCGGGTTGCTGCACTTTCAAAGTGAAATATCCAGGGTTATTGCTGGCTGTCTGGAAAAGTAGAGCTTTTTAAATTGTTCCAGACCCATAGTTTCTTACTCTCCAGGAACGTCTGGTAGACTCCCAGATTATTAGGAGACCTCCAAGCTCCTAGATTTCATCCCCTACATAAAAATGATGGCCTTGCATAATGACATCACGGCAGACGTCTTACAATCCGCCCATCGAGGAGATTATAAGACTCCCCGATGGTAGATGATGTAGATGATACATGGAACAGTAATAAATTAAGTCACAAAGCAAACAATACACAGGCAAATCAAAGAGAAGCATCCATAGGGCAACCGAGCTAACGACACAAATAGGGAGAAATGTGAAAGGAACAAACTAAACATGGGGGACTGGGACTTAGCAAGACCTATGGAGGTCTCATAGCAAAATTTCCAAATTCCCCCCCCCCGTGTAAATTACATAGCAGTTTATCCATTTTAACTGTAAAATATCTGTCTGCCTACTTAATTGACATGCATGATTAAATGAATGGTTATGTTATAAAAGAAAAAATATATTTAACAAAAATTATGTAGTCTCCCTAATCCTAAATGTTTATGACATAACATGGTATATAAGACATATACAGTATATAAGACAGTGCCAGCAGATGCCCTGCAGCAGCCCTAAGAAGCGTCCTGGGCCCCGTAGCAGCCCCATTCTCTGCACCTACTGTCTGAGATCTGCTGCAAAACTGGGCAGGTGTGTAGGCAGGGGCGCTTCTAGAGAGGAGGGGGCCCGTGGGCAGTCTCCAACACGGGCCCCCTCCTGCCCAGCGGCCGGCAGCGCACTGAGCTGTGCGCGGCCAGCGCCGGAGTTATAGATTCTGGGCACTAGAGTGTATGCACAGGTCACCGGGAAAATGGCCGTGGTGGCCATTTTCCCTGTACTGCGCATGCGCAAATGACGGGAAAATGGCTGCCGTGGCCATTTTCCAGTCGTTTTACAGTGACGGACCCCCGTGCCGATGTGGGACTCCGGAGAGGTAAGTAATATTATGGGTGCAGGGTGTGCGGTGCGGGGCCCCCCTGGACCCAGGGGCCCGTGTTCCCCGCACACCCTGCACCCATTATAGATACGCCCCTGTGTGTAGGCCTATATTGGGTGTTGAATCTGCATGCAGGTCTCCGGTAGGATTGTGTCAACAGTCTGTTCTGGAGTCGGATCCTCAGAGGATGGGATAAGTGTGTACCCATCTTCTTGTCATGCAGTGTCATATCAGATGAATAATTTGCTTTATTAATTGTTTCTAAATTAAAAGCTGCAGTTAAAATATAGGGAGGTGTCTGAAGGGGTAAGGGTGACAGGACAAAATTTGTTATATTGTCCTTACCTGAAGATGTTATTCAGATTATTTTTCTGAAGATATTGCTGTTCAGGAATTTATTGGATGATATAATCCAAAATTAATTTCATTATCCAAAGTCGCTTAAATAAAGCAGGAACTACTCAGAGAGTATCATTGTTGGACAAAATGTCACCACAGAATGGGTGCCAGTAGCTGGGCATCCTTTATATAGGGCTGTGACCTGCACTGTGACATCACAATACATGCAGGCAGCAGCTAGAGATGGCTATAGCTTAGATCAGCTCTGGGCCCAGATGCCCCTGCAGCAGCTCTCTGGTGAGAATAGGAAAGCTGGGGCTCAGGAGATGACAGTGTCACTCAGTGCAGGGAGAGGCAGCCTGGGCCCCATAGCAACTGCACCTACTATAGCTACGTGTTGATGGGGATACAAAAAGCATGTGACAGGCAGGGCCTCCGACAGCCACGCTGGGCCCAGGTGACAGGGGGCGTGGCCTAATTGTGGGAGGCATGGTCACGCCCCCTTAGAAATAAAAAATGTACTTTTACAGTGACACGAAGTGGTGCTGCGCGCTGGGGAGGGGGGCACTGTGTGCCCCTCAGCCCGGTGCACAGCCAATGGAGGGGGCGATGAGCTTGATCGCTCCCCCCATAGGCAGAGGAGACTGCTCCAGGAGTAAACATGAGGGTTGTTCAGTGTCAGCAGTCGTGATGCAAGAGATGTTAGGCTGAGGGGGGCAGACATATCAGGGGAGAACAGGCAAAGGGCATTGAGGGAGATTATGTGGGGACACAAACATACTGTAAGCACGCATAAAGCAGTCTGGTTTGATATGAATCAAGGGGACGGAATGTAACAGCCTGCATGTTTTTATTTGCAGGGATTCCAGCCCTGCACTGACCAGCTAGGACTGGCTGGCACTATGACACGTGTACCGCACAGCAAGAGCACCCCCTGCTATAATGCCACCAGCTCTGACTGACAGCACGCTCTTTGTGTGTTCCTGATTATTCCAATACCAGCCTAGATAGATGTATGGGTGGGGGGAAGGGCTTTGTGTTTTGTTTTCTATTCTTTATTTATTTTAGACATTATTTTAGAGACAGAGCCAGTCAACAAGGCAGCTATCAGGGGTGAGCGTCTGTAGCTGTGCCATTGTCCAAATGCCAAACGCAGAACACTGATTATTATCACAAAGTGTGCGACTGGACTGCCATTAGTGCTTACTACAACAAGGCGAGTACATGGGGCGCTGCTGCGTCCGTCCTTGTCTACTCTCCAGGAATGTGCATAAGACTCACAGAATATTGGGAGGTCCCCCGCACTTCCATGAAGGGGGGGAGGGGGGCCAAGAACCTGGATTTGTGCGGATGCTCCTGAATTACATCAAACATGTACAGTACCACTTCCCTCAGCCTTTGACTATAAGGGTGATTATTGCTTAAACGACACTGAGCCCGATTCAGCAGCGTACTGAATAGCGATTACAGACGCAGTCGAGGGATTGTTTGCCATTGCACGTGTGTAAAAGCCACACTGCGCGTGCGCAGCGTTCGCATTGCGATTACGCACGCACAAAGGAATCCATCGCAGAGCGAGTGACTGTCAGCGTTTGGGGCCGGTGACGGGGGAGTGGTTGCAGAAACGCGGGCATGCCTGTCTGTTTGAACGCCGCTGCGTGGGCGCGCATAAATTAGCCACTGTGATTGCCTACGCAGCTTGAGTACTCACTGCGTGCGGCGAGACTTGCCGTTTCTGTGGCTGGACAGACATGGCGTAAATGCGGCGTGATGGGCTGATGTTCGTCGATGGTACCGATGTATACGCCGGAGTCCGAGGCCGAACGGATATGAGAAAGCAGTAGTGGGCGTCTCTATGCTGGCTGAGCGCTGGCAGGCATTAGCATATTTTCGCAGCTGCGTTGCTCACGATTTGACAGCTGCGATGGCAATTGCTGTCCGTATTGAATGAGGCCCTCTGTTCATTGAGGCCTATTTATTAGTGTAAGTTTGCCTGAAAAATCATGCAGAAACTGTAATATTGGGGCAATTTACCAAATGCAGAAGATATCTCCTGTTAGGCAAACTAACATACATTAGGAAATCACAGTCTCCGTTACTCTCAAAGGAGACTGCGGTCTTAGGGCCTGATTCAAACCCGCTCGCGAGCGCATAGCGCTCTCAAGCGGGTCGATGGTCGGGCAGTGCGCACTGGCTCCGGGGCTTGCTACAATACGGGGCGGCTGTTGATGTTGATCGACAGCTCGCCCCGTTTTGTAGGCTGGTCGGGGGGGCGGGTGGCTGCACAAACGGTGCCGTTTGTGGGCGGCCCTTCTGACATCACACGTGATGTCAGTAGTGAACTTCCTGCTCTATTAGAGCAGGAAGTTCACTGGGGCTTGCGGTGGACGAGACCCTACTACAAGGGTCTCGTCGCAAGCCCGATGGTCGCGATAACTGCGTCCATCGCCAGGCCGCCCGCACAAGCTGTGGGTGGTCACCCACATCTGTGCGAGCAGCCTGGAGGCTGGAATTTAAAAAAAAAAGGGAGACCCTGATTCAGAGGGAGCGCACGCAAATCAGGCCCTTAATCCCTGGGAGCATTGATTCTTATGTCAGTACCATCCTCACTTTATCCTACACCTGGTAATCTGCCGTTGACGCTCCCATCTGTGTTTGCAATACAAACATTTTGGGAACAAACTTGCAACAAGGGGAATTTTATGTTTGTAACTGTTTATAACTTTACAGTGCCAGATTAACCACCTGGGCGAATAGGGTGGTCACCCAGGGGCCCCCACACAGGGGGCCCTACACATAACTACATCATTAGCATGGGGGGCACTGTGGCATTATGTGTACTGGGAGATCTGTGTGGTACAGTATAGTGTGAACTGGGGGCAGTACAGTGTGTTCAGCATATTTTCGGAGCTAGAAGTACGTATTTACACATTATACTTAACAACATCACCAGTACATCACTTAAACAATTTTATTGGTAGAGACTCCGACAGGCTAGTTGCCTTGGGGACCCCGCAAACCTCGATTTGGCCCAGTGACAGCACGCTCAGGAACTGCAACACGTTACTTCATTTGAACTAATACTGGATTTATGCCGGAACTCTCAGGACCTTGTTGAATATTTGCGCAGTATTGCCAATGCACCTGGAGCCACTACATTCTATGGTTTAATCTATACTTATAAGCGAGTCAATTATATCCATATATCTCTATCCGATTCACAGAATCGGGCCATCATATAATGGATTGTGACATCGAAAGATACATTGCTCAGGCTACGCCATGGGAGTAGATATCTATTGACATCTTCTTTTCCCTATTTCTTATCCCCTACTTTTAAATGAAAGAAGATTTCTGATTAAGATAATGTGTAATAAGCAATGCAAATAATTTGGAATACGCATGTGACCCGGATGGGTAAACTGTTTCTTATATTCTAATCTGTGCATGAGACATGTGGACATTGGGCCTGATTCATTACGGATCGCTATTGCGATCGCAGCTGTGATTACGCACGCAGACCCACTGCGAAAATAGACTAATGTTTGCGATCGCAATGCTGTCGCAGCCTAACATAAGGACGCGCACTTCCCCTTACTCACATGCATAATACTTTGCAAGTCTGCGAAACCATCGGTAACATCGAGTACCATCGGAGCCTCACGCACAATTACAACAGCTCTGACCTTACTCAGAATTTGCACGTGAGAGATCAATCTGTGTATACATCGAAGTGGCTAATTTATGCACGGCCCTGTAACAGCGTTTTAAAAACATTGATGGTGGCTGGCTGAAGTCAATTAGTTTTGTCATCAATGGCAGAGAACCAATGGTTCTCTGCCATCGATGGATTACTAGGAGCCAATAATTATTTTTTCCTCTGATTTTTATTTATTTTTCTGTAAACTGTACTGTGGTGTGCTGGGAGAACACCTGTCGGAGCAGCCACCGGAGCAGGAGGTGCTGCAGCGGGCAGGTAAGTCGGGGATGGGGGGGAGGTATGCGGAGGTGAGTGGAGGGGGGACACGAACTTACCGCATCTGTAGGCAGTGCTGCGCATGTGCAGGTTTTACAGATGTAACAGCGCATGCGCAGCACAGATTCCAGCTGCGGTGAGTTAGTGTAGAGAGGGAAAACTATCTATTTCCCGAAAAGCTGTCATCGCAAAATGACGACTTTTCGGAATAGATACTTATGGAGAGGAGGAATGATGAATTCCTCCGGTAATCAGGTACCACTTCTACACCTAAATACCTCCATCGATTTTTTTAGGTATGATGAATAGGCCCGTCAGTTCCTCTTCTGCATGTGTCTCCCCCTCTCAGTCCCTCTCCTGCATGTGTCTCCCCCTCTCAGTCTCTCTCCTGCATGTGTCTCCCCCTATCAGTCTCTCTCCTGCATGTGTCTCCCCCTCTCAGTCTCTCTCCTGCATGTGTCTCCACCTATCAGCCCCTCTCCTGCATGTGTCTCCCCCTCTCAGTCCCTCTCCTGCATGTGTCTCCCCCTCTCAGTCCCTCTCCTGCATGTATCTCCCCCTATCAGTTCCTCTTCTGCATGTGTCTCCCCCTCTCAGTCCCTCTCCTGCATGTGTCTCCCCCTCTCAGTCTCTCTCCTGCATGTGTCTCCCCCTATCAGCCCCTCTCCTGCATGTGTCTCCCCCTCTCAGTCCCTCTCCTGCATGTGTCTCCCCCTCTCAGTCCCTCTCCTGCATGTATCTCCCCCTATCAGTCCCTCTCTTGCATGTATCTCCCCCTATCAGTCCCTCTCCTGTATGTGTCTTCCCCTATCAGTCCCTCTCCTGTATGTGTCTCCCCCTCTCAGTCGCTCTCCTGTATGTGTCTCCCCCTCTCAGTCGCTCTCCTGCATGTGTCTTCCCCTATCGGTCCCTCTCCTGTATGTGTCTCCCCCTCTCAGTCCCTCTCCTGTATGTGTCTTCCCCTATAAGTCCCTCTCCTGCATGTGTCTCCCCCTCTTAGTCCCTCTCCTGCATGTGTCTCCCCCTATCAGTCCCTCTCCTGTATGTGTCTTCCCCTATCAGTCCCTCTCCTGCATGTGTCTTCCCCTATCAGTCCCTCTCCTGCATGTGTCTCCCCCTCTTAGTCCCTCTCCTGCATGTGTCTCCCCCTATCAGTCCCTCTCCTGCATGTGTCTCCCCCTCTTAGTCGCTCTCCTGCATGTGTCTCCCCCTATCAGCCCCTCTCCTGTATGTGTCTCCCCCTATCAGTCCCTCTCCTGCATGTGTCTCCCCCTATCAGTCCCTCTCCTGAATGTGTCTTCCCCTATCAGTCCCTCTCCTGCATGTGTCTCCCCCTCTCAGTCCCTCTCCTGCATGTGTCTCCCCCTCTCAGTCCCTCTCCTGCATATATCTCCCCCTATCAGTCCCTCTCCTGCATGTATCTCCCCCTATCAGTCCCTCTCCTGTATGTGTCTTCCCCTATCAGTCCCTCTCCTGTATGTGTCTCCCCCTCTCAGTCGCTCTCCTGTATGTGTCTCCCCCTCTCAGTCGCTCTCCTGTATGTGTCTTCCCCTATCGGTCCCTCTCCTGTATGTGTCTCCCCCTCTCGGTCCCTCTCCTGCATGTGTCTTCCCCTATCAATCCCTCTCCTGCATGTGTCTCCCCCTCTTAGTCCCTCTCCTGCATGTGTCTCCCCCTATCAGTCCCTCTCCTGTATGTGTCTTCCCCTATCAGTCCCTCTCCTGCATGTGTCTCCCCCTCTTAGTCCCTCTCCTGCATGTGTCTCCCCCTATCAGTCCCTCTCCTGCATGTGTTTCCCCCTCTTAGTCCCTCTCCTGCATGTGTCTCCCCCTATCAGTCCTTCTCCTGTATGTGTCTCCCCTTATCAGCCCCTCTCCTGTATGTGTCTCCCCCTATCAGCCCCTCTCCTGTATGTGTCTTCCCCTATCAGTCCCTCTCCTGCTTGTGTCTCCCCCACTTAGTCCCTCTCCTGCATGTGTCTCCCCCTATCAGTCCCTCTCCTGCATGTGTCTCCCCCTCTTAGTCCCTCTCCTGCATGTGTCTCCCCCTATCAGTCCCTCTCCTGTACGTGTCACCCCCTATCAGCCCCTCTCCTGCATGTGTCTCCCCCTATCAGTCCCTCTCCTGTATGTGTCTCCCCCTATCAGCCCCTCTCCTGCATGTATCTCCCCCTATCAGTACCTCTCCTGTATGTGTCTTCCCCTATCAGTCCCTCTCCTGCATGTGTCTCCCCCTCTTAGTCCCTCTCCTGCATGTGTCTCCCCCGATCAGTCCCTCTCCTGTATGTGTCTTCCCCTATCAGTCCATCTTTTGCATGTGTCTCCCCTATCAGACCCTCTCCTGTATGTGTCTTCCCCTATCAGTCCCTCTCCTGCATGTGTCTCCCCCTCTTAGTCCCTCTCCTGCATGTGTCTCCCCCTATCAGTCTCTCTCCTGCATGTGTCTCCCCCTCTCAGTCCCTCTCCTGTATGTGTCTCCCCCTCTCAGTCCCTCTCCTGTATGTGTCTCCCCCTATCAGTCCCTCTCCTGTATGTGTCTTCCCCTATCAGTCCATCTTTTGCATGTGTCTCCCCCTCTCAGTCCCTCTCCTGCATGTGTCTCCCCCTATCAGTCCCTCTCCTGTATGTGTCTTCCCCTATCAGTCCCTCTCCTGCATGTGTCTCCCCCTCATAGTCCCTCTCCTGCATGTGTCTCCCCCTATCAGTCCCTCTCCTGTATGTGTCTTCCCCTATCAGTCCATCTTTTGCATGTGTCTCCCCCTATCAGTCCCTCTCCTTATGTGTCTTCCCCTATCAGTCCCTCTCCTGCATGTGTCTCCCCCTCTTAGTCCCTCTCCTGCATGTGTCTCCCCCTATCAGTCCCTCTCCTGTATGTGTCTTCCCCTATCAGTCCCTCTCCTGCATGTGTCTTCCCCTATCAGTCCCTCTCCTGCATGTGTCTCCCCCTCTTAGTCCCTCTCCTGCATGTGTCTCCCCCTATCAGTCCCTCTCCTGCATGTGTCTCTCCCTCTTAGTCGCTCTCCTGCATGTGTCTCCCCCTATCAGCCCCTCTCCTGTATGTGTCTCCCCCTATCAGTCCCTCTCCTGCATGTGTCTCCCCCTATCAGTCCCTCTCCTGAATGTGTCTTCCCCTATCAGTCCCTCTCCTGCATGTGTCTCCCCCTCTCAGTCCCTCTCCTGCATGTGTCTCCCCCTCTCAGTCCCTCTCCTGCATATATCTCCCCCTATCAGTCCCTCTCCTGCATGTATCTCCCCCTATCAGTCCCTCTCCTGTATGTGTCTTCCCCTATCAGTCCCTCTCCTGTATGTGTCTCCCCCTCTCAGTCGCTCTCCTGTATGTGTCTCCCCCTCTCAGTCGCTCTCCTGTATGTGTCTTCCCCTATCGGTCCCTCTCCTGTATGTGTCTCCCCCTCTCGGTCCCTCTCCTGCATGTGTCTTCCCCTATCAATCCCTCTCCTGCATGTGTCTCCCCCTCTTAGTCCCTCTCCTGCATGTGTCTCCCCCTATCAGTCCCTCTCCTGTATGTGTCTTCCCCTATCAGTCCCTCTCCTGCATGTGTCTCCCCCTCTTAGTCCCTCTCCTGCATGTGTCTCCCCCTATCAGTCCCTCTCCTGCATGTGTCTCCCCCTCTTAGTCCCTCTCCTGCATGTGTCTCCCCCTATCAGTCCTTCTCCTGTATGTGTCTCCCCCTATCAGCCCCTCTCCTGTATGTGTCTCCCCCTATCAGCCCCTCTCCTGTATGTGTCTTCCCCTATCAGTCCCTCTCCTGCTTGTGTCTCCCCCACTTAGTCCCTCTCCTGCATGTGTCTCCCCCTATCAGTCCCTCTCCTGCATGTGTCTCCCCCTCTTAGTCCCTCTCCTGCATGTGTCTCCCCCTATCAGTCCCTCTCCTGTACGTGTCACCCCCTATCAGCCCCTCTCCTGCATGTGTCTCCCCCTATCAGTCCCTCTCCTGTATGTGTCTCCCCCTATCAGCCCCTCTCCTGCATGTATCTCCCCCTATCAGTCCATCTTTTGCATGTGTCTCCCCCTATCAGTCCCTCTCCTGCATGTGTCTCCCCCTATCAGTCCCTCTCCTGTATGTGTCTTCCCCTATCAGTCCCTCTCCTGCATGTGTCTCCACCTCATAGTCCCTCTCCTGCATGTGTCTCCCCCTATCAGTCCCTCTCCTGTATGTGTCTTCCCCTATCAGTCCATCTTTTGCATGTGTCTCCCCCTATCAGTCCCTCTCCTGTATGTGTCTTCCCCTATCAGTCCCTCTCCTGCATGTGTCTCCCCCTCTCAGTCCCTCTCCTGTATGTGTCTCCCCCTCTCAGTCCCTCTCCTGTATGTGTCTCCCCCTATCAGTCCCTCTCCTGTATGTGTCTTCCCCTATCAGTCCATCTTTTGCATGTGTCTCCCCCTCTCAGTCCCTCTCCTGCATGTGTCTCCACCTATCAGTCCCTCTCCTGTATGTGTCTTCCCCTATCAGTCCCTCTCCTGCATGTGTCTCCCCTTCATAGTCCCTCTCCTGCATGTGTCTCCCCCTATCAGTCCCTCTCCTGTATGTGTCTTCCCCTATCAGTCCATCTTTTGCATGTGTCTCCCCCTATCAGTCCCTCTCCTGTATGTGTCTTCCCCTATCAGTCCCTCTCCTGCATGTGTCTCCCCCTCTCAGTCCCTCGCCTGCATGTGTCTCCCCCTATCAGTCCCTCTCCTGCATGTATCTCCCCCTATCAGTCCCTCTCCTGCATGTATCTCCCCCTATCAGTCCCTCTCCTGTATGTGTCTTCCCCTATCAGTCCCTCTCCTGTATGTGTCTCCCCCTCTCAGTCGCTCTCCTGTATGTGTCTCCCCCTCTCAGTCGCTCTCCTGTATGTGTCTTCCCCTATCGGTCCCTCTCCTGTATGTGTCTCCCCCTCTCAGTCCCTCTCCTGTATGTGTCTTCCCCTATCAGTCCCTCTCCTGCATGTGTCTCCCCCTCTTAGTCCCTCTCCTGCATGTGTCTCCCCCTATCAGTCCCTCTCCTGTATGTGTCTTCCCCTATCAGTCCCTCTCCTGCATGTGTCTTCCCCTATCAGTCCCTCTCCTGCATGTGTCTCCCCCTATCAGCCCCTCTCCTGTATGTGTCTCCCCCTATCAGTCCCTCTCCTGCATGTGTCTCCCCCTATCAGTCCCTCTCCTGAATGTGTCTTCCCCTATCAGTCCCTCTCCTGCATGTGTCTCCCCCTCTCAGTCCCTCTCCTGCATGTGTCTCCCCCTCTCAGTCCCTCTCCTGCATATATCTCCCCCTATCAGTCCCTCTCCTGCATGTATCTCCCCCTATCAGTCCCTCTCCTGTATGTGTCTTCCCCTATCAGTCCCTCTCCTGTATGTGTCTCCCCCTCTCAGTCGCTCTCCTGTATGTGTCTCCCCCTCTCAGTCGCTCTCCTGTATGTGTCTTCCCCTATCGGTCCCTCTCCTGTATGTGACTCCCCCTCTCGGTCCCTCTCCTGCATGTGTCTTCCCCTATCAATCCCTCTCCTGCATGTGTCTCCCCCTCTTAGTCCCTCTCCTGCATGTGTCTCCCCCTATCAGTCCCTCTCCTGTATGTGTCTTCCCCTATCAGTCCCTCTCCTGCATGTGTCTCCCCCTCTTAGTCCCTCTCCTGCATGTGTCTCCCCCTATCAGTCCCTCTCCTGCATGTGTCTCCCCCTCTTAGTCCCTCTCCTGCATGTGTCTCCCCCTATCAGTCCTTCTCCTGTATGTGTCTCCCCCTATCAGCCCCTCTCCTGTATGTGTCTCCCCCTATCAGCCCCTCTCCTGTATGTGTCTTCCCCTATCAGTCCCTCTCCTGCTTGTGTCTCCCCCACTTAGTCCCTCTCCTGCATGTGTCTCCCCCTATCAGTCCCTCTCCTGCATGTGTCTCCCCCTCTTAGTCCCTCTCCTGCATGTGTCTCCCCCTATCAGTCCCTCTCCTGTACGTGTCACCCCCTATCAGCCCCTCTCCTGCATGTGTCTCCCCCTATCAGTCCCTCTCCTGTATGTGTCTCCCCCTATCAGCCCCTCTCCTGCATGTATCTCCCCCTATCAGTCCATCTTTTGCATGTGTCTCCCCCTATCAGTCCCTCTCCTGCATGTGTCTCCCCCTATCAGTCCCTCTCCTGTATGTGTCTTCCCCTATCAGTCCCTCTCCTGCATGTGTCTCCACCTCATAGTCCCTCTCCTGCATGTGTCTCCCCCTATCAGTCCCTCTCCTGTATGTGTCTTCCCCTATCAGTCCATCTTTTGCATGTGTCTCCCCCTATCAGTCCCTCTCCTGTATGTGTCTTCCCCTATCAGTCCCTCTCCTGCATGTGTCTCCCCCTCTCAGTCCCTCTCCTGTATGTGTCTCCCCCTCTCAGTCCCTCTCCTGTATGTGTCTCCCCCTATCAGTCCCTCTCCTGTATGTGTCTTCCCCTATCAGTCCATCTTTTGCATGTGTCTCCCCCTCTCAGTCCCTCTCCTGCATGTGTCTCCACCTATCAGTCCCTCTCCTGTATGTGTCTTCCCCTATCAGTCCCTCTCCTGCATGTGTCTCCCCTTCATAGTCCCTCTCCTGCATGTGTCTCCCCCTATCAGTCCCTCTCCTGTATGTGTCTTCCCCTATCAGTCCATCTTTTGCATGTGTCTCCCCCTATCAGTCCCTCTCCTGTATGTGTCTTCCCCTATCAGTCCCTCTCCTGCATGTGTCTCCCCCTCTCAGTCCCTCGCCTGCATGTGTCTCCCCCTATCAGTCCCTCTCCTGCATGTATCTCCCCCTATCAGTCCCTCTCCTGCATGTATCTCCCCCTATCAGTCCCTCTCCTGTATGTGTCTTCCCCTATCAGTCCCTCTCCTGTATGTGTCTCCCCCTCTCAGTCGCTCTCCTGTATGTGTCTCCCCCTCTCAGTCGCTCTCCTGTATGTGTCTTCCCCTATCGGTCCCTCTCCTGTATGTGTCTCCCCCTCTCAGTCCCTCTCCTGTATGTGTCTTCCCCTATCAGTCCCTCTCCTGCATGTGTCTCCCCCTCTTAGTCCCTCTCCTGCATGTGTCTCCCCCTATCAGTCCCTCTCCTGTATGTGTCTTCCCCTATCAGTCCCTCTCCTGCATGTGTCTTCCCCTATCAGTCCCTCTCCTGCATGTGTCTCCCCCTCTCAGTCGCTCTCCTGTATGTGTCTCCCCCTCTCAGTCGCTCTCATGTATGTGTCTTCCCCTATCGGTCCCTCTCCTGTATGTGTCTCCCCCTCTCGGTCCCTCTCCTGCATGTGTCTTCCCCTATCAATCCCTCTCCTGCATGTGTCTCCCCCTCTTAGTCCCTCTCCTGCATGTGTCTCCCCCTATCAGTCCCTCTCCTGTATGTGTCTTCCCCTATCAGTCCCTCTCCTGCATGTGTCTCCCCCTCTTAGTCCCTCTCCTGCATGTGTCTCCCCCTATCAGTCCCTCTCCTGCATGTGTCTCCCCCTCTTAGTCCCTCTCCTGCATGTGTCTCCCCCTATCAGTCCTTCTCCTGTATGTGTCTCCCCCTATCAGCCCCTCTCCTGTATGTGTCTCCCCCTATCAGCCCCTCTCCTGCATGTGTCTTCCCCTATCAGTCCCTCTCCTGCATGTGTCTCCCCCTCTTAGTCCCTCTCCTGCATGTGTCTCCCCCTATCAGTCCCTCTCCTGCATGTGTCTCCCCCTCTTAGTCCCTCTCCTGCATGTGTCTCCCCCTATCAGTCCCTCTCCTGTACGTGTCTCCCCCTATCAGCCCCTCTCCTGCATGTGTCTCCCCCTATCAGTCCCTCTCCTGTATGTGTCTCCCCCTATCAGCCCCTCTCCTGCATGTATCTCCCCCTATCAGTCCCTCTCCTGCATGTGTCTCCCCCTCTCAGTCCCTCTCCTGCATGTATCTCCCCCTATCAGTCCCTCTCTTGCATGTATCTCCCCCTATCAGTCCCTCTCCTGTATGTGTCTTCCCCTATCAGTCCCTCTCCTGTATGTGTCTCCCCCTCTCAGTCGCTCTCCTGTATGTGTCTCCCCCTCTCAGTCGCTCTCCTGCATGTGTCTTCCCCTATCGGTCCCTCTCCTGTATGTGTCTCCCCCTCTCAGTCCCTCTCCTGTATGTGTCTTCCCCTATCAGTCCCTCTCCTGCATGTGTCTCCCCCTCTTAGTCCCTCTCCTGCATGTGTCTCCCCCTATCAGTCCCTCTCCTGTATGTGTCTTCCCCTATCAGTCCCTCTCCTGCATGTGTCTTCCCCTATCAGTCCCTCTCCTGCATGTGTCTCCCCCTCTTAGTCCCTCTCCTGCATGTGTCTCCCCCTATCAGTCCCTCTCCTGCATGTGTCTCCCCCTCTTAGTCGCTCTCCTGCATGTGTCTCCCCCTATCAGCCCCTCTCCTGTATGTGTCTCCCCCTATCAGTCCCTCTCCTGCATGTGTCTCCCCCTATCAGTCCCTCTCCTGAATGTGTCTTCCCCTATCAGTCCCTCTCCTGCATGTGTCTCCCCCTCTCAGTCCCTCTCCTGCATGTGTCTCCCCCTCTCAGTCCCTCTCCTGCATATATCTCCCCCTATCAGTCCCTCTCCTGCATGTATCTCCCCCTATCAGTCCCTCTCCTGTATGTGTCTTCCCCTATCAGTCCCTCTCCTGTATGTGTCTCCCCCTCTCAGTCGCTCTCCTGTATGTGTCTCCCCCTCTCAGTCGCTCTCCTGTATGTGTCTTCCCCTATCGGTCCCTCTCCTGTATGTGTCTCCCCCTCTCGGTCCCTCTCCTGCATGTGTCTTCCCCTATCAATCCCTCTCCTGCATGTGTCTCCCCCTCTTAGTCCCTCTCCTGCATGTGTCTCCCCCTATCAGTCCCTCTCCTGTATGTGTCTTCCCCTATCAGTCCCTCTCCTGCATGTGTCTCCCCCTCTTAGTCCCTCTCCTGCATGTGTCTCCCCCTATCAGTCCCTCTCCTGCATGTGTTTCCCCCTCTTAGTCCCTCTCCTGCATGTGTCTCCCCCTATCAGTCCTTCTCCTGTATGTGTCTCCCCTTATCAGCCCCTCTCCTGTATGTGTCTCCCCCTATCAGCCCCTCTCCTGTATGTGTCTTCCCCTATCAGTCCCTCTCCTGCTTGTGTCTCCCCCACTTAGTCCCTCTCCTGCATGTGTCTCCCCCTATCAGTCCCTCTCCTGCATGTGTCTCCCCCTCTTAGTCCCTCTCCTGCATGTGTCTCCCCCTATCAGTCCCTCTCCTGTACGTGTCACCCCCTATCAGCCCCTCTCCTGCATGTGTCTCCCCCTATCAGTCCCTCTCCTGTATGTGTCTCCCCCTATCAGCCCCTCTCCTGCATGTATCTCCCCCTATCAGTACCTCTCCTGTATGTGTCTTCCCCTATCAGTCCCTCTCCTGCATGTGTCTCCCCCTCTTAGTCCCTCTCCTGCATGTGTCTCCCCCGATCAGTCCCTCTCCTGTATGTGTCTTCCCCTATCAGTCCATCTTTTGCATGTGTCTCCCCTATCAGACCCTCTCCTGTATGTGTCTTCCCCTATCAGTCCCTCTCCTGCATGTGTCTCCCCCTCTTAGTCCCTCTCCTGCATGTGTCTCCCCCTATCAGTCTCTCTCCTGCATGTGTCTCCCCCTCTCAGTCCCTCTCCTGTATGTGTCTCCCCCTCTCAGTCCCTCTCCTGTATGTGTCTCCCCCTATCAGTCCCTCTCCTGTATGTGTCTTCCCCTATCAGTCCATCTTTTGCATGTGTCTCCCCCTCTCAGTCCCTCTCCTGCATGTGTCTCCCCCTATCAGTCCCTCTCCTGTATGTGTCTTCCCCTATCAGTCCCTCTCCTGCATGTGTCTCCCCCTCATAGTCCCTCTCCTGCATGTGTCTCCCCCTATCAGTCCCTCTCCTGTATGTGTCTTCCCCTATCAGTCCATCTTTTGCATGTGTCTCCCCCTATCAGTCCCTCTCCTTATGTGTCTTCCCCTATCAGTCCCTCTCCTGCATGTGTCTCCCCCTCTTAGTCCCTCTCCTGCATGTGTCTCCCCCTATCAGTCCCTCTCCTGTATGTGTCTTCCCCTATCAGTCCCTCTCCTGCATGTGTCTTCCCCTATCAGTCCCTCTCCTGCATGTGTCTCCCCCTCTTAGTCCCTCTCCTGCATGTGTCTCCCCCTATCAGTCCCTCTCCTGCATGTGTCTCTCCCTCTTAGTCGCTCTCCTGCATGTGTCTCCCCCTATCAGCCCCTCTCCTGTATGTGTCTCCCCCTATCAGTCCCTCTCCTGCATGTGTCTCCCCCTATCAGTCCCTCTCCTGAATGTGTCTTCCCCTATCAGTCCCTCTCCTGCATGTGTCTCCCCCTCTCAGTCCCTCTCCTGCATGTGTCTCCCCCTCTCAGTCCCTCTCCTGCATATATCTCCCCCTATCAGTCCCTCTCCTGCATGTATCTCCCCCTATCAGTCCCTCTCCTGTATGTGTCTTCCCCTATCAGTCCCTCTCCTGTATGTGTCTCCCCCTCTCAGTCGCTCTCCTGTATGTGTCTCCCCCTCTCAGTCGCTCTCCTGTATGTGTCTTCCCCTATCGGTCCCTCTCCTGTATGTGTCTCCCCCTCTCGGTCCCTCTCCTGCATGTGTCTTCCCCTATCAATCCCTCTCCTGCATGTGTCTCCCCCTCTTAGTCCCTCTCCTGCATGTGTCTCCCCCTATCAGTCCCTCTCCTGTATGTGTCTTCCCCTATCAGTCCCTCTCCTGCATGTGTCTCCCCCTCTTAGTCCCTCTCCTGCATGTGTCTCCCCCTATCAGTCCCTCTCCTGCATGTGTCTCCCCCTCTTAGTCCCTCTCCTGCATGTGTCTCCCCCTATCAGTCCTTCTCCTGTATGTGTCTCCCCCTATCAGCCCCTCTCCTGTATGTGTCTCCCCCTATCAGCCCCTCTCCTGTATGTGTCTTCCCCTATCAGTCCCTCTCCTGCTTGTGTCTCCCCCACTTAGTCCCTCTCCTGCATGTGTCTCCCCCTATCAGTCCCTCTCCTGCATGTGTCTCCCCCTCTTAGTCCCTCTCCTGCATGTGTCTCCCCCTATCAGTCCCTCTCCTGTACGTGTCACCCCCTATCAGCCCCTCTCCTGCATGTGTCTCCCCCTATCAGTCCCTCTCCTGTATGTGTCTCCCCCTATCAGCCCCTCTCCTGCATGTATCTCCCCCTATCAGTCCATCTTTTGCATGTGTCTCCCCCTATCAGTCCCTCTCCTGCATGTGTCTCCCCCTATCAGTCCCTCTCCTGTATGTGTCTTCCCCTATCAGTCCCTCTCCTGCATGTGTCTCCACCTCATAGTCCCTCTCCTGCATGTGTCTCCCCCTATCAGTCCCTCTCCTGTATGTGTCTTCCCCTATCAGTCCATCTTTTGCATGTGTCTCCCCCTATCAGTCCCTCTCCTGTATGTGTCTTCCCCTATCAGTCCCTCTCCTGCATGTGTCTCCCCCTCTCAGTCCCTCTCCTGTATGTGTCTCCCCCTCTCAGTCCCTCTCCTGTATGTGTCTCCCCCTATCAGTCCCTCTCCTGTATGTGTCTTCCCCTATCAGTCCATCTTTTGCATGTGTCTCCCCCTCTCAGTCCCTCTCCTGCATGTGTCTCCACCTATCAGTCCCTCTCCTGTATGTGTCTTCCCCTATCAGTCCCTCTCCTGCATGTGTCTCCCCTTCATAGTCCCTCTCCTGCATGTGTCTCCCCCTATCAGTCCCTCTCCTGTATGTGTCTTCCCCTATCAGTCCATCTTTTGCATGTGTCTCCCCCTATCAGTCCCTCTCCTGTATGTGTCTTCCCCTATCAGTCCCTCTCCTGCATGTGTCTCCCCCTCTCAGTCCCTCGCCTGCATGTGTCTCCCCCTATCAGTCCCTCTCCTGCATGTATCTCCCCCTATCAGTCCCTCTCCTGCATGTATCTCCCCCTATCAGTCCCTCTCCTGTATGTGTCTTCCCCTATCAGTCCCTCTCCTGTATGTGTCTCCCCCTCTCAGTCGCTCTCCTGTATGTGTCTCCCCCTCTCAGTCGCTCTCCTGTATGTGTCTTCCCCTATCGGTCCCTCTCCTGTATGTGTCTCCCCCTCTCAGTCCCTCTCCTGTATGTGTCTTCCCCTATCAGTCCCTCTCCTGCATGTGTCTCCCCCTCTTAGTCCCTCTCCTGCATGTGTCTCCCCCTATCAGTCCCTCTCCTGTATGTGTCTTCCCCTATCAGTCCCTCTCCTGCATGTGTCTTCCCCTATCAGTCCCTCTCCTGCATGTGTCTCCCCCTATCAGCCCCTCTCCTGTATGTGTCTCCCCCTATCAGTCCCTCTCCTGCATGTGTCTCCCCCTATCAGTCCCTCTCCTGAATGTGTCTTCCCCTATCAGTCCCTCTCCTGCATGTGTCTCCCCCTCTCAGTCCCTCTCCTGCATGTGTCTCCCCCTCTCAGTCCCTCTCCTGCATATATCTCCCCCTATCAGTCCCTCTCCTGCATGTATCTCCCCCTATCAGTCCCTCTCCTGTATGTGTCTTCCCCTATCAGTCCCTCTCCTGTATGTGTCTCCCCCTCTCAGTCGCTCTCCTGTATGTGTCTCCCCCTCTCAGTCGCTCTCCTGTATGTGTCTTCCCCTATCGGTCCCTCTCCTGTATGTGTCTCCCCCTCTCGGTCCCTCTCCTGCATGTGTCTTCCCCTATCAATCCCTCTCCTGCATGTGTCTCCCCCTCTTAGTCCCTCTCCTGCATGTGTCTCCCCCTATCAGTCCCTCTCCTGTATGTGTCTTCCCCTATCAGTCCCTCTCCTGCATGTGTCTCCCCCTCTTAGTCCCTCTCCTGCATGTGTCTCCCCCTATCAGTCCCTCTCCTGCATGTGTCTCCCCCTCTTAGTCCCTCTCCTGCATGTGTCTCCCCCTATCAGTCCTTCTCCTGTATGTGTCTCCCCCTATCAGCCCCTCTCCTGTATGTGTCTCCCCCTATCAGCCCCTCTCCTGTATGTGTCTTCCCCTATCAGTCCCTCTCCTGCTTGTGTCTCCCCCACTTAGTCCCTCTCCTGCATGTGTCTCCCCCTATCAGTCCCTCTCCTGCATGTGTCTCCCCCTCTTAGTCCCTCTCCTGCATGTGTCTCCCCCTATCAGTCCCTCTCCTGTACGTGTCACCCCCTATCAGCCCCTCTCCTGCATGTGTCTCCCCCTATCAGTCCCTCTCCTGTATGTGTCTCCCCCTATCAGCCCCTCTCCTGCATGTATCTCCCCCTATCAGTCCATCTTTTGCATGTGTCTCCCCCTATCAGTCCCTCTCCTGCATGTGTCTCCCCCTATCAGTCCCTCTCCTGTATGTGTCTTCCCCTATCAGTCCCTCTCCTGCATGTGTCTCCACCTCATAGTCCCTCTCCTGCATGTGTCTCCCCCTATCAGTCCCTCTCCTGTATGTGTCTTCCCCTATCAGTCCATCTTTTGCATGTGTCTCCCCCTATCAGTCCCTCTCCTGTATGTGTCTTCCCCTATCAGTCCCTCTCCTGCATGTGTCTCCCCCTCTCAGTCCCTCTCCTGTATGTGTCTCCCCCTCTCAGTCCCTCTCCTGTATGTGTCTCCCCCTATCAGTCCCTCTCCTGTATGTGTCTTCCCCTATCAGTCCATCTTTTGCATGTGTCTCCCCCTCTCAGTCCCTCTCCTGCATGTGTCTCCACCTATCAGTCCCTCTCCTGTATGTGTCTTCCCCTATCAGTCCCTCTCCTGCATGTGTCTCCCCTTCATAGTCCCTCTCCTGCATGTGTCTCCCCCTATCAGTCCCTCTCCTGTATGTGTCTTCCCCTATCAGTCCATCTTTTGCATGTGTCTCCCCCTATCAGTCCCTCTCCTGTATGTGTCTTCCCCTATCAGTCCCTCTCCTGCATGTGTCTCCCCCTCTCAGTCCCTCGCCTGCATGTGTCTCCCCCTATCAGTCCCTCTCCTGCATGTATCTCCCCCTATCAGTCCCTCTCCTGCATGTATCTCCCCCTATCAGTCCCTCTCCTGTATGTGTCTTCCCCTATCAGTCCCTCTCCTGTATGTGTCTCCCCCTCTCAGTCGCTCTCCTGTATGTGTCTCCCCCTCTCAGTCGCTCTCCTGTATGTGTCTTCCCCTATCGGTCCCTCTCCTGTATGTGTCTCCCCCTCTCAGTCCCTCTCCTGTATGTGTCTTCCCCTATCAGTCCCTCTCCTGCATGTGTCTCCCCCTCTTAGTCCCTCTCCTGCATGTGTCTCCCCCTATCAGTCCCTCTCCTGTATGTGTCTTCCCCTATCAGTCCCTCTCCTGCATGTGTCTTCCCCTATCAGTCCCTCTCCTGCATGTGTCTCCCCCTCTCAGTCGCTCTCCTGTATGTGTCTCCCCCTCTCAGTCGCTCTCATGTATGTGTCTTCCCCTATCGGTCCCTCTCCTGTATGTGTCTCCCCCTCTCGGTCCCTCTCCTGCATGTGTCTTCCCCTATCAATCCCTCTCCTGCATGTGTCTCCCCCTCTTAGTCCCTCTCCTGCATGTGTCTCCCCCTATCAGTCCCTCTCCTGTATGTGTCTTCCCCTATCAGTCCCTCTCCTGCATGTGTCTCCCCCTCTTAGTCCCTCTCCTGCATGTGTCTCCCCCTATCAGTCCCTCTCCTGCATGTGTCTCCCCCTCTTAGTCCCTCTCCTGCATGTGTCTCCCCCTATCAGTCCTTCTCCTGTATGTGTCTCCCCCTATCAGCCCCTCTCCTGTATGTGTCTCCCCCTATCAGCCCCTCTCCTGCATGTGTCTTCCCCTATCAGTCCCTCTCCTGCATGTGTCTCCCCCTCTTAGTCCCTCTCCTGCATGTGTCTCCCCCTATCAGTCCCTCTCCTGCATGTGTCTCCCCCTCTTAGTCCCTCTCCTGCATGTGTCTCCCCCTATCAGTCCCTCTCCTGTACGTGTCTCCCCCTATCAGCCCCTCTCCTGCATGTGTCTCCCCCTATCAGTCCCTCTCCTGTATGTGTCTCCCCCTATCAGCCCCTCTCCTGCATGTATCTCCCCCTATCAGTCCCTCTCCTGTATGTGTCTTCCCCTATCAGTCCCTCTCCTGCATGTGTCTCCCCCTCTTAGTCCCTCTCCTGCATGTGTCTCCCCCTATCAGTCCCTCTCCTGTATGTGTCTTCCCCTATCAGTCCATCTTTTGCATGTGTCTCCCCCTATCAGTCCCTCTCCTGTATGTGTCTTCCCCTATCAGTCCCTCTCCTGCATGTGTCTCCCCCTCTTAGTCCCTCTCCTGTATGTGTCTCCCCCTCTCAGTCCCTCTCCTGTATGTGTCTCCCCCTATCAGTCTCTCTCCTGTATGTGTCTTCCCCTATCAGTCCCTCTCCTGCATGTGTCTCCCCCTCATAGTCCCTCTCCTGCATGTGTCTCCCCCTATCAGTCCCTCTCCTGTATGTGTCTTCCCCTATCAGTCCTTCTTTTGCATGTGTCTCCCCCTATCAGTCCCTCTCCTGCATGTGTCTCCCCCTATCAGTCTCTCTCCTGCATGTGTCTCCCCCTCTCAGTCCCTCTCCTGTATGTGTCTCCCCCTCTCAGTCCCTCTCCTGTATGTGTCTCCCCCTATCAGTCCCTCTCCTGTATGTGTCTTCCCCTATCAGTCCATCTTTTGCATGTGTCTCCCCCTCTCAGTCCCTCTCCTGCATGTGTCTCCCCCTATCAGTCCCTCTCCTGTATGTGTCTTCCCCTATCAGTCCCTCTCCTGCATGTGTCTCCCCTTCATAGTCCCTCTCCTGCATGTGTCTCCCCCTATCAGTCCCTCTCCTGTATGTGTCTTCCCCTATCAGTCCCTCTCCTGCATGTGTCTTCCCCTATCAGTCCCTCTCCTGCATGTGTCTCCCCCTCTCAGTCGCTCTCCTGTATGTGTCTCCCCCTCTCAGTCGCTCTCCTGTATGTGTCTTCCCCTATCGGTCCCTCTCCTGTATGTGTCTCCCCCTCTCGGTCCCTCTCCTGCATGTGTCTTCCCCTATCAATCCCTCTCCTGCATGTGTCTCCCCCTCTTAGTCCCTCTCCTGCATGTGTCTCCCCCTATCAGTCCCTCTCCTGTATGTGTCTTCCCCTATCAGTCCCTCTCCTGCATGTGTCTCCCCCTCTTAGTCCCTCTCCTGCATGTGTCTCCCCCTATCAGTCCCTCTCCTGCATGTGTCTCCCCCTCTTAGTCCCTCTCCTGCATGTCTCCCCCTATCAGTCCTTCTCCTGTATGTGTCTCCCCCTATCAGCCCCTCTCCTGTATGTGTCTCCCCCTATCAGACCCTCTCCTGCATGTGTCTTCCCCTATCAGTCCCTCTCCTGCATGTGTCTCCCCCTCTTAGTCCCTCTCCTGCATGTGTCTCCCCCTATCAGTCCCTCTCCTGCATGTGTCTCCCCCTCTTAGTCCCTCTCCTGCATGTGTCTCCCCCTATCAGTCCCTCTCCTGTACGTGTCTCCCCCTATCAGCCCCTCTCCTGCATGTGTCTCCCCCTATCAGTCCCTCTCCTGTATGTGTCTCCCCCTATCAGCCCCTCTCCTGCATGTATCTCCCCCTATCAGTCCCTCTCCTGTATGTGTCTTCCCCTATCAGTCCCTCTCCTGCATGTGTCTCCCCCTCTTAGTCCCTCTCCTGCATGTGTCTCCCCCTATCAGTCCCTCTCCTGTATGTGTCTTCCCCTATCAGTCCATCTTTTGCATGTGTCTCCCCCTATCAGTCCCTCTCCTGTATGTGTCTTCCCCTATCAGTCCCTCTCCTGCATGTGTCTCCCCCTCTTAGTCCCTCTCCTGTATGTGTCTCCCCCTCTCAGTCCCTCTCCTGTATGTGTCTCCCCCTATCAGTCCCTCTCCTGTATGTGTCTTCCCCTATCAGTCCATCTTTTGCATGTGTCTCCCCCTATCAGTCCCTCTCCTGCATGTGTCTCCCCCTATCAGTCCCTCTCCTGTATGTGTCTTCCCCTATCAGTCCCTCTCCTGCATGTGTCTCCCCCTCATAGTCCCTCTCCTGCATGTGTCTCCCCCTATCAGTCCCTCTCCTGTATGTGTCTTCCCCTATCAGTCCATCTTTTGCATGTGTCTCCCCCTATCAGTCCCTCTCCTGCATGTGTCTCCCCCTATCAGTCTCTCTCCTGCATGTGTCTCCCCCTCTCAGTCCCTCTCCTGTATGTGTCTCCCCCTCTCAGTCCCTCTCCTGTATGTGTCTCCCCCTATCAGTCCCTCTCCTGTATGTGTCTTCCCCTATCAGTCCATCTTTTGCATGTGTCTCCCCCTCTCAGTCCCTCTCCTGCATGTGTCTCCCCCTATCAGTCCCTCTCCTGTATGTGTCTTCCCCTATCAGTCCCTCTCCTGCATGTGTCTCCCCTTCATAGTCCCTCTCCTGCATGTGTCTCCCCCTATCAGTCCCTCTCCTGTATGTGTCTTCCCCTATCAGTCCATCTTTTGCATGTGTCTCCCCCTATCAGTCCCTCTCCTGTATGTGTCTTCCCCTATCAGTCCCTCTCCTGCATGTGTCTCCCCCTCTTAGTCCCTCGCCTGCATGTGTCTCCCCCTATCAGTCCCTCTCCTGCATGTATCTCCCCCTATCAGTCCCTCTCCTGCATGTATCTCCCCCTATCAGTCCCTCTCCTGTATGTGTCTTCCCCTATCAGTCCCTCTCCTGTATGTGTCTCCCCCTCTCAGTCGCTCTCCTGTATGTGTCTCCCCCTCTCAGTCGCTCTCCTGTATGTGTCTTCCCCTATCGGTCCCTCTCCTGTATGTGTCTCCCCCTCTCAGTCCCTCTCCTGCATGTGTCTTCCCCTATCAGTCCCTCTCCTGCATGTGTCTCCCCCTCTTAGTCCCTCTCCTGCATGTGTCTCCCCCTATCAGTCCCTCTCCTGTATGTGTCTTCCCCTATCAGTCCCTCTCCTGCATGTGTCTTCCCCTATCAGTCCCTCTCCTGCATGTGTCTCCCCCTCTTAGTCCCTCTCCTGCATGTGTCTCCCCCTATCAGTCCCTCTCCTGCATGTGTCTCCCCCTCTTAGTCCCTCTCCTGCATGTGTCTCCCCCTATCAGCCCCTCTTCTGTATGTGTCTCCCCCTATCAGTCCCTCTCCTGCATGTGTCTCCCCCTATCAGTCCCTCTCCTGAATGTGTCTTCCCCTATCAGTCCCTCTCCTGCATGTTTCTCCCCCTCTCAGTCCCTCTCCTGCATGTGTCTCCCCCTCTCAGTCCCTCTCCTGCATGTGTCTCCCCCTCTCAGTCCCTCTCCTGCATATATCTCCCCCTATCAGTCCCTCTCCTGCATGTATCTCCCCCTATCAGTCCCTCTCCTGTATGTGTCTTCCCCTATCAGTCCCTCTCCTGTATGTGTCTCCCCCTCTCAGTCGCTCTCCTGTATGTGTCTCCCCCTCTCAGTCGCTCTCCTGTATGTGTCTTCCCCTATCGGTCCCTCTCCTGTATGTGTCTCCCCCTCTCGGTCCCTCTCCTGCATGTGTCTCCCCCTCTTAGTCCCTCTCCTGCATGTGTCTCCCCCTATCAGTCCCTCTCCTGTATGTGTCTTCCCCTATCAGTCCCTCTCCTGCATGTGTCTTCCCCTATCAGTCCCTCTCCTGCATGTGTCTCCCCCTCTCAGTCGCTCTCCTGTATGTGTCTCCCCCTCTCAGTCGCTCTCATGTATGTGTCTTCCCCTATCGGTCCCTCTCCTGTATGTGTCTCCCCCTCTCGGTCCCTCTCCTGCATGTGTCTTCCCCTATCAATCCCTCTCCTGCATGTGTCTCCCCCTCTTAGTCCCTCTCCTGCATGTGTCTCCCCCTATCAGTCCCTCTCCTGTATGTGTCTTCCCCTATCAGTCCCTCTCCTGCATGTGTCTCCCCCTCTTAGTCCCTCTCCTGCATGTGTCTCCCCCTATCAGTCCCTCTCCTGCATGTGTCTCCCCCTCTTAGTCCCTCTCCTGCATGTGTCTCCCCCTATCAGTCCTTCTCCTGTATGTGTCTCCCCCTATCAGCCCCTCTCCTGTATGTGTCTCCCCCTATCAGCCCCTCTCCTGCATGTGTCTTCCCCTATCAGTCCCTCTCCTGCATGTGTCTCCCCCTCTTAGTCCCTCTCCTGCATGTGTCTCCCCCTATCAGTCCCTCTCCTGCATGTGTCTCCCCCTCTTAGTCCCTCTCCTGCATGTGTCTCCCCCTATCAGTCCCTCTCCTGTACGTGTCTCCCCCTATCAGCCCCTCTCCTGCATGTGTCTCCCCCTATCAGTCCCTCTCCTGTATGTGTCTCCCCCTATCAGCCCCTCTCCTGCATGTATCTCCCCCTATCAGTCCCTCTCCTGTATGTGTCTTCCCCTATCAGTCCCTCTCCTGCATGTGTCTCCCCCTCTTAGTCCCTCTCCTGCATGTGTCTCCCCCTATCAGTCCCTCTCCTGTATGTGTCTTCCCCTATCAGTCCATCTTTTGCATGTGTCTCCCCCTATCAGTCCCTCTCCTGTATGTGTCTTCCCCTATCAGTCCCTCTCCTGCATGTGTCTCCCCCTCTTAGTCCCTCTCCTGTATGTGTCTCCCCCTCTCAGTCCCTCTCCTGTATGTGTCTCCCCCTATCAGTCTCTCTCCTGTATGTGTCTTCCCCTATCAGTCCCTCTCCTGCATGTGTCTCCCCCTCATAGTCCCTCTCCTGCATGTGTCTCCCCCTATCAGTCCCTCTCCTGTATGTGTCTTCCCCTATCAGTCCTTCTTTTGCATGTGTCTCCCCCTATCAGTCCCTCTCCTGCATGTGTCTCCCCCTATCAGTCTCTCTCCTGCATGTGTCTCCCCCTCTCAGTCCCTCTCCTGTATGTGTCTCCCCCTCTCAGTCCCTCTCCTGTATGTGTCTCCCCCTATCAGTCCCTCTCCTGTATGTGTCTTCCCCTATCAGTCCATCTTTTGCATGTGTCTCCCCCTCTCAGTCCCTCTCCTGCATGTGTCTCCCCCTATCAGTCCCTCTCCTGTATGTGTCTTCCCCTATCAGTCCCTCTCCTGCATGTGTCTCCCCTTCATAGTCCCTCTCCTGCATGTGTCTCCCCCTATCAGTCCCTCTCCTGTATGTGTCTTCCCCTATCAGTCCCTCTCCTGCATGTGTCTTCCCCTATCAGTCCCTCTCCTGCATGTGTCTCCCCCTCTCAGTCGCTCTCCTGTATGTGTCTCCCCCTCTCAGTCGCTCTCCTGTATGTGTCTTCCCCTATCGGTCCCTCTCCTGTATGTGTCTCCCCCTCTCGGTCCCTCTCCTGCATGTGTCTTCCCCTATCAATCCCTCTCCTGCATGTGTCTCCCCCTCTTAGTCCCTCTCCTGCATGTGTCTCCCCCTATCAGTCCCTCTCCTGTATGTGTCTTCCCCTATCAGTCCCTCTCCTGCATGTGTCTCCCCCTCTTAGTCCCTCTCCTGCATGTGTCTCCCCCTATCAGTCCCTCTCCTGCATGTGTCTCCCCCTCTTAGTCCCTCTCCTGCATGTCTCCCCCTATCAGTCCTTCTCCTGTATGTGTCTCCCCCTATCAGCCCCTCTCCTGTATGTGTCTCCCCCTATCAGACCCTCTCCTGCATGTGTCTTCCCCTATCAGTCCCTCTCCTGCATGTGTCTCCCCCTCTTAGTCCCTCTCCTGCATGTGTCTCCCCCTATCAGTCCCTCTCCTGCATGTGTCTCCCCCTCTTAGTCCCTCTCCTGCATGTGTCTCCCCCTATCAGTCCCTCTCCTGTACGTGTCTCCCCCTATCAGCCCCTCTCCTGCATGTGTCTCCCCCTATCAGTCCCTCTCCTGTATGTGTCTCCCCCTATCAGCCCCTCTCCTGCATGTATCTCCCCCTATCAGTCCCTCTCCTGTATGTGTCTTCCCCTATCAGTCCCTCTCCTGCATGTGTCTCCCCCTCTTAGTCCCTCTCCTGCATGTGTCTCCCCCTATCAGTCCCTCTCCTGTATGTGTCTTCCCCTATCAGTCCATCTTTTGCATGTGTCTCCCCCTATCAGTCCCTCTCCTGTATGTGTCTTCCCCTATCAGTCCCTCTCCTGCATGTGTCTCCCCCTCTTAGTCCCTCTCCTGTATGTGTCTCCCCCTCTCAGTCCCTCTCCTGTATGTGTCTCCCCCTATCAGTCCCTCTCCTGTATGTGTCTTCCCCTATCAGTCCATCTTTTGCATGTGTCTCCCCCTATCAGTCCCTCTCCTGCATGTGTCTCCCCCTATCAGTCCCTCTCCTGTATGTGTCTTCCCCTATCAGTCCCTCTCCTGCATGTGTCTCCCCCTCATAGTCCCTCTCCTGCATGTGTCTCCCCCTATCAGTCCCTCTCCTGTATGTGTCTTCCCCTATCAGTCCATCTTTTGCATGTGTCTCCCCCTATCAGTCCCTCTCCTGCATGTGTCTCCCCCTATCAGTCTCTCTCCTGCATGTGTCTCCCCCTCTCAGTCCCTCTCCTGTATGTGTCTCCCCCTCTCAGTCCCTCTCCTGTATGTGTCTCCCCCTATCAGTCCCTCTCCTGTATGTGTCTTCCCCTATCAGTCCATCTTTTGCATGTGTCTCCCCCTCTCAGTCCCTCTCCTGCATGTGTCTCCCCCTATCAGTCCCTCTCCTGTATGTGTCTTCCCCTATCAGTCCCTCTCCTGCATGTGTCTCCCCTTCATAGTCCCTCTCCTGCATGTGTCTCCCCCTATCAGTCCCTCTCCTGTATGTGTCTTCCCCTATCAGTCCATCTTTTGCATGTGTCTCCCCCTATCAGTCCCTCTCCTGTATGTGTCTTCCCCTATCAGTCCCTCTCCTGCATGTGTCTCCCCCTCTTAGTCCCTCGCCTGCATGTGTCTCCCCCTATCAGTCCCTCTCCTGCATGTATCTCCCCCTATCAGTCCCTCTCCTGCATGTATCTCCCCCTATCAGTCCCTCTCCTGTATGTGTCTTCCCCTATCAGTCCCTCTCCTGTATGTGTCTCCCCCTCTCAGTCGCTCTCCTGTATGTGTCTCCCCCTCTCAGTCGCTCTCCTGTATGTGTCTTCCCCTATCGGTCCCTCTCCTGTATGTGTCTCCCCCTCTCAGTCCCTCTCCTGTATGTGTCTTCCCCTATCAGTCCCTCTCCTGCATGTGTCTCCCCCTCTTAGTCCCTCTCCTGCATGTGTCTCCCCCTATCAGTCCCTCTCCTGTATGTGTCTTCCCCTATCAGTCCCTCTCCTGCATGTGTCTTCCCCTATCAGTCCCTCTCCTGCATGTGTCTCCCCCTCTTAGTCCCTCTCCTGCATGTGTCTCCCCCTATCAGTCCCTCTCCTGCATGTGTCTCCCCCTCTTAGTCCCTCTCCTGCATGTGTCTCCCCCTATCAGCCCCTCTTCTGTATGTGTCTCCCCCTATCAGTCCCTCTCCTGCATGTGTCTCCCCCTATCAGTCCCTCTCCTGAATGTGTCTTCCCCTATCAGTCCCTCTCCTGCATGTTTCTCCCCCTCTCAGTCCCTCTCCTGCATGTGTCTCCCCCTCTCAGTCCCTCTCCTGCATATATCTCCCCCTATCAGTCCCTCTCCTGCATGTATCTCCCCCTATCAGTCCCTCTCCTGTATGTGTCTTCCCCTATCAGTCCCTCTCCTGTATGTGTCTCCCCCTCTCAGTCGCTCTCCTGTATGTGTCTCCCCCTCTCAGTCGCTCTCCTGTATGTGTCTTCCCCTATCGGTCCCTCTCCTGTATGTGTCTCCCCCTCTCGGTCCCTCTCCTGCATGTGTCTTCCCCTATCAATCCCTCTCCTGCATGTGTCTCCCCCTCTTAGTCCCTCTCCTGCATGTGTCTCCCCCTATCAGTCCCTCTCCTGTATGTGTCTTCCCCTATCAGTCCCTCTCCTGCATGTGTCTCCCCCTCTTAGTCCCTCTCCTGCATGTGTCTCCCCCTATCAGTCCCTCTCCTGCATGTGTCTCCCCCTCTTAGTCCCTCTCCTGCATGTGTCTCCCCCTATCAGTCCTTCTCCTGTATGTGTCTCCCCCTATCAGCCCCTCTCCTGTATGTGTCTCCCCCTATCAGCCCCTCTCCTGCATGTGTCTTCCCCTATCAGTCCCTCTCCTGCATGTGTCTCCCCCTCTTAGTCCCTCTCCTGCATGTGTCTCCCCCTATCAGTCCCTCTCCTGCATGTGTCTCCCCCTCTTAGTCCCTCTCCTGCATGTGTCTCCCCCTATCAGTCCCTCTCCTGTACGTGTCTCCCCCTATCAGCCCCTCTCCTGCATGTGTCTCCCCCTATCAGTCCCTCTCCTGTATGTGTCTCCCCCTATCAGCCCCTCTCCTGCATGTATCTCCCCCTATCAGTCCCTCTCCTGTATGTGTCTTCCCCTATCAGTCCCTCTCCTGCATGTGTCTCCCCCTCTTAGTCCCTCTCCTGCATGTGTCTCCCCCTATCAGTCCCTCTCCTGTATGTGTCTTCCCCTATCAGTCCATCTTTTGCATGTGTCTCCCCCTATCAGTCCCTCTCCTGTATGTGTCTTCCCCTATCAGTCCCTCTCCTGCATGTGTCTCCCCCTCTTAGTCCCTCTCCTGCATGTGTCTCCCCCTATCAGTCTCTCTCCTGCATGTGTCTCCCCCTCTCAGTCCCTCTCCTGTATGTGTCTCCCCCTCTCAGTCCCTCTCCTGTATGTGTCTCCCCCTATCAGTCCCTCTCCTGTATGTGTCTTCCCCTATCAGTCCATCTTTTGCATGTGTCTCCCCCTATCAGTCCCTCTCCTGCATGTGTCTCCCCCTATCAGTCCCTCTCCTGTATGTGTCTTCCCCTATCAGTCCCTCTCCTGCATGTGTCTCCCCCTCATAGTCCCTCTCCTGCATGTGTCTCCCCCTATCAGTCCCTCTCCTGTATGTGTCTCCCCCTATCAGTCCCTCTCCTGTATGTGTCTTCCCCTATCAGTCCCTCTCCTGCATGTGTCTCCCCCTCTCAGTCCCTCGCCTGCATGTGTCTCCCCCTCTCAGTCTCTCCTGCATGTGTCTCCCCCTCTCAGTCCCTCTCCTGTATGTGTCTCCCCCTCTCAGTCCCTCGCCTGCATGTGTCTCCCCCTCTCCTGCATGTGTGTCCCGAGCACATTGCCTAGGGTCTCATGAAGTTTTAATCCGGCTCTGGACGGAGGCGCAATCATTGACATGCAACGTTTGCGCATGTGCGGCACCCTGCCGCGTCTTCATCTCCTCTCCGTCGCAAGTGGATGAGGGCGAAGCGGAAAGGGTCCCCCTGTCTTAAATGCCCAGGGCCCCCAAAGGCTTAATCCAGCCCTGCAGACCATCCCAATGAAGAAGAAATAAAGGAAGTAATTTATGCTTATTGGTTGTGCATCTACGATGTTTTCGGTTTATTTGTACATATGGTTCTGGTGAATATATTTGTATTGTAACCCCCCTTTTATCACTAAAGGGTCACCAAGTTTCTACCACCTTTGTTACTCCTAATGTACCCACCCTTAGCATTCCTCTAAGCGGTGTACATCCCCATGGTCAGTGCCTCCACCCAGGTTAATTATTTTAAATGTCAAAAGGGCTTACCTAGGAAAATCCAGTGATAGAATATATAGTGTCAGTGTAAGTTTTCTTTGACTACCATGTATACTGCGTGTATATATATATATATATATATATATATATACATACAAATATTCGACCACCTGTTATTTCTTTTTTTTTCAGGTCTCTCAATTCTCCACAGGTGATGCTGTTCCAGTTCCTAAAAGGTAAGTACTATGCACCACTCTTGAATAGGTGAACACTTTGTATTATGTAATTCATGAAGCAAAATAACTTATATCATGACATGTTGCATAACAAACACAATATACTTTGTTTCCATATGCAGATGGAATATTCAATTACAATATAATCACTTAACTCTGAATATTATGCCCAACACTTAGCCTTTACCTACGAGTCTGTTAGCGTAGAGAATACTGAGTGCTTAAAGGTCCAGAACCCTAGAGCATAAGTCCTGTTGTACATAACCAAGTAAAAGGAAGTTCATATATTTATTCCAGTTCAAGGCTGTATTCTCTAAGTTGTTATAATACTGACAAGTATTATAACAACTTACATGTGAGTCTTACATAATGGAACCAGTGCCTCATCCATACAGCTAGAATATGCTGTGTTCAGATAGTTGTAGTAAGAATATATATGCAATATCTATATCCTATACTGTAATCCTCAGGTATAAGTTACATTGCAGTATTATGTATTTAATTGTATCCTTCTCTCTCTTCTTTCCCTTATGCTGAAAGCTATCTCCTTTGGATATAATAAAATGTATCATATAGACACTATGAAATCCTCTCTTTTTCCTTTTCTGTTCTTCCCCGAATGTAATGTAAAGATTACTGTAATGTTCCCTGAATGGCATATACTTCTTATTACCACTGCCACTATTTACAGCATCATCCACACAGCTGACATGCGCTGAAACTCTCTCTCCATATGAGTGTCAGTACCACAGCCAAGTATGTACTCCTTGTGGGCAGAGTACATGGGATATTACTGCTCTACTGTCCTCAACAGCGGTCTCTATATATGGGCTATATGTAGCTGTGTAGGTGCCAAGTCCTATTTACTCACAGTCCCCTCAACACTGCTGCTTGTATAAGCGCTGCTCCTGCTTTCTCCTTGTCACCGCTGCTACCTCAGCACTGATCACCCTGTCAGTGCTGCTGCTGCCGTCCTTTACACTGATCCCCCTGTCAGTGCTGCTGCTGCCGTCCTTTACACTGATCCCCCTGTCAGTGCTGCTGCTGCCGCCCTTTACACTGATCCCCCTGTCAGTGCTGCTGCTGCCGTCCTTTACACTGATCCCCCTGTCAGTGCTGCTGCTGCCGTCCTTTACACTGATCCCCCTGTCAGTGCTGCTGCTGCCGTCCTTTACGCTGATCCCCTGTCAGTGCTGCTGCTGCCGTCCTTTACACTGATCCCCCTGTTAGTGCTGCTGCTGCCGTCCTTTACACTGATCCCCCTGTTAGTGCTGCTGCTGCCGTCCTTTACACTGATCCCCTGTCAGTGCTGCTGCTGCCGTCCTTTACGCTGATCCCCTGTCAGTGCTGCTGCTGCCATCCTTTACACTGATCCCCCTGTTAGTGCTGCTGCTGCCGTCCTTTACACTGAAACGTCCCCGCCTCCTGGCTCTCTCTCTCTCTCCCACTGGCTGCCGGCCGAGCTCCCATGAGCCAAAGGAAGAGGCTTGCAGCTGACAGCCTCCCTGCAACCACGGAGGTGCTGCCCAGCACAGCGGGGACTCACCAGGCACTCTCACCCACACTGGCCATGCCCCGATCAGCACGGGTCCCTCCGCTCCTCTCCGCCGCCGGGACCACCTCCCGCGATGCCACCTGTCCTGCAAGACAGGGTGAGTACCCCTGTCTCACCTTCTTCCCCAGCTCCGGCTGGGCTCCCTCTCCGGCTCTGCCCCTCTGCGCCCGGCAGCATATCGCTGCTCACTGGCTGCCCGGGTCACAGGAGGGCAGGCACTGGAGGGAGGGACCTGCAGACTCACTCTCAGCTGCTGCTAACAGCTGTTATATATCCTCCCTCTCACCGGATCCTATTTTCCTGACAGGAACCGATTCACTCCCATCTATATTACTCCGCCCCCTTCTGCAACTATCACCAATGTCTGTGAAATGTACATCTGCAGCATGAAGCACTAAAGTCCACTGACATCATAGATATTTAACATGCACAGGGTACATACATTTCCACATATTTACTTATATTTACATCACATCACTTATCCCTACAGTATATTTAACATTTACCTCATAAATGGCATTTTGCTGTAAATAGATGAATGAAAATATATACCTGTTTCAATTGTATATATGAATTATATTTATATCTCCGTAACCCTAACCAGGGTTACAGTATGGCGTGATGGAGCGACCACGTTATCCTGGCCCCAAGTCCCGCTATACAATGCTGCCATTACCGGCAACGCAGGGGCGGGGCCACGACGCGATTCTGTGAAAAATAAATCTCATCAATCCGCCTCGGGCCACACTCTTCATTTGGGAAGTGAGCGGTACAATGTGGCTGTGCAAGGGGGGGGCCCAGTAGACTTGCCCACTCTTTCGGGCATCCGGGAGAGCCCACTCAAGATCCATCTTCAATAAATACTAATACAGTATAAAGAGGTCTACAGAGCAACCGTAAATAGTGATAATTGTACAATAATTTGCTTTAGAATTGATTTGTTTTGAAAAATAGGGATCTTTCAGGGACAAACCTTTAAAAACACACAATATGCAAATTGCATTTTCACAGATTTTTATTACAGCTTTCCATAAAAGCATCATCCATTAAGTTTCCATTACAGCAGCGTGCGTTATAGGCAGGTTGTCCTGTGCGGAAAGCGAATATAAAACCTACCTAATTAAATGCTGTGACATTAATTGCACATGAAAGGTGCGAGATGGAGGCAGACAAGGGTTGTACTTATTAGCACAAACATTATTAGAAATGGAAGCGAATCAGATTATTCAGCTATGTAAGAATGTATTACCTGGGAGAGAGGAGGAGGGGGAAAAAAAATCAATATTTAACATGTCTAAATTATTAATAGAGTGAAAACCACCAGCATTTAGTTACTGAAAGACAGATTCAACCTCGAGACTTTGCTGTGAGAATAATATCAGTGATCTCAATAAAAAATAAATAATGGATTTTCCTACAAGCAGAAATGAATGTTTATTGCGCTTGTCTGTCTCTGCGCCTGCATCCAATACATTAAATGTACAGCCCCTTGATCCTGTAAAGTTTAGGCCTCATTTTCTCAGGAGACTATTAGGTTAGGCCAGCGGTTCCCAAACCTCAGTTCGAGGCACCCTTAGGGTCTCCATAATTTTTTCAAGGGGCCGTAAGCCAAACTAATGACTGAGCAGTCCTGTTTTCTAAGTAGTTAGGACAAAATAACGCAATAAGTATTTAAAAAAAAAGAGAAAAACTGTGCTATTCTTACCCATTGCCCCCTCCATCTCTCTCCTATTGCCCCCTCCATCTCTCTCCTATTGCCCTCTCCATCTCTCTGCTATTGCCCCCTCCATCTCTCTGCTATTGCCCCCTCCAGCTCTCTCCCTTTGCCCTGCCATGTTTCTCTATTTCCCCATCCATGTCTCTCCATTTAATCCCTCCATGTCTCTCCCTCTGCCCCTCCATGTCTGTCCCTCTGTCCCTCCATGTCTGTCCCTCTGCCCCTCCATGTCTGTCCCTTTGCCCCTCCATGTCTCTCCCTCTGCCCCTCCATGTCTCTCCCTCTGCCCCTCCATGTCTCTCCATTTACCCCCTCCATGTCTCTCCCTTTGCCCCTCCATGTCTGTCCCTTTTCCCCTCCATGTCTGCCCTCTGCCCCTCCATGTCTGTCCCTCTGCCCCTCCATATCTCTCCATTTACCCCCTCTATATCTGTCCCTTTGCCCCTCCATATCTGTCCCTCTGCCCCTCCATGTCTCTCCATTTACCCCCTCCATGTCTCTCCCTTTGCCCCTCCATGTCTGTCCCTTTACCCCTCCATGTCTGTCCCTCTGCCCCTCCATGTCTGTCCCTCTGCCCCTTCATGTCTGTCCCTTTGCCCCTCCATTTACTCCCTCCATGTCTGTCCCTTTTCCCCTCCATGTCTGTCCCTCTGCCCCTCCATGTCGGTCCCTTTTCCCCTCCATGTCTCTCCATTTACCCCTCCATGTCTCTCCCTTTGCCCCTCCATGTCTCTCCCTCTGCCCCTCCATGTCTGTCCCTCTGCCCCTCCATGTCTGTCCCTTTGCCCATGTCTCTCCCTTTGCCCCTCCATGTCTCTCCCTTTGCCCCTCCATTTACCCCCTCCATGTCTCTCCCTTTGCCCCTCCATGTCTCTCCATTTGCCTTTCCTCATGTCCCCCCTCCCCTTACTTATCTTTAGTTGTGATCATCAGCGCCGTTCTGCAGCATCGTGCCTCAGATCAGATCAGTTTTAGGACCCCATTCAGCAACAGACAACCTCGGGATTTACTGGTTGTTGCTTTACAGTGACAGCTTTCCCCCCGCTCGTCGATATAAACCCCCATGCGGTGCCATGAATCGCGTCTTCTTGGCCCCGCCCCATGACAGGTTGCCATGATTCTTGGCTTTATGTAGCTGAGGGAGGGTCCGCGCGTCATTATACCCCTTTACATCGCCCACTTTCACCAGTAAACGCTGATGGCCAAAGGGTGGCGGGAGAATTGCCCACTTTCCCGGGAGCCTCTCCTCCTGATTTGAGAGGTTTTGTCATAGTGGACAAGTGTGACGTAGGTGGCCTAGAGCTTCAGAAGCCGGTTCTCTGAGCAAGATGTAGTTCTGGCCCATTTAGAGGAGGCAATGTGTCAGAACCCGGAAGTTTAGTTCTTTGCCACTGCGATAAGCAAAGTGGTGAATAAACTATCAGTGGGGCTCAGACAGCACTATTGTCGCCTCCTATAGACGCATTCTCCCGGCATGATTATACGGTAAGTTGCCCTGTTAGTTCGTCTGATATCGCTGAGAATTGCGGCAATAACATATGTTAATTAAAAGGGCAAACGTGAGGCCAATATAAATAAGCCCTAATTCTGCTGGAAATTGTCAGCAGTAAGTATACCGCAGACGCTGTATAGTGTATAGTCAGTTTTACACATATAAGGGGTTCACAGCCCATGGAGAGCAAAGGTATATGTACAATACGGGCAGGGAGCTGGACCTAGAAAGGGCACTCTAGCGGGTATGTATTTAAAGACGCAGCCCCTTTTCATCACAATTGGGGGCGTGCCCAGTACTTACGGACATGGCGGGCTGCCCTCAAGCGCTCCTTTAGATGCCGTGTGCATCTGCACAGCATTTATTCGCCGGCTGTGAGCCCTGCACCGCAATTTTTTCCAAATGCGGAACACTGTGGCCGGTGGGTGGGGGCAGCACCGGTCATGTTGTTTTAGCCAGGTGCCGCCAAAAGGGCAGGGCACATTCTGCTCTTTTGAAATCGGGCAGGGTGCGGCGTCCCGCTTCAATAGCCTAGCGGGTCTGCTACAATGTACATTATCTGCGCAAATATTTCCTTCTGCATCCAAAATACTGTTGCCAGAAATAGCATTCAGTCCAAAGATAATAAGCGTTCACACTGGGCACCAATAACACAGTATATAATCAAACAGAATGTCATTATTCAATTAATTCATACGACGGAACACAGCTTTTATCATGATGCACATTGTATGGAGGTACAGTAGGCACACAGCTGTGATTATTAATTGGATAATTCATGTCAATAAAATGATATAATTTGGACCTGTTAAATATAGTACACTGCATGATCATATCAATAAGGGAGTCTTACAGGCTACAGGAAATCACAGCTTTTTATATTCTTTAATTATTCTCAGTGTTCTGCAAACATGTGAAGCTAAAATGCCAGCACTGTCTGATCTCTGATGCCCAGAGCACTGAATTTGCAGAACATAATGGGGCTCGTACGGAGCTGGAAAGGATATTCATCTAAATTGCAAGAATGAAATGTGCCCCCCCAAAAGACGTTCATTTGTGTCGTTTGCGGAGCTGATTGTGTCACCAGATGTGCGCTGCTTGGCAAGGCTCGGCGTACTGTAAGTGGCTGGTTTATGCCAGGAGATGAGACTGGGCAGTAGTAGTAGTAAGTGCTGAAGTTACAGTACCCAATTTATACACAACACTTATTAATAAGTGCATTGTCCCTATACAAATGAACCCACCATATCGCTGAATATTCTGACAACATGGAATTTTCTAACCTTATCTTAACTTAACACTGGACAAACTAATAAATAAAGACATGGATACAATCACAGCTAGGCTAAAAGGTCACAGCTTTTATTTATCAATTAAATTAATTCACCTAACCGAGGTGGCCAAGAGACACTGCAAACTCAGGGCTTGATTCAGAGCCGCTCGCTCTGACAGAACGCTCGCTCTGAATCAGGGCCGTGCTTTTCTTTTTTGGGAGCGGCCTCTTGGCCGCTCGCATAGCTGTGGGTGACCACCCACAGCTATAGCGAGCGGCCATGATGATGGTCAAGACCATTGCGACCATCGGGCTTGTGCCGAGACCCTTGTGGTAGGGTCTCGTTCATCGCAAGCCCCAGAGAGCTTTCGGCTCTAACAGAGCCGGAATCTCTCCACTGACATCACGAGGGATGTCAGTGGGGCCGCCCCCAAACGGCAAGCATTCCCTCGGGAACGCCTCCGTTTGGGCAGCCACCCCCCCCGGCCCGCCCACCAAAGGAGGCGAGCTGTCACTCAACATCGACAGCTCTCCCCCTTTGGTGCGAGACCTGGAGCGACGGATTGCCCGTCGCTAGCCGGGTCTCGCGCATGTGCTGTGGGCCACCATCGACCCGGTTGCGAGCGCTCAGCGCTTACGACTGGGTCTGAATCAGGCCCTCAGTTCCAAGCTTCTAGATGCGAACAATTTGGGGGACAACTGAAATGTCCCCCCCATACACTCACGATGCAAAGGACTCGCCTCTCTCCTGGGCACAGTCCAAACGCTTCTGTACGAGAAGCACCCGGGTGCCCCCGCACAGAGAAGGACAAACTCTCCATGTACATCGGGGGGCCAGCGCCCTCATGTTTTCTTGCGCAACATAAAGCCACTGAGATGCAGTGTTCTCCTGCTAATGCTGCACCTCCCCTAAATGGGAAAGAAAAGTTAATGTGACAAAAACAACAGCAGCAAAGTCCTTGGGCGGGAGGGTGGGCTCCAGAATTAAAAAAAAATGCTGTGCTCAGGAAAACCCCCAACTTATATATAGTTTCTTATAAACACACCTCTAAACAACCCATTGGTCAAACAGCATACCATATGACCAAAACCTAAACTCATCTGCCTAGCAACAAGGCTGTCAAGCCAGCCAATCAGCAAAAAACCAGGATTCTTATCTATTCTCAAGCCTATTCAGCTTTCGCCTGCCATTAAGTAAGTAGTTTATGAATCAGGGGCTGCTTTTGAAACTTCGGCAAGAACCCCGCTACCAAGTAGTGGTGTAATACCCTGGTGTGATAAGGGTGCAAATGTTGTGATGCAGGTACAGGTCAGAGTTACTTTGGTAGGGTATTTCTCGTTTGGCAGCAGCTTTTCCCTATAACCTACCCTGGCAGAGAGGCAAGGTTTCCCCAGATAGTCACAAAGGCAGACAGGGCTTTGCATGAAATAATAAAACCATTTATTCCATAACCAGGAATAGGTAATGGTTATGATAAGGAAGAGGGAGAATGGATTCAGCTAATTTAAACACACACACAATCTAAAGAAATCACATTAATGTCATCACACATATGGAAAATATATAACAACATTTTAGCTTATTACTATGTAACTAAAATAAACCAATATAATCAACCTATGCAGACACATTACTAAAGTCCAAGATAACTTTGGTGTGGCCAAGGATACTAAAGAGGTCTTTATGTGCACGTTGGGGCCCAATTATCTTGTGAAGCTGTGGGAATCAGGATGTAAAACTTCTTTTTAGCAATGAACAAAGGGGGTCATTCAGACCCACTCGCAAGCGGCAGTACGCTCGCAAGTGGGTCGATGTTCCCCACTGCGCATGCGCAAGACGGAGGGAGCTCCGTCGTGCGCATGCGCGAGACCCGGACTGCGACAGCCAAGCTGTCGCTCCGGGTCTCGCACCAAAGGGATTGTGCTGTCGATGTTGATTGACAGCACGCCCCCTTTGGTGGGCGTGCCGGGGGCGTGCCTGCCAGACGGAGGCGTTCCCATGGGTGATTTTGGCTCTGATAGAGCCAAAATCACTCCAGGGCTTGTGGCAGGGAGACCCTACCGCAGGGTCTCCGTCGCAAGTCAGATGGTCACGATGGTCAAGACCATCGCGACCATCTTTTTGGACGCTCGTATATGCTGTGGGTGGTGACCCACAGCTATACGAGCGTCCAGGAGGACGCTCCATTTTAATGGAGGAGGGCCCTGATTCAGAGCGAGCGCTCTGGTCAGAGCGTCCGGCTCTGAATCAGGCCCAAAATATTTTGGCACTTGTATTAAAGATGGTTGTATCAAACAAACTGGAACTTCTTCCTATGGAATCTGCTGTATAGGTATAGCATCTATAGGATAACATCCTGTGCAATGGAGCAGATTTCTAAATATATATATATACTTATAGGATTTATCTCACCCAGCCCAATGGACGTTGTTGAGGCAGTGTTCCCCCAGCAAATCAGCACTGGTATAAAGTCTTTCAACTCTATTGTCTCTCTGACACTTGCAGTGCGCTCTCTTGGCAGGAGGTGTCAACGGGTTCACAATTTTACACCTTACAGTTCTTAATTTGACTCTTTTACTGCCATGTCTCTCCCTTCTGCTTACACTCTATCAGCTGCTCATCTCTGCTCCATGGCGTCATCCGCTCTCCCCTCACAGCCGCTCCAACTGCCACTCCTCAAACTGCTGTGTTGTTTTTTTATTTAAATAAACTTTATTCAAAATGGCACTGAGCTCTATGCTCTTTTCCAGATTGGTCTTATTTTTATAGGATATCACAGTGGTCTTCGTTCTCCTCATCGTCAGCCTAATACTAATGGGAATACTGCGGAGTCTGCCTTTGCAATTCCCCGTTGAAGGATACAGAGCAACGTCATCTCAACGTAAATCGAACAGAGGGCCTGATTCAGACCCACTCATGAGCGCTCGCAAGCGGGTCGATGGTGCCCTAGTGCGCATGCGCACGACGGAGGCTGCTCCGTTGTGCGCATGCGCGAGACCCGGCTAGCGACGGGGAAGCCGTCGCTCCTGGTCTCGCACCAAAGGGGGCGTGCTGTCGATGTTGATTGACAGCACGCCCCCTTTGGTGGGCGTGCCGGGGGCGTGGCTGCCAGACGGAGGCGTTCCCATGGGAACGCCTACCGTCTGGGTCCGGCCCCACTGACATCACTAGTGATGTCAGTGGGAGTGATTTTGGCTCTGATAGAGCCAAAATCACTCCAGGGCTTGCGGTCACCGAGACTCTACCGCCGGGTCTCGTCGCAAGCCCGATGGTCGCGATGGTCTTGACCATCGCGACCATCTTTTTGGCCGCTCGCATATGCTGTGGGTGGTCACCCACAGCTATGCGCGCGGCCAGGAGGCCGCTCCAAGTTTAGGTAGGAGAGCCCTGATTCAGGCCCAGAAACCGCAATCCCCATATCAGGCTATGAGGACGGGGAACACTGTGAAAATAGAGGTATCCCTCTTCTTAAAAACAATATTTGCATTAGCATAAATTAGTAAATCAGACTTCCGCAGCTTCCCGCAACTACCGCTACTTTGCGCGCATCTCAGAATCAGATCCTTAACCAGCAGTTGGGAACATTGCATTTTGTATGGAGCTCAGCATCTAGTATTCAATTGTCAGTCCGGACTTTTCCATTATTTGCCATCAACAATGTCTGCTCACAGGGAGAATCTATGCGACACTAAGAACAAGAGGACAGGAGCACACGGTGATAAAGCTCAGGCTTGTTACTTTATTCTAAACACATTTCCCATTGTTTATTGAGCTGTCAGTTTCCGTGTCGCAGAGGGAATGTTACAGTGATTTGCTGCGTCCCCTACGGTAGGAGACATTTTGAAGTCCTGATGCAGTGACTGACCTTTAGTCCCTCAGGCACGTTAGCACTATTACAATATAAATGTACTGACCTTTTCCGGCAAAACCACCTCAATGCCCAACTGCAGTCTATTAAAAAGTTATCCGAAGATTAATTTCCTATAGACTAGTCCCAACTGTTTGTTCCTTTATGTCTGTTATTTCCTATCACCTATCCGTACACCTATTATTTTCTATCATCTATTCTGATTTTTAGTATATCCTATAGCCTATCACTATGCCTATTATTTCATATAGCATATACCTGTGCCTATTATCTCCCCGGGCTTCAAGTCCTCTGCATGTGGGGACTGCGGCAAAGTCAGATCAGGCATGAACAGAGGCTTCCAAGAATAGCTGTCAATGGTAAATTGAAGTTAAATTGGGTGGAAAAAAAAGTTTCTATTGCTGCGATAAGTGGGGATAGAAAAACGTAGTTAATGCCGTTTCACCATGTCTGCCAAAGCATCGCTGCCGGCGTATAGATTTACTGGTTCTCTCCGCCATAGCCATAGTCCTTCTTTTATTGTCGCAATCTCAGGGTGAGATAGCAGAAAATATCAATGAGCCAATCCTATTGTCAGGTCTGGATTATTTCTCCTTCATCCACTAGGGAACACTGGAGTCTCAGTACAGTGGGGTATAGATGTGGGATAACCGGGAGCTGGCACTTTAATAAATCTGAATAGTAGCTAGCTTCTCCCCCTCTATACCCTTCAGGTCAGTCTTAATTTTGTGCCAATGGAGCTGGTCACATACAAAGAGCTCTCAGCTAAAAATCAAGGATCCTCGATCAGCAAGAGGATCAGACAGGCAGCTCACTGCCCCTGCCTTTCTGCTTTGTTGGAGCTGCCAGGGAGACCTCACTGCCGCTGCTTTCAGCGTGCGCTGGGGTCTTCAGCTACAGAGACCACTGTCTCTGGGGGTACCCAGACGCGCTGTGTGCGGCACTCGTTACGGTCCCCTATTAGCTCAGCCAGCCGCCAGCAGCACTTGGCAGCAAGAAGGTTAGTGACTCCTGGCACCCTGAGTAGCAGGGTGGCCAGGAGAAAATGACAGGCGGGCATTAAAAAGCAGCAACTGATCGAGCGCTGAAAGGTGCAAGGATGGAGGGGGCGGAGCCTAACACACAGTTCTGCTCCTGCCTCCCAGCTGCCCCAGTGCTCCCAGTGAGGAGGTTGGTGGCCATTTGAGAAGACACAGGCTGCTGACAAACGCAGAAGAGAGACCTGTCTGCCCAGATTGTGACTGCACAGTGGGGTGAGACTTGTGAAGAGCAGGTTAGACTGTGTTTACACTGCGATTACAGCACATTATATTATTATATTGTGTCACACAGTGCTGGTCTCTGCATCAGCGCTGGTTGGTCTGGGTTAATAGCATAATCTGCCTCTATGCCCTTAATCTCTTCTTTCTAAACAGTCTCTTTGTGTGAGTTTGTGTGTATCTCTACCTTTTCTCTGTGTGTGTGTAAACAGGGAATTGGTAACATGACTACAAAGGGGTCTAAGGCTGCACAAAAGCTTTCTCCTGTGCGGAGGAGTTTACACGGAGTATCATCCAGTTCCCTGTTATGTGAGAAGTGTGTTTCAGAAACACAGACTGCAGCATCCCCACAACACCCTATTTGGGCTGATCAAATTACATCAGTCATGTCTCAAATGTCTGCAGAGCTGGAGCTTCTCGCAGGGAGAGAGAGGTTGAAAGATCTCAGAGGTCTGTCTTCTCTGAACCAGACTAGGCACGGTCTTTAGCCAGGTCTGTAGATGGGCTCACAAGGGTTATGTCAGCCCAGGTTCCTCCCATGGCATCATCCTCTAGTGTCCCTGCTAGGAGACTAATATCGAATTCCCTTATGTGGGATGATCCGGAAGAGGACGACATGCCTGATACAGAGGAAGGGGAGGTACAGGACCCTATAGAGGAACAGGCGCCAGAGGGAGCAGAGCCTGTATCTCAGGGTGTAGAGGCGCTGATTGCAGACATGGACATTGCGCTGACATGGACCCTGTAGAAGGTAGGCCGTCTATCTTTAATAAGAAACAAAGACTAGCAGCCTCCTTTCCAGTGTCTGAGGAATTGGACAAGATCCTTACCTCAGCGTGGAAACACCCAGATAAAAAGTTTCAGATCTCACGTAAACTTTTATCCTACTATCCCTTTCCTGCAGAGAGCAGGAAATTATGCGAAACACCTCCTTCAGTGGGGAGCAGGAGCAGTTTCTTTAAAATAGTCTTCTGACAGGAAGTTAGAAACTACCTTAAAGTCTATGTACACTGTAGCAGGGGTGTCCCTTCTACCCGCATTAGTCAGCTGTTGGGTCAACAAGGCGGTGGAAGCCTGGGCTACGCAGCTTGCTGAGGGCCTTAAAACTGGTGTTCCGGCGGAGGATCTGGTTCCTCTAGCGGAACAGATTGCAGAGTCTGCTTCTTTTCTTGGAGAGACTTCAAAAGATATTTGTAGTCTTTTCTCTAGATCCTCGGCTTTGGCTGTCTCAGCCCGCAGAGCCCTGTGGCTGAGACAATAGCAGGCGGATGCGGAATCTAAGAGAGCCGTGGAAGCACTTCCATTCACAGGGGAAGCTCTGATTGGAACGGAACTGGATAAGTGGATATCTGAAGCCACAGGTGGTAAGTCCACTTACTCCCATCTGCTGCTCCTCCTCCTAGAAAACCCTTTGCTGGACCGTCCTTTCGTATTCCAGGGAGATTCAGGGGTCGTGGCAGAGGAGCTCCTGCTATCTCCCGTGGTTCCAGAGGCAGGGGTAGAGCCACTGCATCCTCCTCCCACCAGGATAAGTCTTCAGTTAAGCCTCCAGCATGACGCGCTCCCTTCTTTCCTGGGGGTCAGGGTGGGAGCTCGCCTTTGCAATTTCAAAGAAGTTTGGAGCAAGTCTTGCCAGGACGCGTGGGTCCGGGACATCATTATTCGGGGGTTGAAGTTGTATTTTCAGATCCAACCTCCTCTCGGTTTTTCACAAACGGTTTGCCGGCATCAGCGGAGAAACCGGTTGTAATACAGGAAGCAATAGAAATGCTACTGTCTTCTCGAGTAATAGTGCATGTACCTATCCATCAGCAGGGTCAAGGCTTTTATTCCAGCTTGTTTGTAGTTCCCAAGCCAGACGGCTCGGTGAGACCCATTCTGAACTTGAAACATCTCAATCCTTATTTGGGGACCTTCAAGTTCAAAATGGAGTCCCTGCAGTCTGTCATTGCAGGGCTCGAGAGGGACGAGTCTCTCATATGCTTAGACATAAAGGATGCCTATCTCCACATTCCCATTTGGCCTCCTCATCAGGCATTCCTTCGGTTCGCCTCTCCTTTTCAATTTCAGGCCTTACTTTTCGGTCTTTCATCAGCACCAAGGGTGTTCATATAGGTCATGGCAGTAATGATGGCCCTTCTTCGGATTCAAGGGGTTGCTATCATCCCGTACTTGAACAACCTGCTTCTCAAGGCTCCGTCAGTCACTCAATTACTGCAGGACATCCGGGTAACACAGAGTCTTCTGTTACAACACGGATGAATCCTGAATTACCAAAAATGTCATCTACAGCTACTCAGCGTCTGCCTTTCCTAGGGATGATTTTGGACACAGTGGAGCAGAAGGTATTTCTTTAACAGGAAAATGTCACCTCCATCCAACACATGGTGTGATTGATACTGCGTCATCACAGGGTGTCAGTACACCTGTGTATTCGCCTTCTGGGGAAGATGGTTGCGACCTTCGAGTCCATCCAATATGGGAGGTTACATGCCCATCCATTCCAACTGGACCTCCTCTCTCAGTGGCCAGGGTCCCACCTTTCTTCACCATCGAGTTCAACTGTCACCCAGGACTCGAACATCTCTCCTTTGGTGGCGGAATTCCTCTCACCTATTGGCAGGCAAGCGGTTTGCAATGTGGGAATGGACTCTCCTCACCACAGATGCCAGTCTGAGAGGATGGGAGGCAGTGACTCGGGGAAGACACTTTCAGGGCCGCTGGACTCGATTGGAGGCAGTACTGCCCATAAACATTCTGGAGCTAAGGGCCGTTTTCTATGCTCTTCAGGTAGCACATCCTCTGTTGAAAGGCAGTGCCATCAGAGTGCAGTCCGACAACACCGTGGCTGTGGCGTACATCAACAGACAAGGAGGCACCAAGAGTCGGTCCGCCAGGAGGGAGGTAAGATGCATTCTTCTCTGGGCAGAGGAATTTGCTGTAGCAATATCAGCAATTTTCATCCCAGGGGTAGAAAATTGGGAGGCCGACTACCTTGACAAGACATTCATCCAGGAGAATGGATGCTCAATCCACAGGTCTTTCAACAACTTATGCAGCGTTGGGGTCTCCCTCAGGTAGATCTCATGGCGTCGAGGTTGAACCATCAACTGCCACTTTACTACTCACAGACAAGAGATCCACAGGCGGTGGCAGTGGATGCTCTAACAACTCCTTGGCGGTTTCAGTTTGTTTACCTGTTTCCACCACTCCCACTTCTTCCTCGTCTGCTTCAAAGAATCAAACGAGAAAGGGTAAAAGTTCTGTTGGTGGCTCCAGACGGGCGTGGCATTCCAACCTACGTCTTTTACTTATAGACGACCCGTGGCCTCTTCCGCTGCAAGAAGATCTACTGCAACAGGGTCTGTTTATCTATCTAGACTTAATGCGGCTTCGTTAGATGGCGTGGCTGTTGAAAGGGCTATCTTAAGAAGAAAGGGTATCCCTTCCAGGGTGATTTCTACTATGTTAAGGACTAGAAAGGAAGTTACCTCAAAGCACTATCATCGTATATGGAAGGCGTATGTCTCTTGGTGTGAACTCAAGGTGTGCGCCACCATCAAAATTAACTTAGCCAGGCTGCTTCTTTTTCTACTGGCTGGTTTATCAGCAGGTCTTCGTCTGGGATCTTTGAAGGTTCAAATATCGGCTCTGTCGATTTTCTTTCAGAAGAAACTAGCATTATTGCCGGATGTCCAAACATTTCTACAATGGGTTGTCAGGTTACAACCTCTGTTTGTACCTCCAACAGCCCCATGGGATTTGGTCCTCTCTTTTCTCCAGTCTTCCCTATTTGAACCTTTACAGACTGTGGAATTAAAATTTTTATCATGGAAAGTGGTTCTCCTTTTGGCACTCGCCTCTGCTAGGCTTGTGTCGGAGCTAGGGGCGCTTTCTTGTCGCCCGCCTTACCACATTTTTCATGAGGATAGTTATATTTTTTGCCTAAGGTAGTGTCTGCATTTCACATCAACCAACCGATTGTGGTTCCGGTGTTTAAAGATGATTCTTCGTTGTCCGGGCTCTTCGGATTCATGTTGATAGGATTGCATCCCTCTGGAAGTCGGATACGCTGTTTGTTCGATATGATATGGCGTGTCCGGGCTGGCCAGCATCTAAGGCAACTATTTTTAGACGGATTCATCTGACAATCAGATAAGCCTATCTGGCTGCATCAAAACAACCTCCTACTTCAATCACAGCGCATTCTACGCGCTTGGTGGGTCCTTCGTGGGCGGCTGCCCGCTGTGCTTCCCTGACCCAGCTTTGTCAAGCGGCCACTTGGTCAGGCCGGCATACTTTTGCAAAGTTTTACTGTTTTGACACGTTTGTGGCATCTGCTTCACAAAGTTCACAGTATGGCCGTGCTGTTTTGCAGGGTGTTCTCCCGACCGGGATGTGAGCTCTGGGACGTCCCCACTGTACTGAGACTCCAGTGTCTTCTAGTGGATGAAGAAGAAAACAGGATTTTGGTACTTACCGATAAATCCCTTTCTCCGATTCCACAGGGGACACTGGACGCCCACCCGGCGCTGTTCCACTGGATTGGTTATTGTTCTTCCTGGTTTGGACAGTTGTTTTTCTTCAAGGTCTGCTCAATTTGTTTGCATATTTGCTTGTTTGTTCATGTATGTTCTAGCTTCTCTTCTCCTCTATTATTCTATTTTCCAGCTCTCCTTGGGCACAGTTTCTTAAGACTGACCTGTAGGGGGATATAGAGGGGGAGATTCCAGTGTCCCCTGTGGAAACGGAGAAAGGGATTTATCGGTAAGTACCAAAATCCTGTTTTTTTGAACCCAGGATGGAGGCAGGAGAAGAAACAGGAACGGGTTTGTAGTATTGGAATGCAGCAGGTTTAATATTATTTAATATTTACTATTATTATTCATGAAGTGGTAATTAATATAAGTCCAAGTGAAATGAGGCTGAAAACAAATGTCTGGCAGGAAAACAAAGTCCAATTGGTGAGGCTGGGAGCAGGTGTCAGACAGAAAAAAACAAAAGTCCAATGGAGGTGTGACTGAGGAACGGAGGTCTGAAGTACTGGATTGAGGGCCTGATTCAGAGCCAGACGCTATTTGCGCTCGCTCGTTCAGAAAAAGGGGCCGGATATTTAAATAGAGCGCTCGCTCTTTGCGGTCTGTTGATGCCTCTATGTCTGAATGAGCGAACGAAACATGCGCTCGCTATTTTTAAAAAAACGCCCCTGGCCGCTCGCATCCTACGTCATCTCCGCTATTTATTAGATTAGTACATCGAAAGGCGTATGAACTGCTCGCAGTGCTTGTGGTAGCATTTTCCTACCACAATCATGCGAGCAGTTCAGGCTAAAAGACAACCAAGTGACGTGGTTGATGACGCTGCTTTGTTAATTATACACACCCTTAAAACGCCCGTTTTGACCATTTGGCACGCCAGCGTTCGGATCTCCACTCCCCGTTTTCAAGCACCTTCCCCTGTTACCACCCACAAACGCCTCATTCTAGCAGGCATTCGCTATTTTGCGAGCACACAATTTCCGACCGCAATGACTGGTTCGCCATGCGTATTACAACCCATACGCATGCGCAGTTGTGCGAACATCGCTCGGAGCGAACGAGCGGCCGCTTACGAGCAGCTCTGAATCAGGCCCTGAGTTCTGAGTCCGGAGAGCTGGAGGGTTTAAAAACCGTGGAGTGAGTAACGGGGTATAGCAGGGTAGATGTGGGTATCCGGGAACAGCCTGTGATGGAGACAGAGCAGGAAATGGAGGACTGCTGGGACAGCAATAATCACACCAAGCTAAGGAGCACTGAGAACTCTCACACAGCTAGCGCTGTGTATACGTTGCACTGGCAACTAGAGGGCGTGCTGAACACCCTTAAGTACCATGGGAAAGGTGCATGATAGGCTGCTGAGAGTACACACAAGATGCTCCAACCTGATTGGCCCATTCAGGTTACATGCCAAAAACCAAGATGACGGCGCCCAGCAAACCCCAGCGTGGCAGCGCTGCCAGTCTTACCCGTCACCACATGGCCTGTACCCTTTGGACATCCTCGCGCCACCCTCCACACACCAGCACCCCCACTGGTAGGACTGCGCCAAAGCACCCACACAAGCAAAGACCGCGACTCGCCAGGTACAACTCTGGTCGTGACACCTATTACTGGCCAACTCAACAGTAAGCTAACTTTTACCGCTGCAGGCCAGTGTCACCACGGTAAGATTTTGCTGATAAATCATGGCGATAGGTGGCTACAGAAAGCCATTCATATTGCCAGATCCTAATAAATAGGCCCATTACAGGTGGATGCACACCAATATTTATTTTTGAGGAATATAATAATTTCCGCACTGCACACGCACATTCAGATAGATTTTTTTGCATATTGCTGACTTGCATCCCTTTACATATGGGTAACACTAGACTGTGCACAAAGACAACATGGTCACGCAATTGCCGGTTGGCTAATTGTGCAATAACCACGACAGCTGGCATTACTCAATGTAAATCATTACTATTGCAAATATATTATATCAAGCTGTGACTGTCTATTCTCATTCATTGTCATTTCCACTTGGACTGCTGCAGGAAAGAGATTTCACAATGCATTGTTAAGGGTCTATGGTGCCTATTTATCAATGATTACTTGCTGGATATACCCCAAAAATGCCCATTTTCGAGTGATATGCAAATAATAAGCACCAGAACAAAGAGGTATAAGTTCTGCATAAAGGGCCTGATTCAGCACGGATCGTAATTGCAACTGCGTATGCAGATCGTCCGATTATTGCGTACTGCGCATGCACCACACTACGCCTGCACGGAGATCGCACTGCGACTATGCACACAGACAGGGATCCATCGCAGAGTGAGTGACAGGCCATGAGCATTTGGGGGCGGTGACGGGGGAGTGGTTGCAGAAACACAGGTGTGCCTGTCCATTTGAACGCCGTTGCGTGGGCGTGCATAAATAATACCCCTTTTACACCAGCGCTAAAACCTGGGTTATTGCAGGGGTAACCCGGGTTGCTCCTAGGTGTAAAAGGAGCCTTGGTTGGATTCCCGGGTCGAGTGACCAGGCAATCCAACCCAGGTAACTTGCAGGGTTTTAATCGGGAACAACCCGTGAAACCCTGCAGTGTAAACGTGTACCCTGGGTCATTCGACTCGGCTCCCGTATACAGCATGGGGACTTCCCTTTTTTTTTTGGAATGGAAAATTTCTTTTGACTGTCTGTAAATGTGGGAAATACCGGATCTCAGGTAATATAAGGTATTCATTTTTTTCTTCCAATCAGCCAGCGTATAAAGGCAGCCGGACTACAACCTGGTTGAAATGCAGGGTTGTCAAATAGGGGAATTATTGGGCTTGGTGTGAAGTAATATTGTGTTGTGGGTTAGCGAAATCCCCCAGCGGTCAATCATTTCTTAATGGGAAGAAGCTGCTGTGACCATATTCATGTCCCTTAAAGTCATGTGCAGGAGGAGAGAAAGTGGTACATTTTTATAAGAGAAGTTCTGGTGCCCCAATTATTTAACAAGAACTGTTTCTGCATACAATACCTGTATCTAGATGTGTGACTGTTATAAAGCCTGCATGGTCAGGGACCCCCTTCTCAGGTATCGCCCACACCCTGGACAGCTAGCCTGGGGCACTCCAAATGCACTTTGCACCACACACCGCACTGAAGGATGGTTAAACTACTAATACCGCTTTTATACCTAAATTACGGGTCTGATCCGGAGGTTGGAACAGGGTTCCAAACCGGATATTCCAGAGTCGGCGCCGTTCACACCGGAGCCGTGTCTGCAGTGACTGCATGGAAGTAGACGCTTGGAGATGACGTCATCTCCAAGCGCGACTGAAATCGGCATGCGGTGCGCCCCAGGTCATCGTGTTTTTTTGAGTTACGCTTTATGCGATGAGTTCGGCCCAACATTTAGCATCAAGCTTTTGTTATGTACATTAGCGTGCATATGTGGCCACTTCTAAACAAGCCCTATAGAGTCGGTATTTTTTCCCTCCGTTTTATTAAATAAAAATCACCTGATGCAAGTGTTCCTTAATGCTGTTTAAATGAAATTTGAACTTTGCATAATTGAATGTAGATTGTTGAGTCTCTGCAATTACAGCAAACAATGCACTAACTGCTGGAGTAGTCAATCAGCTTAGGTACCGTATGACCACTGACTCATTTATAGAACAACACTGCACATACCAGCGCTTGTTAATACAATATGCTGAACATGTCAGCTGTTCCCGAACTTCCTGCCTATTATTACAGGGAAATCTGACTGAAAATTAAGCATAATGCTGTTTAGAAATGCATCCCCCCCCCCAACAATTCCCCTATGGATATCAGGTCATTACACACACATCATATTAAGACATCATTGACAGATTTCGTTGGATAAATAAATTTGCACAAGCAACAATGCTGTGGACCCATATTACTCTTCTAATAGATAATAGTGTTGCCTGCTTTTATTTTTATGATTTGTTTGGTGACTTATGGTGGAAATGAAGCACTCGCTAAAGCAGAGGTACGCAACTATTTCTCTTCTGGGTGCCAGACGCTAAGCATAAAAAGCCCCCAAAGCAAAACTTTATTGCAAAATGTATTATTTATATATAATTAGTAATGTTGGAACTTTTCTTTTTGTGTCTGCAACAATAGTCTCCACAGGTAGCACCTCCCATTATATATATATTCAGGGTATGCAGGCCCCTTTTCCATATACTCTATTTAATGTTGACATTACAGTTGGCGTTGTGGTGTCGACATTGTGATTGTTGACAGAGTGCTGCATCCCCCAGCCTGCATTCAATTGGTTAGTGAAGCTCAAAATCATGAAGTCACTTTATTAATTTATAATAAAACACACCAAGTTCACTGAAGTTAGTAATGTTAGAGCACTTTCTTCTGTCCTGTATGTGAAGCCGGCCAGTCACCTTCACCAAGATGGCTGCTTCGCCACTCAATGCACATACACTACTCTGCGCTACTGCGCCATCTTGGGTGTATGTGATGTACTGCACGGGCATGCAGCACATGAGATGTGAGTACCTTAATACATTATCGTTGTTACCACCACTATCTCTGATTACTCAAACCACTTACTCTGTATTACTGTGTACTACCACTGACGTCCGCTGTTATATCTGTTACCAACTTACCGCTGTTATCCAAATTAGCCTGCAAGCCTGGTGAAGGACAAATTGTCTGGTCAAAACTCCATTTTACAATTCTGCTGGTGCCTACTGTTCTACTCCAATAGTACATACCATGAAGTAAATGCTGTAATTGCCTCACACACATGCACCAAACCCTTAATCAGCAATTTTAATTGTGGGTCGCATTAACAGTAAAAAGTCCCTCCAACGTAGTGTGTAGTTGTACCATGCGCAACATTTTTGCAGATGTCACATTGAAACAATGAACTACAAAAGCAGATAGGCAGTCACCTACAAAACTGACGTCAATCTCACTCTCCTTTCTGGTCACTAGCTAATAACCGTCTCTTCCTGTAGTTGTCCGTAATGATTTGTACAAGGACAGTAGCCCCTCCAAATGTGTGGGACAAGGAAATGGCTCTCACATCACCTAGTCTGAGTGATTTTGGCTGACTAACGCGTTTCTCCGACCAATTGAATGCAGCATAATCTGTGAGCGAAGGATGCATAGATCAGGAGGCAAGGAGCAGCATGGACCACACAGGTGCCACTCAAAACATCCTCATGGTATCACACTTGCCAAGGGTTGCTGAAGCATGCACTGAAGCACATGCTGAGTGGATGGACCTCATTGGGAGATTGTACTCATCTGAATGGGCCAACATAAAATGTTAGCACGCCGTATAGATAATTTTCTACAGGAAGAATTGTTTTCAAACTCATCATGAAAGACTCCAAAGGGTGTGCCATACAGCCCCCTGTAGCACCTTTGTCCCCTATCATCTCTACCAACCCACCTGACCTCTATCCCCCTTTTGTCCCGACCTCATGGCCCCCAGCCCACAGGTTTTGCACCTGTGCTTAACTTTGTCTTCAATCTAGTCCCTTTGTGGACATGATGCCTTGTTGTGTATGCATACACTCCTCTGAGATCTCAGAGAGGTCAGATTCAATTATACCTTTTGAATTGTATACACCCTATATATTATCACATGTGTAAGCAATTTGTGGCATTTAAAGATGTTTATAGTATACATGTCTACCAAGATGAATGGATATTGCTCTTGGCCATGAACAAGTAAACACAGTATATGTGTCTTTTTAATTTCTTTCTAATAAAGTATGTAGGTGAATTTTTCTACCATGCATGACAGGTCTCAGCGGACCCCGAATATCATTGAATGCAAAAAAATCGCTCATCTATATGAACATCGGCATTGAGTGCAGCACGTAATCAGGCCAATGTGCCATTGTCCATACTTACAGCTCAAGAAAAGGTGCTAAGGTTTTCACACGTAATACACGCATACTTGCTGACATTTTCAATGTCCAGTCCGGGGAAGTGGACATCTGTGATTTGCGCCATTGTGCAGCGGGTGACACATTAACAATGACGTGCTCCACCGTACATGGCATCCATAAGCCCCCTGGACTGCCCACTTTCCTGTGAAAGGATGGCGGGATACTGGAGGCTGGAGTGTGGGAGAGCTACTGTACCTGAAATGTCAAAGTCTCCCAGGTATTCTGATAGAGCCAGCAATTATGAGTACACATTAATCACTACAATCAATAATCCAGAACATTAACTGCCATAGAATGGAAAACACACAGTTAATTCTAAAGCAAAGCTACAGTTACAGTATATTTACGCTGCATATTAAGGCGAAATGCGTCTCCAGAGTCACGTTGGGGATTCTAAGCTAATATTGTCTCCTCTGAAAAGGAAGACACTGTAAAATGTTGCAGAACTCTTATTTTTGCTCCTGTAAAAGAACACACAAGATCTGCTTCTCGCTATAAGTTTCCACTGACATCACTGGAAGGAAATTTATCGAGAAGGAGATTGCAGTACTCTTGGTTATTTAGTACAGCCTTTGGGTATAATATTTGTGATGCTTCAAACTCTGCCATTTATCAAAGGTGACACAGCCAGGAAGAAAAGACTTCATCCCAGGGAGCAGTCACACAATACGCTCAGGGAGATGGATATAGACATTCGCAATGTAATAGCCCCAATTATCTCCCAATAATAGAATAGACTGGAGCGGGTTATTGAGATTTGCATTGTTTACACGGAATGACTCACATAAACGTGTTCCTCAATCACACGTGACAACAGTTACATGAATAATACTGTATGTTAAGAAAGAGTATTTATAAAAATGTCACAAAAGTTAAAATACATTCACAAAATACATACTGTACCATCCCTTGTGCACACCCCACACATAATATCACTAATAAATACATCAAACAAAACAGGACTCAAAGCTAGTCCCTGAACGGATCCAGTGATACCAGTCTTTCATCTAAGCTTTCAATAGGGCTTTAACAACAGCCATAGCAGCCACACTGTGCGGCCTGCAGGCACAAGGGGCAGGGGTCCATCTATGCATGCAGCCCCCACAAAAAAGCAAACAATTGCTATGTGGCTGGTTGTCTGCTAGTTATGCAGGGCTGTAGCAGGACGAAATGCTGTCCTGTGTCAGTTCCACAACTTTAAACATGAGATCAGGACCGGTTCTCGACCTTGTGGAGCAAAGGGCAAGTGTTCGCTTAGGGCCCCCCCCCCCATGTTCATCACTCTAGAGGGCACACCCAGCAGGAAGGGGATGCGCTGCTGCTCCATCTTCTCATGTGGTCGCTCCCAGACTGCCATGCGCAACACCCGGCATTCTGGGAGACTGGGCAGGGTTGGGAACAGCACAGTTTGTGAATACGGCACCGCCAGAGTTTGTATGTCATGCCACACAGAGCCCATTCACATTATGCCACACAGTAGCACTCCTTATACAGATTATGCCACACTGTAGTAGTGCCCCTTATAACACATTATGCCACGCAGTAATGCCCCTTACACATTATGCCACTTAGTAATGCCCCTTACACATTATGCCACATACAGTAATGTCGCTTACACAGTATCCCTTACACAGTAATGCTTCATACACTGTATGCCGAACACAGTAATGCCCCTTACACATTATGCCACACGCGGTAATGCCACTTACACATTATGCCGCACAAGGTAATGCCCCTTACACATTATTCCGCACACAGTAATGGGTTCAGTATGAATGTGGCCGGCGGTTCAAATCCCAGCAGCGACAGCCCGACACAGGTGGAAATCCTGAATGTCAGAAGGTAAGTATAAACGAACCTATTTCCCCCCTAACCCTTCCTTAGGGGTGCCTAACCCTAACCTCCCCCCAAGTGCCTAACCCTAAGTGTTTATTTAATTAGGGAGCTCCAGTCATTTAATAGCCCATTCATTAGGGTTTCAACATATCACTACATGGGCTGGAAACCTCATTAATATTAATTGGTTATTGAAATAAATGGAAAAAGTTCCGTACTGTCTGCATTCCGGACTCATTCACACAAACGCAAGTGCAAATCAAGCGCAGGCGGACCTCATACTGTAGCTGCTGTAGCGGGTCATTTTGTTTTACACTCAAACACAAGGAGAGGAGATAAGGGGCTTGCAGTAAGTGCTTAGGGGATGCAGTCAGGAAGGCGACGGTCGAAATGCCGACTGTCCAAATCCCGGCAAGGTACTAATGACAGGCGTCGAAATCCCGATGCCTATCATTTGACCTACGCGGGATTTGGGACGCGGACAACAGCGTGGGGGGAAAGGGTTAGGTTTTAGGGCTCTCGGGAGGACTTAGGGTTAGGCACCCCCCGGGAGGGTTAGGTGAAGGCTAGGGGAAGGGGGCGTTAGGGTTAGGCACCCCCAGGGGGAGGCTAGGGTTAGGCACCCCCCGGGAGATTTAGGTTTAGGCTGCGGGGAAGGGGGGTTTAGGTTTAGGCACTTAGAGGGGGGTTAGGGTTAGGCACTAGGGAGGGAGGTTAGGGTTAGGCACCCCTGAAGGAGGGTTAGGGTTAGGGGGGGGGTAAGGTTAGGTAATACTTAACTTTAGAGCTGTCGGGATCTTCACTGGTGCTGGTCTTCCGGCATCGGGATTTGAAACGGACATAGGTCCGGCGGTGTTTCATACCAATCCCGGATTTAGAACTCAACCCAAAACTTTTAAGTTAATATTAAAGTTGCAATTGTACTTAGAATGGAAGTGCTGGTCACTGAATCTGCTGGGGACTGGGGGCCTGATTCAGAGCCGGACGCTATTTGCGCTCGCTCGTTCAGAAAAAGGGTCCGGCTATTTAAATTGAGCGCCCGCTCTTTGCGGTCTGTTGACGCCTCTATGTCTGAGCGAGCGCACGAAACATGCGCTCGCTATTTTGTAAAGACGCCCCCTGGCCGCTCGCATCCTACATCATCTCCGCTATTTATTTGATTAATCGAGTACATCGAAAGGCATCAGAACTGCTCGCAGTGCTTGTGGTAGGATTTTCCTACCGCAATCATGCGAACAGTTCAGGCTAAGAAACAACCAAGTGACGTGGCCGATGACGCTGCTTTGTTAATTATGGACACCCTCAAAACGCCTGTTTTGACCGTTTGGCACGCCTGTGTTCGTATCGCCACTCCCCGTTTTCAAGCACCTTCCCGTTACCACCCACAAACGCCTCATCCTGTCACTCAAAGTAGCAGGCACTCGCTATTTTGCGAGCGCTCCATTTCCGACCGCAATGACTGGTTGGCGTATGCGCAATACGACCCATATGCATGTGCAGATGTGCGAACATCGCTCGGAGCGAACGAGCGGCCGCTTACGAGCGGCTCTGAATCGGGCCCTGGGGTTCTTGATGGGTGTAACTGTAATAGTCCCATGTCGCACTCCTATCTCTTCTCTTTGCCCTGCTCCAAGCCGGCCGCATAGGTGTCGCGGTCTCTCGTCTATGATTGTCTCAAACAGGCAGAGCAATAACTGGAAACAGTACTGTGTTATTAAGGGGATTGTTGTAGCCATCAGGAATCCCAGCAGATCAGATATACTGTATGGTGAATGTATTGTCTGAAACAACTATTTATTTTATTGTAAAAATTAAACTTCACAACAAAATAATATTTTTAGTTAAGTTATACTTGAAGATGCCTAATGGTGCCCCCCTTAGAGAAAGGAGCATTTTACCCTACCCCCTGCCTAACACCTAATATAAAGGGAGATGTATGAAAGCTTGGAGAGAGATAAACTACCAACCAATCAGCTTCTAACTGTCATGTTACAGGCTGTTTTTGAAAAATGACAGTTAGGAGCTGATTGGTTGGTACTTTATCTCTGCCCACTTTATTTCTATCCAAGGTTTCATACAGTACATCTCCCCCTGTGACAGTCTCCAAAGTTCAGTGCGGGATCTGTACCACAATACTTCCTCCTACACCCCAGACAGCTGCCTCCTCTACATGCTCCACATACTCTGGGGCCTATTCATGATGTTAATTATCAGGGTCCGAACGGACCCCGATAATTAACACCATAACTCGCCGCGGCCACCGGAGCAATTCAGCATTGCCCGGCGCAGTGGCCAGGAATGATGATGTTCGTCCATGTAAGATGACGTTTTGCCTCGTTCTGAGTTCCGTTTTTTTGGAGGGAAAAATCCGAACTCCACGTGCAAACTCGAACCTATCCGAGCCTGCACATCCCTAGTAAAAATTAGCTTTTTCACCTGCTTTTGTGACAATTAAGTGATGATGAATAGGCCCCTCTGTGCTTTACTGCTAGATATAATAATAACACCAGGACAGCCCTGCACCTTCATTTACTGTATACGAAAGTTCTTATTTCATTACATCTGCTATCGCAGAGGTTTATCATTTCCAATTTAATTTCCAGAAACATGCCATTTTCACATCATGCTAATGGCCATACCGTATACCGTGTAATGCTGCTAATGGCCATACCGTATACCGTGTAATGCTGCTAATGAAACTTAGCAGCAGATAAAGGAAAATCTATTTGTACTTTAATTAACAGTTGTGGTGAACAAGTAAATATTAATCAAGCATTGAGTAAATCCTGCACTGACAGTATGAGATTGCTTATTAAATAAGATCTGCTATTTTATGTTCTGTGCACACATTTACCTGCATGACACACCTCTGAAATGCTGCACACAATGCTCCTCTGAGGGAGCAACGCAATGCGGTCCTTCAAACAGACAAACAACATAGCAGTGTTAAGTTGGGTACACATTATATAGGGGCCTATTTATCGTCACTTTCTAAGGTCGTCACAGCCCAAAATTGGATAATCAGTTTATTACCACCATTTATTATTAGGCGCCATGATACTGTCTGTATTCAAACTTCACTCATGTTCTAGTTCATAATGTACTGTATTCAAGGTGAAAGATTCAATGGCACTGGGCTGCTTAAGTCAGGGTCTTTAAGTATGTATGACCCATGTTGAAGTGGAAAGCTGGACCACCCTCTGAAAATCACCTCATATTCAAAGTACAGTATAGTCACGTAGCTGATTCAGAGACATAGGGGTCTATTTACTAAGCAGTGTCAGGAGACAGAGTGAAAAGTGATAAGAAAGTCATAAGGTGCCAGCCAATCAGCTCCCAGCTGTCATTTTTCAAACACAGCCTGTGAGAGGACAGTTGGGAGCTGATTGGCTGGCACCTTATCACTTTCTTATCACTTTTCACTCTCTCCTTACACTGCTTAGTAAATAGACCCCATAATCCCAATCTCACTTGAAGAAGGCTAAGGGGCATATTTATCAGAATCTGCATCTCAAGATGCTGATGGGATGTGATAAAATCGCCCAAATTTGCATTGCGATATTTGAATACATCGTAAGAATGTATCAAATATCGCCTGCACAGACAGAGCTTGTGAGAACGCTCTGCCCATGCGAATCCACTCCACGCACTACTCAGGGTATAGTTTGCAAAAATACCCTGAGATTCTACCTACGCATGCGCTGCCAGCTCCCACCTCCTCCTTCCCCGCCCCCCGCTAAGCTTACACTTACTTCTGATCAGATGATCGGAGAGCTCCTTGGTGATCTGGTCATCTGATGACTGTGTAAGACTCCGGTCATCTGATCCCTGCAGTAAACTAAGGAGGTATGTTTTTTTTTCTCTTTGTTTCTTTGACTGTGATCAGCCTGTGGGTTATCAGACACACAGGATGATCACAGAAGTCTACTATGGGCTATGCTCTCCCTGTCAGCAGTTGGGGAATGCTGAGCTGCAGTAGGTGAAATGGGGAAGAGGGGGGGTGGGGCCTGTTTAATGGCAACTCCAGATAGAGATGCAAAAATAATAATTTTTGTAAAAAAAAAATTGATAAATAGCCTAGTAAAGTCGTATAGAAATCTTTGGTGAGGCGATGTAGGTTTGTGCAGGCGCTCACATATTTCTGCCACCGGTCATTCGTTTGTTGGGTAGGATTTTGATTCCTGGGGGGAGTTAGCGGAGTGAGGGCATGCCTTGCTAATTATGGAGTAGATGTACTGATGATGGCTTTTATTTAGTGAAGGGGTGGTTATGTGATAAGGTCAAAGATTGGACATGGAAGTGACAATTACTCTTACATAGTGCCCTCTTTACGCCTCTCCACCCCTCCACACGGAATCGGTATGATTTACCACCGGACGCATGTCCGGCGGTCGGAAACCCGACACCAGCCTCCCGGCAGCAGTGGAAATCCCGATCGTCCTCAGGTAAGTATTAGCTAACCTAATTCTACCCCCTAACCCTCCCTTAGGGGTGCCTAACCCTAACCTCCCCCCGTACCTATCCCTAATCCCCCCTCTAAGTGCCTAAACCTAACCCCCCTTCCCCGCTGCCTAAACCTAAATCCCCCGGGGGGGGGGTGCCTAACCCTAACCTCCCCCCCGGGGGTGCCTAATCCTAATCCTCCCTTCCCCTAGGCTAAACCTAAATTCCCGGGGGGATGCCTAACCCTAAGTCCCCCCCGTGAACCATAAACCTAACCCCCCCACATGGCTATCCAATGCTCGGCGCCCGGCGTCCCTTCGATCGGGATGCCGGGCGTCGGGCTCCCGGCGTATGTCTAATGACAAGAGTCGGCATATCGACGCCTGTCTTTAGACCCTTGCATATGACAGTCGGGAAGCCAGCTGTCGGGATTCTGTCCGCCGGCTTCCCAACTGTGTACCCTCCAAGCACATGGACACTTTTCTAGTTTACAGAGGGGTCTTCCAAGCCCAGGAAGTATACGCGCAACTTGACGTTGGGACGACCATCAACGGCCAACAGTACTTAACCGAAGGGATTGGGGCATCACAGGGTTCTCTATTTTTCATGACCTCCTTTAAATACAAGGTTGTTATTTTGGTGAAAACTAATGTTGAGGATGCTTTTCCTATTTTCTGCCTCATGCTCCCTTAAGCCTGAATATCTACTCATGTCATTTTTCTAACCTTCGTTTAATGTTTGGAGTTTTTGCTCTCATCCCCGGCTCTAATAAGGAGCAGAGAAAAACCCATCAGCGGAGTCTGGAGGCGATCGTACTGCAGCGCGCGCGAGGTGTAAAGATTCCCTCACAGTGCTGCAGTAATGTTCTGCTAAATGTAGCGTGTTATCTGCGGAGGAAAGCGGTGTCTCTCTGTCTGCCAAGAAAACTGCTTCCAGCCAAATACAAATGTGGAACCTGTCTGTAACGTTTCAACGGGACGTTGCTCAGAACTCTGCAGGTTTCATGTCCCCAGTGAGGAAATATTGTATGTATTTTTTTTTTTGGCGTGCAAATTTTTGCCAAAGATCCACCCCTAACAAAACCTCAATAAAAGTCGCCCGCAGATCCCTGACACAAATACTGTGGAAGTAAAAACCTTGTACAAGAACACATTTATAATATACACTGTAATCTATGTCTCCCAATTTCGGCAGTTGGAATCCCGACACCAGCATCCCGGCAGCAGTGGAAATCTTGATCGTCCTCAGGTAAGTATTAGCTAACCTAATTCTACCCCCTAACCGAACCTCCCCCCCAAGTGCCTAACCCTAATCCCCCCCTCTAAGTGCCTAACCCTAACCCCCCTTCCCCTAGCCTGACCCTAACCTCCCGGGGGGTGCCTAACCCTAAGATCCCCCTTGGAGCCCTAAACCTAACCCTCCCCCCTCCCGCGGCTATTCGCGCTCGGCGCCCGGCGTCCCTTCGATCAGGATGCCGGGCGACGGGCTCCCGGCGTATGCCTAATGATAGGCGTCGGCATATCGACGCCTGTCTGTAGACCCTTGCCAGGATATGACAGTCGGGATTAGTCCGCCGGCTTCCCGATTGCATACCATCGTGACCATAGGCACCAGCTCTGTGGGTGCTGTGGGGGCTTGAGCTAGGGCTGACCATCGATGGTCAGCAACCATTGATTGTTTGCTGCAGAAGTCCAATGTTTCTCTGCCACGGATGGCTAAGGTCCAATGATGGTGACAAGTGCGGTGACGTAAAGCTGATGTTTGCTGCTCCGTTGCCAGTCAGCCTCAGTCTGCCCCTGAGCTCTTTATTGGGTATGAAGTCGGGAAGCCGGCGGACCTAATCCCGACAGCCGGCTTCCCATCTGCTTAATCCCGGCGAGGGTTAAATGACAGGCGTCTAAATCTAGACATCTGTCACTTTACCGACGCCGGAAAACCGGCGCCCGGCATCCCGATCGAAGGGACGCCGGGCGCCGAGCGCGGATATCCACGTGGGTGGGGGTTAGGTTTAGGGTTCCCGGGGGGACTTAGGGTTAGGCACCCCCACGGGAGGTTAGGTTCAGGCTAGGGGGAGGGAGGGTTAGGGTTAGGCACCCCCCGAGGGGGACTTAGGTTTAGGCGGCGGGGAAGGGGGAGTTAGGTTTAGGCACTTACAGGGGGGATTAGGGTTAGGCACTGGGGGGGGAAGGTTAGGGTTAGGCACCCCTAAGGGAGGGTTAGGGTTAGGGGAGGGAATTAGGTTAGTCAATACTTACCTTAGGGACGATCTGGACTTTCACCCATGCCGGGCAGCCGCTATCAGGATTCCAACGGCGGTAAATCATACCGATTCCCTTTATTGAGACGGGGGTGGATGTATGATTAAGGAAAATATTGTGCTGTTAAATCTGCTCCTGCTTCTCCATATACTGAGGTAAAGAAGGAAGCAGTAATGCCATTATGTATTAACATCTTGGCCATCAAAGTGTGGGAGAGAAAACTCCCCCATCATGCGATCTCATAGCTCACAGGAGACAACCAATGCGCACACATAAAGTCTCGCTGCGAGATCTCAGCATGACACATGTACGAAGAGAACGGGAGCCGGCAATGGGAATCATTAGTAACATAGCGCTAATCTCATATGGCGCTATTTGCTGCGAAAAGATCAGCTTCTCCACGCTTCATAAGTGCTGATCAAGCTTCCCCGCTACGGAGGTGGCGTTATATGTAGAGGCGAAGCCGTAATAACTCCTTATTTGAGGAAAAAAATCAGGTTTTCGCCAAATGTCTATTCTCCGTAAGCTGTACTAGCACTAAAAAAACCAAAACTTTGCAACATTGATTGGTGCGTTTGGCGTTTGGCTGGCTCAGCCTCAGCGTCATAATAATAACGGCTGCTGCGATCATTTTTGTACCTAACGCGGGAGATCTCCGCAATCTCTCGCGTTTCAGAATTTGTATATAGCTCCGTTACTCACTTTTACGTACTTTTCCCTCAAACACGTGCTAGCAGCTTTTCCTGCACTATTTCAGGGTGTAAAACGCTTGATAAATAGGCCCCCAACTCTGGAAAGTGCAGAAGTGGGGGCACAGACAGCAATTAGCGCTAACACAATCATAAACGCAATCTTCCCCCCGCGACAAGTGAAAGGCTTTGGCTTTTCATGCGCCAGGATAAATGACGCGATTGATATGTTGGGCCCACTAACTGGTATCACTTTGTAGAGAAAATATTTCAGTATTACTGACAAGATGACAGGTAGAAGAAGATTTTATGGACATTCTGGGAGTAGCTGACGGAACATGGAAATAAATGAAGTGGTATTTCAAATCCAACCAGGCAGAATGAAAAGATAAATATATTCCAACCTCAAACAGCAAAACTGTGATCATTTATTAATGCGTATGTTTAAATGTTCCATAAAGAACATTGCTAAAATATTCTGCGCCTGACGGACCATGCCTGCCCCGGTGATCACTGTAATTAAAATGCCAATGAGCAAAACACTCTGACACAGGGATAGCCTCCGACAGAGGCACTTTAAATCCAGGAATGGTCTTTTAATAGACTGAATGAATGATTAACTGGCATAGACAGAAAACATGTCATGGAGATAAACTGTCAAAAAAGTTTCTGCCACTTTTTTTTTTTTTTCTAACTTTCACATGAAAGTTTTGAAAGTAATATGATGCAGATGACGTTAAAGGTAAATGATAATATGCTTGTGATAAACAAACTTGCATCACTTTATAAACTGGGAATACATTTAAATAATCCATGCGAGACCGAGGGACCATTTTCCAAGTTTTCTCAACTTTTCTCAATGTATTAAAAAATGAACACTGGAGAAATCGGAGATTTCTCTGTTGCTCACGGCTCACCTACAGTATTAAGGGAATCGGTATGAAATACCGCCGGCCGGCGGTTCGATTCCCGGCGGCGCCTGGCCGACAACAGCAGAGTTCCCGGCAGCGGAAGCCCGACAGCGCTGGAAATCCCGATCGTGGATAGGTAAGTACTAACTAACCTAACCCCCTAACCCTTCTTAGGGGTGCCTAACCCTAACCTCCCCCCCAAGTGCCTAACCCTAATCCCCACTCTAAGTGCGTAACCCTAACCCCCCCCTTCCCCGCTGCCTAAACCTAAGTCCCCCGGGGGGGGTGCCTAATCCTAAATCCCCCCCGGGGGTGCCTAACCCTAACCCTCCCTCCCCCTAGCCTAACCCTAATCCTCCCGGGGGGTGCCTAACCCTAAGTACCCCCGAGTGCCCTAAACCAAAACCCTCTCCCCGTGGCTAGCCGGACGCCGGTCTCCCTAGACGCCCGGCATTTCATCCCTCGCCGGGATATGACAGTCGGGAAGCCGGCTGTCGGTATTCAGGCAGCCGGCTTCCCGATTTATACCGTATTAAGAGCCGCTTACCCCAAACCCCTTATACTTCAGTGATGACGGAGACTTTACATAATTTATTAAACTTTGCTTTTCGTTGCTGGTTAACCCCATCATTGGGATCCAAATGCATTTATTGCCAGCCTCCAACCGGATAGAGAGAAAAAACTCTGCAGAGTGACAGCAGATAGTGGCAGCGGGCCCCTGAACAGTATATTGCAGCCATAAAACATTTTTCCTGTCACAATTTATGAAAGAGCTGTTGCCAGGACAGCGGCTCTAATAAAAGCTTGCCCTAGGAAAGAATGTACAGTAAAGCGATAGCTTAACACCTTAACTGCTGTTCATGGACGGCAAAGGGGCTCGGCGCACGTGCATAGTCTAGGCTGCTGGGATGGGAACCAAAGATCCCCCCCTCCAGCAAGACAACAGCCTATAATGTAAGACAGAGGTGTCACTGGGTCTGGTGACACCAAGTGCACACTATGGATATACCTCTCCGAAAAGGGGTGTGGCCTAAATAAATGGGTGTGGCCTAAATAAAGGGGTGTGGCCTACTGGGGGATCCCAATTACATCACTTCTGCATTTTGGGGTCACACTCTCCGAGCTGTAGCGCACGCAGGGGGAGTTTCTGAGCACCTAGAACCCCCCCTGTGCCGATACATCGCCGTGCCGCACCATGAGTATTACTTTTTTTTTTTGTAAGACAGAGACTTTTGTCTCCGTCTCATCTGGCCGCGGCTTCAGAGCAGCCGTGCATGCTCGGCAGGCCGGCAGCTTCTTGGAGCCAATTAAAAGCCCGGTACCTGGGGAGCTGCTGCAGCTCCTCCCAGTAACCTAACATGGGCCTGATAAGGTGTAAGGGTAAGGTGCCTGCCGTTATAAAAATGGCATGGTGGGAAGTCTGACATATATAGATGTAGGCGTGTGATTGTGGGGCCTATTCATCATCACTTATTTTTCACAAAATGTGAAAATTAACATTTTCACATACTTTTGTACAAAATAAGTGTCAGGAATATTCATCAAGTTCTGTGTCTGCACTGCAGAGGCCCGGGGCCGCACTGCAGACATGTGGCCCAGCTCACCGAGAGAAGACAGGTGAGCTAGGCTAAGGAGATGTGGTGGCATGAAGGAGGCGGGTCAGACACGGGCGGGTCGCACACTCGCATGGGGGGACCCAATCGTACATCTGCAGGGGGAGATTGTACACCCGTGGGGGGGCGGATTGTACACCCGACTGCTAAAGCCCGACGGGGTACTTAAGACAGACATCGAAATATTTTGACGCCTATCTTAATCTCGACACTGGAAGACAGACAGGCGCCGGACCGAAGTAGGCAAGTCCGGGCGTCTTAGCACTTAGCTGCTGGGGAGGGGTGGGGGGTTAGGTTTAAGGACTCCCAGGGGGGCTAAACAGCTGCCGGTATTTCATACCTATCCCTATGCATATATATTTTATATATATATATATATATATATATATTTATACATGAATTTATTTTTTATATATATATATATATATATATATATATATATTAGGGGTGAGCGGGTTCGGATTTCTGAAATCCGAACCCCCCCGAGCCCCCCCGATCCGAGGCCGATCCGAGTCAGGCTTGACTTTTCCCGCCTGACTCGGATCCGAAATCGAGGCAAAACGTCATCATCCCACCTTCCAGGTCTCGCGGGTTTTGGATCCTATATAAGGTACCCGCGTCGGCGCCATTTTCTCACTCGGCTGTGGACAGTGAAGAGGGAGGGTGGGAGTTAGGGCTGGCTGGGCTGTGTAGTGTAGTGTTGTAGTGTAGTGTAGTGTAGTGCAGTGTAGTGTAGTGTTGTGCTGTGCTGTGCTGCTGTTGTCCATAGGGGCTGTGTCCACTACTTCAAAGTCCATAGGGGCTGGCTGGACTGTGTTGTGCAGTCAGTTGTCCATAGGGGCTGTGTCCACTCCAAAGTCCTGTGCAGTGTCCCAGTCCTAAAGGGGTGCTGTAGTGTTGTCCAGGGGGTGCTCTGTCCATCAGGGGTGCTCCCCCCAAGTGCTAAAAAAATATATATTTTTTCTGTGTTTGTGAATTGTGTGCGCAGTAGCTGCACGTGCATCAACAAAGGAGCAGCGCCAAGCGTGCGCCTGTGTCCCATAAGTAAAAGGCCGGCTGGCTTGTCCATTAAAGGGTACTGTAACCCCCAAAGGCACTCCAAACAAAAATTTTTTTTTATTTTTTTGTGTTTGTGAATTGTGTGCGCAGTAGTCGCACGTGCATCAACAAAGTAGTGCCAAGCGTGCGCCTGTGTCCCATAAGTAAAAGGCCGGCTGGCTTGTCCATTAAAGGGTGCTGTAACCCCCAAAGTACACTCCAAACAAAATAAGAAAATATTTTCTGTGTTTGTGAATTGTGTGCACTGTGGCTGCACGTGCATCAACAAAGGAGCAGCGCCAAGCGTGCGCCTGTGTCCCATAAGTAAAGAGCCGGCTGGCTCATTTCTTAAAGGGTGGTGTAACCCACAAAGTGCACTAGTCTACAACAAAAATAAAAAATTATTTTCTGTGTTTGTGTGCGCCTTAGCCACACGTATATATCAATATAACATAAATGGAGGACCAAACTTTCTCCGATAAAAATAAAATAGGGAAAGATCAAGAACCACTTCCTCCTAGTGCTGAAGCTGCTGCCACTAGTCATGACATAGACGATAACATGCCATCAACGTCGTCTGCCAAGGCCGATGCCCAATGTCATAGTAGAGGGCACATACAATCCCAAATGACAAAGTTCAGGAAAATGACCTTGAAAAAAACATTTAAATCATCTGAAGAGAAACGTAAACTTGCCAATATGCCATTTACGACACGGAGTGGCAAGGAACGGCTAAGGTCTTTCCCTATGTTCATGACTAGTGGTTCAGCTTCACATAACGATGGAAGCCCTCCTCCCACTAAAAAAATCAAACGAGTTAAGCTGGCAAAAGCACAGCGAAGAACTGTGCGTTCTAAGAATATATCACAAATCCCCAAGGAGAGTCCAAGTGTGGTGGCGGTTGCGATGCCTGACCTTCCCAGCACTGGACGGGAAGTGGTGGCTCTTTCCACCATTTGCACGCCCCCTGCAAGTGCTGAAAGGAGCACCCACAGTCCACTTGCTGATATGCAAATTGAAGATGTCACTGTTGAAGTACAACAGGATGAGGATACTGGTGTAGCTGGCACTGAGGAGGAAGTTGGCGAGGAGGATTCTGATGGTGATGTGGTTTGTTTAAATCAGGCTCCGGGGGAGACAGTTGTTGTCCGTGGGATGAAAAGCCCATCACGGACATGCCTGGGCAGAAGACCAAACATTCCACCTCTTTGGTCTGGCAATATTTCTATCCAAATCCGGACAACAACTGTCTTGCCATATGTATCATATGTAAAGGTGAAATAAGAAGGGGTAGGGACGTTAACCACCTACGAACATCCTCCCTTATACGGCACCTGCAGCGCGTTCATAAAAAGTTACTGTCAAGTTCAGAAACTCTGGCTAAGACCGTAAGCAGTCCAGGCAGGGACACCTAAATCCGATACATCGCCGTGCCGCACCATGATAATTACTTTTTTTTTTTGTAAGACAGAGACTTTTGTCTCCGTCTCATCTGGCCGCGGCTTCAGAGCAGCCGTGCATGCTCAGCAGGCCGGCAGCTTCTTGGAGCCAATTAAAAGCCCGGTACCTGGGGAGCTGCTGCAGCTCCTCCCAGTAACCTAACATGGGCCTGATAAGGTGTAAGGGTAAGGTGCCTGCCATTATAAAAATGGCATGGTGGGAAGTCTGACATATATAGATGTAGGCGTGTGATTGTGGGGCCTATTCATCATCACTTATTTTTCACAAAATGTGAAAATTAACATTTTCACATACTTTTGTACAAAATAAGTGTCAGGAATATTCATCAAGTTCTGTGTCTGCACTGCAGAGGCCCGGGGCCGCACTGCAGACATGTGGCCCAGCTCACCGAGAGAAGACAGGTAAGCTAGGCTAAGGAGATGTGGTGGCATGAAGGAGGCGGGTCAGACACGGGCGGGTCGCACACTCGCATGGGGGGACTCAATCGTACATCTGCAGGGGGAGATTGTACACCCGTGGGGGGGCGGATTGTACACCCGACTGCTAAAGCCCGACGGGGTACTTAAGACAGACATCGAAATATTTTGACGCCTATCTTAATCTCGACACTGGAAGACAGACAGGCGCCGGACCGACGGAGGTAAGTCCGGGCGTCTTAGCACTTAGCTGCTGGGGAGGGGTGGGGGGTTAGGTTTAAGGACTCCCAGGGGGGCTAAACAGCTGCCGGTATTTCATACCTATCCCTATGCATATATATTTTATATATATATATATATATATATTTATACATGAATTTATTTTATATTTATATATATATATATATATATTAAAGGGGTGCTGTAGTGTTGTCCAGGGGGTGCTCTGTCCGTCAGGGGTGCTCCCCCCAAGTGCTAAAAAAATATATATTTTTTCTGTGTTTGTGAATTGTGTGCGCAGTAGCCGCACGTGCATCAACAAAGGAGTAGCGCCAAGCGTGTGCCTGTGTCCCATAAGTAAAAGGCCGGCTGGCTTGTCCGTTAAAGGGTGCTGTAACCCCCAAAGGGCACTCCAAACAAAATAAAAAATTTTTTTTTTTGTGTTTGTGAATTGTGTGCGCAGTAGCCACACGTGCATCAACAAAGTAGTGCCAAGCGTGCGCCTGTGTCCCATAAGTAAAAGGCCGGCTGGATTGACCGCTAAAGTGTGCTGTAACCCCCAAAGGGCACTCCAAAAAAAATAAAAAAATATATTTTTTTGTTTGTGAATTGTGTGCAAAGTAGCCGCACGTGCATCAACAAAGTAGTGCCAAGCGTGCGCCTGTGTCATAAGTAAAGGGCCGGCTGGCTTGTCCGTTAAAGGGTGCTGTAACCCCCAAAGTACACTCCAAACAAAATAAAAAAATATTTTCTGTGTTTGTGAATTGTGTGCACTGTGGCTGCACGTGCATCAACAAAGGAGCAGCGCCAAGCGTGCGCCTGTGTCCCATAAGTAAAAAGCCGGCTGGCTTGTCCGTTAAAGGGTGCTGTAACCCCCAAAAGGCACTCCAAACAAAATAAAAAAAAATATTTTTTTGTGTTTGTGAATTGTGTGCGCAGAAGCCGCACGTCCATCAACAAAGTAGTGCCAAGCGTGCGCCTGTGTCCCATAAGTAAAAGGCCGGTTGGCTTGTCCGTTAAAGGGTGCTGTAACCCCCAAAGTACACTCCAAACAAAATAAAAAAAAATATTTTTTTGTGTTGGTGAATTGTGTGCGCAGTAGCCGCACGAGCATCAACAAAGTAGTGCCAAGCGTGCGCCTGTGTCATAAGTAAAGGGCCGGCTGGCTTGTCCGTTAAAGGGTGCTGTAACCCCCAAAATACATTCCAAACAAAATAAAAAAATATTTTCTGTGTTTGTGAATTGTGTGCACTGTGGCTGCACGTGCATCAACGAAGGAGCAGCGCCAAGCGTGCGCCTGTGTCCCATAAGTAAAAGGCCGGCTGGCTTGTCCGTTAAAGGGTGCTGTAACCCCCAAAGGGCACTCCAAACAAAATAAATAAATATATTTTTTTGTGTTTGTGAATTGTGTGCGCAGTAGCCGCACGTGCATCAACAAAGTAGTGCCAAGCGTGCGCCTGTGTCTCATAAGTAAAAGGCCGGTTGGCTTGTCCGTTAAAGGGTGCTGTAACCCCCAAAGTACACTCCAAACAAAATAAAAAAATATATTTTTTTGTGTTTGTGAATTGTGTGCGCAGTAGCCGCACGTGCATCAACAAAGTAGTGCCAAGCGTGCGCCTATGTCATAAGTAAAGGGCCGGCTGGCTTGTCCGTTAAAGGGTGCTGTAACCCCCAAAGTATACTCCAAACAAAATAAAAAAATATTTTCTGTGTTTGTGAATTGTGTGCACTGTGGCTGCACGTGCATCAACAAAGGAGCAGCGCCAAGCGTGCGCCTGTGTCCCATAAGTAAAGGGCCGGCTGGCTCATTTCTTAAAGGGTGGTGTAACCCACAAAGTGCACTAGTCTCCAGCAAAAATAAAAAAATATTTTCTGCGTTTGTGTGCGCCTTAGCCGCACGTATATATCAATATAACATAAATGGAGGACCAAACTTTGTCCGATAAAAATAAAATAGGGAAAGATCAAGAACCACTTCCTCCTAGTGCTGAAGCTGCTGCCACTAGTCATGACATAGACGATAACATGCCATCAACGTCGTCTGCCAAGGCCGATGCCCAATGTCATAGTAGAGGGCACATACAATCCCAAATGACAAAGTTCAGGAAAATGACCTTGAAAAAAACATTTAAATCATCTGAAGAGAAACGTAAACTTGCCAATATGCCATTTACGACACGGAGTGGCAAGGAACGGCTAAGGTCTTTCCCTATGTTCATGACTAGTGGTTCAGCTTCACATAACGATGGAAGCCCTCCTCCCACTAAAATAATCAAACGAGTTAAGCTGGCAAAAGCACAGCGAAGAACTGTGCGTTCTAAGAAGATATCACAAATCCCCAAGGAGAGTCCAAGTGTGGTGGCGGTTGCGATGCCTGACCTTCCCAGCACTGGACGGGAAGTGGTGGCTCTTTCCACCATTTGCACGCCCCCTGCAAGTGCTGAAAGGAGCACCCACAGTCCACTTGCTGATATGCAAATTGAAGATGTCACTGTTGAAGTACAACAGGATGAGGATACTGGTGTAGCTGGCACTGAGGAGGAAGTTGGCGAGGAGGATTCTGATGGTGATGTGGTTTGTTTAAATCAGGCTCCGGGGGAGACAGTTGTTGTCCGTGGGATGAAAAGCCCATCACGGACATGCCTGGGCAGAAGACCAAACATTCCACCTCTTTGGTCTGGCAATATTTCTATCCAAATCTGGACAACAACTGTCTTGCCATATGTATCATATGTAAAGGTGAAATAAGAAGGGGTAGGGACGTTAACCACCTACGAACATCCTCCCTTATACGGCACCTGCAGCGCGTTCATAAAAAGTTACTGTCAAGTTCAGAAACTTTGGCTAAGACCGTAAGCAGTCCAGGCAGGGACACCTAAATCCGATACATCGCCGTGCCGCACCATGATAATTACTTTTTTTTTTTGTAAGACAGAGACTTTTGTCTCCGTCTCATCTGGCCGCGGCAGGCCGGCAGCTTCTTGGAGCCAATTAAAAGCCCGGTACCTGGGGAGCTGCTGCAGCTCCTCCCAGTAACCTAACATGGGCCTGATAAGGTGTAAGGGTAAGGTGCCTGCCGTTATAAAAATGGCATGGTGGGAAGTCTGACATATATAGATGTAGGCGTGTGATTGTGGAGCCTATTCATCATCACTTATTTTTCACAAAATGTGAAAATTAACATTTTCACATACTTTTGTACAAAATAAGTGTCAGGAATATTCATCAAGTTCTGTGTCTGCACTGCAGAGGCCCGGGGCCGCACTGCAGACATGTGGCCCAGCTCACCGAGAGAAGACAGGTAAGCTAGGCTAAGGAGATGTGGTGGCATGAAGGAGGCGGGTCAGACACGGGCGGGTCGCACACTCGCATGGGGGGACTCAATCGTACATCTGCAGGGGGAGATTGTACACCCGTGGGGGGGGCGGATTGTACACCCGACTGCTAAAGCCCGACGGGGTACTTAAGACAGACATCAAAATATTTTGACGCCTATCTTAATCTCGACACTGGAAGACAGACAGGCGCCGGACCGACGGAGGTAAGTCCGGGCGTCTTAGCACTTAGCTGCTGGGGAGGGGTGGGGGGTTAGGTTTAAGGACTCCCAGGGGGGCTAAACAGCTGCCGGTATTTCATACCTATCCCTATGCATATATATTATATATATATATATATATATATTTATACATGAATTTATTTTATATATATATATATATATATTATATATATATATATATATTAGGAGTGAGCGGGTTTGGATTTCTGAAATCCAAACCCCCCCGAGCCCCCCCGATCCGAGGCCGATCCGAGTCAGGCTCGACTTTTCCCGCCTGACTCGGATCTGAAATCGAGGCAAAACGTCATCATCCCGCCTTCCAGGTCTCGCGGGTTTTGGATCCTATATAAGGTACCCGCGTCGGCGCCATTTTCTCACTCGGCTGTGGACAGTGAAGAGGGTGGGAGTTAGGGCTGGCTGGGCTGTGTAGTGTAGTGTTGTAGTGTTGTAGTGTAGTGTAGTGTAGTGTTGTGTTGTGCTGTGCTGCTGTTGTCCATAGGGGCTGTGTCCACTACTTCAAAGTCCATAGGGGCTGGCTGGACTGTGTTGTGCAGTCAGTTGTCCATAGGGGCTGTGTCCACTCCAAAGTCCTGTGCAGTGTCCCAGTCCTAAAGGGGTGCTGTAGTGTTGTCCAGGGGGTGCTCTGTCCGTCAGGGGTGCTCCCCCCAAGTGCTAAAAAAATATATATTTTTTCTGTGTTTGTGAATTGTGTGCGCAGTAGCCGCACGTGCATCAACAAAGGAGCAGCGCCATGCGTGTGCCTGTGTCCCATAAGTAAAAGGCCGGCTGGCTTGTCCGTTAAAGGGTGCTGTAACCCCCAAAGGGCACTCCAAACAAAATAAAAAAAAATATTTTTTTGTGTTTGTGAATTGTGTGCGCAGTAGCCGCACGTGCATCAACAAAGTATTGCCAAGCGTGCGCCTGTGTCCCATAAGTAAAAGGCCGGCTGGATTGACCGCTAAAGTGTGCTGTAACCCCCAAAGGGCACTCCAAAAAAAATAAAAAAATATATTTTTTTGTTTGTGAATTGTGTGCGCAGTAGTCGCACGTGCATCAACAAAGTAGTGCCAAGCGTGCGCCTGTGTCATAAGTAAAGGGCCAGCTGGCTTGTCCATTAATGGGTGCTGTAACCCCCAAAGTATACTCCAAACAAAATAAAAAAATATTTTCTGTGTTTGTGAATTGTGTGCACTGTGGCTGCACGTGCATCAACAAAGGAGCAGCGCCAAGCGTGCGCCTGTGTCCCATAAGTAAAGGGCCGGCTGGCTCATTTCTTAAAGGGTGGTGTAACCCACAAAGTGCACTAGTCTCCAGCAAAAATGAAAAAAATATTTTCTGCGTTTGTGTGCGCCTTAGCCGCACGTATATATCAATATAACATAAATGGAGGACCAAACTTTCTCCGATAAAAATAAAATAGGGAAAGATCAAGAACCACTTCCTCCTAGTGCTGAAGCTGCTGCCACTAGTCATGACATAGACGATAACATGCCATCAACGTCGTCTGCCAAGGCCGATGCCCAATGTCATAGTAGAGGGCACATACAATCCCAAATGACAAAGTTCAGGAAAATGACCTTGAAAAAAACATTTAAATCATCTGAAGAGAAACGTAAACTTGCCAATATGCCATTTACGACACGGAGTGGCAAGGAACGGCTAAGGTCTTTCCCTATGTTCATGACTAGTGGTTCAGCTTCACATAACGATGGAAGCCCTCCTCCCACTAAAATAATCAAACGAGTTAAGCTGGCAAAAGCACAGCGAAGAACTGTGCGTTCTAAGAAGATATCACAAATCCCCAAGGAGAGTCCAAGTGTGGTGGCGGTTGCGATGCCTGACCTTCCCAGCACTGGACGGGAAGAGGTGGCCCTTTCCACCATTTGCACGCCCCCTGCAAGTGCTGAAAGGAGCACCCACAGTCCACTTGCTGATATGCAAATTGAAGATGTCACTGTTGAAGTACAACAGGATGAGGATACTGATGTAGCTGGCGCTGAGGAGGAAGTTGGCGAGGAGGATTCTGATGGTGATGTGGTTTGTTTAAATCAGGCTCCAGGGGAGACAGTTGTTGTCCGTGGGATGAAAAGCCCATCACGGTCATGCCTGGGCAGAAGACCAAACATTCCACCTCTTTGGTCTGGCAATATTTCTATCCAAATCCGGACAACAACTGTCTTGCCATATGTACCATATGTAAAGGTGAAATAAGTAGGGGTAGGGACGTTAACCACCTAGGAACATCCTCCCTTACACGGCACCTGCAGCGCGTTCATAAAAAGTTACTGTCAAGTTCAGAAACTTGGCTAAGACCGTAAGCAGTCCAGGAACACCTAAATCCCTTTTTCCTGTTTTATCCAAGGAATCGGTGGATGAGGAGGATGAGGACGACATCTTGCCTCCGTAGAGCCAGTTTGTGCAGGGACACATTAATTGCCAGCTTGTTTTGTGGGGGCCCAAACGAACCAATAATTTCAGCCACAGTCATGTGGCAGACCCTGGCGTTGAAATGATTGGTTTGTTAAAGTGTGCATGTCCTATTTATACAACATAAGGGTGGGTGGGAGGGCCCAAGGACAATTCCATCTTAAACCTCTTTTTTTTCTTTGCATTATGTACTGTTTGGGGCCTAGTTTTTCAAACTGCCATCCTGTCTGCCACTGCAGTGTCACTCCTAGATGGGCCACGTGTTTGTGCCGCCCACTCGTGTCGCTTAGCATAGTCATCCAGCTACCTTGGTGCAATCTTTTGGCCATAAAAACAATATTGTGAGGTGTGAGGTGTTCAGAATAGACTGGAAATGAGTGGAAATGAAGGTTATTGAGGTTAATAATTGCATAGGAGCAGAAAAACCCACAAATTCTGTGATTTAAGCTGTTTTTATGCTTTTTTTCAAAAAACTACAGATCCAAAACACAAAACCCAGAACCCAAAACACGGAAGGGTGGTTTTGGCAAAACCAATCCAGAACCAAAACACGAAGAAAGATCCAGATTCAAAACCAAAACACGAAAAGTGGCCGGTGCACACCCCTAATATATATATTAGGGGTGTGCACCGGCCACTTTTCGTGTTTTGTGTTTTGGTTTTGGATCTGGATCTTTCTTCGTGTTTTGGATCTGGATTGGTTTTGCCAAAACCACCCTTCCGTGTTTTGGGTTCTGGGTTTTGTGTTTTGGATCTGTATTTTTTTTTAAAAAAGCATAAAAACAGCTAAAATCACAGAATTTGTTGGTTTCTCTGCTCCTATGCTATTATTAACCTCTATAACCTTAATTTCCACTCATTTCCAGTCTATTCTGAACACCTCACACCTCACAATAGTGTTTTCATGTCCAAAAGGTTGCACCGAGGTAGCTGGATGACTATGCTAAGCGACACGAGTGGGCGGCACAAACACGTGACCCATCTAGGAGTGACACTGCAGTGGCAGACAGGATGGCAGTTAGAAAAACTAGGCCCCAAACTGTACATAATGCAAAGAAAAAAAAGAAGTGCAAGATGGAATTGTCCTTGGGCCCTCCCACCCACCCTTATGTTGTATAAACAGGACATGCACACTTTAACAAATCAATCATTTCAGCGCCAGGGTCTGCCACACAACTGTGGCTGAAATGATTGGTTCGTTTGGGCCCCCACAAAACAAGCTGGCAATTAATGTGTCCCTGCACAAACTGGCTCTACGGAGGCAAGATGTCATCCTCATCCTCCTCATCCACCGATTCCTCACCCTCTTCAGTGTGTACATCCTCATCCTCACAAAGTATTAACTCGTCCCCACTTGAATCCACCACCACAGGTCCCTCTGTACCTTCTGGAGGCTGGTCTCCCTGGAAGAGCTGATAATTCATTTTGATGAACATCATCTTCTCCACATTCTGTGGAAGCAACCTCCTACGCCTTTCGCTGACAAGGTTCCCGGCTGCACTAAACACTCTTTCGGAGTACACACTGGAGGGGGGGCAACTCAGGTAAAATAGAGCCAGCTTGTACAGGGGCCTCCAAATTGCCTCTTTTTCCTGCCAGTACAGGTATGGACTGTCTGACATGCCTACTTGGATGCTGTCACCGATGTAATCCTCCACCATTCTGTCAATGGTGACAGTATCATATGCAGTGACAGTAGACATGTCAGAAATTGTTGCCAGGTCCTTCAGTCCGGACCAGATGTCCAAACTTGGTCCTGCCTGCCCTGCATCACCGCCAGCGGGTTGCTTAGGATACCTAAGTTTTTTCCTGGCAGCCCCAGTTGCGGGAGAAAATGAAGAAGGAGCCGTTGACGTGTCACGTTCCGCTTCAGCTGACAGTGTGTTCACCAGCAGGTCTTTGCACCTCTGCAGGCTTGTGTCGGCCGGAAAGAGAGACACCACATAGGCTTTAAACCTAGGATCAAGCACGGTGGCCAAAATGTAGTGGTCTGATTTCAACAGATTGACCACCCTGGAATCCTGGCAAAGCGAATGAAGGGCTTCATCCACAAGTCCCACATGCCGAGCGGAATCGCTCCGTCTTAGCTCCTCCTTCACTTTCTCCAGCTGCTTCTGCAAAAGCCTGATGAGGGGAATGACCTGACTCAAGCTGGCTGTGTCTGAACTGACTTCACGTGTGGCAAGTTCGAAGGGCTGGAGAACCTTGCACAACACGGAAATCATTCTCCACTGCGCTTGAGTCAGGTGCATACCCCCTCCTTTGCCTATGTCATAGGTGGATGTATAGGCTTGTATGGCCTTTTGCTGCTCCTCCATCCCCTGAAGCATATAGAGGGTTGAGTTCCACCGCGTCACAACCTCTTGCTTCAGGTGATGGCGGGGCAGGTTCAAGAGTGTTTGCTGGCGCTCCAGTCTTCGGCACGCAGTCGCTGAATGGCGAAAGTGGCCAGAAATTTTTCGGGCCACCCAAAGCGTCTCCTGCACGCCCCTGTCGCTTTTCAGAAAATTCTGCACCACCAAGTTTATTGTGTGAGCAAAACATGGGACGTGCTGGAATTTGCCCAGATGTAATGCCCGCACAATATTGGTGGCGTTGTCAGATATCACAAATCCCCAGGAGAGTCTAAGTGGGGTAAGCCACTGGGCGATGATTTCCCTCAGTTTCTCTAAGAGGTTGTCGGCGGTGTGCCTCTTACTGAAACCGGTGATACACAGCGTAGCCTGCCTTGTAACGAGCTGGCATTTCTGAGATGCTGCTACTGGTGACGCTGCTGCTGTTGCTGCGTAAGGTGATACATCTACCCAGTGGGCTGTCACAGTCATATAGTCCTTAGTCTGCCCTGTTCCACTTGTCCACATGTCCGTGGTTAAGTGGACATTGTGTACAACGACATTTTTCAGGACACTGAGGACACTTTTTCTGACGTTTCTGTACAGTCTCGGTATCGCCTGCCTAGTGAAGTGGAATCTAGACGGGATTTGGAACCGGGGACACACTACCTCCATCAATTGTCTAAATCCCACTGCACTAATGGCGGATACCGGACGCACGTCTAACACCAACATAGCAGTCAAGGCCTCAGTTATACGTTTTGCTTCAGGATGACTGCTGTCGTACTTCATCCTCCTCGCTAAGGACTGTTGGAGGGTCAATTGTTTAGTAAAAGTAGTGGTGTTCCTACTTCCTCTCTGGGATGATGAACGACTCCCAGCAGCAGCAACAGCAGCAGCGGCAGCAGTAGGCGTAGCAATGCAGGATCCTCCGGAGGAATCCCGGATAGGAGAGTCAGTCATGCCAGTGATATGGCCTGCAGGACTACTTCCGATCCTGACTAAGGAGGAAATTGATGAGGAGGGAGTTGACGGTGTGGTTTGCAGGCGCTTGGATACAACAGGACAACGGGATTTAGGTGTCCCTGGACTGCTTACGGTCTGAGCCAAAGTTTCTGAACTTGACAGTAACTTTTTATGAACGCGCTGCAGGTGCCGTATAAGGGAGGATGTTCCTAGGTGGTTGACGTCCCTACCCCTACTTATTTCACCTTTACATATGGTACATATGGCAAGACAGTTGTTGTCCGGATTTGGATAGAAATATTGCCAGACCAAAGAGGTGGAATGTTTGGTCTTCTGCCCAGGCATGACCGTGATGGGCTTTTTCATCCCACGGACAACAACTGTCTCCCCCGGAGCCTGATTTAAACAAACCACATCACCATCAGAATCCTCCTCGCCAACTTCCTCCTCAGCGCCAGCTACACCAGTATCCTCATCCTGTTGTACTTCAACAGTGACATCTTCAATTTGCATATCAGCAAGTGGACTGTGGGTGCTCCTTTCAGCACTTGCAGGGGGCGTGCAAATGGTGGAAAGAGCCACCTCTTCCCGTCCAGTGCTGGGAAGGTCAGGCATCGCAACCACCACCACACTTGGACTCTCCTTGGGGATTTGTGATATCTTCTTAGAAAGCACAGTTCTTCGCTGTGCTTTTGCCAGCTTAACTCTTTTGATTTTTTTAGTGGGAGGAGTGCTTCCATCGTCATGTGAAGCTGAACCACTAGTCATGAACATACTAGGGATCGACCTTAGCCGTTCCTTGCCACTCCGTGTCGTAAATGGCATATTGGCAAGTTTACGTTTCTCTTCAGCTGATTTAAATGTCTTTTTCAAGGTCATTTTCCTGAACTTTGCCATTTGGGATTGTATGTGCCCTCTACTATGACATTGGGCATCGGCCTTGGCAGACGACGTTGATGGCATGTTATCGTCTATGTCATGACTAGTGGCAGCAGCTTCAGCACAAGGAGGAATTGGTTCTTGATCTTTCTCTATTTTATTTTTATCGGAGAAAGTTTGGTCCTCCATTTATGTTATATCGATTTGATATATACGTGCGGCTAAACACAGAAAATAATTTTTTTTTTGGTTTGGACTGGAGTGTACTTTGTGGGTTACAGCACCCTTTAACGGTCAAGCCAGCCGGCCCTTTACTTATGACACAGGCGCACTCTTGGCACTACTTTGTTGATGCACGTGCGGCTACTGCGCACACAATTCACAAACACAGAAAATAATTTTTTTTTGGTTTGGACTGGAGTGTACTTTCGGGGGTTACAGCACCCTTTAACGGTCAAGCCAGCCGGCCCTTTACTTATGACACAGGCGCACTCTTGGCACTACTTTGTTGATGCACGTGCGGCTACTGCGCACACAATTCACAAACACAGAAAATAATTTTTTTTTTGGTTTGGACTGGAGTGTACTTTGGGGGTTACAGCACCCTTTAACGGTCAAGCCAGCCGGCCCTTTACTTATGACACAGGCGCACGCTTGGCACTACTTTGTTGATGCACGTGCGGCTACTGCGCACACAATTCACAAACACAGAAAATAATTTTTTTTTGGTTTGGACTGGAGTGTACTTTCGGGGGTTACAGCACCCTTTAACGGTCAAGCCAGCCGGCCCTTTACTTATGACACAGGCGCACGCTTGGCACTACTTTGTTGATGCACGTGCGGCTACTGCGCACACAATTCACAAACACAGAAAATAATTTTTTTTTGGTTTGGACTGGAGTGTACTTTCGGGGGTTACAGCACCCTTTAACGGTCAAGCCAGCCGGCCCTTTACTTATGACACAGGCGCACTCTTGGCACTACTTTGTTGATGCACGTGCGGCTACTGCGCACACAATTCACAAACACAGAAAATTATTTTTTTTTAGGTTTGGACTGGAGTGTACTTTCGGGGGTTACAGCACCCTTAACGGTCAAGCCAGCCGGCCCTTTACTTATGACACAGGCGCACGCTTGGCACTACTTTGTTGATGCACGTGCGGCTACTGCGCACACAATTCACAAACACAGAAAATAATTTTTTTTTGGTTTGGACTGGAGTGTACTTTCGGGGGTTACAGCACCCTTTAACGGTCAAGCCAGCCGGCCCTTTACTTATGACACAGGCGCACGCTTGGCACTACTTTGTTGATGCACGTGCGGCTACTGCGCACACAATTCACAAACACAGAAAATAATTTTTTTTTTGGTTTGGACTGGAGTGTACTTTCGGGGGTTACAGCACCCTTAACGGTCAAGCCAGCCGGCCCTTTACTTATGACACAGGCGCACGTTTGGCACTACTTTGTTGATGCACGTGCGGCTACTGCGCACACAATTCACAAACACAGAAAATAATTTTTTTTTTGGTTTGGACTGGAGTGTACTTTGGGGGTTACAGCACCCTTTAACGGTCAAGCCAGCCGGCCCTTTACTTATGACACAGGCGCACGCTTGGCACTACTTTGTTGATGCACGTGCGGCTACTGCGCACACAATTCACAAACACAGAAAATAATTTTTTTTTTGGTTTGGACTGGAGTGTACTTTCGGGGGTTACAGCACCCTTAACGGTCAAGCCAGCCGGCCCTTTACTTATGACACAGGCGCACGCTTGGCACTACTTTGTTGATGCACGTGCGGCTACTGCGCACACAATTCACAAACACAGAAAATAATTTTTTTTTTGGTTTGGACTGGAGTGTACTTTCGGGGGTTACAGCACCCTTAACGGTCAAGCCAGCCGGCCCTTTACTTATGACACAGGCGCACGCTTGGCACTACTTTTTTGATGCACGTGCGGCTACTGCGCACACAATTCACAAACACAGAAAATAATTTTTTTTTTGGTTTGGACTGGAGTGTACTTTCGGGGGTTACAGCACCCTTAACGGTCAAGCCAGCCGGCCCTTTACTTATGACACAGGCGCACGCTTGGCACTACTTTGTTGATGCACGTGCGGCTACTGCGCACACAATTCACAAACACAGAAAATATTTTTTTTTTTGGTTTGGACTGGAGTGTACTTTCGGGGGTTATAGCACCCTTAACGGTCAAGCCAGCCGGCCCTTTACTTATGACACAGGCGCACGCTTGGCACTACTTTGTTGATGCACGTGCGGCTACTGCGCACACAATTCACAAACACAGAAAATAATTTTTTTTTTGGTTTGGACTGGAGTGTACTTTCGGGGGTTACAGCACCCTTAACGGTCAAGCCAGCCGGCCCTTTACTTATGACACAGGCGCACGTTTGGCACTACTTTGTTGATGCACGTGCGGCTACTGCGCACACAATTCACAAACACAGAAAATAATTTTTTTTTTGGTTTGGACTGGAGTGTACTTTGGGGGTTACAGCACCCTTTAACGGTCAAGCCAGCCGGCCCTTTACTTATGACACAGGCGCACGCTTGGCACTACTTTGTTGATGCACGTGCGGCTACTGCGCACACAATTCACAAACACAGAAATAATTTTTTTTTTGGTTTGGACTGGAGTGTACTTTCGGGGGTTACAGCACCCTTAACGGTCAAGCCAGCCGGCCCTTTACTTATGACACAGGCGCACGCTTGGCACTACTTTGTTGATGCACGTGCGGCTACTGCGCACACAATTCACAAACACAGAAAATAATTTTTTTTTTGGTTTGGACTGGAGTGTACTTTCGGGGGTTACAGCACCCTTAACGGTCAAGCCAGCCGGCCCTTTACTTATGACACAGGCGCACGCTTGGCACTACTTTGTTGATGCACGTGCGGCTACTGCGCACACAATTCACAAACACAGAAAATAATTTTTTTTTTGGTTTGGACTGGAGTGTACTTTCGGGGGTTACAGCACCCTTAACGGTCAAGCCAGCCGGCCCTTTACTTATGACACAGGCGCACGCTTGGCATTACTTTGTTGATGCACGTGCGGCTACTGCGCACACAATTCACAAACACAGAAAATATTTTTTTTTTGGTTTGGACTGGAGTGTACTTTCGGGGGTTACAGCACCCTTTAATGGTCAAGCCAGCCGGCCCTTTACTTATGACACAGGCGCACGCTTGGCACTACTTTGTTGATGCACGTGCGGCTACTGCGCACACAATTCACAAACACAGAAAATATATTATTTTTTTAGCACTTGGGGGGAGCACCCCTGATGGACAGAGCACCCCCTGGACAACACTACAGCACTCCTTTAGGACTGGGACACTGCACAGGACTTTGGAGTGGACACAGCCCCTATGGAGAACTGACTGCACAACACAGTCCAGCCAGCCCCTATGGACTTTGAAGTAGTGGACACAGCCCCTATTAACAACAGCAGCACAGCACAACACAGCCAGCCCCTATGGACTTTGAAGTAGTGGACAACAGCAGCACTACACTACACTACACTACACAGCCCTAACTCCCACCCTCCCTCTTCACTGTCCACAGCCGAGTGAGAAAATGGCGCCGACGCGGGTACCTTATATAGGATCCAAAACCCGCGAGACTCGGAAGGCGGGATGATGACGTTTTGCCTCGATTTCAGATCCGAGTCAGGCGGGAAAAGTCGAGCCTGACTCGGATCGGACTCGGTTCGGGGGGGCTCGGGGGGGTTCGGATTTCAGAAATCCGAACCCGCTCACCCCTAATATATATATATATATATATATATATTCCAAAAATGCTGCCATTTTTGTCTATGTACGGTGTATATATGCATATACATATGTATGATTGTGGATAAATATAGAGAGAACATGGAACGCACACAGCTTATATATTCTCAGCGAGTGCCAGGTCTACGGAATCCATATACCAAACGGCTCCAATTGCAAAAAAGGAACCAGGACCAGCACACCATAAATTGCTTGACATTTATTACATCACCATGAAAGGTAAGGTACACATACCAGCTGGACACAAAAAATAGAACGGGTAGTACTTAGCACTTCAGATGCATCATAATGATCGGGGAGCTGTGCTCTAAACCCGAACTACCCGGCTACCTGTTCTATTTTTTGTGTCCAGCTGGTATGTGTACCTTACCTTTCATGGTGATGTAATAAATGTCAAGCAATTTATGGTGTGCTGGTCCTGGTTCCTTTTTTGCAATTGGAGCCGTTTGGTATATGATTGCGGATAGATAGATATACACATACAAGTATATATGTAGTTGCTTTTTTTTTTATTAATCAACCTTTTGGAAACCCCCTCTTTAAAAATCCTGCGTTTGCCCCTACCTTCGAGGGTGACACCCGGATGCGGCCCGCACCTCCGATAAATTGACCCAGACCATGGTCCCCTTTGAGAATTATGGAGACTGCAGTCTTCAACATTAGTTTGTGTAATGAAGGAGATACAGTATCTCTGATTTCCCAATATTTAAAGTTGCACTAACTATGCAGAAACATTGTTTTTAAATAGTTTCAGGCTACCTAAATAGAACCCTAACATTTGTACCAACAATAAGATCTATACTCACTGCATTTGAAAACAACATTGTATACTGTGCACAGACACACACACACACACACATATATACACATATATATATAATATTGATGATACACACTTGTGAGTTTCCTGGGGAGCTTTGATTGCAGCACATATAAATGAGGTACATTCTGTGCATTCTATGCCTCTGGTATAAAGAACTTCCCCAGCATTGATAAATGGGACGTATATTCATTGTAAGTGCTCATTCATGAGAGTACAAGCTCCATAACTCAGGCTCGGCTTCTGGTCTGATGAGATATGGGCTTTCCGCTGACTTGTGAGGTGACTTGTGAGGAGTGATACAGAACCTGCATTTTGCTCATTGTTAGGAATATTCTGTGTTATACGCTGTGAAATGCACAACACAACCTTGTTTCTCTGCTATCATTCATTCTACGCAACACAGACCAACAGAAGCACCAGGAGCTCACGTTACACAACGAGTACAAAAACCTACTGTATGGCCATCAAAAACGGGGGTCGTTGGAATCAACTGCAATCCTTCTTCTGTTATTGCCATCAAATGTTGACAATATGCAGGGTGTCCCTAATCAAACTTCCCCTATTAAAAGCCGTTTGTTCCGTGCTCTAAGAATTAGAATGTCACCACATTTGGTAAGGAGACCAATTGGGAAGCTGGATTTTGCGCAAATAAAGTTTTAGTTCAAAAAGTTGCTGCTAGGAGGAAATATGGCGCTGTACAATGTTAGAACAGCTCATCTGCCTGGATCTGGCTCCCTCTATGTAACATTATGGCATCACATGGGGGTGGGATAGAGGAGATGGTCATCCTTGTATCAACTACTGCAAATAATGGGAACCATGGCCTGCTCACCATAATGGTCACTGTGGTAATTCAAGGGTCATTTTAGGGGATAAGATCAAAGGTTTGCACTTTAGAAGCATTAGGCAAGTCCTTGGAGAACATGGCACGCCCCCAATGTAGCATGACTCTCCCCCCACTATGACATAACCACACGGTTTTTGCGTGCATGCCTAGTTGTGCCAATTTACACCTGACCTGGGCAATGTTCAGTGATGAGTTACTTGCATATGACAGTGAGTGACTGAATTTCAGCTCCTGGGGCCTATTCGTGATGTTCATTATCAGTGTCCGAACGGACCCCGATAAGTAACATTCTGACTCGCCGCGGCTACCGGAGCAAAATCAGCTGTCCCCGCGAGCTGCTTCACTGCTCTGAATCTTTTCACTGCTCTTATCGGAGCAGTGACGGGAGTAAGCATGCGCGACGTACAGCTCACACATGCACACAAGAGCCCCGACGTCAGGAAGAAGCCGGACTGGAGCGGAGGGATCCAAAAGGAACCTTCATCGCAACCAGTACTGCCTTCCCATAAGGAAGGAGCGGGTTGCGATCCAGGAGCAGGAGCATTCACCATTTGAAGATGGCGAATGCTCCCATAGTCAAGCCCCGAAAATATATTTTCGGAGCTTGATGAATTTTGTCCCCATACGGGCCATTCCGCCAGAGGAAGGTAAGTAGGAGATATCTGTGACATCTCCTGCTTTACCGTCTTGATGAATGGCCCAATAACTTCATTACAATTGCGCTTGAATAGGTGATGAATAGGAATTGGTATAATTTACCGACGGACCCATGCCCGGCTTTGGAATCCCGACAGCGCCATCCCGGCAGAGGAGGAAATCCCAATCGCCCTAAGCTAAGTACTAACTAACCTATTTCTACCCCCTAACCCTCCCTTGGAGGTGCCTAACCCTAACCTTCCCCCACAGTGCCTAACCGTATTCCCCCCTCTAAGTGCCTAAACCTAACCCATTCTTCCCCACCGCCTAAACCTAAGTCCCCCTGGGGGGGTGCCTAACCCTAAGTCCCCCCCCCAGGGGTGCCTAACCCTAAGTCCCCCCCAGGGGTGCCTAACCCTAACCCTCCCTTCCCCTAGCCTAACCCTAACCACCCAGGGGGGTGCCTAACCCTAAGTCCCCCCCGGGAACCATAAATCTAACCCTCCCCCCCCCGCGGCTATCCGCGCTCGGCGTCCCTTCGATCGGGATGCCGGGCGTCGGGCTCCTGGTCTATGTCTAATGACAGGCGTCGGTATATCAACGCCTGTCTTTAGACCCTTGCCAAGATATGACAGTCGGGAAGCTGGCTGTCGGGATTAGGTCCGCCGGCTTATCAACTGCATACCGATGAATAGGCCCCTCTGTTACATCCATATCACATCATATTGAACGTACCAAGTGTTAAAGTTAAAATCAAAATACTTCTGTATTGCTTCAGTGATTGTGCATTTATGTGAATACATTAAACTCTCTTTAGCTAATTATTGCAGTGACCACGAGACCTCGCAAGAGTTAACTTTATAAGAAGAAATACTTCTATTTAATATCGAACATTGGACTTGTTTGGACCATACTTGCCGACATTCAGCTCCCTCCTTCCGGGAGGGGGCTTAATTCCTGCATACAGCGGGGGGCATGGCTGGGCACTGACTCCGTATGGGGGCGGGACCAGGGGCGTGAATGCACGATCGCGTCATTGTTGCCCTGTCCCCTCTTCACAATGGCAAAAAAAAGGCATTGTGAAGCAGGGGGCGGAGCCACGATGACGCTATATAGCGCGAATTGTGTCATCGGGCCCCCCCACTGCGGGGGTTTCAAGTACTAGTCCGGGGGGACAGGCGGCAGCCAGGAGGCTTGCCTGCCTTACGAGGGGTCGGGACGGGCACCCGATATTCAGGAGGGTAGGCAAGCCTGGTTTGGACACGTTGGCAGATGGCTATGAGTAATGGAGAGAAATATAGAAACTTATCCTAATAAAAGACTCATTACGGACCTCTAATAAAGATTAGATGATCATACCACCAGAAATCAAGATGGACAATGAACCGGTTGACAAGACACTCTTATAAACTAAGACAAACTACTTTATACCCCCTAAAGTGAAGACTCTGCATTTATTGTCACGTGACACTGTAATTTTCCCCTGGACTTGCAAGATTTGCCCACTCCCCAGAAGGCCCCTTATTATCCTATCGCATCCTTGTCACTCCCCATGATAATGTATCCACCAATCATGTTCTGTAATATGATGTATTGCAATGTAATTATGTACACCCTTTTCATTCATTATTGTTATTGGAGTGTTGGAGTGTTATTGGAGTGCATAAAGGGCCTGATTCAGACCCACTCGCGAGCGGCTGTCCACTCGCAAGTGGGTCGATGTTCTGCACTGAGCATGCGCACGACGGAGGGAGCTCCGTCGTGCGCATGCGCCAGACGCGACGAGCGAAGGATTTTCCTTCGCTCGTAGTGTCTCTTCCAAGGGGGTGTGCTGTCGATGTTGACTGACAGCACGCCCCTTTTGGTGGGCGTGCCGGGGGCGTGCCTCCCTGACGGGGGCGTTCCCATGGGAACGCCTCCCGTCAGAAGCCAGCCCACTGACATCACTAGTGATGTCAGTGGGAGTGATTTTGGCTCTGATAGAGCCAAAATCACTCCGGAGCTTGCGGTTGAAAACCTCAACCGCAGGCTCCGGCTCGCAGTTTCGATGGTCGCGATGGTCACGACCATCGCTGCCATCAAAATGCACGCTCATATAGGCTGTGGGTGGTGACGCACAGCTATACGAGCGTCCAGGAGGACGCTCCATTTTTATGGAGGGCGGCTCTCATTCAGAGCGTGCGGTCTGCTCAGAGCGTACGGCTCTGAATGAGGGCCAAAGTGTATTGTAAACTGATGCTGAATCAGAATATCTTCCTGATATCTCATTGCACATGGTCCACGTCTGTGCGCACAACATTATGGCTGGACCCTTTAAATAAATTTACCTTTGCTTTCACCACAAGCTGTCTTAAGTCAGAAATAACATTAACACAAGACTGATTAATAGTAGAGATCTGAGATAGCCTCCTGATTGAACACTTACTGTAGGGTCCTATTTTCACACCCTTTTCACGTTATTTTAGTATCACATAAATTTATGAAAGGGCAATTGGAGTAGTTTTCGTGAAAAACTACTCCAATCCCTTTAAGTCACATATTTTTAGTAAGCCAATCGCATTTCTCATGCTTGTAATGGGAAATGTGATCTGCCTGAAATTTACTACAAATAAATAGCTAAAGTATACCGGGGGAAGCCCTGTGATAATAACGCCACCTGGAGATGGAGTTGTTAGGGCTTTCCCCCGGTTCCCAGACTCTAACAGGCAGAGCAGACCCAGGAGCCAGCCCCTGTGATCAGCTTTGTGGTCTATATAGACCACAAGCTGATCACTCAAAATTTTTTGTTACATAGACCAAACACTTACCTGCATCCAGGGACCGGTGATCAGTGCTCCGGTGATGTTCTCTGGGGCTCTGGTCAGCTGGTCTCCGGGCTCCTGCACTGTGACCCTGATCAGCTGATGCGCTGATCGGTGTCACAGTGCAGGAGCTCAGAGACTAGCTGACCAGAGCCCAAGAGAGAGGACCTTACTGGAGCACCGATCACCGGGCAGGTAAGTGTGAGCTGGGGGGGTCAAAAACTTCATTGTTCTCCCGGAATGGGAGTAAGGCTCAGTAAGCAGTACATATCAGTGACATCTCCTTCAAAATCTTTATAATGAGTCAGTTACCCTCAAAAGAAGGTGAAAAATATTTTTTTCTCCCACTTACCCTCTGCCCCCCCCACCCTCCTTTTTTATGGATGTGGCTTTAAGAGGTATGGAGGAGCCACTGGAGATGGGTTGGGGCACGTTAGTAACCGTTGCTCCAAACTTCCAAAGCTTCTAGTAAAGCTTTGAGAATGATTAGTTTTACCAACAAGGTTCATACCAATCTGCTACCTACAACAGCTACAGTACCTAAGCACTGTGGTCCTGATTCAGAGCCGGACGCTCTTAAAGTGCGCTTGCTCAGAATCAGGACGTTCTTTTTTTTTTTGGTTGCGGCCTCCTGGCCACTCACTAAGCTGTGGGTGACCTAACAGAGCAGGAAGCTCTCCACTAACATCACTGGTGATGTCAGTGGTGCCTCCCACAAACGGCAGGCGTTCCTTCAAGAACGCCTCCGTTTGTGTAAAAGCCTACAAAACGGGGCGAGCTGTCGATCAACATCGTCAGCCACCCTTTTTGTAGTGAGTCCCGGAGCGAGAGAATTTCTCTCTCGCTCCAGGGCTTGCGCGTGGCGTGCGCCGCACATGCGCAGTACCCCACCATCAACCCGCTTCCGAGCACCATGCGCTCGTGAGTGGGTCTGAATCAGGCTCTGTTACTACTGGGAGGCTGTGTCTACATAAATATATATATCTTCATTTGGTGTAGTTTTCTATATTTGCCGTTCCGTGTTACAAGCCGAGATGTCGTTTGCTCGGCTTGCTCCGTGGACACAGATGGATCTGACATAGAGATAGAATGAGCCTGGCAATAGCTTGCAAGCAAGTTCAATTAGAATACTAAATGCTTCTATCAATGCAGACAACATCGGTATCAGAATCATTATATCAATATATCAATCAGGGGCTCAGAGTGGAGATGATAGGAAACAGAAATAATGAATTGCGCACAAGTGAGTTAAACGTTTCTATTAGCATTTCTCCGCGTCCCATCTTATGGCCCCTGCACAGACACACAGTCAACATCGTATGTCATTGTTTTTTTTATTTTATTAGTGAGTTTTTATTATGAGGAACAGAATTGAGCTGTGATGAGTTCAGGAGCTGTTATGTCTATTTGTGCAGCATATACCGACTACAAAGCCATAGATATAAAACGTCAACCTGCGAGCACAAGGGGATGTGTACAGGGAGAATATGAACCATCACCATATACTGTATGTGATGGAGGCTGGCTGAGGAAGGTGATGGGGACTGGCTGAGGAAGGTGATGGAGGCTGGCTAAGGAAGATGATGGAGGCTGGCTGAGGAAGATGATGGAGGCTGGCTGAGGAAGGTGATGGGGGCTGGCTGAGGAAGGTGATGGAGGCTGGCTGAGGAAGATGATGGAGGCTAGCTGAGAAAGGCGATGGAGGCTGTCTGAGAAAGGTGATGGGGACTGGCTGAGGAAGATGATGGAGGCTGGCTGAGGAAGATGATGGAGGCTGGCTGAGGAAGATGATGGAGGCTAGCTGAGAAAGGTGATGGAGGCTGTCTGAGGAAGGTGATGGAGACTGGCTGAGGAAGGTGATGGAGGCTGGCTGAGGAAGATTATGGAGGCTAGCTGAGAAAGGTGATGGAGGTTGTCTGAGGAAGGTGATGGAGACTGGCTGAGGAAGATGATGGAGGCTGGCTGAGGAAAGTGATGGAGACTGGCTGAGGAAGGTGATGGAGGCTGGCTGAGGAAGATGATGGAGGCTAGCTGAGAAAGGTGATGGAGGCTGGCTGAGGAGGGTGATGGGGACTGGCTGAGGAAGATGATGGAGGCTGGCTGAGGAAAGTGATGGAGGTTAGTTGAGGAAGGTGATGGGGGCTGGCTGAGGAATGTGATTGAGGATGGCTGAGGAAGGTGATGGGGACTAGGGACTGACTGAGGAAGGTGATGGGGGCTGGTTGAGGAAGGTGATGGGGCAGGGGGCTTGCTGAGGAAGGTGATGGGGCAGGGGGCTTGCTGAGGAAGGTGATGGGGCAGGGGGCTTGCTGAGGAAGGTGATGGGGCAGGGGGCTTGCTGATGAAGGTGATGGGGGAGGGGGCTTGCTGAGGAAGGTGATGTCAAGTGCATTAAAGAACTTTGTATGAGGAGCCTGCCACCTCAGCTGCCTTAAAGATGAGCAAGGAGAAGATCCACGTACGGGAAGGAGGGGGGCGCAGACTGCTGCAGAGACACCGGGGGGCGCAAAATTACTGCTATGCCCTGAGTAACAAAAATCCTAGTTTCGGACCTGCTACAGGATGGAGCTGTAGTTGTTATTTAAGTAGCTTTTCTTCCTCAATGACAATGTCTATAGAGCTGAGGGGGTCATTCAGACCCGCTCGCGAGTGCAGGACGCTCGCAAGCGGGTCGATGTTGCCCCACTGCGCATGCGCACTACGGAGGGAACTCCGTCGTGCGCATGTGTGAGACCCGGCTAGCGACGGTCTCTCCGTCGCTCCGGGTCTCGCACCAAAGGGGCGTGCTGTCGATGTTGATTGACAGCACGCCCCCTTTGGTGGGCGTGCCGGGGACGTGGCTGCCAGACGGAGGCGTTCCCATGGGAACGCCTACCGTCTGAAGCCGGCCCCACTGACATCACTAGTGATGTCAGTGGGAGTGATTTTGGCTCTGATAGAGCCAAAATCACTCTAGGGCTTGCGGCAGCGAGACCCTACCGCAGGGTCTCCGTCGCAAGCCCATCAAGACCATCGCGACCATCATCATGGGCGCTCGCATAAGCTGTGGGTGGTAACCCACAGCTATGCGAGCGTCCATAAGGCCGCTCCATTTTCATGTAGGAGGGCCCTGATTCAGAGCGAGCGCTCTGGTCAGAGCGTCTGGCTCTGAATCAGGCCCTGTGTTCATTCATTTACAAGTAAATGAGAAAGAGTTTGAAAAGCTATAGAAATGACAACTGCAGCTTTACACTGTAGCAGGCTAAGTTACTTTGAGACTGACTGCTGTGCAAAGCCCTTGTGGAGACACAATGGATCTGCAAACACAACTATGCCAGCTCAATAAAGCAGAGATGATGTAGACCTGATTATTTATTTTTATATTGTTTATTACAAGAAAATACAATTAAAGAAGCTACAGAAAAAAAACAAAACTTTTTTTTTCTAAATGATGTTAATATAAAATGTAAAACAAAAACATATTGTGTACAGTGGTCATTTTTACAATGCAGTGGCAGAAGTCTGCCATGGCGTAGAGAGTCAAAAACATCCGATCCCCCACCCCGGATCGCCTGACTGCGCATAATCACTCCCTACGCCACATAGTAAAGCATTTACTGGGGTCGCTCATGGAACTTGTGCTCGAGAGGGTGGGGATGCAGTGGGTGAATGGCCCAAGAGAAAAGGTGCCGGTATTCCTTCTCCCACACGCCCCTGGTTCACCTCTTATATTTGCACCTGACACTGGGCCTGATTCAGAGCCGCTCGTAAGCGGCCGCTCGTTCGCTCCAAGCGATGTTCGCACATCTGCGCGTGCGTATGGGTCGTAATGCGCATGCGCCAACCAGTCAGTGCGGTCGGAAATCGTGTGTTCGCAAAATAGCGAGTGCCTGCTAATTTGAGTGACAGGATGAGGCGTTTGTGGGTGGTAACAGGGGAAGGTGCTTGAAAACGGGGAGTGGAGATCCGAACGCAGGCGTGCCAAACGGTCAAAACGGGCGTTTTAAGGGTGTGCATAATTAACAAAGCAGCGTCATCGGCCACGTCACTTGGTTGTCTCTTAGCCTGAACTGTTCGCATGATTGCGGTAGGAAAATCCAACCACAAGCACTGCGAGCAGTTCAGACGCCTTTCGATGTACTCGATTAATCTAACAAATAGCGGAGATGACGTATGATGCGAACGGCCAGGGGGCGTCTTTACAAAATAGCGAGCGCATGTTTCGGTCGCTCGCTGAGACATAGAGGCGTCAACAGACCGCAAAGAGCGAGCGCTCAATTTAAGTAGCCGGCCCCTTTTTCTGAACAATCGAGCGCAAATAGCGTCCGGCTCTGAATCAGGCCCACTGTCAACCGCAAATAATTTGGATTTATCTTTTGTATATGAGTCTGTTTCCCGATTTGCATCTATGCCCAATTGTGCAAACACGCCCTTGGCCTACGATGGAACGCCTCTGGTTCTGCTCATCTCGGTGCAAGTGCCAGAGGCTGCTGTGCTGGGTTTCGCTGGGGATCAAAAAGCAGCCTCAAATTGGTGAATTGCAGCGCTACTAAAATATTGCGGTGATACATACTTTAATTTAGCGCATCTTGTCCATAAATAGAGCCCATAGCTAGGCTGTAAGCTAAGGCTGGATGCAGACCTCAGAAGTAGCACCTGCAGAATAAACAGCGCCTTCCTAAAGCACTTAAGTGAAAATGTACGAACAATCCATCAATTTGCCCCTAATCCACATCTGGCTGCAAATTTCTTCCTGTGTAACCTGTGGACGGTCATTTGTTCCCATGTGTTCCCAGTCTGTCTCCGGACCCCAGCAGGTTGCAGCATCGCATACTGTACTATAAATCCTTACAAAGACAGAGCAGAGTGGTGGACAGAAAACGTAAGGCGGAGATCGTATTGCTGGAATTTCGTATATTTGCGAAAGGGCCTGTTCCACTGCGATACACAATTTAGACACTTTGCAGCAACTTCATTCATCTCTACATGTAAGCTAATAACAAGCCCCCACAGATGTGCACACCCAAAAGTATAAAATGCTCTGCTCACCTAATGATGTCACCGAAATCTCATTCACTGATCAGCCTATTATTGTGTCTTCTGGTACCACCACTGACCCCATACACAAGAGTTGCTGAGCTCAGGGCATTCACAGGCTGCTGCAGTCTCTGATTTATTAAAGCATGCCTGGGAAAATTAATGATGCTGAGCAATCGTCTGAAAAAGAACCCAGACGGCCCATTGATACTGTCTGGAACACCATCCCTACAGGCGAAATGCCAGTGCCAAGTTGTGCCTGGAAGATGCAGGTAGGACTATAGGAATGGCAACGTACATGTCTCTACTTTTGTCAGACTGTCCAGATTTTTTATCCTATTTCTTTTACACTTCACCTTTCTTATTAGAGCGGTGTCTTGGGGTGGCTTAGCTGGGCCAGTTTGGGGGTGTCCTGCGCTCTGGATTTGAACCCTAGTATGTTAGGGACCTACCCGACAGAGGTTACCTGGATGTGGTGGGTAGGCCCATAACCTTGGCCAAGATAATGCCAAAAACCTCTATTCAGTGCAATAATATATTTATTTATATACAAACAGTTAATTTGGAGTTGAGCACCTGTATTTCTTGTTGTGTATATATCAATTGTCTCCACAGGTAGCACCTCCAATGATATATATATATGTTCAGTGTGTGCAGTCTGAGGCCCATTTCCCATTTTTATCCTAGAAGTGTGCCATTATGATAAAGTGGGGGTGGTTTGGCTGATCTGGTTATGGTCAGATCATGGGAGCATGGCAGACTAGGAATGGCCATCGATGAGTTGACAATAGATATTGTCATCAGTAATTAACGTCGAGAAGATGAAACCATCAACAGTGAACCAGCAATGGTTTGCACCCATGTGTGGCACAGCATGCCGCTGGCCAATCAGCATTGGCGAGCGGGGCTTAACTAGCCACCAGGGAATGGCGCTAAGCTCGTAGCCCCAGCACCAAGGAAAAAAAATATGACTGTCTGACAGCCATTGATGGCAAAACCATGGACCTTCCGCTGGCTAGGAAGAAGGTCGGCCCGGACGGAGACTGCACATGGGCCCCCTCCTCTTTTAATACGTCCCAGGACCTACGGGGCCCATGGGGTCTTTATCCAGAGGCTTATCGTGCTTTATGAAATGTGGGGAGGATTGCGGCTATGCCCTGCACTGTGCTTTGTGTTTTCTACACTTACAGACTATATAAACATATTTAGCTGTTCGGCAATCTCTCCCATTATCCCATAAACTGCAACGGCCCCAGCTGGGAACTCTCCTGCTTACTACAGAAGCATCGCTGTAAACATTCTGCATAAATGTTCTATAGAAAAGGCTCTGGGGATTTCATTAAACGTAACTCAATTATATCCAAGTGAAAAGGCTTGAAGGCCTCCCTGGAACGGCAAAGTGACATGTAAATATCCCCTAATGGTCTGTGAATAGTCTGTTACATGTTAATGCCATTGTCAAAGAAAGGCGTGACAGATAATGTTTCCGTCTTGCTCACACTTAGCTTTTATTTGCAGGAACAAGACGCCTCTAATGCGAGAATCACAGAGGAAGAAGCTGGTAGTAAGGTAATACCCCCTAGATCAGGCTTGTGGTGTTTTAATTGATCTACTTTACAATTTCACTCAAACCAGATAAGGCCCAGATTAACTATTCATGTTATGATAATTATAGGTTTGCTTTTAATTCTATTTAAGACAAGCATGTAGCTAAGAATAATCTGCATGAAGAGACAGAGGGGTACATTTACTAAAGTGCGGATGTATAGAAGTGGAGTTGTTGCCCATAGCAACCAACCAGATTCTAGCTAAACTGTTGCAGGGCATGCTGGGATGTGTAGTTCTACAACAGCTGGGGGGGGGGGCTTATTGCCCAACCCTATTCTAGAAGGTGCTAGATGAATGATAAGGAGCATGTGATTGGTTGCTATGAGCAACAACTCCGCTTCTAAAAACCTGCACTTTAGTAAATATACCCCAGAGACTTTTGCACGGAAATATAGAAAATGCTAAATGTAAAACGCACCCGTAAAACACTGTAGCAAATTCCAAATTAAGAAAATGAAAGTGTTTCATGGCAAATGCCCTCTTCCCCTGGCTACAGTCAGCCTCCACCATGCTGTAACTCTACAGCGGACACAATGATGCCTGCACTAGTCTAGGGATTTGAAGCCCGAGTTCTGGTGGAAGGGGAACTGTGTGTTTCCATACAGTATATCACATTTGTTAAGGATAAGGATAATGCAAATACACTGACTGTTGTTTATGGCGTGTTCACTAGGGGGCGCTGCAGGAGAATCAGATTGCTGTAGAATAAACTTAATGCTAGAAGGGTCTCTCCCAATACCCCTGTGTGTGCTGCATTCATTAGATTACACGTACAGTATATCACAGGTCAGTGAGACACATAAGCTATAAATACATTACATGCTACACTATAAGATACTAAACAATAGTGGTAGAAAGTAAGTTACGCTTTGCTGGTCATAGTGTGTTTAGGTAAACAGGGAAACGAGTAGTGTAAAGCTGGGTACACACTGGCAGATATGTTGGCCGATCAATTGATCGGTCAATATATTGTGTGCCCGTCGGCCAGCGTGTACCAGCGATATGTCTGTGAACTAAGGGGGTCATTCAGATCCGCTCGTGAGCGCAGGACGCTCGCAAGCGGGTCGATGTTACCCCAATGCGCATGCGCACGACGGAGGGAGCTCCGTCGTGCGCATGCGTGAGACCCGGACAGCGACAGCCAAGCTGTCGCTCCGGGTCTCGCACCAAAGGGGGCGTGCTGTCGATGGTGACTGACAGCACGCCCCCTTTGGTGGGCGTGCCGGGGGCGTGGCTGCCAGACAGAGGCGTTCCCATGGGAACGCCTACCGTCTGGGTCCGGCCCCACTGACATCACTAGTGATGTCAGTGGGAGTGATTTTGGCTCTGATAGAGCCAAAATCACTCCAGGGCTTGCGGTCACTGAGACCCTACCGCAGGGTCTCGTCGCAAGCACGATGGTCGCGATGGTCTTGAACATCGCGAGCATCTTTTTGGCCGCTCGCATATGCTGTGGGTGGTCACCCACAGCTATGAGAGCCGCCAGGAGGCCGCTCCATTTTTAGGTAGGAGGGCACTGATTCAGAGCGAGCGCTCTGGTCAGAGCGTCCGGCTCTGAATCAGGCCCTAAGTTGTTCACAAACATATCGCGTCGGTTGTGCTGCAGATATATTGGGGCATCGTGCTGTGTGTACGGGCGATCGCCCGACCGCCCGTAACACTTGCAGCGGTGATGACACCCGCGGCCAGATGATGGATGTTCAGTGTGTTCATCATCTAGCACCTTCTAGAAGATAATAGCTAGAATCTGATTGGTTGCTATGGGCAACAACTGCACTTCTACAAACCCGCAGTTTCATACCTCCCAACATGACCCTCTCCAGGAGGGACACAATGCTCTGGTCCTGGACTTCCCTGGTAATTTATGATTGGTGGAGGCTCCAGGGGTCGGGCTGCAGTACAGTCCGAAGTTCAAATAGGGGAGTCACAGCAACTGCCAGTGAGTCCCAGCCAGTGATGTTTGGCAGTGTGTGAAATGACAGTTGGTGTGACTCCCCTATTTGAATTTTGAACTGCGCTGCAACCCCGCCTCTTACCAGGGAAGTCCAGGACCAGAGCATTGTGTCCCTCCTGGAGCGGGTCATGTTGGGAGGTAAGCACTTTAGTAAATAATATACCCCTCAGGACCTCATTCTGAGCTGCAGGCAATGCCCGATGTTCACGTAGTTGAACGATTATTGTAACCGCATTCGCAAAAAAATTATAAAATCTACGGCGCATGCATTACACAGTGTACGTAGAAAGGCGCTGCTGCGATCGGGACGGATGGTATCTGAAGTGTAGTGGAAAAGTGATGGGCAGTGACTGGGAGGTGACTAGCAGTACATACAAAAATGGTCCGTTCAGTGGGCGTGTTATGGGACTGCCGGGGAGGCGTGTCAGTGCCAGTGGCCACGTTCTCAGACACAGACATCGGAGGCCGTGGTCAGACGGAGAGACTGCACCTCGCATATGGCTGGTGTAAGTTTCCATGGTGCGACTGATGGTGGCTTATACGGAGGCAACAATGGGTATTACTGTGTGCACGGGAGCTGAAAGTGGGCGTCTCTGTCCTCGCATCAATATACACGAGTGAAGGAGTTTGTAGGGCATTTGCGTAAAACGCAGATGGGCGACCGCCAATATACGCTGCTACGTGCGCTTTTGCGTGTGACTCAGGCTCTAACAGTGATATTACTATTAGTGATTACTGACAGTGTATTTGTGAGTACTAGCCGGACGCGGCTGTATCGCGGTCAGCGACTAAGAAATTTTCTGCAGTTGCAGTGATTTTGGCGGCCATGTTCAGACGGACATTCTACTCCCCCTTAGGGCTGGTCCAATGTTTGACCGATGGTGTGACTTATTACACAAAGTGGCCAATTAGCATCGTAGCCGGTGGGCGTCTCTGTACGAATTCCTTTGGCCGCGGCATGAGCATAAAAGCGCAGTCACACTGCGTGAAAAGTCGCATTTCTGGCGGCATTACTGCCTGCCTCTGAATCAGGCCCCATATCCGTATGTGCACTCATTCTACTTATTACCATACATTCAGAGGAGTCTTATCTGAGGAGGGGGCCTGTGCACAATCTTTGTGTGGGCCCCTTCCTTTGCGCCAGCGCATGTGCAGTGAAGACGCTGGTCTCTTGCCATTTTTCTACTGCACATACAGTATCTTTGGGAAAATGTCGCCTGCTGCCATTTTCCCAGAGATGTCTTCAGCAGCGGCCGCATGGTTAGTCTATTCCATGGGTGCACGGTGCGCAGTGTACTGTGGGTCCCCCTTGACTCAGGGGGCCGTGTGCATTGCACACCTTGCACCGTAATACGCACACCGGTGACCACAGTTACTGGATCCTTCAGTTGCCTGTCTGAACCTGTAACATCTGCATTTTGTTATGTTAGTTGGTTGCAGCGTGGTTTGAAGTGATACCAATACCGTCACTGTAAAAGCATTATTAGGGATTTTACCCTCTATGAATCCTTGCAGGGTTTAGCCTCACACCCTTTGAGTAGGTAAGTGGACTAGTTTGAGCTGAGAAGTTCCTCAATTCCTCTCACCCCCACATAAAATGTCTCTGACTATGCCCCTGTCTGAAACCCCTGAAATACAGGCTTGAAATTACGTTTCTGTGCCCCTGGACTTTTGTCGAGAATCTTACCCAAATCTCCACAGCCAATGCCAAAGCCCCCCCATGACCCCATACTGTTACATAATGGCTTGTAATCCTGCTTTTAGGTAAATTTTATACGTTGGTTGCAGCCACATTGTGGAAGTGTTTGGTAAGATCCTAACGTTTGTCTGTAAGATGGAATTATAGTGGCATCTAATACAGCCATTATGTGCATTTGCAAAGGCACAAAGGAGTTAATAGCAAAAGCTCCACAGGGAGTTATTAGCAAGTAAAGAATAGGAAATCAATGACGCAGGGAACTAAATCTCAGAATACAATAGAGAGGGAGATCAATATAGGAAAAACTCCCAACTCTGTAATGCTTAGTGTTGGCTTTACATGTAAATAAAATACAAGCCCTGTATTGCTGGACTCCACTTAAAGGCACATTAACCATTTCTCATTTAAGGGTCTATTTACTAAGCAGTGTTAGGAGACAGAATGAAAAGTGATAAGAAAGTGATAAGGTGCCAGCCAATCAGCTCCCAACTGCCATCTCACAGGCTGTGATTGAAAAATGACAGTTGGGAGCTGATTGGCTGGCACCTTATCACTTTTCACTCTGTCTCCTTACACTGCTTAGTAAATAGACCCCTTTGTTGTCTGCCATTTCTCTGAGGTGATAATACACAAAACATATGTGATCATTTTGAAGGTACCACATCTGTGATATTTGCTCTGAATCAAAGTGGTGGGTGGCAGTCAGTGACCATGCGTTCAATAATGTGTCTGTGTTGAAGCTAGAGAACGCTACTGTGCATACTTCATATTGGTTCCTACTGGGAGGCTTCAAGTGCCTAACCAAGATGGCCGCCGACCTTAATTCTGCACATGGCTCCATATTGTCACTGTGTTGGAGCGTCACCAGTGGAAGACGGATGTCTTCCACTTAGCTCAGAAAGAGGCCGTGTTCCCACTGATCCACAACGCCTAGAGACGCTGTACCGCTTGCATCCTGCGCCGCTGCACGCATAAGATCACCGGCTGGTGAGCTGTATGCTCCGCTCAAGCTCTGCTCCATCTGTTGAGTCTGTGTATGCATAACTGTGAGTAAGGCTGTATATTTCACACTGCTGCAGTATAAACCACCCCACTGGTTAAATACTGGGCTGTTCATTGATTGAGGGCATACGCTGGTGTGTACCTACAATCTGCCATAGAGTACCACTGCCAGTTGTACACACATATTCCAACAGGCTGTACTGGTTCTAGCTTGGAAAAGTGGGGCAATAGTGGACTTGAGGAAAAAAAATAAAAATACAAGAGACTGGGCCTATGGGCCTGATTCAGATTTTCCCCCACTGCGCATGCGCCGCCTCCGGCGTGCACATGCATGACCCCCAGCGAGCGCTGGCAGCTCTGTTGCTCCGGGGCTCACTACAAGACGGGGCGGCTGTCGATGTTGATTGACAGCTCGCCCCATTTTGTAGGCGGGGAGGGGGGGGTGGTTGCACAGACGCAGGCGTTCCCTTAGCAACGCCTGCCGTTTGTGGGCGGCCCTACTGACATCACTCGTGATGTCAGTAGTGGACTTCCTGCTCTATTAGAGCAGGAAGTCCACTCGGGCTTGCGGGAGCCCACAGGGTCTCGGCGCAAACCCGATGGTCGCGATTATCGCGACCATCGCCAGGCCGCTCGCTCTAGCTGTGGTGGACAAAAATAAAAAATAACGTCCTGATTCAGAGCGAGCACTCGCAAACAACGAGCGCCTCTGAATCAGGCCATATGTCCCTTTGCCGCCTGGAGAGGCGAATCAGGGGTGGGCCAGCACAAGTAGTGTACAGTAGGGGCACTCACACGTAAGTGTGCATTGGAAGCCCTTTAATAGACACCTGTATCCTTGCCATTTACTGTACCATAGTAGTCATTTCCTTATCTTGCACTGATGTGATCTAAGGAAGTGAAAACATCTGTATGGAAGTTGGCAATATGGCTTCCTACTACACATTCTGGGTGACCAGCTGCCTTACACGGATAGGGCGGAGCAACGGTGTGACCAACCCACAAATCACGGGAGACATGAGAGGGATGCGGGAACATGGTACACATTAAGCAAAGGGGACATGAGCAAGGGGAGAGGGAATTATAGACAGGAGAAGTCAGAGACACAGGAATGATAGCCTTGCATTATTTAATACGTTTTATATCATACACTGTACTGATAACAGGAACCTAAAATTTATTTCACACCATCAAAATCCCTCAAGCTTCTGGTGACCTGGCCGGTCTTTAGCCATCTACTTCGGATACCCACTCAAGCTCTTCTATAGAACCTATTTCATAGCAAAGAGTCCTGGTTATAAGTTATAACCATTTGCTTGTGGGTCTAAAATGACTAAAAATGAGGTCATACTCTCCACCAGGGATAAACAATGCCCGGTACGCCAACTGCTGTGGAACTACACATCCCAGCAGGCCCCGCTACAGTTTTCCTGTTCGGGCACGCTAAAACTGTGATAAGGCGTTTGCAGGGATTTGTATTTCCACAGCAGCTGGAGTCCCTAGAAGTTGCCTAACCCTGCTCTATCGATTATGGAGGATGTTGGGAATGGCGGTAGTCACAGAATAAAAAATGAGTAGCTACATCGGCATTGGGGGGGGGGGGTGGGGGGTTAGGGCGGATGTGTAACTGATGTAATACAGAGCATGCACAGGACCCTCTTATTCTCATGTACGCAATGGCCCTCATTCAGAGGCGTTGCAAGAAGCGATCGCTCTCTCTGAATGAGGGCTGCTGCTTCTTTTTTTTAGTGCGGCCTCCTGGTCGCTAGCTAAGCTGTGGCTTACCACCCACAGCTTAGCGACCGACCAGGGTGATGGTCGCGATGGTCAAGACCATCGCGACCATCGGGGCTTTCGACGAGACCCTAAGTTTGGGTCTCGGCAAACGCAAGCCCCAGGGAGCTTCCTGCTCTGATCGAGCAGGAAGCTCCTCACTTACATCACTGCTGATGTCAGTGCGGCCGCTCACATACGCCTCCGTTTGTGTAGCCACCCCCCCTCCCCGTCTACAAAACGGGACGAGCTGTTGATCAACATCGACAGCCGGCCCTTTTGTAGTGAGCTTCGGAGCGAGAGAGTTTCTCTCTCGCTCCGGGGCTTGCGCACACGCAGTGCGGCCGCTGCGCGTGTGCAGGACCAAAACATTGACTCGGTTGCGAGCGCGCACCGCTCGCGACCGGGTCTGAATGAGGTCCAATATGCCCATATTTCAAAAGGTTTTTTCATTCAGACTTCTTATGTGGGAAAAAAAAAAGCCACTGCAAAATCTCTCCTGGCATTAACTATACACTTTAACGTGAACCCAATTACATGGCTAACGTGCCCACACACAATCAAAGCAACCTTTGAAATACAACAATTTTGACCTTCTCTCTAAGACGCTGGCTTACACAGAAACACAGTCTGAACAATTAGTTACTGAGCTGATGTTCAGTATTTGTCTGAGAGATAAGCTGGAGTAAGTCCCACAAATACATCAAACAAAGAATACTACACTAGTCTATAACACCAAAACACAACTTATCTGTGTTATATACACAATTACCTGATAATACTTTGTGCTATCGCTATTCTCCCTCCAAGAGGATAATAATCCGGTGTCTGACAAAATGAGCATTTATAAAAAAAATTTTCAGGTGAATTACGCTCTAGTTCAGCAGCGCAAACAGCGTTCTTGCATGCGGCTGTTACAAGAACGGATCCCAAGCACAGGAAGGAGTGGGTATAAGATTTGAAGAAAGGTAAAGATTTTCTTCACATGATTAAAAATAGATAAAAAGAACAGTTGACATTCACAATATAAAATATAGGGGCCCATTTATCTAAATGTATTTGAGGTAAAATCCCCAAAAACAACCGTTTTCGAGGGTTTACCTCAAATACGAAGTATCCCCCGGATGTATTAAGGAGGGACCACAGCAGGTATCTCAGATACCTGCTGTGATCACTCCATTACCGCTGGTGATGCTGCCAAATTTACCAATATCCGGAATGCGATGCATTCCAGATATTGGCCCTGCAGCTAACGCCATCTGAAGATGACGTTAGCCGCTGTAGCCTATGGGCTACACAGCACACTAGTAGCTGGCGGAGGGAACCGCCGGAACTCTCCCCAGCTATGGCGGATGTGCATATGCAGTCCCCTGTAGTGGCCGGCTGCTCTCCGGTGACATCCTTTTGGAGCCCGTGTCCCTGCGTGTCCCGGATGATACATCCGGCCGAAGAGATCGCTTTTTGCAATGCGATCAGGGGCGTTACTGGCATGCCCTGATCGCATTGCAAAAGCGAACATTGATAAATGGGCCTCATAGGGCCCTATTTATCAATTATCGGGTTTCATACCCGATAATTGTGATTTCCTATCGCCGCTATTTGGGGGCTCTGACTGCTGCCGGAAATGTAGGAGGATATAGAGATATCTGCTACGACCTCCCCCCTCCCCCATTGTACATTCGGGGGCTAGTTAATGTTTGCGGATACCCCCTGAAAATGGGTGACTATTCCCCAATTATTATTTGATAAATAGGCCACATAGTAAAATTCCTCTCTGCATACAATGGGAGCTTCTGTTGAGGCACATGGGCGATCCACCGCACCCTGGACATAACGGAATATGCACTGGCCCCGTCTAATTTATGGCGTTACAATGCCAGGACGGCGTTCTTAGAGAAGTGTCGTCTGATAGTCTGATCTTACCATTTATATAAATGTATGTACTGCCTGGATGTTAGATAGTTACTTATTTTTCGAGAGATGCATTGCTGGACCCTTAGGGGGGGATTCAATTGCAGGGGGAAGGTGCGAATTGTCGTTGCCACGGCGTTTAAACGCCGGCAACGGCAGCCCGTCTAGCACCCTTCGCCCGGTCAGCCGAATGCCCGATTCGCTCAAAAGTGCTCGATACCCTATGGGGTAGCGAACACTTTTGAGCGAGATCCCGCTGTCGTAAAGCGCGCCAGGTGCCGCACAGATTTGGCCGGGCGAATGTATTTGCTCCTAATTGAATTCTCCTATTATTCTCTGCACCACTTCTCTTTAATGTCCCATAATATGTCAGTATGACTACACCCAGGCAACAAAGAATTAGCTGGTTCTGGATACAATGTTCCTTATACCAGTGTTTGCCTGAAGTGGACACAAATTAGTCCTAGCGCTGGTGAGGCAGTTTGGCACTTTATAGTGAGTGTTGCAACCGAGAGGTATTGTGCTCTTAAATTTTCCCACTTCACAATAACAGCACTTACAGGTGACTGACGCGGCTCTAGCAGGAATACGATGAACAGACTAGCTGGACAGGTGGCATCCTACGATAGTGCCACATTGCAGCCAGTGGACTCTCCTGCTGATGTGTGGCTATAAACATTGCACGCAACTTCACGTTGTCTACCTATTAGCAATGGGTTTGGTGGAAACGAACAAATACACTAATTAGAAGGATTGTACAAATACAGTAACAGTACAGGCCAATACAAACCTACCATAGTCCTTTCAATGCAAACCATGGAGAATGGGCTGTAAATGGAAGGGCAGACTTACCAAAGTATGTTGCAATAAAATATTGCAGCCATGAATTATAAAGGTAGCACTGGAGATAGCACGGACACAGTGTATCTCCTGCTTACCTTTAATAACTTTTAATAACCAATGTGGCACGCCTTCCCCATACACAGCACCCCACTGGAAAGGAGGTCTGGGTTAGGAAGAAGGATCTGTTTGGATCACACCACCCCTGCTCGTCTTATACGTGTGTATGTGCACCAACACTGCTGGACCAAAACCCAAGAGTGTAAACTTTGACTGCTACTAACTGGCGCCGAATGTGGCAGTGTCAGGACTCACAGCGAAAAACTGCTTTGTATAGCAGCTGGCTCCGCACCGTAGCAAGACTCAGTTGCTCTAGTAGTGCGGTATCTACAGTTGCAACTCAGAGAAGCGTACCAAATTAACAGAGGATGGGGATGGGTCATAAGAATGACTATGCCCTTAGATCACATTACAAATTATTAGCCTTGTTCTCTCACTTTGACAACCACTCAGTGCTCTGGGTTTACCTTCAAATGTTCTCAGATGTCAGCCTGAGTAAAGGGTCCAATACTGTGGCTACGGGTTGAATATCTGACTAAGGCCCTCATTCAGAGCCGTACGCTCTGAGCAGAGCGCACGCTCTGAATGAGGGCCGGGCTCCATTTTCATGGAGCGTCCTCCTGGACGCTCGTATAGCTGTGGGTCACCACCCACAGGCTATACGAGCGTGCATTTTGATGGTCGCGATGGTCGTGACCATCGCGACCATCGAAATTGCGAGCCGGAGCCTGCGGTTGAGGTTTTCAACCGCAAGCTCCGGAGTGATTTTGGCTCTATCAGAGCCAAAATCACTCCCACTGACATCACTAGTGATGTCAGTGGGCCGGCTTCTGACGGGAGGCGTTCCCGTGGGAACGCCCCCGTCAGGGTGGCACGCCCCCGGCACGCCTACCAAAGGGGGCGTGCTGTCAATCAACATTGACAGCACGCCCCCTTTGATCGGACACAACAAGCGAAGGAAAGTCCTTCGCTCGTCGTGTCTGGCGCATGCGCACGACGGAGCTCCCTCCGTCGTGCGCATGCTCAGTGCAGACCATCGACCCACTTGCGAGCGGACAGCCGCTCGCGAGTGGGTCTGAATCAGGCCCTAACTGCCCAGTAAAACTCCTCTATGTTGTATACTGAATACAATTATTATCTGCTCTTATTCTCTGGTCTCTATAGTATATTATTTATTGCAGGTAAACATTTACAATGCAAAAATAATTACATTATAATTACGTTTTGTAGCACGTTATGATAGGGACTGTATGTGCGTGATGATCGACTGAGTCCATGCAGTGCGTTATAAGCTTAGATGAGTTGGCTCAACAGAAAAGTGCGCTTGGAAATGGTTTTACAGTGCTAACCACTCTGCAACCTGCTGTTAATCCCTCATCCCATGGTGTCCCATAACAACAGTTATGTAAAAACTAAAGCTAAGAATGGCCTTCGGCCATCGATGATTCATAATAATCGATGGTTCATAGATGATGTTGAATGCTTTTACCATCGATGGGGGAGAACCAGATGGTTTCCCTCCATCGATGGCACAGCATAACCAAATGTTGTTTTTTTTTACAAGGTGCTGGGACACGGAGCATAGCTTCACTCCCGACACCTGAGAAGCCTCGCCCCCAGGTTCTGATTGGCCCACGGTCCAGTCAGTCAAAGAATAGGGATGACTATCGGTTGATCAAACCAACGATGGCCATCCGTTGCATAGTTGGTAACCATCAATGGCCACTTGCTATATCACCATCGATGGTAACTATTGCTGGTAACCGCACCGATGGCCATCCTTTAAACAAAATAATAGCTGTTATAACTAGGCAGCCATCAGGGTCCTGTCATTTTAAATAAGGAAACCTGATATTACATATTGGGGTAGATGTATGATAGCGGCACTTACCGTGCTGCTATAACGCTTCCCGCTTCGCCTCTTTACCGAGGTGAAGCAGGAAGCACTACCGATGAGATGTAAGAACATCTCATCGGCCAGAGAGGGGGAGCGCTAACTCCCCCTCCGGAGCTACCCGCTAGAGACCACAGCGCATCAGCCTAGGGCAGCGCCAGGCTGTAGCTGTCGATAGCGACAGCTACAGCGGGCCGAACGGTTAGGCGATCTGACCGTTCATACATGGCCCAGGCTATCGGCGCTGCTATCTTGTAGATAGCAGCGCCGATAATGACAGGAACGCATAGCGCCCCTGTCATTTACCACCCAGACCCCCGATCATACATCGAGGAGAAACGGTATCAGCGCACATACCGTGCGCTGATAACGCTTCTGAGCTTCATACATCTCCCCCATTGTACTAATGTGTTACTTTAAATGAAAACCAACATACTTTACTACATGAGCAATATTTGTCATTAAACAAGGCTCAAAGTTTCCGTGAAAAGTGCTGAAAAAGGCAGGTACAGTATGAAATGACACGTTTGCAGTTTGTGAGACCTTTCACTGGACTGTGTCACATGCATCGCTGAATAAAGTGTCATTAGGAAATATATGATCAATGACAGCGACGATAATCACCTGACAGGGGAACCATCAAAATGTACCCTAAAATGTGTCAAATTAAATATAGTTTAACATGGCATTTAATTTAGTAAATTACATTCAGAATTGCTATCATACTTGTAGGGAAATTCTGCATTTGTTTAGCTGTTCCTTTGGGCTCTATTTACTACAATCCGCATATTGAATGCGGATTGTAGTGTGATATTACCGAGTGAATTCGCATTGAGAATAAAGCTCTGTCCCTGCGGATCCCATCCGCACTCTAGTTGCGGTATTTTCGGAAAAAATACCGCGACTAAGAACCCGCGCATGCGCCGACCCACCGTCGCTGCTACCCCCCACGATGCTAAGCCCCGCCCCCCACAATCGCGGACCCCCCGCGACCCCCCCTCCCTTCATTACACTTACCTGCATCCTCCTGGCCTCCGGTGATCTTCTCCGGGCTTCCCGGTCAGGTGATCTCCCATACTGCACTGGGACCCGATCACCTGATGACCAGGCAGCAGTGCACAATTTATTTTTAGTAACTCTGGTCGGATCACATTTCCCATTACAATTATGGGAAATGCGATCTGCTTTACTAAAAATAAGTGGGTTGGAGTATAATTTTACTAATTCTACTCCAATTGCCCTGTAATAACTACAGGTGAAACTAAAATAATGTGAAAAGGGTGTGAAAACACCCTTTTTCACTTTATTTTAGTAAAAATAATGTTAATAAATACAGCCCTTTGTCCCTTCACACGGCTCAAGGAGAGGGAGTCTATCAGTCCCACTCCCCAAAGTTCCCTATGTAAGAGCCTCCGGCTTCATGGGAGGCAAGGGGAGGGGGGGATTCTGCAGAAGGGACCACCCCAAATTTATGTGCTTGGGGACATGTTTGCATGGTCATCTCATTTAAGAGATAATCAAACCCAAATATGGAATGTTTGAATATAAATATAGAAAATATATTTTTGTTTATTTTTACTCTTACTTTCTACAGCAAATTTGTTATAAAACAAAAGTGGAATTGACCTATTACGGACAGCAACATCCTAAACCTTTGGAACACCGGGCCTGATCCAGGGATTGGGATGGATATCCTTGTGCACAGAGGGCCTAATTCAGAGCCGCTCGCTCTGGCAGAGCGCTTGCTCTGAATCAGGGCCGGGCTTTTTTATTTTTGGAGTGGCCTCTTGGCCGCTCGCATAGCTGTGGGTGACCACCCACAGCTATTGCGAGCGCCCATGATGATGGTCGCGATGGTCAAGACCATTGCGACCATCGGGCTTGCAACGAGACCCTTGTGGTAGGGTCTCGTGGACGCAAGCCCCAGAGAGCTTTCGGGTCTAACAGAGCCGGAATCTCTCCACTGACATCACTCGTGATGTCAGTGGGGCCGCCCACAAACGGCAGGCGTTCTCATGGGAACGCCTCCGTTTGGGCAGCCGCCCCCCGGCCTGCCCACCAAAGGGGGCGAGCTGTCACTCAACATCAACAGCTCGCCCCATTTGGTATGAGACCCGGAGCGACGGATTGCCTGTCATTAGCCGGGTCTCGCGCATGCGCACGACGGAGCCGGATCTGTTGTGCGCATGCGCTGTGGGCCACCATCGACCCGGTTGTGAGCACTCAGCCCACCGGGTATACTAGAACATTGGGATGTGTAGAGCTCGGACCTATTGCTGAGTGGTATTGTTTCAAATGATTGGGTGATGTGTAAAGAAGAATGGAGCCAAAATGTGGTGAGATAATAGTTTACTGGTCTCAATAGACAGCAGCAGTAAACAGAATATTGGTTCTGTGCATGAACAAAATTTTGTAATGTGCAAAATGACACAAGTGGGGAGGATGGGGACTGTGGAAATGATCGGGGGGACAACTCTACCAGTGATATCTCCTGCGTTACAAGACGGATGAATAACCCTGGCACTTAATATCTACAAAAATAGGTAAAAATCTTAATTTTCATCTACTTTAGTAGAAGTGAAGTGATGATGAATAGACCCCTTAGAGTTATTTAGGATAGAGAAGCACCTCCTTTAGGTACAGCCGGGTCTTAATGTGAGTTAATGTGAGTTAGGGCACAATACTCCCATTATTGTAAACATAGAAAAAAGTTGTATTACGCTTGGGGGAAACAGAAGAGTTAACTTGTTGTCTTTGGAGTATTAAGGGGGAGACTTATCAAATCTTGGAGGATGAAATAAAGGGCCTGATTTATTGGTGTACGGTAATACAGCAATGATGGTGTCTTTTTACGCAGTGCCACTGCGTCTTTATGTTGCAACCGATAGGATTCGTACAGAGACGCCCGCCGGCTGTCACTCATATCCGCCGCTTTGCATAATAAGTCGCACCATCGGAAGCAAATCAGTCGCACCATCGGACATTGGAGAAGCCCTGTAGTTGCTCAGAATGTCCTTTGGAGCATGGCCGCGCTGGTGCAGCTGCGAAAAAGACGCAGGCGCGTCCAGCTAGCCCCCCCCCACACCTTTTATTAACCTGGAACGTTCCCTGAAATTGTATCTCTCAGCGTCCCCCGGTGGTAACAATAGGGACACATTCGCAGTGCAACTCGGACGCATTTGCGGACTGAAAATATCGCCCCCTAGCGCGTGGCCTCGTCACTGCATCCACCACTGAATTAGGCCAAAGTTGAGTTGTCATTTTACAGGATGTGCTAGATACAGTAATTTGCAGTTAGACGCTGTTTGGTTGCTATGAGCAACTTCTCCAATTAATCTTTCTTCAAGATTTGATAAATCTCCCCCTAAGTACCTACAGCATATACTATAGCCATATACCAGACTTAATAAAAAGTACAGTAATAAAGGTTTTATTTTAGAACAGACTATGTCAGTCCTCTGACATTATTATACTGTTTGGGATTTCTTCATTGCTTTCATTCATAGCGAGCCAAGAGCGGTCACAGTTATGCATCTTGCAGTGAGATTGATTTCAGCTGAATGATTTCCTAATGACTGGTAACACTGATATTGGACATTTATACAGTACATGGATGATTTTCTATAATACACAGATTGCTATATTATTATTATTATTATGATCCTTTATTTATATGGCACCACAAGGGTTCCACAGTGCCTAACAAAGTACATAAAAAGTTGAACAGACAGGGGTGACACAGATGGGGTAGACAATGAGCGTGGGACAGGGGGTTAGGATGAGAGATGATTGGATTCCTACTAGACGGTATGTGAATAAGTAATTTGCAGTAAGAGATTTACGCCACTGACATTCTACTTTCAGTGAGAGTTTTTGTTTTGTTACATGGAGTTTGATTGGTTGCTGGAGCCACTTCATCAAGGGGTATTTAAAGAGTTTGATTAAGGTGTGAAACAGCAGTCTCAGGAGAAGTGAATGTAGAAATTGGTGACAGTAGTCGCTGTCTAGAGGTGGACAGTTGTTGAAATAATGGTCGCAAGGGATTCCTCTGGAGGACTGGGAGCCGGGGGGTTAGGTTGGCTAGGAAGCAACTGAAGGGGTGTCAGTAATAATGTCCTCTTTATTGGTCAAACCCAAGTGTTGGCTCGACCTGACCAGAGGCGCGCAGTCTAACCCTACTTGGTGGTCTTCGCCAGAGACCCCTCCTATTGGGATTTGTGTTTCGCCGCACCAAGTGAGTGACGAGGAAACCGGGAGATGACACTAGAAATAAGATAACTGATAGACTGCGTACGCCATGTAATGATATGGAGCGGAGATGAGTACGCAGGATAATGAATGCAGAGAATACTGTGAGTTCATACACTGGACTACAATAAAGGGAATTTGAAACGTGAGAACACCGGAGATCCCAGCAAGGGCCTGCACTAGAGAGTATCTCTGGTGATTCAGACGTAGGGCTGGTACAGGAGAATGACACTAGGAGTCAGTACATGGACGCTGTACTTTGTACACACACTGGTGATCCAGACGTAGGACTGGTACAGGAGAATGGCACTAGGAGTCAGTACACGGATGCTGTAATGAGTACACACGCTGGTGATCCAGACGCAGGACTGGTACAGGAGAATGGCACTAGGAGTCAGTACGTGGATGCTGTACGGAGTACACACGCTGGTGATCCAGACGCAGGACTGGTACAGGAGAATGGCACTAGGAGTCAGTACGTGGATGCTGTACGGAGTACACACGCTGGTGATCCAGACACAGGACTGGTACAGGAGAATGGCACTAGGAGTCAGTACGTGGATGCTGTACGGAGTACACACGCTGGTGATCCAGACGCAGGACTGGTGCAGGAGAATGGCACTAGGAGTCAGTACACGGATGCTGTACGGAGTATATACGCTGGTGATCCACACGCAGGTTAGCACTGAAGTTTATAACTAGAGTTTCAGCACACCGACAGGGGCTGAAGTAATCACTGGAGAAGTCTGATGCTAATTAGTGCTGAAGTTGTTTGCCTGGAGTTATGACACAGACAAAAACTGAAGAAATCACTTGGAGAAGTCAGACGCTGATTAGCACTGAAAAAAAGCGAAAAAACAAGCGCCAGAAGAATGTATATCTCAATGAGGAGATATCCAATTGTGTAGGCTGCTGCCCACCACCTGGGAGTAATGCCACCACTCCCAAACAGCACCAAGAGTGCTGGAATAGACAAAAGGATATAGGTGGAAAGGTGCTGTATACACAAAAGTCACTGCAGGTAATAGTAAAATAGGATTTAATATAAATATTAAAATGTAACCCGATACATGTACAAAAACATAAACAATATGTATATATTCAATCGAAGTCATGAGAAATAGATACTGTATGTCCACATATTTTGCAGATGGATAGAGAGACATGATTGTAACAGCGTCTACTAGATGAACAGAAAGTCTCACTCCAGAGAATGTTGGTAATGAATTGTATCCAAGGTGGAAAGTCAAGAAACACAGATCAGTACTGATTGAGACCAATAATTTCTATGTAGCAATGTACAATGGTAACTGCAGTGGGTTGGAGTAGAGGGAAATTTCCAATAGCCCCAGTCGGAGCGTGCTCCAATAGATGGCAGTAAATATGGTGGATAGTGTAATGAATAGCGTACCACCAACCGTATAGTGCGTCTGCAGCTGTCAGCATGTCCGTTCCGGCAGTGCAGTGGGATCGCTGCTCCTGCTAGCTAGATTGCCGCTGTGGCTGTCTGTCTCCCGGCTGTGATGTAGCCCTCTCCAAGCTCATGGTGCAGCGTCCAGCTGGATGGTGAGACGGGGCTGAGGCTAGGAGGTGCCATGGAGCTCAATGTAAACCCGAACAATACGGGTGCCATAGTGGAACAGATATGATCCGAATGAGGGATAGATCCAATCAGTGCAGTAAAGGTGAATACTGGACTCTAGGTCCAGAACACTTGGAGCCTCATTCAGAGGCGGTCGTAAGATGCAAGCGGTTGTTCTGAAACAGGGCGGCTGCTTGCATCTTGAATGGCCGCCTTCATGTCGGTCGTTAAGCTGTGGGTTAACACCCACAGCGGTAACGACCGCTAAGGGTGATGGTCGCGATGGTCAAGACCATCGCGACCATCGGGGCTGACGACGAGACCCTAAGGTAGGGTCTCGTCAACCTTAAGCCCCAGGGAGCTTCCTGCTCTGTTTGAGCAGGAAGCTCTCCACTGACATCACTGATGATGTTAGTGGTGGCCGCCCCCAAACGGCAAGCGTTCCGACAGGAACTCCTCCGTTTGGCGCCCAGCAAATGGTGTGAGCTGTCACTCAACATCGACAGCTCGCCCCGTCGGCTACAAGACCCCTAACGACAGATCACCCGTCGTTAGCCGGGTCTCGCGCATGCGCACGACGGAGCCGGCTCCGCTGTGCACATGGAGCAACATCGACCCGGTTGTGAGCTTGTAGAGCTAACAACCGGGTCTGAATAAGCTCCTTGATCTGTAAGTCCTTCCTGAGTCCTTAACGCGTTTCACCGCATTCCGCGGATTTCTGAAAAGGTAGGGTCATTAACATAAATAGCATAAAGCCAGGAACGAATCTAGACACTAGGATATAACACTGGTAGGAACGAACGTGGAACCTGGAAAGCTGCAACAGCAAGTAATCACTGGGAGTAGCGAAGTTGAACAGCAACTTCCTGTCCCTGGAGTCAGACTAAATAACCTAAGGTAGCGGTCCATTGGAGGCTAGTGTCAGCTGACAGCAACCAATGCTACCATTGGGTGGACGGCCGATCAGGTAATGTAGACTGTCATGGCTGCGTCCATGATGGTAACCGCAGAAACCCGAATCACGGAGCAACACATGGATGTCCTGGCAGACCCCAGGCATCCTCAGCGCGTCACCCGCCGCAGCACCTGGCGTCTGACCGATCGAGAGGTCAGGGGAAGCCGGCGCTGAGGTAAGTAACGGCCGATCAGTGGCCGCATCCTGACAGTGTGGATTCCATAAGGCACATTTAGTGATTTGGAGGGTGATGGGAGGCACATGATGTGTATGAGGTTCGCAGGATTTTTATTCTATAGTGAATCGGCTGTATGTGAGTGGGGCCTGGATTTGGTGATATGTCACCGACTAATAAAAGCAGAAGGAGAGAGAAGTAAATATAGTTGTAGGAGGTGTGTAAATGTTATTTATGGCGACACGATGAGGTTGTTATAGTTAATGTATGATGAAAAGAAAGTGCATGAGTTCTTAGAGGAGGAGAGTGAATGAATAGGGCAGCAATGAGCACAGAGAGGAGAGATGCGGGGAGAGAGAAGGATGTTATATCCTTACAGAAAATACAATGGGGTGTTTGACGAAAATAAATGTGTAGTTCATGTACATGATGATTTTTAAGTAAGTTATTTTTGGACAGAATCTTAAATTACCGCTGTTTGTCAAGCATCGCTCTCACCAACTTTTAGATCGCGAGCACGATGCGGTCCCCATTGCCGCCAATGGAGACCCGGCGGTGCCTTTCCGGCTCCAGCGAAGCCTTCCAGGCACTGCCGGGTCCCGTGTCATACACTTGCGCAGACGGACCTTCGCACATGCGCATTACACCGGCACCCGGCACTGGCAGCGTTAGACCTCGCCGAGGAAGAGGACCTCTTGGGACCTCGCCGGAGGGGTAAGTATTGGTAAATATAAATACTGGTGGATTTTTCGTTAGTATCACAGTGACACTAAACGAAAAATTCAGCCGGTATTTGCCTTTGTTGTTACATAGGGGCCTTTGTGATTTAACACTTCATGCATTCAGGGCTGTCTTAACAGCAGTGCAGGCCCCTGGGCAAAGCACTGCAATGGGGCCCTTATTAAACAATGTTCTGCCGGGGATGGGATGCTATTGGTGGAGGCTGTGCTAGAGGAGGAGTGGGGTTTTCTATCGGCAGAAATACAGAAGTCATTTACAGGGAAAAAACACAAGTCACAGTCTGAACATGTACAGTACAACAAATTTCCTATGCAGTGCCCCCAGAAGTGGTCCCCCTTATGCAGTGCCCCCAGAAGTGGTCCCCCCCTATGCAGTGACCCCAGTAGTAGTCCCCCCTATGCAGTGACCCCAGTAGTAGTCCCCCCTGTGCATTGCCCCCAGTAGTACCCCCTATGCATTGCCCCCAGTAGTAGTCCCCCTATGCAGTGTCCCCAGTAGTAGACCACCCTATGCAGTGCCCCCAGTAGTAGTCCCCATATGCATTGCCTCCAGTAGTAGTCCCCCCTATGCAGTGGCCTCAGTAGTAATCCCCCTATGCATTGCCCCCAGTAGTAGTCCCACTATGCAGAGCCCCCAGTAGTAATCCCTCCTATGCATTGCCCCCAGTAGTAGTCCCCTCCATACAGTGCCCCCAGTAGCGGCCACCCTCCCCATACAGTGCCCGCAGTAGCGGCCCCCCCTATACAGTGCCCCTAGTAGCACCTCCCCCTATACAATGCCCCCAGTAGCGGCCACCATCCCCATACACTGCCCCCAGTAGTGGCCCCCCTATGCTCTGCGAGTCCCCGTGCCCCCTTACACACACACACACACACACACGCACACACATAAAACTTACCTGATCCCCGCTCCTCACGACGACCGCCCCTGTCCACTCCTCCAGGCCCGCTCTCACTCTGCACTGTGGGATGGGAGTGACGCCATGATGTCTCTCCCATCACCCGCTGCGGGGGGAGCCGGAAAGGCGGAGCTTATGACTGAGCTCCAGCCGGCTCTCTCCGTGGACGACGCAGCAGCCAATGAGAGTCTGTCTGACTCTCATTCTCTGCTATAACAAACACACAGCCGCCACTGGCGGCTGTTTGTAAACTGTGTAGGGCAGACTGCTCTCACTGCGGTCTGCCCTACACTTGGGGCCCGGGGGACACTAGCGGGGGTGCAGCGGCGTCTATGGGCCCCTGCACCACAACGGGCCCCGGTGCAGTGCACCAGCTGCACCGCTGCTAGTTACCCCTGAGCCGGTAGCTGCCTCTGTCTCCTCCCCATGCAGGACTATCAGCGGTGGCAGCTATGCAATGAGGGGTAGGGGTGCTATCGACCATGGGCCCTTGGAATCCTGGGGCCCTTGGGCAACTGCCCATTTAGCCTATAGGTAGAGATGGCCCTGCATGCATTTAGCCACAGCTGTCCCTAGACTGAATCTAAAGGAGTGAGATCCTTGATTAAGGCAGGCTGCAATTTGTCAAAGGAGACAGCGTGCTCTGAGTCTGAGCAGAAACCAGGCCAGTTATCTACCATAAACCATACTTGCCGACATTTCGGCAGGGGAATCCGGGAGGGGGCTGGCAGGTCCGTCCAGCAGGGAGGATGGGGGCGGGTCAAATAGGCGGAGCGGGGCGTGTCGACGCGATCACGTCATAGTGGCCCCGCCCCCCGCTTTATAATGCCAATACTACTGGCATTATAAGGCAGGGGATGGGGCTACGATGACGTGATTCAGCGCGAATCGCGTCATCACACCCCCGCACCGCCCAATTTTGCAGCTGGCGCGGGGGTTAGCGGGGCTTTCCGGGGGACTTGCCTAGTCTTGCGGGGTGTCGGGAGCGGCACCCGATTGTCGGGAGGCTCCCGACAGTCCCGGGAGAGTAGGCAAGTATGTCATAAACTATGCTTCACGGAACAATATACAGTAGCCTATATGGGTAATAACAAATATATGCAAAAAACTAACTCACATACATTTAAAACCGCACATGATTGCACGAAGTTGTATTGTAGATGCTGTATATTTATTATAATTTCTTGTTATCTGTCATAATAAGTCGGTATCGCTATGCAGGGGATGAAACGTACAGCAGGATTACATAGGTGACGCAATTCATCATTGCGGCTCCGCACCCAGCTAGGCAAACTTTAAACAAACTTTAGCACCATGGTAAATGACAAGTCACAATGCACTGAAGCACTATGAAGCTATTTCATAATGGAATGCAGTCATCTCGTCTTTCCCCAACATCACAGCATCATTTAGCCATGTACAACAACAAAACAGCGCACTTACACGCGTTGAATTACAGCAAATACCGTTAAACGCTTATCTTTTTTTTTCTCCCCAGCAATATTTTAGTGCTGCAACTTGCAATCAATGTCACTGATTCCACGACCAATGTACAAGTCTGATAAAATCTACACCACTATGTCACCAAGAACAAAATTCATACCGTGTTTAATGGAACTGCTGCCCTTGTAAGTCAGCTATCACGGCAGCCTATCACACAGAATTCACAGCCGACGTACAGACCTTTATGGTGCAGGAGCAGCCTCAACAATATCTCAGCAACATGAGAGATTGCGGCAGGGTGAGCGGTCTATCCCCTGTCTGTCTGCAGAGTAGAATGGACGCCTCTCATTGGGCAGTTAGGCAGGGGGCTGCAAGTGCCCAGTGTATAGATTCTCTACTGTGACACAAAGCTGGTTTATATACAATAAGTTATAACCACTTCATATAATTTTAAATTAGAGTTTAAAAAACTAAATATTTACCATTCAGGGAGGGTGTGTTGACGGAATTGCCGGCCACGATTTGAGCATATGGGCAAAATTTACTAAGCAGTGGGTTCTAAACCCTGGCGGTTTGGTGGCGGTTTGACGGTGGGTTCTAAACTCCAGGGGTTTGGTGGTGGTTTGGCGGTGGTTTCTAAATGACAGTACTGTTCCATTCTATTCTAAAATTAGTTTTAATGGAGGTTTTGCAGCGGTTTTGGCCTTAGTAAACCTGTGGATAGCAAAACCACCATCAAACCGCCGGGGTTTAGAACCCGGCGCTTAGTAGATTTTGTCCTATGTATTAATTACGCCTGTTTTCAGAATGATTTTTATTGCCAGTTTGGAGAAAGTGCTCGGTGGTGATGATAACGGCCTTGAAACCAAATAAATGGAGTAGATTTACAAAGCGGCAAAATGCTAGGCATTAGTTTTACCCAGCAATGGGGACTATGAAAGCCAGAGCGGCTGCACTGGATCCCCAGTTAGATGATTATGCAAATGTACAGACCCTAACCATGTCACCGCCACCTTTCGCTGTCAGTGTTACCTTCTATACTTCATGCGTGCACCGTAGAGGATGGAGCCCCAAGAGACCCGGGTTATGCCCCTGATGGGTCATGCCCCCATTCATTGCGCAACACTCTATGGATGCTGCGCACATTTACCGCTGCTGTCTGCTGCAGAGCAGCGGTGGGCGGAGTGTCTCACAAACCTCCCGAGGGCCCGCGTGTGGGACAGCAGGACCGTGCCTGGAAAGCGGGACTGTCCTGCTTAAATCGGGACAGTTGGGAGGTATGTGCCAAAGAGCATGGTTTTCATTGGGAAGCCTATAACTTTATCAGCGGAATATTTAAAGCGGCAATTATTTGCAAGGCAAAACCAGCCTGGTTTTGCCATTTGAATTATTCCAGCTTTAAATCTGCAGTTGAGATCGCCGGGATTGCTTTGCTACTAAAACTCGGACCCTATTACATAGTTTTTTCCCAATGAAAATAATGGAGATGGGGGATAAACTTTCTATCGTCAGATGATAGATGTGACCCATAAACTTAAACTAAACTTAACTAAAATAAACACAGGAGACCAAGTTATGCCGTTTAAATTAATTGGTCAGCTTTATTTGGTTACAAAGGTAGACATGGTGGCAGGAGAAAGAACGGCAACTAACCCGCGGCCGCTTGTCTTAGGCCGGAAGTAAATCACAACTTGTGAGGGCCAACTATCCCAGACAAGGGTAGGGTGATCTTAAAAACTTGCAAAGGGCCAACTATCCCTTTCAGAGCAAGTGATGCGGCCCCAACACCCATGCCAATGCACCATTCATCCTGCTCGGTCGAGAGGTGCCGCTGACCCCAATAGGGTGAAATCAGCCTATCAGTGCATTGAAGGGGTGCGCACCGCTATTACTGCTGCAAGATGGACACTTCAATATTGCCGGTCTTTCCCGCCACAGCGGCTCTCAGGAGAGAAGCAGCCCGCCACCATGCTAACCAACCAAGCCCTTAAAAACTGCAAAAATATCTTCTAGAAACAAAAAATTACCCTCCTCAGTAAGATGAACTCCATCCCTGCGGAAAAGGTGGGCATCCTGAATCCGAATTAAAGGATGGTGCACCACTAGCCCTCCCATTTCCAGCACGTGCCTAGCCACCCATATGTTAACCTTCCTCCTGGACCTGTCCAAAGCCACACTATTATAGCAATAGCGCCAGGAAAGCCTGGCGATGATAGGGGACCACACCAAAAGGCAGTTAGGCAATAACCGAACCACCTCTCTCAAGTCACGAACAATCGCATGGCGCAACTCTAAGGACGTTTGCTGACCCAAATCGTTGCCCCCGAGATGGATAATTAACACTAAAGGGGGACCAAATTCAGCTACTGCCCTGTGCAAGTTGCGCAACAAAGCTTCCCACAGCATGCCCCTCTGCTTGTTTTGCCCTCCATTGGCTGTCCTTGGTGCCGAGGGGGACGAGGGTTGAACTGGCCGCCCAGGGGACTGATCAGCAAGGACGCGTGTAGGCTGTGTCACCTCCATCCACACTTCAACATCTTTACAACCCAATTTCATGACCTTAACCCGATCTTGCTTCCGACGAAACTCTTCGTCGTATTGGCGCCACGCCGTACTGCGTGAGGCCTTGAATAGGCCATGTATCAGGTGTAAATATCGTATAACATTAAGGTACTCGGAAGGCCTGGTTTTTAGATAGCAAGTTGAGAACACGCAGAACCCAGATAGCCAATTCGTGTAAGACTTAAAGGCCTCCAGACCAATACCCCCTTTTGTCTTTGCGGTCGCAGCAGCTTTCTTCGCCGTAGCTGTAAGGGTGAACATATCTACGTAGCGCCCTTTTTTGATCCGCTGCTTAACCCTGGTACGCATACCTCGAGTGACAGCTGTATTAGCGCAGTGTACAACATCCTCCGGACCTGCTCCGCGATCTACACTGGTACTACTGCCAGAGGACCGTTCGCTAGAATGCCTATGACGACGTGAGCGACGTCTGCGAGACCTCCTTGCCCTTTTACGCCTAGCCTTCTGCGAACTATCGCTTGAAGAGGAGGAGGAAATGGAAGTAGACCCGCAGTCAGATGTACTGTCACACTCACCAGAAGCACTGGCAAGGGCATTGGTAACTCCAGCGCCTGCGTTAGCTCCGACTTCCGCCGTCGCACTTCTGGTCGGGGCTGCGACCACTGTTAACTCCTCCAGACTGTCGTCTGTAAAAGAAGAGACTGAGGCGGCATCGTGCGCATTGTCTGTGTCCGTAGCCTGAGTGGGCTGAGGAAGGGAGATGGCAGAGGGAGAGAAAGAAACGGAAGGAGCTGCGGGCATGGGAGCGAGGGAAAGACCGCAAATCCTGCCTAATTGCTGCACCAGAGGGCCAAGCTGCGTCTGCACGGCGGACGCCGCCAACGCAGAAGGGCCTCCAGTGTCAGTGTTTCCAGGCTGCTGGGTCAAAAGCGGCGTCAATGCACCCACCACAGAGACCAGCAGTCCGGCAATGGCACCAGCGTCAAACGAGGGAACACTCCCTGTCGACGCAGACCCTGCAGGTGTAGAGACTGCCTGTGCTGCTGCCACACCTGCAGGCCTGAAAGAACTGGCCACTACAGACATGGGGGAACCCATGTCTGAGTCACCATTATACACAGAGGGGAGCAGAATAGGAGGAGGACCAACCTGCCTGTCACTGTGCAGGCGCTGGCTCCTCCCCCTTCGTCTCCGCCCCCCGCCTGTGCTTATAGTATCGTGCGTGCAGGCCAGCGCCATGACAGGCACCCGGCCTGCACGCTTATGCCCTCTTTTTCGCCGCCCCTCCGCCCGCACAGTGGCCGTCTCAATCTGAGCGGCCACCGTGGGAGAAGAGACAGGCGGCTTTACAGCCCGCTGCCGCCCGCGGGAAAGGCCAGAGCGCGCGCCCGCGACTCTCGCGGGTGCTGTAGCACGCTCGGCCTCCCCCGATCCCCGCCTGCCCTGGTCCCCGGCCGCGCTAGTACTGGCGACCAGAGGGGAACCAGAGGCAGGCGGAGGCAGAGCAGCTGATGTCTCGCGGCACCGCCGCGGCCGCGCGCCCGCCCCGTTTCCCAACTGCAAGGAGGGCACGCCTGACCCTCCCGAACGCCTGGAGGGCAGGCCTTGAGAGAGGGGGGGATAAAGCGCACCGGACCCGACACCGTCTGACAGACGGGCGGGTACCGAGCGCGCACGTTGGGGACGGCTCATGCTGCTCCAACAGTGAGCAAGGGAAAGAAGAAGAAGAAATAAAAATAACAAAAAATTAAAAATTAGAAGATAAGAAAAGAGAGTGTAGATATAGGGAAAGTATGGAGAAGAGAGTAGGGAAAGATATAAAGTAGGGAAAGAGAAAGTAGGGATGAATAAAGAACTTTAATTCACAACAGACAGATCTGCTAAGAAGGAACTGTACTTTCCTGGTCGCAGATCAATTCAAAAGAGGCAGATTTTACCACAGTAGATTCTCTACACCCTCTCACTAACTCCGCCCCTAACCCAACGTCCTATCGCATCTGCCTATAACTGTAAACAAACATTTTTAGCTTTATTAACCCCTCTATCCCTGACTAGAAGTTTATGTGCCGTCGGCTCTATTCCTAACCTCCGTTATATTATTGAATTTAGGATAATGAACATGTGGATGCCCAATCACTGATGTAAGGGACATTTACTCACAAAGCTTAGGGCACCCCCATCTACAGACACGTGACTACAAGACCCTTCAAACCTCACCATCACTCTATGACTGATGTCACAGGTGACGATACCTACATCCCAAAGCAAAACGCAATAGCGCAATGGACAAGTTACATCTTTAAATCATAACTTCACTCAAAAATAACAAACACACAGACTTCAACCTGAAATCAGCACTTGAAGTCTTAGTAATGCAGCCAATGTATTAGCAGCATACTGTATATGCCATGTTTCAGCAAGGTCTGTAACCATGGAAACAGTCCTTAAAGACTAAGGGGTCTATTTACTAAGCAGTGTTAGGAGACAGAGTGAAAAGTCCTAAGAAAGTGATAAGGTGCCAGCCAATCAGCTCCCAACTCCTAACACTGCTTAGTACATAGACCCCTATTTCTCAGATGACTCAAACTGGTTCAAAACTTCATTCTGTTTGGCCTATCCAATGGCCTGGAACTTGTACCTGGTATTATAGTAATATTTGGCCTGGACAGATTTAGATTAAAACCCCTGGGCTGAATTCACTGTTTGAGGTTTTAAGTTGTAACTCAAAATTAGAACAAAACGTTAAAATGAATAATACAGATGCTATCGGCGCCCACTGCTGCAAGGGACACAGGAAAACATCAAGTAGAAGATATCGGACCCGCAGCCGGGTGTTATACGCAGTATATGAACTATAAATACATACATCACAACTCTCCTGATTGTGAGGGCCCTCCTTGATGTGCAGACCTGACTAGGGGAGGAGTTTTGGTGGGTGTTTGGTGGGTGTGGGTGTTTCCGGGTGAATTGGTGTGGGGTTGGCGTGGATTGAGGCACAGTTAATGCACTGGGTGCAGAGCTTCACATGTCTAACTTAAATGTTGCGAAGTAAGGAGCTCATTCAGACCCGCTCGCTGGATGCGTTCGCTCGCACCCAGCATATGCAAATCGAGTGCACGCCCAGCAAGGCAGACGATCGCAAGGCAAGGCATTAGCACGCCCACTATGTCTTGGCGTGCGATCACTTAGTGTATGCAGACGCCCACCAGCCATTCATAAGACACCCACTTGCGCACGTCATCTCCTGGAAGTGCATGGAAAAATTGGCACATCGAGCACCATCGGATGCGATCGCAGCGCTTGAGGTTGACTATACCCTGCCGCAAGCACTGCGACCACTTCAGTGTGAAATTCCACCAAGTGACGTGTACTAAGACGCTGCCTTTTAATTATGCACGCCTCAGAAACGGCGTTGGAACACTCAGGCACGCCTGCGTCCGCCCCTAAACTCTCCCATTGCTAGTGGCCAGACCCTGTCACCACCCACAAACGGCTTCTCCTGTCACTCACTCTGCTGGGCTGTCTATGCGCAGCGAGCGATTGCTACCCCGAGTGTTCGCGCACAAGCATTGCGATGCATACGCATCGAGCGATTGCATCCTAGCGAGCGGGTCTGGATCAGCTCCTATGTCCATATAACCATCTGTGTGGTCAGATCAGAAAGTTTCCTTAATAAACCAATGTGCAACTAGACCAAGGGGGTCCTTACAGGTCTCTTATTCCTCTGAGATACAGCACAGGTCCCTACCTAGCTCAAGGCTATAGGTGCTCCGCAGCAACATAAATACACAATAATACATAAATAAACAATAATGTATCACAGACGCCTGACCCTAGTACTTTATTTCTTTACAGTATCTCAGTGTAAATAACTGATGCATTACAGACTCCATTAGAAGGTAATTGTCTCCAAGAGGATTATTTATCTATTTTATATCAGCTTTTTAGAAATTCTTTCCCCCCTCTCTCTCTCTCCTGGCACTTGTATAGAAGACTCCTTCCCAGCTAAAGATACTGTGTGAGCCGCCAGCCGTTACATCTTTCATTAGCAAATATTTATAGCACTGTGACACAGCCTACGCACTTTATGCAGCATAAACAGTTTATCAAGAGCCGCTAATCATTATTTAATCACACGGATGCTGGAATAACACTGCTGTATTTTGGTCTTTTCCACAGTGGTTCTGTCCAGTTGGCATAAATGTTGCCTATATGGTGGTTTATAAGGTTATAAACTGCTATTTTGATACATAGGGGTACATTTACTAAGATGTGAGTTCTATTGAGAAGTGACTTTGCTCATAGCAACTAATCAGATTCCAGGTATTATCTTATAGGTTTTAGATAAATTAGAAGAATCTGATTGGTTGCTATGGGCAACATCACTTCTTAATAGAACTCCCATCTTAGTAAATTTACCCCATAATGGAATGATATGCTTGATCACTTTAAATGGAATTTTCACCTTCGAAGAACTTTGATTATATACATATATTACAGCATTCTCACTTATTTCTGTACTTTTCACACATGTATGCTGATCAGAGGTGCGTATTTTTATTACCCTTGGACACGGCAGCTCAGCGTTGGTTACAATAGTATCTACAAAGCAGCTTTATTTTGTATGCAAAGGCCCCACAAATAAACAGCTATATAGGCAAATGCAAAGACTTTGCTGACAGACACAGTAGAAAGCCGGATCAGGCAACATATTTAGTAAACGTTGCAGGAGGGCATGTGCCCAGGGGCACCGAGAGGGGGGGATGCAGTGGGAGATTGCTCGCGGCTGCTAAGCAGCAGCCACAGCAATCTCCTATGCCTAAGGGGGGGAGCGATCACACTGATCGTGCCCCCCCTGGCTTTGCGCCAGGCTGAGGGGCTCACAGCGCCACCTCCCTGGCGCGCATGGTTTTTTTTTTCAAGGGGGCGTGGCGGGATTAGGCGGGAAAATGTGATTGAACTCCCCCAAAATCTGGAGTAGGGATTGGCATTGATATGTGTACTGTTGCACATATAATGATATATTAGCCTCGTATGATATTCCTTATATAGCATGCACATATTATTCTACAGATAGTATATCAGCTCCTAACTGCCACGTTACAGGCATACTTGCCGACTATCTGGCTGCCCCTTCCGGGAGGGAGCAGCCAGATCGGCATGACTGAGTGGGGCGTTTCCGGCCTGATGACAAGTGTTTGCAGGCGGGGCGGAAGGCGGAGCCATGCAATCACATCATTTTGGCCCCGCCCCTGCTACACACTGCCGATATTACAGGCATTGTGATACAGGGGGCGGGGCCAAAATCACCCCCCCCCCCCAGTGTGGGACTTTTACATGTAATTGCGGGGGAGATAGGAAGGGTCGGCGGCAGCCGGAGGCTTGCCCGCCTTCCCTGGAGGTCAGGAGCGACACCCGATTTTCGGGAGGCTCCCAACCAAATCGGGAGGGTAGGCAAGTATGGTTACAGGTGGGTTTGAAAAATAACAGTTAGATGCCGATTGCTTGGTACTTTATCTCTCTCCAAGCTTTGATAAATCTCCCCTCAAGTACCAGCCAAGCAGCTTCTGTCATTTTTTTCTAGCACAGCCTGTAAAATGACAGTTACAAGCTGATTGGTTGGTTCTTTATCTCTCTCCAAGATTTGATAAATCCCCCCCCCAAGTTTCCTTTACTATTCCATGCCTATGTAAATGACCACCATTATAGGTAGTTTGGTGAGGTGATTTCTCCTCCCTACTGTGTCAGGATAAGATTTTAGCCCCATCAGAGTTGTGAGCTGGTTCATTACTGGCATAAATGGCCTTTGCTGAATCCACACATCTCCGAGGAACAAAAATGTGCCATTAAAATATATAACGCTCGTTACTGTAAAGATTAATTGCCTCCATCATGCACTGCATGGCAATAGGTACCTAGGTAAATGGCAATAGGTACCTGGCGCAAAATAAGACTCTATTAGATGAATCCATAATAGATAAAATCATAAATGTTTTAAAGGTGCGTTTAACGGTTTTGTCTTTTTCTTTCGCTGGTAAAATGAAATGAAAGCTGGTGCACGTCCATGTATCCCTGCCTGTGGCCTACACTCTGCTGCCTGCCCTGTTATCTCAGACACTTCTCTCCTACTCTTTCAACATGTGCTACCGATCTCGTGCAGGCCCCAGGTAGCGACACTGTTTAGATGGTCCTGCTTTTTGTCCAGTGCTTGAGCAAATGATAGAGCCTGGCGAGACCTCCTGCTTGCAGCGCCACAATGTAACAAAATTAGAGTAATGGTTCTTGAACATGTTTGTACGCAAATCTTCTCGGCCCTGGCTGAAATAGTTCGACATTCTCCAATTCAGCTTGATTTTTATTTATTTATTTTGATGTAGGATCAGCTGATGCCACAAATTGCTGAGATACAGATCAAAGTGTGCTAGAAACACCAGAGCAGAGAGCGACACCCCAGGCAGGAAAGAGGAACTGCACGGGTTGTGACAGGTGCAGGGTGCTAGAATGAAAACTATGTAGGTAGAGGCGTAAATGATGTGGGACAGGTATGTTGAGGTGTATTGATGGGAGAGGAGCTATTTAAACTTGCAGATGAGATGTACAGTAAAAGTGTTTATTTCAACTTTTTACAAACTTGTATTAAAAAAATTATGGAAAACTACTATACATTTTTCTGTACCCCAAAATGGAGGAAAGATTTTAATTTGATGGCTTGCTTGCTATCATTTTCCAACCGGTAATAATAAGTTATAAAATCAGCCATTTGGCACATTTTAACCACTTGCCTGGTGTGGTCGCACCGTTTGCAACCATGCCAGGCTGTGCGTTCTCTAACATGGTCAATGTGACCAGTCAGATACACCCACTGGGCGGCAGCAGCTGCCAATCGCAGAGGGACCTCCCGGCAGTTGTGCATCCTTGCACGCTCCCCCAGTGTCTGCCGTGCAGCCGATCACTGCTGACCGGACAGCCTACCCGGCTCAGAGGCGCAGCCGTTGAGGAAATACAAAGCCGCGATGTCGTGATAGCCCAATAATCAATGATCAGATCTATTGCTGATCAATATTAAATTCGATATTAAAGTTATGAGTTATGAGTTCCCTAAAGGCTCAAAGGCTCATTAGTGGTTAGAACAGCGGTGGGAAAATGAGGGCCTACGATTATCGGTGGTTTGCACATATATATGAGTCGCACTGCCCGTGCGTCAAGTTTCATTATTGTTGTTGCTCGCAGTAGAAATGTAGGGGTCTATGTACTAAGCCTTGCAGAGAGATAAAGTACCAACCATCCAGCTACCAATTGTCTCTTTACAGGCTGTGGCCCGTATTCAATTAGATTTGATACTTTTTCGCATGCAGGACTTTTCACCTATATCGTGTATTTTAGCCGCGGAAACTTATCGTGTGCGCCCCCGCTATTCGCCATATTCAATTCCAAAACACAACATGGCGAATGATAACCAGGCGAAAAGTTCTTTCAGAATTGGGGAAATCAGCCTGACACCCCCTAAAAGATGCACTAACATTGGGGATCAATGTACATGGCCCTGATTAGCCCTAATAAAGTTATTTGGGGTACTTAAGGTTTGTCAATATCTTCTAATTAGCGTCTTTGCACAAGTGGAGAAGAAAAGCATTAAGCAGGTTTTTTTTTTTATAAAATAAGTAGTCCTGACAAATTTGGGGTACTTGAAAATGGGTGCAAGCATGGTTTAAAGTAGGGATGAGCGGGTTCGGATCTCAGAGAGGAGTCGCACAAAAAGATGCTCGTTGCTGCCGAGTCACACCACGGCATGACACAACTAGAAGGGCTGTTTAACGCACAAGGAGTCTAGATGTATGCAGACACATCTGTATTTATCACAATCTGCATGTTTAATGCAGATGTGATAAATACTGTAGTTTCTGCATACATTTGCAATGTGAAAATACCAGGGAATATCCTGCAAATATTTGTTGATAAATAGGCCCCTTGCAGAGCAAGAAAGTCAATTATTTGGAATAAATAAAGTGTTTATATATAACTAAATATGTTGGTTAAGTTCTCTCTCACTCTTCTGCAGCAAGATGCCGTGTTAAGAGGTAGCAGTTTCTACAGCTTAGCAGGCGGAGTTTGATTGATTACTGGGTGGTCTTGCTTTGCAGAAATGCAGCGTGTGGATTGTTTAATTCATGCACAGGGGCTGGGCCAGTGGCATCACAGCAGCTCAAGTAACTGCAGTCTCAACAAATACTGGACACAATCTTTAAAAGGTGGCAGGATCTACAGGTTTAGGCACTAGGGGGAGGGTTAGGATTGGGGTTAAATTACAAAAAAAAAACAGATGTTGACCATTTTTGTTTCCGACTATTTCAACCAATCGACATTTTAACACTGACGACCTTTCGTACCATTTTTTTGACCATTTTACACTGTCAACATTTTATACTGTCAACATTTAATCAGTCAATATTTCGTCCATGTCGACATATTGGATGCCGACCATCTGGTGTCGACCTATTGACTGTCGCTCTTCTATACGGATACTGCTTGTTCTTGGTTTAGACTCGCTAACGGCGCTGCAGAGTTCTATGCTATTACTTTTCGTATGTGTATTATACAGTAGACTGGAGGCCTTTATGTCCCGTCATTACTATAAATGATCTCAGGGTTACTGAATATACATATTATACATTCAGAAGCGGCTTTGGCCTCTCTTTATTAGACAGATCACTTGTCGTTGTGTAATTTAGCAGAATCTGTTTTTCTTTCCTGCTTTTCCACATAAATGACGCCTTCTAGGCTTGTAAGAAATGTCTGAGTAATAAACACTGTGCATTAAACTCTATTCTAAAATACAATTTGCAAAAAGTCATTTTCTTCACTGATGTACAGAAAAATGTAGCAAAAAAACAAACACGTTTTTTACTTGAATGAGAGAATACGTACTGTATCACAAACACACAGACTACATAGTACTGTATCACAAACACACAGACTACATAGTACTGTATCACAAACACACAGACTACATAGTACTATATCACAAACACACAGGCTACATAGTACTGTATCACAAACACATAGTCTACATAGTACTGTATCACAAACACACAGACTACATACTACTGTAACACAAACACACAGGCTACATAGTACTGTAACACAAACACACAGGCTACATAGTACTGTATCACAAACACACAGACTACATACTACTGTAACACAAACACACAGGCTACATACTACTGTAACACAAACACACAGGCTACATAGTACTGTATCACAAACACACAGACTACATAGTACTGTATCACAAACACACAGACTACATAGTACTATATCACAAACACATAGTCTACATAGTACTGTATCACAAACACATAGGCTACATAGTACTGTATCACAAACACACAGGCTACATAGTACTGTATCACAAACACATAGGCTACATAGTACTGTAACACAAACATACAGGCTACATAGTACTGTATCACAAACACACAGGCTACATAGTACTATATCACAAACATACAGGCTACATAGTACTGTATCACAAACACACAGACTACATAGTACTGTATCACAAACACACAGACTACATAGTACTATATCACAAACACATAGTCTACATAGTACTGTATCACAAACACATAGTCTACATAGTACTGTATCACAAACACACAGACTACATACTACTGTAACACAAACACACAGGCTACATAGTACTGTATCACAAACATACAGGCTACATAGTACTGTATCACAAACACACAGACTACATAGTACTGTATCACAAACACACAGACTACATAGTACTATATCACAAACACATAGTCTACATAGTACTGTATCACAAACACATAGTCTACATAGTACTGTATCACAAACACACAGACTACATGCTACTGTAACACAAACACACAGGCTACATAGTACTGTAACACAAACACACAGACTACATAGTACTGTATCACAAACACACAGACTACATAGTACTGTATCACAAACACACAGGCTACATTGTACTGTATCACAAACACAGTCTACATAGTACTGTATCACAAACACACAGACTACATACTACTGTAACACAAACACACAGGCTACATAGTACTGTATCACAAACACATAGTCTACATAGTACTGTATCACAAACACATAGGCTACATAGTACTGTATCACAAACACACAGGCTACATAGTACTGTATCACAAACACATAGGCTACATAGCACTGTATCACAAACACACAGGCTACATAGTACTGTATCACAAACGCACAGTACTGTATCACAAACACACAGGCTACATAGTACTGTATAGGCTAACAAAAAAACACTGTGTTACAGGTAATGGGATCATAAATAGTTATTAGCAACAGCTGTGATTGGAGAGTTAGGAAGTTCCATGATAATGGTTATTTCTTTATTATAAAAACACCATCAAATTGAGTTTTTATCTGAAAAATAAATTGATTGGGGATAATCTGCCCCTAATTTTATGTTGCTGTCCCTGGTAATGTTCATATTTACTGGCAATTTGTACAATTCAGTTTAATTAGTAAAAAAAAATGCAGTTCTCATTATTCATTCTTAAACTGGGCATACACGCAACAACTATCAGGGCGATCCCCCCAATATCCGCGGATCGCCCCAATAATTGTAGCGTGTGTGTGCAGGTGACCGAGGATTAAATATCGCTCGGTCGGGCATGCTGGATCGACCAGCATGCCCGTCCGATGCGATATTTGTGAGTTCAAATGTCGGCCACATCGGGCAGTGTATGCCCAGCCGCGGCCAACAGATAGACATTTCCTGTGTTCCTTCCCATGGAAGGGACGGGGAAATGTCTCCTCCCTGGGGGCGGAGTCCAGATGACTGGGCTAAAACAATGTGAGCTCTCTCACAGTGTATGCCGCCGACATCTGCACGCTGACAGACTGACAGATAAAATGTCTGTCGGTCTGACAGGCATTTTATCTGGCCGTGTATGCCCAGCAGTACGGGTATATTTATGAAAGTGCAGGATTTTACAAGTGGCGATGTTGCCCATAGCAACCAATCAGATTCTATTTAACATTTATCTAGCACCGTCTAAGATAACAGCTAGAATTTGATTGGATGCTATGGACAACATCTCCACTTCTAAAAACCCGCACTTTAGTAAATCCACCCCTTGTTCTCCAAACTTATAATAGTTGAATAGTAGTACTGTAGCTTATTTAAAATGACAAAACAATGACACTATAAATACCACATAATGGGTATTGTAGTGTGTCAACAGTCCATCTGAACAAGCGGACTTCAGGGGAGATTTATCAAATCTCGGCGAGAGATAAAGTGGAGATATAGAAAAAAACAATCAGCGCCTGTCTATTCACAGGCCATGCGAGAAAATGTTTGGTACTTCTCTCTTTGATAAATCTCCATTTTTGTTTTACAGCAGTAAAGTGCCTCTGGAAATATGGGGGGAGATGTATGAGTGTGAAGGGGCGATATGGGAATTTAACGGTATCAGCATGTTACCTGTGCTGATACCGCTTCTCCCCCATGTATTAATGTGGAGTTGGGGGTGCGCCCCCTGGCACTGACTGTTGTGACAGCTGCCTGGAGCAGGGACGTGCAGTCAGGGTAGGCAAGGGAGGCTGAGCCTCCCCTGTCATACTCCCTCCCCTATCATACTCCCTGTCATGCTCCAAAATTTTGATATAAAAAATGTGTTTTAAAACATGTATGCCTCCCCAGCCAATGACCTCACCGCGCGTCACTGGCCTGCAGCTATCAATATCGACAGCTACAGCCAGGGCCGGCTCCAGGGTTAGAGGCACCCTGTGTCAGCTCTTTAAAGTGCGCCCTTACGTCGCACGTGGCGTAAATGGGGGCGTGGCCTAATTACCATAGGCCATGCCCTCTATGTAACATCAGGCTGGGGGAAGCCTCACTAGCTGGGCTTTCCCCAGCCCTTCCTGTCACTGAATGGATGCCGCGTGCATTTGCGCAGCATCTATTCAGACTCTGGGGTCCGACGCCAGCGCACAACTGCGGCGGTGGGCGTCTCCAACCTCCCGATTTCACCACCCGCGGGCCACTTCGGCCCACGGGTGGAACAAAGGGACAGTACTGTGGAGAGGTGTGCGCCCTCTATGGGTGGCACCCCTGTGTGACTGCACTGGTCGAACACCCCTATAGCCGGCCCTGGCTACAGCTGTCTTTGCCAACCACCACAGTAGGGACAGCACTGTCCCTGGCTGCAGCGGCTGACGGGCTGCATATGAGATCATGTGAGATCTCGTGATACTTGCGAGAACTAGCGCATGCCCAGTGGAGCCGGCCGGGAGGTGAGACACAGCGCATCAGCACTAGGCTGATGCGCTTAGGGCTCTGTTCGGGATCGCCGGAGAGGGGAGTTTTCACTTTCCCACTCCGGCAGACGAGATGTTCTTACATCTCGTCTGTACTACTTCCTGCTTTGCCTCGGTAATAATCCGTGCCGCTATAATACATCTCCCCCATTGTCAACTATGATATATAGATATTTTTTTCATTAAAGTGGGGGCAGCCATTTCATTGGACATTTCACTAGGAACTACTTAACTGAATAATGATTTGATACACCAGAAGGCCGACATTCATCATTAATGTCGACACCTGGAAAGTGTCGACATTGACAGAATGTCCACCCATGAAAAATATTGACAATGTTGACATGCGCATTAGGGTTATCATTAGGACATTCTTGCCGACTAGTTAATTCCTCTCTCCGGGAGAAGCCCTGAAAGCATATGCTGCAGACAGCTTCGAGGGTCGGGCCGGGTTCTAAACGTCTAATCTGCTATTCAATGGTCCACGAGGAGAGGGCGAGGCTAAATGATGCGATTTGTGTCATTTTAGCACCTCAAATTCCTTGTATAATCTTCCTGTCCTGCCCACTTCGCTAGGAAGTGGGAGTTCCGCTAGTCTTCCGGAGGTGCGGGGGACTACCCGAAAAGTCATTAGCCCCCCGCAACTTCCTAGAGAGTAGGCACGTCTGCATTGGGGTTACGGATAGAATCAAAGGAAAAATACATTGTTCACATCACATTTGTGTCGATATTATTATGTCGATCTAATGAATGTCGACAATAACATAATATACCGAACCCCTTATGAATATAACTGAGGCAGGACTGGCAATAGTTAAGCTCATATTCTGCCGGTTATTTGTGTGAAAATCTGGGCCAAATGTGGAATGAGGTAAATATTTTAGTGAGCATAACTACAGTAAAGCGATGCTTTAGTGATGTCCAGTACAAACGATAGGATGTATTCATTAAAATGGCCGCCTCTACCTGTGCAAGCTACCGGTGCCGCAAATCATCCCTCAAACATGCTTTATAAACTCCTCCTGCAAAATCGTTTTCAATGTTTAGGCCATAATTAAGTCAAAACCATCTTAATTTTGCCTTTTGATGATCGTGTTCCCTAATCTTGTAATTTGGTTGGATGTGTGAGATTTTGTGAGAAAATCCCGGACGGCAGGACATCAACAACGGAAGGTGAATATTTCCGGACCGTAGAATTGATCCAGCGGGGATTGCTGTGTAGAGGCCGAAAGACTGATCAGACGTTTGCCAAAAAGTGGAATTAAAATCCTCTGCTTTGATTTTGGATATGCTAATGGCGTTGTGCTGGAGCACAAAGAACAGAATTAAGACATAGGGGCCTATTCATCAACACTAAAATAACGTTTTTAACGACATTTTCCTTAAATAACGTTATTTTGGTATTCATGAACAGACTTAGCACAGGAAATATCACTGATATCTCCTTGCTAAGTTCCCCTGCGTTAATTTCCACACTCCCCATACATTAGTACATTAGTACATTAGTACATTAGTATTAGTACATTAGTACATTAGTATGGGGATGTGGAAATTGTGGTATTCATCAAATTCTGAAAATTATTAATTTTCGGAATTTGATGCAGTTACTATTCGCCACTGTGAGGTGGCGAATAGCAGAATAGACTTACCTGTATCCGCGTGTGCAGGTCCCCCGACGAGTCCCTCCGGCGCTCTGCTCCGTCCTCAGGCTCCGGAGGCTGCTCGGACATGTGTGCTCCCCAGCAGAGCACAAGAAAGTTTAGAAAAAGAAAAAAAATATATATTTTTTTTCTAATCTGTCATGTGGTCTGCTGGGAAACCACATGACAGACCAGCAGGACGGAGCCGGAGGCTGCTGCGCGGACAGGTAAGTCGGGGGGGGGAGGTGAGCGGAGGGGGGAGGGGGGATACGAAACTTAACACATCTGTAGGCAGTGCTGCGCATGCGCTGGTTTTACAGATGTAACAGCGCATGCGCAGCACTGTTTCCAGATGCGATAAGGTAGTGTAGGCAGGAAAAGTATCTATTTCCCGAAAAGCTGTCATCGCAAAAATGACAGCTTTTCGGAATAGATACTTATGGAGAGGTGGAATGATGAATACCACCTATAATTAGGTAGAACTCCATGAGAGTTCTAAAGCTAATTATCTCCAGAGAATTTTTAAGTTTAATGAATAGGCCCCTTAAACTGTACTTATTCAATTTATACTTGTTCTACAATGTCTGAATCTGCAAATCTACTTTACCTACGTACTGAGAGAGAGCTGAGAACCTGATGTTATTAATAAGAATTATTAGACTAGGTCTAACCTAAATTCCTCACTCTGGGAATTACTCAGAAGAATGACTGTAACTCGATGGATAATGACATAACAAACAGGCAGCTCCGGGTCCCTAGTTTGTATGAGTGAATAAGTAGGCTTCCACAGACTATATAATTATAATACATGTATGTGACATGCCTCCGCCTGGAGGGATGCACCAGAGTCTGTGGGTCATTTAATGTTAAATAACACAATTGTTTCGGTCATCTCTCCAGCTGTCCCTACATGTACAGATGGACCCGGTGGATCGCCCGTGTTACACTCAATGCTAAATGCCCAGCGATGAAAAAATATTCTCAATGAAAAATACTGACAATAATCTATATTCAGTCGGTTCTAAATAATTGGTGTCAAGAGAGCTAAAAAGTAAACATCTGCTCCGTCCCTGTGCTTTCTGTATAACTCGTTATTTATTTACAAGGCAACCTAAGCAAATGCCTAGGGCCTGGATCTGTGCACCGATAATTGTGTTCTGGCTGCGGTGTGCGAATCAGATCTTCTTCCTGTCCCTGTCTTTCACAGCACAGGGGTGAATATAGAATATATAATAAGTATCTACTATATTAGATTGAGGATAAGATGGAGACAGATATAGCAAATTATGGCTGATGGTCACTCAGTGTATGTGTATTCAATGAACATTTAAGTAATTCAACACTCCATAGAATTACAGAGATAATGGGGCCTATTCATCATCACTCACATTTTCACCTGCAATTGCAAAAATTAAGTTATCAAGCCATTCATCACGAAGGTAAAGCAGGAGATATCACAGATATACACCCCATACACTAGTATCACAGATATCTCCTGCTTACCTTCCTCTGGCGGAATGGCCCACTGTCCCCATACACTAGTATCACAGATATCTCCTGCTTACCTTCCTCTGGCGGAATGGCCCGCTGTCCCCATACACTAGCATCACAGATATCTCCTACTTACCTTCCACTTGCGGAATGGCCCGCTGTCCCCATACACTAGCATCACAGATATCTCCTACTTACCTTCCACTTGCGGAATGGCCCGCTGTCCCCATACACTAGTATCATAGATATCTCCTACTCACCTTCCTCTTGAGGAATGGCCCGCTGTCCCCATACACTAGCATCACAGATATCTCCTACTTACCTTCCTCTTGCGGAATGGCCCGCTTTCCCCATACACTAGCATCACAGATATCTCCTACTCCCCTTCCTCTTGTGGAATGGCCCACTGTCCCCATACACTAGCATCACAGATATCTCCTACTTACCTTCCTCTTGCGGAATGGCCCGCTTTCCCCATACACTAGTATCACAGATATCTCCTGCTTACCTTCCTCTGGCGGAATGGCCCGCTGACCCCATACACTAGCATCACAGATATCTCCTGCTTACCTTCCTCTGGCGGAATGGCCGCTGTCCCCATACACTAGCATCACAGATATCTCCTGCTTACCTTCCTCTGGCGGAATGGCCCGCTGTCCCCATACACTAGTATCACAGATATCTCCTGCTTACCTTCCTCTGGCGGAATGGCCCGCTGTCCCCATACACTAGCATCACAGATATCTCCTACTTACCTTCCTCTTGTGGAATGGCCCGCTGTCCCCATACACTAGTATCATAGATATCTCCTACTCACCTTCCTCTTGTGGAATGGCCCGCTGTCCCCATACACTAGCATCACAGATATCTCCTGCTTACCTTCCTCTTCTGGAATGGCCCGCTTTCCCCATATACTAGCATCACAGATATCTCCTGCTCACCTTCCTCTTGTGGAATGGCCCGCTGTCCCCATACACTAGCATCACAGATATCTCCTACTCACCTTCCTCTTGCGGAATGGCCCGCTTTCCCCATACACTAGCATCACAGATATCTCCTACTCCCCTTCCTCTTGCGAAATGGCCCGCTTTCCCCATACACTAGTATCACAGATATCTCCTGCTTACCTTCCTCTGGCGGAATGGCCCGCTGACCCCATACACTAGCATCACAGATATCTCCTGCTTACCTTCCTCTGGCGGAATGGCCGCTGTCCCCATACACTAGCATCACAGATATCTCCTGTTTACCTTCCTCTGGCGGAATGGCCCGCTGTCCCCATACACTAGTATCACAGATATCTCCTGCTTACCTTCCTCTGGCGGAATGGCCCGCTGTCCCCATACACTAGCATCACAGATATCTCCTGCTTACCTTCCTCTTGTGGAATGGCCCGCTGTCCCCATACACTAGTATCACAGATATCTCCTACTCACCTTCCTCTTGTGGAATGGCCCGCTGTCCCCATACACTAGCATCACAGATATCTCCTACTTACCTTCCTCTGGCGGAATGGCCCGCTGTCCCCATACACTAGCATCAAAGATATCTCCTGCTTACCTTCCTCTGGCGGAATGGCCCGCTGTCCCCATACACTAGTATCACAGATATCTCCTGCTTACCTTCCTCTGGCGGAATGGCCCGCTGTCCCCATACACTAGTATCACAGATATCTCCTACTCACCTTCCTCTTGTGGAATGGCCCGCTGTCCCCATACACTAGTATCATAGATATCTCCTACTCACCTTCCTCTTGTGGAATGGCCCGCTGTCCCCATACACTAGCATCACAGATATCTCCTACTTACCTTCCTCTTGCGGAATGGCCCGCTTTCCCCATACACAAGCATCACAGATATCTCCTACTCACCTTCCTCTTGTGGAATGGCCCGCTGTCCCCATACACTAGCATCACAGATATCTCCTACTTACCTTCCTCTTGCGGAATGGCCCGCTGTCCCCATACACTAGTATCATAGATATCTCCTACTCCCCTTCCTCTTGTGGAATGGCCCGCTGTCCCCATACACTAGCATCACAGATATCTCCTACTTACCTTCCTCTTGCGGAATGGCCCGCTTTCCCCATACACTAGTATCACAGATATCTCCTGCTTACCTTCCTCTGGTGGAATGGCCCGCTGACCCCATACACTAGCATCACAGATATCTCCTGCTTACCTTCCTCTGGCGGAATGGCCGCTGTCCCCATACACTAGCATCACAGATATCTCCTGCTTACCTTCCTCTGGCGGAATGGCCCGCTGTCCCCATACACTAGTATCACAGATATCTCCTGCTTACCTTCCTCTGGCGGAATGGCCCGCTGTCCCCATACACTAGCATCACAGATATCTCCTACTTACCTTCCTCTTGTGGAATGGCCCGCAGTCCCCATACACTAGTATCATAGATATCTCCTACTCACCTTCCTCTTGTGGAATGGCCTGCTTTGCCCATACACTAGTATCACAGATATCTCCTGGTTACCTTCCTCTGGCGGAATGGCCCGCTGACCCCATACACTAGCATCACAGATATCTCCTGCTTACCTTCCTCTGGCGGAATGGCCGCTGTCCCCATACACTAGCATCACAGATATCTCCTGCTTACCTTCCTCTAATGGAATGGCCCGCTGTCCCCATACACTAGTATCACAGATATCTCCTGCTTACCTTCCTCTGGCGGAATGGCCCGCTGTCCCCATACACTAGCATCACAGATATCTCCTACTTACCTTCCTCTTTTGGAATGGCCCGCTGTCCCCATACACTAGCATCACAGATATCTCCTACTTACCTTCCTCTTGCGGAATGGCCCGCTGTCCCCATACACTAGTATCATAGATATCTCCTACTCACCTTCCTCTTGTGGAATGGCCCGCTGTCCCCATACACTAGCATCACAGATATCTCCTACTTACCTTCCTCTTGCGGAATTGCCCGCTTTCCCCATACACTAGCATCACAGATATCTCCTACTCACCTTCCTCTTGTGGAATGGCCCGCTGTCCCCATACACTAGCATTACAGATATCTCCTACTTACCTTCCTCTTGCGGAATGGCCCGCTGTCCCCATACACTAGTATCATAGATATCTCCTACTCCCCTTCCTCTTGTGGAATGGCCCGCTGTCCCCATACACTAGCATCACAGATATCTTCTACTTACCTTCCTCTTGCGGAATGGCCCGCTTTCCCCATACACTAGTATCACAGATATCTCCTGCTTACCTTCCTCTGGTGGAATGGCCCGCTGACCCCATACACTAGCATCACAGATATCTCCTGCTTACCTTCCTCTGGCGGAATGGCCGCTGTCCCCATACACTAGCATCACAGATATCTCCTGCTTACCTTCCTCTGGCGGAATGGCCCGCTGTCCCCATACACTAGTATCACAGATATCTCCTGCTTACCTTCCTCTGGCGGAATGGCCCGCTGTCCCCATACACTAGCATCACAGATATCTCCTACTTACCTTCCTCTTGTGGAATGGCCCGCTGTCCCCATACACTAGTATCATAGATATCTCCTACTCACCTTCCTCTTGTGGAATGGCCCGCTGTCCCCATACACTAGCATCACAGATATCTCCTACTTACCTTCCTCTTGCGGAATGGCCCGCTTTCCCCATACACTAGCATCAGATATCTCCTACTCCCCTTCCTCTTGTGGAATGGCCCACTGTCCCCATACACTAGCATCACAGATATCTCCTACTTACCTTCCTCTTGCGGAATGGCCCGCTTTCCCCATACACTAGTATCACAGATATCTCCTGCTTACCTTCCTCTGGCGGAATGGCCCGCTGACCCCATACACTAGCATCACAGATATCTCCTGCTTACCTTCCTCTGGCGGAATGGCCGCTGTCCCCATACACTAGCATCACAGATATCTCCTGCTTACCTTCATCTGGCGGAATGGCCCGCTGTCCCCATACACTAGTATCACAGATATCTCCTGCTTACCTTCCTCTGGCGGAATGGCCCGCTGTCCCCATACACTAGCATCACAGATATCTCCTACTTACCTTCCTCTTGTGGAATGGCCCGCTGTCCCCATACACTAGTATCATAGATATCTCCTACTCACCTTCCTCTTGTGGAATGGCCCGCTGTCCCCATACACTAGCATCACAGATATCTCCTGCTTACCTTCCTCTTGCGGAATGGCCCGCTTTCCCCATATACTAGCATCACAGATATCTCCTGCTCACCTTCCTCTTGTGGAATGGCCCGCTGTCCCCATACACTAGCATCACAGATATCTCCTACTTACCTTCCTCTGGTGGAATGGCGCGCTGTCCCCATACACTAGCATCACAGATATCTCCTACTTACCTTCCTCTGGCGGAATGGCCCGCTGTCCCCATACACTAGCATCAAAGATATCTCCTGCTTACCTTCCTCTGGCGGAATGGCCCGCTGTCCCCATACACTAGTATCACAGATATCTCCTGCTTACCTTCCTCTGGCGGAATGGCCCGCTGTCCCCATACACTAGCATCACAGATATCTCCTACTTACCTTCCTCTTGCGGAATGGCCCGCTGTCCCCATACACTAGTATCATAGATATCTCCTACTCACCTTCCTCTTGTGGAATGGCCCGCTGTCCCCATACACTAGCATCACAGATATCTCCTACTTACCTTCCTCTTGCGGAATGGCCCGCTTTCCCCATACACTAGCATCACAGATATCTCCTACTCACCTTCCTCTTGTGGAATGGCCCGCTGTCCCCATACACTAGCATCACAGATATCTCCTACTTACCTTCCTCTTGCGGAATGGCCCGCTGTCCCCATACACTAGTATCATAGATATCTCCTACTCCCCTTCCTCTTGTGGAATGGCCCGCTGTCCCCATACACTAGCATCACAGATATCTCCTACTTACCTTCCTCTTGCGGAATGGCCCTCTTTCCCCATACACTAGTATCACAGATATCTCCTGCTTACCTTCCTCTGGTGGAATGGCCCGCTGACCCCATACACTAGCATCACAGATATCTCCTGCTTACCTTCCTCTGGCGGAATGGCCGCTGTCCCCATACACTAGCATCACAGATATCTCCTGCTTACCTTCCTCTGGCGGAATGGCCCGCTGTCCCCATACACTAGTATCACAGATATCTCCTGCTTACCTTCCTCTGGCGGAATGGCCCGCTGTCCCCATACACTAGCATCACAGATATCTCCTACTTACCTTCCTCTTGCGGAATGGCCCGCTGTCCCCATACACTAGTATCACAGATATCTCCTGCTTACCTTCCTCTGGTGGAATGGCCCGCTGACCCCATACACTAGCATCACAGATATCTCCTGCTTACCTTCCTCTGGCGGAATGGCCGCTGTCCCAATACACTAGCATCACAGATATCTCCTGCTTACCTTCCTCTAACGGAATGGCCCGCTGTCCCCATACACTAGTATCACAGATATCTCCTGCTTACCTTCCTCTGGCGGAATGGCCCGCTGTCCCCATACACTAGCATCACAGATATCTCCTACTTACCTTCCTCTTGTGGAATGGCCCGCTGTCCCCATACACTAGCATCACAGATATCTCCTACTTACCTTCCTCTTGTGGAATGGCCCGCTGTCCCCATACACTAGCATCACAGATATCTCCTACTTACCTTCCTCTTGCGGAATGGCCCGCTGTCCCCATACACTAGTATCATAGATATCTCCTACTCCCCTTCCTCTTGTGGAATGGCCCGCTGTCCCCATACACTAGCATCACAGATATCTCCTACTTACTTTCTTCTTGCGCAATGGCCGCTGTCCCCATACACTAGTATCACAGATATCTCCTACTTACCTTCCTCTGGCAGAATGGCCCGCTGTCCCCATACACTAGTATCACAGATATCTCCTACTTACCTTCCTCTGGTGGAATGGCCGCTGTCCCCATACACTAGTATCACAGATATCTTCTGCTTAACTTCCTCTGACGGAGTGGCCCGCTGTCCCCATACACTAGTATGGGGCCAGAATTCATGAAGCTCTGAAAATATTTTTTCAGAGCTTGATTGCGGTAGCATTCGCCATCTTCAGATGGCGTTTGCTACCGCTACCCGCTCCTTCCCTATGGGAAAGAGTCCCGGGTCGCGAAGAGGGATCCTTTGGGATTCCTCCGCCCGTGTGTCGACCTGTAGGTCACACATGCACACTGCTCCAAAGGGAGCAGTGAAGCCGCTCGCTGGGACAGCTGATTTTCGAATCAGCTGTCTCAGCGCCGGAGCAATGATGAATTGCTCCAGCGTCCGTGGCGAGTCAGTGTGTTAATTATCAGGGTCCGATAATTAACATCTTGAATAGGCCCCAAATGTGAGAATGTTATTCCAGCAATACAATACCACCCAAATAATGGTGGATAGAGACTAACGGTGCTATTTATCAAGCTCTTAGGCTACATAAATCATTTGAAAGGGTGTGGAGCATTAGGTCTACAATAAAAAGGTAGACAATGTTTAGGTAGACAATACAAGTTAGACAGGCAATAGGTTGACAGGGTCTGAAGGTCGACAGGGTTTGAAGGTCAACACACTAAAGGTCGACAAATAAGAAGGTCGACATGGACAGAAGGTCGACAGGGTCATTAGTTCGACACACAAATGGTCGACACATGTTTTTTTTCTAGCCCTAATATTCACCCTAACCCTCCCTTTGGTGCCTAACCCTAACCCTCTCCTTGGTGCCTAACCCTAACCCTCTCCTTGGTGCCTGACCCTAACCGTCCCTTCTAGTGCCTAGCGCTAACCCTCCGGTAAGTGCCTAACCCTAACTCTCCCTCCTGGTGCCTAATCCTAACCATTGGGGTAAGTGCCTAACTTAACCCTCCGTTAAGTGCCTAACCCTAAGAAAAAAAAAAAGTGTCGACAATTTCTGTGTCGACTTAATGACCCTGTCAACCTTCAGACCCTGTCAACCTATCACCTGTCTAACTTGTATTGTCTACCTAAACATTGTCTTTTTACTGTAGACCTATTGACCGGATACCAATTTGAAAACAGCAAGGGTTCCACTGACTATAAAGAAAGTGTTCCCAGGGGCGCAGAGAGGGGGGGGGGCGGGGGTTGCTGGAGGGGCACACAGCTGCCCAGCATACGCGGCTGTGTGCCGGGCTGCAGTGGGAGACTGAATGCGGCTGCTCCAGTCTCCTATGCCTCTGGGGGGTGAGCGATCATACTGATCCCGCCCCCCCACCTCTGGCTTTGCACCGGGTGCCTACCGCAATTAGGCCATGCCCCCTTCCCCCGGGCCTGGCATGGCTCTCAACGCCCCTGAGTGTTGTCTATAGTGATGACCAGGTCTGACAATGGGGCAGATGCAGCTCCAGGTCCACACATAAAATTAGGCCCATCATCATGGCAGAATGATTACTAGCCCAGCTGGCTACACATCAGCAATAAATCATAAGTATTAAAATTGCATTTCAATTTTCCTCACAAAATGATGCTATTTTTCTACTGTTTCGTATTTAGGGAGACATTGGGGCTGATCGTGTAGGGGATGTACAGTACATGTCCATATGGCACTGGCCACACCCACACAACACTGGCCACACCCCCTCCGCTTCCCACAATAGATCCTTCATCATTTTCAGTGCCAGGCCCATTGACCCTTAAGCCGGCCCTGGTGATGACCAGAACGCTACTTTGGTGTCTGACAGAACCGTGCGCCCATTAGGGTAAATGTGATGAACATCAAATCACTGCGGTGGGTGGGATTAAAACCACCCATGAGTACATCACCGAACAAGGCAATGGAGTATAGTGATCATGCCGTTTCTCCTTGATTTAAGAAACTTGTTGTTTAAGAAGAGACAACTGCAGGATATATCAGAGATCTCTCATGCTTTAGGCAAAGTAACGCTGCAGACCACATTTCTCATTATTTTCAATGGAGACTGCGGTCTAGCCCAATTTGCGAAGCGCCGCAAAGCTTAGTTTTAATAATAATAATTTTATTTATATAGCACTTTACTCCTAAAGGACTCAAAGGGCTCTATTTACTACAATCCGCATATTGAATGCAGCTTGTAGTGTGATATTGCCTGAATTCGCATTGCGAATTCAGGCAATATCACAGGGATTTACTACAAATCCTTTGCAGGGACAGAGCCTTGTGAGAAAGCTCTGTCCCTGCGATCCCCTCCGCACACTAGTCTGCCAAAGTGCCCGTGCATGTGCCGACCGGCCGCCGCTGCTACCCCCCCGGCGCTAAGCTCTGCCCCCTGGTGCTAAGCCCCGCCCCCACAATCGCGGACTCCCCTGCGACCCCCCATCTCTCTTAATTACACTTACCTGCATGATCCGGGCCTCCAGTGATGTCCTCCATGCCTCCGATCAGGTGATCTCCCATACTGCACTGGGCCCAGATCACCTGATGACCGGGCCGCAGTGCAGCATGGGAGACCAGCTGACCATGGGGTAGACATCACCGGAGCCCCGATCACTGGTCCCTGGAGTCAGGTGAGTAAAAAAAAAATTTGACATTTTTTTTTTCTTTTTTTTTACAGTAATCAGTTTGTTTAGACCACACAGCTGATTACTGGGACCGACTCCCGGCTCTACTCTCCCTGTTAGAGCAGAGTAGGAGGCCGGTAACCGGGGGAGACCCTGGATAACGCCACCTCCAGGTGGCGTTATTATCACAGGGCTTTCCCCGATATATTTTTACAATTTATTTTTAGTAACTTTGGCCATCTCACATTTCCCATTACAATTATTGGAAATCCAATCTAATTACTAAAAATAAGTTGTACTTAGGGGTTGGAGTAGAATTTTACGAATTCTACTCCAATTGCCCTGTAATAACTATAGGTGATACTAAAATAATGTGAAAAGGGTTTGAAAACACCCTTTTTCACTTTATTTTAGTAAATATAATGTTAATAAATAGAGCCCATAGTGCTTTACATTTGCCTTTACAGTACAAAATACAAAATAAGCTTAAACAAGGGACATTAGTGAAATGCTAGGGTGAAAGTCTTGAGTCTATTTTTGAAGGATTCTAGAGTGGAGGCCTCTCGAACTGTGCGGGGAACTGAGCTCCATAAGGTTGGAGCCCCAAAACTGAAAGCTCGACCCCCATACAAATTCCGGGAGATTCCAGGTACTGTTAATAGTCCTTCGTCAACGGATCGCGGTAATCGACTGGGACGGTAAGGAATCAGAAGCTGCTTTAGGTACCCTGGGCCCCGGTCATGTAGGGCTTTGTAAGTTAGTAATCCAATCTTGAAAGCAATTCGCCATCTGTCAGGCAGCCAGTGAAGGGAGTAGAGAATGGGTATTATGTGGCTGGAATGTGGCTGGTTGGTTAATAGCCTGGCAGCTGCGTTTTGTACCATCTGCAAGCGGTGCAATTATTTTGCTGAGAGTCCAAGGTAGAGGGCGTTGCAGTAGTCTAGGCGTGATGATATAAATGCATGTATGACTTTAGGTAGATCTTCTGAGGGAATTAAGTGCTTGATTCTGGCAATGTTCCTCAGATGAAAGAATGAGGATTTTATTTTTGGCTGATACCTGATGTTTAAGTGTCAAGCCACTATCCAGGACAACACCAAGATTCCGCACGTGTTCAGTGTTTTGTAATTCTGATCCCCCAAGCGTAAGTCCTGTTGGTTGGCTATGCTGTAGCCCTGACTTGTAACCTATCATTAGGACCTCTGGGCCTGATTCAGAGCCGGACGCTCTGACCAGAGCGCTCGCTCTGAATCAGGGCCCTCCTACCTAAAAATGGAGCGGCCTCCTGGCCGCTCGCATAGCTGTGGGTGACTACCCACAGCTTATGCGAGCGGCCAAAAAGATGGTCGCGATGGTCAAGACCATCGCGACCATCGGGCTTGCGACGAGACCCTGCGGTAGGGTCTCGCTGCTGCAAGCCCAGGAGTGCTTTTGGCTCTATCAGAGACAAAAGCACTCCCACTGACATCACTAGTGATGTCAGTGGGACCGGACCCGGACGGAAGGCGTTCCCATGGGAAAGCCTCCGTCTGGGCAGCAACGCCCCCGCCATGCCCACCAAAGGGGGCGTGCTGTCAGTCACCATCGACAGCACGCCCCCTTTGGTGCGAGACCCATAGCGACAGCTTGGCTGTCGCTATGCGGGTCTCGCGCATGCGCACTACGGAGCTCCCTCCGTCGTGCGCATGTGCATTAGGGCACCATCGACCCGCTTGCAAGCGATCAGCGCTCGCGAGCGGGTCTGAATTAGGCCCTCTGTTTTATCAGGGTTCAGTCGCAGCCAACTGGCACTCATCCACTCCTGAAGCTCAGCTAGGCAGCCATTTAGGGTTGTTATGGGGTCCTTTGTACCTGGAGCAGTTATGTATCATCTGCATACCCCGATGGCATTAAGATGCTCTAACCCTATGGGGCGAACGCCACCGGTGAGGGATGTGAGACTAAGATACTCCTCCCGATCCGGGTATTGCAATATCATACTGCACATGCCTTATTGGGGGCCGTCATCCAAAGCAAATCACCAGGATACACTTCAGACGTCCTTCCTACATGCAGTACATGGCGGTGTTCCCCCATTTCCTGGAGAATCATGTGGGGAAGATATTGTATAACTCCTTATGGGGCATGAGTGTGTCACAGTATGTCCGTGCCCGCACCCCAATCAGCGTATTTCGCATGAAAACACAATTTTTATGGTAACACCTCAGAACCTACTGCAAGCAGAGATCAAGGGACAACAGGCCAGTGCACTACATTTGGGACAATTAGGAGATATGCAGTGTATGGGCGGATATAGGAGTGAGAGTCGCTGCGTCAAAGTGATGTCACTACTTTAAATAAGGGATATTCTCACCAGCCAGGGGGGTCTGAACTGTAATAAAGCACTTTACTCTTAGCAGGAGACTGGGTTAGGCGCAGGGCAGGATGTCTGGATTACCACATTACAACAAATGTTTCTCTGAGGTCGTGACCATAAAGCGAGCTGTAGAAATGGAAGGAGCTTGGTAGTGTGAGAGGCTGATTTCTTGTATTTACTAGCGAATGAGCACTTTAGCCAGGGTCCGGTCAGAATGTCGACACCAGAATGTTGACAAAGACTTTAGGTCAACAAGCAGTACTGTATGTCGACATTCCAAAATGTTGACATGACTGACATGTTCATAATGTTGTCATTTAAAATGGTTCAGCTAAAATAATCCTGGTGTCGACATTATAAACATGTCCACATTTTAACCATGTCGACTATTTTTTTGATGGTTGACACGTTGCTTGTTGACCTAAAGTCCACGTCACCACCTGAAGACTGAGGAGAGACGACCTGACATCCACGTTTTACCCCAACAGTTGGTACTAATAATAATATATTTGAGCGTACACCTGTCAGTGGTACGCATGCTCCAGGACCAAGCGTACGTAAATAGGTGCGACGCAGATCCGTACGCATTTCAGCCAGCTGCACCTCCACTTACGACTTAGGAGGCGTAACTGAGCTGTTCTGGGACGTTCTCATATAGGCAAAGCTCTGAGAGGATACATATACTGTACATACATACTCGTACAATCAAACATGACAGGTCACCTTCCCCCTCGGCCTTCTCCTGTGCCAACCCATTGCTCCACTCTACAATCTCTTGTGTAGTGCGCTAACACGGAGCAGCGGCCATGATTACCGGGCTGGTTGGGCTGTTTAGCATGTTAGCCAGGCCCATTAGCATGCTAGTCTTCCCAGCTGTGGAGCTTCTTCCGACAAAATAGTTTGGCAGATTTTTTTTTTATTGCTTTAGGGGCCCTATGTATCAAGCTGTCACATAAACTTATGCAGAAACTTCAGATGGTGTAAACTGCTTTAGGCCTATGGAGGCTCCAGGGGCAGGAGAGAGATCTTTCGAACTCTCTCTCGCAGCCCCGGGCCGGCTCTGGAAGCTGACACTCTGCGCTGCACAGGGCCGGATTAACAATGGGGCAGGTGGAGCTACAGCTCCAGGCCTCCCATGAAAATAGGCCCACAAGATCCCCTGCAGTGCAGGCTGTGTTAACAGAAAACAAACAAAAAATGTTTCCTGTCTCCACCAACAGTCCAGCACATTATCCTCCTGGCCACCCCAAGCATTGCCTACTCAACACCCCCTGGACACTGACCGCCGAGGCCATCCGAAGCCTTGCCCCTACTCGCACTAATCTACGCCCCCTGCCTTCAGAAACTGTCACCAGTGTGGGAGCTCTCTGGTTGCAATAAACTCCGCCCTCTGGTGCGATAAGTTCCACCCTCAGCCTTCCAAAGCTGTGTCCCCAGTGTGGGAGGCCTCTGGTCATACGAAGCTCCGCATCCAGCTGTGCTAAGCTCCGCCCCCAGCAGTCCTACACTGTAGCACAAATGTGGAAGCCCCCTGATCTACTTAAGCTCCACCCCCGGTCACGCTAAGCTCCACCCCCCTGGGCATTCAAAGCAGCTATGGTTTGGTGTGACTTTATGGGTCTCCATCAGGACACATGACATAGATGCAGCCAGCCTAATACCCATCTGAAAGATATCTCAGTAATTGGATACACTGGAGCCTGGCCAAGGGCCTGACCATCGCAGCCTCACGCGCACTTGCACAAGTCCTGACCTTACTCAGAAATTGCTAACTTCCACGCACGCTATCAGGCCTTAGGCTGCGTAGGGCATCGCAGTGGCCAATTTATGCATGCCCCTGCAACGCTGTTAAAACGCACTGGCACGCCTCCATTCGCCCGACCACCCCCCATCATCACCCCCAAACTTCCTGTCAATCATTCTGCGATGGGTCTGCGCGGAATGCAACAATCGGACGTTTGTGTGCGTATTAACAACTGCGATCCTTGCTAAATCAGGCCCAGGGCCGGCTCTAGGGGTGTTCGGCCAGTGCGGTCGAACAGGGGCGCCACCCATAGAGAGCGCACCCCACCCCAACATCCCGATTTCAGTACTGTCCCGCTGGTCCACTCGTGGGCCGAAGTGGCTCGCGGGTGGTCAAATCGGGAGGTTGGGGACCCCCGTGCCGGGCCCAGGAGCCTGAATGGATGCATGCGCGCGGCATCCATTCAGTGTCGGGAGAGGGCTAGGGGAAGCCCAGCTAGTGAGGCTCCCCCCAGCCAAATAACGTCACGTAGGGGACGTGGCCTATGGTAATGGGGCGCACTGTAGAGAGCTGGCACAGGGTGCTCCGACCCCTGGAGCCACCCCCTGATGAGGCCCCAAGTACAGCATTGGAAGTTGGAACTCTGCAACCCAGAAGGTGAGAGTGGAACAACTGATTTTTCCCTATTTGGTTGTTTTCCTTGTAAGTGACTATAATACAGGCAGCACATGGTGATTTAGGAATATCAGGGACTGATTCTGAGATACATGTAAAGCCGTTGGTTTATATAGATGTCCAATGTTTGTGGGTCTGTGCATGCGCAGGTCATCCTACACCTGTGCAGAACGAGGTAAACGTGATCGCTTGCAGTGCCCATTTGGGGGGCAGAGTGGGGGAGGCGACCAGGTCTGAGTAAGCTTCAGATTGCCCATGTATGTGACCATTGCGATTGATGCTTGCGATGGTGATCCGAGGCAGCGTCCTTGGACGGAACATTCAGATCAGCGCTGCAGGCAGGAGGCATCTTTATCTTACAGACGCCTCCTGCTGTATTAGAATATATGAGTATGGCTGCTGCGTCCATCTCAGAATCTTCGTTCTCTATGGAATAGGGCTACAGAGCACGTTATACATCTGGGACCAGTGAGAAGTATATAACTCACCACCAGGATGCTGCAGAAGCTTCTTAACGCTATCTTACCATATTGAGCATGTGGACTTTGAGCCTGATTCATTACAGATCGCAATTGCAACCACGTACGCAAATCGGTAGATGGTGCATACTTCGCATACGGATGCATCGCAGTGCGCGTTCGGGAGTTAGCATTGCACTCGCGCAGAAAGAAATCCACCGCAGGGTGAGTGACAGGCAGTCAGCCCGGGGCAGCCTCACATTTCAGATGCAGTCACCTCCAGTCCGACCCCTGTAACTGCCGGTATCTCTGGTTCCCTGGGGAGGGGGGAGGGGGTGTAAAGGGAAAAGCTGCAGGTATCCCTGCTGGCTGTTGTTTTGTGAGATCGTTTTGGGCTTCCCGGAACCCCTAGGACCACCAAATTCTGGGAGCAATTAGCTCCCATTCTCTTGCACCGTTTAACGATAGACCCCAGAGAAGCGGAAATAATGCGTCACAAAGAGTGAAGACCAGGGCGCTGGCCGCTGATTGGTTCCTGAACACTGATCCAATTTGGATGCCACTTTGGGGGATTGTTTCGGGGTTCCCGGAATCCTAGGACCACCAAATTCTGGTAGCATGTAGCCTCCATTCTCCTGCACATTTCTATGGTCACGATAGACTCAGTGGGTCCCAAAGAGTGGAAATAGGGGTGCTGGGCGCTGATTGGTTCTGGTGGCCGCTGTATACATATATATACGATATGGATGGCGGTGCATGTACAGAAAGGAAACCAGACAGCGGTAAGTAAGGTGAGAAGGAGGAAAGTTTCTCTATTCTGAAAAACTGGCTCCGCAGAAATGCCAGTTTTTCGGAAGAGATACTTATGTAGAGGAGCCATGCTGATTGCTCCAATATGGAAAGTTCAATGAGAGTTCTAAACTATTTTAACACTATACAATTTTTAGTATTGGTGAATAGACCTCTGAGTCTTTGCCCCGGATGACAGACAGCCTAGCATCACCCGTGTGTGTATTGTATATACAGTAGCTCCATTAAAAAGGGGTTGAAGGTATTCGCTAGCTATGCCCTCCATGGAGATAGCCACACCCACAGCACAGACCACACCCTATGTGTAGACCACACCCATACAACACTGGTCATGCCCCCACATCACTAGTCACAGTGCTGCAGCGCTTGTCACACCCCCTGCAGCGGCACACAGTAGGCCCTTCATAAATTTCAGCTCCAGGCCCAGGTGGACATTAATCTGGCTCTGTCTGCGCATGCACAGTGTCAGCTTCCCCCTGGAGAAGTCTTCTGTGAAAGACTTCTACAATTTTCCGGGGATATAACTCGCAGGTACTGTACAGCAGTTACCACAACCATTGTCCCCCTCTGTACATAGCCGGGATATTTTCAATAAAAATGAAAATATCCCCTGTGAGTTTGTACCGCGATTATTAGTACATAGACCACTAAGGGGTCTATTCATTATGTTAATGATTGGGGTCTAAATGGACCCCGGTAGTTAACATAATAACTCACCGCGAGCACCGCAGCAATTTATCATTGCTAAAGCGCGGAGATGGCTAAACCGAAAATAAGCTGTGTCCGCCAGCAGCTTCACTGCAGTGAATCTGTTCACTGCTCCCTTCGGAGCAGTGAGACAAGTGTGAATGCGTGACCTACAGGTCAAGCGCAAAAAAAGCCCCGGCATCCTGCGGAAGGCGCCGAACAGGGGCGGATGGATCCGAAAATATCCCTCTTCGCAAACCGGGACTCCTTCCCATAGGGAAGGAGCGGGTAGTGTGAGCAAATGCCATCTGAAGACGGCGAATGCTCCCGCATTCAAGCTCTGAAAATATTGATTGATGAATGTTCATTGCTATTGTAGAAATGAAGGACCTCAGACAGGTGAGAACTCTTCAATGTGCTCCTAACCTCACATACTGTAGCCTGCCATTGTATTGGATAAATGCACCAGTCAGATTACTTACGGAACGTTGGCCCTTGTATGTGGATATAAAAGAGCAGCTCTCGGTAAGCAAAGGAATCATATTAACAGCACAGCGAAGCCAATACGTTTAAACTCTGTAAATAAAAGATAATGCAAGACAAAGGGGCTCAGCCCTGCAGAGATAGTGCAATAGATTATAAAAGAGATATATAGACCCCATCCAACCATGGAATGTAAGTGTATTAGTAGCTCGCCCATACATAATTTACACTGCAGCCAGGATTTTAAAAAATGCGAAGAGATGACCGTCATCCTAAAGCCTACAGAAAAACAGCAGGGCCGCCTCGCGGTGCAGAGATTAATAAGGACACGGCGGGTGCAAAGTGAAGGTGATGCAGAAATAGGGAAGAATTATACCTGCTCCGTAGATAACCCGACTGCTCGCAGACTTCACCTGATATAATGAGCCAGCTGCCGAGTGAGACAGGATGAAGAGATGTCATTTATTACATTAGCAGATACATGACAACGCTCTTATCTCTCCGTATAGGGAATAAAGAAAGTATCTGCTGTGTTTGTTGTCATCTCTGAAATATAATTTAACTGAACCATAATCCTTTGGCTGATGATTATCAGGGGCACAATGATAGGAATTGATGATAACTATAACATCCAACGTCTCGACTTTTAAAGAGACGCTGATTCAGAGATGTACAGCGCGGTATATACAATGGCGACGTTTACGCAGTCTGAGCGATTATCGTCAAGTTTCATTTTCCTTGTCGCTTGCAGTGAGGATTTATTCTTCAAAGTGATTGACAGGCAGGGACCGGTTGTGGACAGCTACAGGGCGATGGGGACTGAAACGCAGGAGTGTCACCACCATCCTGACGGCTGCAACATTAGCGTATTTTTGCACAGGAGCTGCGTACAAATTCGCAAGCTGCGGCAGCGACATTAGCGTCCATCTCTGAATCAGACCCACTGTTCATTATTTGTACAAGGTTGCACTGAACAGCAGATGTTCAATACAGCGCTAGTGTGTTCTCCCCAAGATCAGTTTCACCGGCTCTCTACCTGAGTCCTTTTACATGCCACCAGGGAATATCCTGCTCCAGGGGTCTGACGGGGATAATCCGAGCTGCGCTGCGCTGACGATACTGTAACAGGCACAGTAACAGAGGGCCTAATTCAGAGCCGCTCGTTCTGACAGAGCGCTCGCTCTGAATCAGGGCTGGGCTTCTTTTTTTTGGAGCGGTCTCTTGGTCGCTCGCATAGCTGTGGGTGACCACCCACAGCTATAGCGAGCGGCCATGATGATGGTCGCGATGGTCAAGACTATCGCGACCATCGGGCTTGCGACGAGACCCTTGTGGTAGGGTCTTGTTCATCGCAAGCCCCAGAGAGCTTTCGGCTCTAACAGAGCCGGAAGCTCTCCACTGACATCACGAGGGATGTCAGTGGGGCCGCCCCCAAACGGCAAGCGTTCCCTCGGGAGCGCCTTCATTTGGGCAGCCACCCCCCAGCCCGCCCACCAAAGGGGGCACGTTGTCACTCAACACTGACAGCTTGCACCCTTTGGTGCGAGACCCGGAGCGATGGATTGCCCGTCGCTAGCCGGGTCTCACACATGCGCACGATGGAACTGGCTCCGTCGTGCGCATGCGCTGTGGGCCACCATCGACCCGGTTGCGAGCGCTCAGCGCTTGCGACTGGGTCTGAATCAGGCCCAGAGATCCTTCCCCCGTCTCCAAGAGGCATGATGCGGTGTGCATGGCGGGAACATGGAGGGTGCAGACGTGCCCTGTGTCTCAACGTACATTGCTGGCCACAATTATATCTGTGTCCAGCCAGCAAGTGAGCAATATGTGCACAAGTCTTAAAAAACTATGTAATTTAAAATGGTTATTCTCAAGTTCAAATCAATATAAGGATTTCATATTTTTTTTCATCATTGTGAAGTATTATACTGCCCTAGCCCGGTTACATCTTAATGCCAGCCAGCTGGCAACATTTCCTGGGGAGAACACTTCATACACACTGAAAAGCCATTATCTTCCAGGCAGCTGTGGGTGCCGTGCTGGCAGGGAGGCGGGTCGTGGGCGTATCCACCCCCTGCACAGCCGTTGCTATATGTCTGTGAACGACGTCGTTCACAGACATATTGCTGGTACACACTGGCCGACGTGTGTACCCAGCTTTACAGCCCAGGTTTTAAGGATATCTATGCTTGAGCACAGATGGTATAATCAAACTGACTAAGATACTAATTAAGTCAGCTGTGCTTAATCATGGCTAGCCTTAAAGGCTGGATTGTTAGGGTGCCTTGAGGACTGAGGGGCTTATTCAGCAGTGCATGCAAGTACAATGCTGAACGCAGATTCCCAATTATCAGGACTCTGCGCGTGCGCAGGACCCATTCTGCGAGTGTGCAGAATGGGTCCTGCGTAATCGCACGCAGCCCCTTCAATGCCTCTGCCTGATTGACAGACAGAGGCATTTAAGCGTCGGTGCGGGGGCGTGGTTGGCCGCATTCCCGGAAATGTTTTTCCGGGAGTGGCAAGGCCAGGGACTTTGTCGACGGACGCAGTTTCCTGGCTTCGCAAGCCTGAGTAAGATGAAGCTGGTGAAGGTCACGATGGTGATCCCAGCCTGCAACCTCACAGTGCTGGGAGCGCAAATACAGCAGGGGTGTTATACAGGGGGTGTCATACAGGGTGTGTTATACACAGTGGCGTAACTAGGGCAGGGTGAGCGGGGTGCGTGCCCTGGGCGCCGTTGGACCGGTGGCGCGGGGGGGCGCCGCCGGCCACGGTACCGGCCCACCCTAGTTAGCCAGTGTAGCGCCGACCGCAATGAGTGCGGTCAGCGCTACACATTTACACAGGACCGGCGCTAGGCTTCCAGCGCCGGTCCTGTGCTTCACACCTGAGCCCGTTCCCTCCCCCTGAGCGCTTGCCCAATAACGCTAGGAGGCGGGCTCAGGCTGTGCATAACACACGCATCGCCGCCAGCGCTGGCGGCGATGCGTGTGTTAAACAGCAGCCAATGAGAGTCAGATAGACTCTCATTGACTGCTGCAGCACCCACTGCAAGAGCCGGGCTTCCATCCGGCTCCTGCAGTGGGTAATGGGACAGACATCAATGCTGAGCGCGCCAGCCCGGGCGGGAGCGGTGTCGCGAGCAGGACCAGGAGCAGGGATTCAGGTAAGTATATTTTTATATATATATATATATTTTTTTAACCTATCTGTACAACGGGGGAGAGGGGTGGCTACTACTGGGGGGACCTCTACTGGGGAGGGGTGGCTACTACTGGGGGCGCCATTGGGAGGACCTCTACTGGGTGGGGGGCTACTCTACTGGGGACTACTACTTGGTGGGGAACTACCACTGGGGGCATTATAAAAGGGGCCTACTACTAGAGGCACTGCACTCGGGGGACCACTACTGGGGGCAATAATAGGAAGGGCCACTACAGGGGGCAATGGATAGGGGGGATCACTACAGGGAAAACTGCATGGGGGGGACTACTGCTGGGGGCACTATATAAAGGGCACTGCATAGGGGGGGACTACTACTGGGGGCACCATATAAAGGGCACTGCATAAGGGGATACCGCTACTGGGTGCACTGCATTGTGGGGACTGCTACTGGGGGCACTGCATAAAGGTGAACACTACGTGGGGCACTTTATTTGGGGGGCCACTAATGGGGGTACTGAGTAAGGGGAACTAATTGGGGGCTGTATAAGGGGGACTACTACTGGGGATACTGTATAAGGGGCACTACTATGGGCCTGCATAAGAGGGACCACAACTGCATACTGGGGGTACTGTATAAGGGGTACTACTGGGGTTAAGGTGCATATGGATAGGAATGTTCAGCGTGAAAATAAAGGGGTGTGTCATGTTGACACGCCCCATTTTTAAGTGACCATGCCCATTTTTTTCCGCACGCGCACATCTCAGGATGTTGGGGGGTCTCCCTTTTCAAATTTGCCCTGGGCTCCAAATACCCTAGTTACGCCACTGGTTATACAGGGTGTGTTATAGAGGGGGTGTCATACAGGGTGTGTTATACAACTCCAGCTGCTTTTACATATTTGCAAGGTTGAAATTGCGAAGCTGCCTGCATGCACTACACACTACAGTATATGCCTGTGTGCACTACACACTACAGTATATGCCTGTGTGCAGCTTCGCAATTCCGTCCACCTGCTGAATCACCCGATGAGTTTGGGAACCATATCCATTTTGTGGGGTGGAGCGGAGGAAAAATAAAAATGACAATGATAGTCCTCAAAAAATAGGTAGATGAGATATATATTCACAATATATTGTCATAAAAGCGCTGTGACTTAGGTATCAGTTTAATGAGTGTAATATTTTCTCATGGGGCTTGCGAGAAAGCTCTGTGCCTGCGAATCCCCTCAGCACACTAGTCACGATATTTTAGCAAAAAAATACCGTGACCAGTGCCCCGTGTATGCGCCGACCGGCCACCGCTGCTACCCCCCCATCGCTAAGCCCCGCGATCGCGGACCCCCCTGCGCCCCCCCCCTTTCCCGCGACGCCCCCTTCCCTTAATAGCACTTACCTGCAGTCATCGGTGCTCCAGTGATGTCTTCCATGCCTCCGGTTAGGTGATCTCCCATACTGCACTGGGACCCGATCACCTGATGACCGGGCCGCAGTGCAGTATGGGAGACCAGCTGACCGGAGGGGAGTCATCACCGGAGCCCCGAACACCGGTCCATGGAGTCAGGTAAGTGAATTTTTTTTGTGACCATTTTTGCAGTGATCAGCTTGAGGTCTGTTTAGACCACACAACTGATTACTGGGGCTGGCTCCGGGCTCTGCTCTCCCCGTTTAAGACGGAGCAGGAGTCCGGTAACCGAGGGAGACCCTGGATAATGCCACCTCCAGGTGGCGTTATTATCACAGGGCTTTCCCCGGTATTTTTTTACAATTTATTTTTAGTAACTTTGGTCGGATCACATTTCCCATTACAGTTACGGGAAATTGCGATCTGCTTACTAAAAATAAGTGATACTTAGGGGTTGGAGTAGAATTCTACGAATTCTACTCCAATTGCCCTGTAATAACTATAGGTGATACTAAACTAATGTGAAAAGGGTGTGAAAACACGCTTTTTCACTTTATTTTAGTAAAAATAATGTTAATAAATAGAGCCCAAATATTTTGTTGTACAAAGCAACATTTTGTGATGATCATTTTCATGGCTCTGTGCATTTGTGTTTATTGTGATTGCCTGGACATGGACTGTACACAACATTGACTAAATGTTTATTACATTTAATTTTTCATCTTATGGCCTTGCTCAATCATGTGCTCAGGGCCAATTAGTTTTGTTGCTTCAATGATGAGCTCTATACATTTTAATTGTGCAATATATTGAAATTTGCGATAAAACAAATAAATGTAATCTTGGTCATCACAGAGTCTATTGCAAGCTTATCTCTTTCTATGGCTGTAACTAATTCACCCGCCTTGCGCCCACCTTGGTTTACATACATGGAGTATGACATTTTGCATAATATTACATTTTTTAGAAACTCTGGGGCCTATTTCTTAACGTATTTTTTGCAGTCATCCTTCAGAAAACGTCCATTATTTATTTATGGTTTATTTTTGTTACTTCTTAGTGCGCCGCAGAAGACATCAGCGACATCTTAAAGGGCCCCCCTGTTTTCCGATTGCAGAAGCAGTCACTATAGCTTTCTACAATAACTGCAAAAATGCCCAATTTACTAAGCTTAACTTTGAGGCCCTGATTGCCCATTGTGTTCTACCTACTACAATTTCACGTTTCTCTGCAAAATGACCGCTCATGCGCGGTAAGCAAGCCAGGTCCCAAGTGCAGCGGTATATTGATAGCATTACCGATAACTTTACTATTCACTCTTTGCCGCGATGGGCTCTTATCGGAACTAATGTCCCGTCAATCCTGACAAACGACACGCGTTAATTATATCTTATTGTAGCGATAACAAATGGTAGTTATCGGGGGAACATGGCAGGGGGTGATAAATTGGCCCCTTTATAAGTTTAGAGCACACAGAAAGGCAGACGGTGCTGGTAATATCGCTGTGCGGTGGATGTGGGTGGAGAGGAAGGAATTTAAATAGCTTGTACCAGGGCCCAGGGGTTCTTACGTTTTGCCGCTGGTAGTATTTATTAATTTGCTTGTTTTAGCGGTAATCTAACTTGTGAAAACGGCGTCCCAGAGCAGTGAATCTTCCACACTGAATCTGTTATATATTCCTCCGTTCATGCCAAGATTGAGCGTCGCAGAGTCCCGAAGGAGGATAGATTATTCGTAGCGGCAGCCGTGTGTTTAATGGATTTGATGTCAGTGAGTGACATTGCGACCTTCAGTCACTCAGTCACCACGCCGTAGCCCTTGTCAGAATCACCCTTGTAGCTCCTGACAACGCCAATGTTTATCTAAAAGCAATGAGTTCTAATGGGAGTCAGACCAAAACAAAACACATTTTTATTTTTCTAACAAATGCAAATTAAACAAAAAAAAAAAGACAACCGTTGCGACTCCCAGAGGGCATCAGTTCTATCAGCAAATTCTGAGAAAGATATGGCTTTTGATTTATCCCACGCATCAACAGAAAATCTAACTACGGGATAAAACAGTAAATATGTGCAGTACTTCATTTCTAAAACAAAAATTGCTGGGAAAATATATTCATTTATCAGTGGCTGGAGTTCATTCACATGCAGAGGCATTACTGGAGCTAACACAGCAAGCCTAACTGACATGCCGTGGTTTGTAATTTGAGCTTTTTGTCCTGTTGACAGAACTGGTGGGAAGAGATTTCTACATTTGTTACACAGCGCAAAAAACTTCTCCTAAGTCTTCCCTGGAGGATTTCTCTTTATATTTAAAGAACATGACCAGGGGAAATGCCGCAGCTTTCATTACTGAAAAATTATTATTATCCTGAATTTATATCGCACCTTACAAAGTACATAGACAAACAAGTGAACAAGCAACAAGTGACTTACAGCACAATACAATGCAGGACAAGGTTATATACATTAGTAATCATAACACTCAAATAAGCAACAAGGTGCAAGCAACCAGGTGTTAGCTGCACGAGTGAGGAGTAGATGACAGTGTAAGGAGTTGCAGAAGAGGGTAGAGGGCCCTGCTCATGAGAGCTTACATTCTAAAGCATATTCCTTTGACCTCGTTGCACTTGTGGTATTTTACTCTTTATGAAAGTTTCAGTGGAATCTATTTTCCCCTATCCATTTCGGAATGCAGTCGGGAAGCCGGCGGACCGAATCCCGACGGCCGGCTTCCCGAGTGCTTTTTCCCGGCGAGGGTTAAATGACAGGCGTCTAAATCTAGATGCCTGTTATTTTACCGACGTCAGGAGACCGGCGCCTAGCATGCCGATCGAAGTGATGCTGGGCGCCGAGCACGGACAGCCGGGAGGGGAGGGTTACGTTTAGGGCTCCCGGGGGGGACTTAGGGTTAGGCACCCCCTGGGAGGTTAGGGTTAGGCTAGGGGAAGGGAGGGTTAGGGTTGGGCACCCCCGGGGGAGGTTAGGGTTAGGCACCACCCTGGGGGATTTAGGTTTAGACAGCGGGAAAGGTGGGGGTTAGGTTTAGGCACTTAGAGGGGGGATTAGGATTAGGCACTGGGGGAAAGGTTAGGGTTAGGCACCCCTAAGGAGGGTTAGGGTTAGGGGGGGGGATTAGGTTAGTCTATACTTACCTAAGGGACAATCGGGATTTCCATCCATGTTGGCCAGCCGCTGTCGGGTTTCTAACCGCCGGACTTGAGTCCGGCGATAAATCATACCGGTTCCTCAATTTCAGGTTATACACTTGTGTATACTGTATAGTAAACACACTTCATTTTTTTTTATTTAGTTGGACTTAGAACTTGTCTGTTATGGACATTGTTGTTAAAGCACCCTCACTTATCAACGCATGAAAAGGCAACAAATGTGGTACTGGGAGTATAATATTATGCATGTATGATATCATGAGGATTTTTAAACCCCTGTGTTCATGGCAGTTTAGCATATGAAATGGGATCCTTAAATTACCAGATATTATATTTATCATCAAAAATAAAACAGAAAAATATAATCTTCCAAGTTCTCAAAGTGCAAGATACAAGCAAATATAAGCAATGTTTTACTACTGTAATACTTGGTAGTGCGCAGGGGCTTAACCGGAGTTTGCAGTAAAGCCCAAAGATATCAGGTGATTTGCTGTATTATACAGTGATCAGCTGGGACATCCCTAAATAGAACAAGGGAAAAGGAAAGGCACATTCATTACAAGAGGGGATGAGATGTATCAAAGCCTCTTAAAGAGGTCCATTTATTAATTATTGTGTTTTAGACCAAGGTGCCTATTCATGACGTTAATTATTGAGGTCTGAACAGAGGGCCTGATTCAGAGCCGGACGCTCTGACAGAGTGCTCGCTCTGAATCAGGGCCAGCCTTCTTGTTTTTTAGAGTGGCCTCCTGGCCGCTCGCATAGCTGTGGGTGACCCACAGCTATAGCGAGCGGCCAGGAAGACGGTCAAGACCATCGCGACCATCGGGCTTGTGACGAGACCCTTGTGGTAGGGTCTCGTTGCCTCAAGCCCCAGAGAGATTTTGGCTCTGACAGAGCCGAAATCTCTCCCACTGACATCACTCGTGTGTCATTTTAGATTTTACCTGCGCCACTCGTGATGTCAGTGGGGCCGGCCCCAAATGGAGGCGTTCACATGGGAACGCCTCCGTTTGGGCAGCCACTCCCCTGGCCCGCCCACCAAAGGGGGCGTGCTGTCACTCAACATCGACAGCACGCACCCTTTGGTAAGAGACACGGAGCGACGATTTGCCCGTCGCTATCTGGGTCTCGCGCATGCGCACGATGGAGCCGGCTCCTTCGCGCGCATGCACACTGGGCCACCATCGCATAGCGCTCGCGAGCTGGTCTGAATCAGGCCCAGACTGCGATAATCAACTTTCTAACTCGAAACCGGAGCAGTTCATCAGGTACAGGTCACACACGCGCAGAGCCCCGACGTTCGGCGGAGGGATCCTATGGATCCCTCTTCGCGACCCGGGACTCGAAGGAGTGGGTATCGGGAGCATTCGCCATCTGAAGATGGCGAATGCTACCGCACTCAAGCTCCGAAAGTATTGTATAAGTATTTTGTATTGTGATATCTCCTGCTTTACCTTCTTGATGAATGGCCTGATAACTTCATTTTTACAGTTGCAGGTGAAAATATGCATTTTCACGCGCTTTTGTAAAAATTAAGTGATGATGAATAGGCCTCCAGATAATTAGCAATTCTCTTTGCCACTATTCATGGCAATAAGTATTATTTACCGCCCGGATGTATTTAAAATCACATCCAGGTACAGATGTGTAAAGTGAATGTATCACCAATTACTTTACTTATGCTGCCGGAACTAGGTCCTGATTCAGACCCGGCCGCTAAGCTGCGGACGCTCGCTGTGGCCGATAATCGCCCATCTGTGCATGCGTATAAGCAATGCGCGTGCGCAAGCCAGTCACTGCGATCGCGAATCGTGCGCTCGTAGTACACAGACTGGCCGCCACTTTGAGTGAGAGAATGACCCGTTTGTGGATGGTAACAGAGGAAGATGCTTGTGAAAGGGGGAGTGGTGTTGCGAACGCAGGCGTGTCTGGGCGTCTTAACGGTGTTTTATGGGTGTGCATAATTAGCATGGAGGCGTCATTGTACACGTCACTTGGTTGTATTTTACACTGAAGTGCTCGCAGTGCTTGCGGTATGGTAGAGGCAGCCACAAGCGCTGCGTTCGCTTCCGATGGTCCTCGATGTACAGATGGGTGCAGACACTTCCTGGAGATGACGTGTGCTAGTGGGCGTCTTGAGACACGCTGATGGGCATCTACATATACAAAGTGATCGCACGCCAAGACATAGTGGGCATGCTTATGCTATGAGTAACTTCTCCGCTCTCTAAGTGGTTTGATACATCTCCCCCATGATCTGCACCTAACCAGTCAGGAGTAACCCCTTTTCCAGCTGTTGCTTCCAAGCCAGAATGTGTGTGTCCTTCTGCCTGGGATGTAGTCAGCATCCAGGCAGACGGTATGCCGATGGTCTAAATACCGGTTCCCGGAATCCCCGAAGGTTAGGATCGGGGGTTAGGGGAGGGTTAGGCACTAGGGAGAGGGTTAGGGTTAGGCACTAAGGGGGGAGGGTTAGGTTTAGGGAGCAGGGAGGGGGAGTTTAGGTTTAGGCACTGGAGGGAAGATTAGGATCAGGCCCCGGGGTTGGAGGGTTAGGGGTAGAGGTAAGGGTTAGGGAACTTACCTTCCAGTGTCGGGATTCCGCTGTCGGTATTCTGACAGCCGGCATCCCGACAGCCGGGATCCCATACCCAACCCCTTCTACCCAATAGCAGCTAGAGAGAATAGTTTTAACAACTAAAGCATGTCCAGCCTTTTTAGATTCTGTTGATATATATGCTGTTACTTATTACGGGATGTAATCAGCTTCCCGACAGTCAGGATGCCAATGGTCACAGTACTGACAGCGGCATACCGACTGTCAGAATCCCGATAGTTTGCGGAGGCAAGTATTAGGGTTAGGGGGAGGGGTAGGCACTGGGGAGAGGGTTTAGGCTGCAGGATGGGAGGGTTAGGCACTATGAGGAGGGCTAGGCTGTGAGAGGGTTAGGCTTAGGCACTAGTGAGATTGTTAGGGTTAGCCTGAGGGAGGGAAGGGTTAGGCTGCAGGACAGAAGTGTTAGGCACTAGGGGGAGGGCTAGGCTGTGGGAGGGTTAGGGTTAGGCTGCGTGACGGTTTTGAGGGTTAGGGTTAGGCTGTGGAACGGGAGGGTTAGACTGCGGGAGGAGGCTGCGGGACAGGAGGGTTAGGCTGCAGCACAGAAGTGTTAGGTACTAGGGGGAGGGCTAGGCTGTGGGAGGGTTAGGGTAAGGCTGTGTGATGGTTTTGAGGGTTAGAGTTAGGCTGTGGAAGGGGAGGGTTAGGCACTAGGGGGAGGGTTAGGGTTTTATCTGCGGTAGGGTGGGTTAGGCTGTGGGAGGGGAGGGTTAGGAACTAGGGGGAGGGTTAGGGTTTTATCTGTGGGAGGGGAGGGTTAGGCACTAGGGGGAGGGTTAGGCTGCAGGAGGGGAGGGTTAGGCACTAGGGGGAGGGTTAGGGTTTTGGCTGTGGGAGGAGAGGGATAGGGTGCGGGGTGGGTTAAGGTTAGGGGGATTATGGTAAGGGTTATAATACTTACAAGAATCTGTCGGGATTCTGACTGTAGGGATGCCGCTGTCGGTATTCTAACCATCGGCATTCTGACCGTCGGGATCCCATACCCAATCCATTATTAAACACTTTTTCCTGGGATTTCTTTCCGTCTGTCCAATACGCGCTAAGCAGGGGAACTCCAAGTTATCTAAATAGTTTATTTTTAATGAAATATTCACCTGGTTCCACTATTAATTTAGAAATTTTACACACATTCTACGTGCTAGCGGAATCTGTTCTCAAGTGTTCCATGTACAATACCAACGCAACCACGCCATGCAGAAGAATAAGTTGGCCGTCACGCCTGCCTTCCCCACCCCTGGCTGTAGTCATCCTGTGAAATAAGAACTTACAGTGTGAAATAGTGAAGCGAATTGGACTCCGATGAGGCTGTATGGCATGGGCAAGGCACCTGGCACTGCAGCAACCTGTTACTGTTCATTAACCCCAGGGACACCTCAGGGCAGAATAAAACACCACCGTCGCTGCCCTGGATCTCTTCACAGAAAATGATTTCTGGGCACAACAGTCATTTCATTTTTCATAATCCTATTAAAACTTTTTTTTTTGCAGTACATTAAAATGTGATTCCACTGAGGCCGAGAGAGGAAAGTTACACTGATAATGGCTTCAGGTTGTGACAAAACAATTAAAAACTATGGGCCCCATTTATCAATGAGACATAACCCCTTTATCATTCGCTAAAGGGGTTATGTTCTCAAACAGCAGTAATCTAAGATTACCGCAGTCGGTCACTGCAGCGCTCAGAGTGGAATGGGTATGTAATGCATCCTGTCAGAATACCGACCGCAACATTCCCATGGTTGTTATCCCGACAGGGGTCTGGTAAGTGTACTTAGCCTAACCCTCCCTTCTTGTATCCTAACCCTCCACACCCCGCTCCCTAACCCTCCCCGTTAGTGCCTAAACCTAACCCCCCCCCTTAGTGCCTAAACCTAACCCTCCCCCCCAGTGGTGCCTAACTCTAACTCTTCCCCCTAGGGGTACCTAACCTTAACCCCCCCCCCAAACCTAACCCCACTACGCTCCCTAAACCTAACCCTCCCCACCCCCCACACGGCTAACGCTAAGACCTCGTTCGGGCTGGCATCCTTCAGCGTTCCGGTGTCAAGATTAAGATACAGTAGGCATCGGTATTTCGACGCCTATCTTAAGTCCCTTGTCGGGATCTCACTGTCGGTACTGAGACCCGGCCGCCAGTCTAATAACTACATCCCATCTTTTTATTATTGCTGTAACTCTGTGCAGGATATAAGCAAAAACAGCGAGTTGTGTGTACCCAACTACCCATACCATTACATACATCCCAGCCATCCCGATTTTAGCGGCACTGTCCACCTGCAGGCCGCAGTGTGCCGCGGGTGTGCGGAGGATGGGGGTACACTTTGTCACACGCTGGCAGCAAAGAATGGATGACACTGTGCTGTGAGCGCTGGGCAAACCCCCAGCATGATGAATAATGGGGGCGTGACCCCAAAACAGGCTACACCAGGGGGTGTGGCTTTGAAGGCACGAGGTCACGTCTCCTTTCTAGCTCACGTGCGAGTAGTCCCACTTAGGGACTTGCAAATGTTGGGAGGTATAGCCATTTATTGTGTCTTTTCCAGATTTTTGGCGATGGTCAACATGACACCATACAGTACCACAGCCACAATTACATCAGAGCTGTCCCATGCCAATTACACATTGTGGTGTAGAGGGGGTGTCACACATTAATAAGATAGAAAAGGGGGCTTTAGGAGGAGATAAAGGCAATATGGGAGATAAACACAAACAATGGGCAACTAATCATTTTAGCAGCTAAATAATGTCCTGCTACACAATGGTTATATTACATCCAACGTCCATAATAAGGAAATAAGGGAGACATGGGAGAACCCTTTTATAAAGGATAGGTGGAGAAGTTTCCCATACCAACCAACCAGCTTCTAGCTATCATTTATCAAGTGCATTATATAAAATTAATTACAATCTGATTGGTTGCTATGGGCAACTTCCCCGAATGTCCTCTTTACGTGGTCAGATACATGTCTTACAAAAAAAACCCACCAAAACAGAACCAGGCCACTCAGGTGAAGTCTGTCTAATAAGGCCCAGCAGTTAAATAATGTATTTCCCCTGTCCACATAGTTGTTGACTGAGAAGAATATTCTCAAATTGCTCAATGGATGCTGCCATATTTCTGCCAGAGCCTTTGAATATCACTGACATTGTTTAGCTGTCACACTTAGGGGGAGATGTAACACACCTTTGAGAGAGATAAAGTGGAGAAGTTGCCCATAGCAACCAATCAGTCTATAACTGTCATTTAATAGACACTCCTAGATAAAGGACAGTTAGAGGTTGATTGGTTGGTATGATCAACTTCTCTAATACCCCTTTTACACCTAAATTCCAGGTCTGACCCGGAGTTAGAACAGGGGCCCTGATTCAGAGCCGGACGCTCAGACAGAGCGCTCGCTCTGAATCAGGGCCGGGCTATTTTTTTTTCTGAACGGCCTCCTGCCTGCTCGCATAGCTGTGGGTGACCACCCACAGCTATACCCAATAGCGAGCGGGCAGGAAGATGGTCGCGATGGTCAAGACCATCGCAACCATCGGGCTTGCGACGAGACCCTTGTGGTAGGGTCTCGTTGCCGCAAGCCCAGGAGTGCTTTCGGCTCAAACAGAGCCAAAAGCTCTCCCACTGACATCACTTATGATGTCAGTGGGGCCGGCCCCAGACGGTAGGGGTTCCCATAGGAACGCCTCTGTCTGGGCAGCCATGCCCCCAGCACACCCACCAAAGGGGGCGTGCTGTCACTCACCATCGACAGCACGCCCCCTTTGGTATGAGACCTGGAGCGACGGCTTGCCCATCGCTATGCGCACTGGGCCACCATCGACCCGCTTGCGAGCGCTCAGCGCTCGCGAGCTGGTCTGAATCAGGCCCCGGGTTCCAATCCGGATCAGACCTGGAGTTTAGCCGATGCCAACCCAGGACATTCCCGAGTCGGCGCCGTTCACACCGGAGTCGGGTCTGCATAGACCCGGCTTTTAAGGTGTTGAAGTGGACGCTTGGAGATTACGTCATCTCCAAGTGCCACTGAAGTCCGACCAATCGGCCTGCATGTGGCGTGCTCCAGGTCATCGTGACCCAGAGCGCGCCGTTCACACTGCAGGGTTTCACGGGTTACTCCCGTGTTAAACCCTGCAAGTTACCTTGGTTGGATTGCCGTGTCACTCGACCCGGCGATCCAACAGTCTCCCTTTTACCTCAAGGAGCTGCCTGGGTTAACCCTGCAACAACCTGGGTTTTAGCTCTGGTGTAAAAGGGGTATGAGTTATCTCTCTGAAAGGTTTGATACATCTCGCCTTTAAAGACAAGTACACAAAAATAAACTACATAAGAGCAAAGTATTTTGTGATCCCAGCTCTCGCCCTGGTCTCACCATGTACAGCACCAGTCCGCACACTTCCAGAAACCTCATCATGGCAGCTTCCACTCAGCACAGGCTGACACTGTGGAATTGATTAGTATATATAACCCATTCATTACTTACAGAGATGTCTCTTACGCTGAATTCTAAATTAAGATTTTTGCTTTTGGAGTTTAGCTCCATATAAAGTGCATCTGTCATTTTGTGGGCTGACCCAATGGCTTATTAATTTTAAAATTCCCCAGGAAGCAGTAACATCCCCCTGCTACTAGTCTCGAGTGATCTTCCCCAGGCAATACCTAAAAAAAGAATATAACAGTCAATCTAGTGTCTGATATATTACACAGAACTGTAATAAGAAGAATCCTTTCTCTGCCACACTCATAGGGTGGTTATTTACTAGCATGACGAAAACACCAGTGACACAACCGTTCTCCAGCAATCTGGTTAGACATGCGGTGCGTTACCGGCACTTGCACCTACAGGGAGGGTGGTGGTGTTCGGGGTTAACAACTTGTTTCACTCATGTTAATTAATTGAGCGGTGATAGAAGACACTCACTCACCACCGCTGCTGCTTCTGACCGCAGACACTAGCAGGAATAGGGCCTTTGGGACCACAGGCATTGGGTCTTTGGTTCCAATTTAATATGGGGTATGTGCAACCAGCATTTTTTATTAGCATTAAAAGCCTACACATTTGTGATGTCAGTACTCACTAGGTGGGAGGTACTGGAGTCAAGAAGCCGACGGTCGAAATGCCGCCCGCTGGTTCCCGACTTGGAAATCCCGGCAAGGGACTAATGAAAGGCGCCTAAATCCCAACGCCTATCATTATCCACCCGCTGAAATCCCGATGCCCGGCATACCGAACAAAGTTAAGCTGAGCGTCGCGAGCGGACAGCCGCAGGGTGGAGGGGGAGGGTTGGGTTTAGGGGCTCCCAGGGGGATTTGGGGTTAGGCACCCCCCACGGGAGGGTTAAGTTTAGGCTGAGGGGAGGGGGGTAAGGTTTAGGCACCCCTGGGGAGAAGTTAGGGTTAGGCACTGGTGGGGGTTAGGGTTAGGCACCCCTAAGGGATGGTTAGGGGGGAAAGAGGGGAGGGTTAGATAGGCTACTTACCTCCGTCGGGATCTGCGCTCTTCGGCATGCTGGTGTCGGGATTTCAACCGCCGGGCGCACGTCCGGCGGTAAATCATATCGCACCCGCACTAGGTAACTGGCCTTTCCATAGATTCAGTTTAATTCATAGCAGGGGAATGGAAACCACTTTAAGTAAATATCACTCTGTAAATCCATGTCATTAGATGGGCAAACTGAGCAAAACTAAAATTCTAAAACTGGCACGTGAATTATGTGACAACAGCTTGGCAACACAAAGTATATACAGCTGCAGTTTTGTCTATGCCTATTGTATACACGCCAAGGTAGGCGCTACGTAACCTGCATTGTAGATAGAATCCAAAAAGTACAATCGGAAAATAATATAACAATTTATTCGTTCCTCTCTGTTAGGCCTGGCACACAAGGGCGTTCATTTTACACATTTATCACTTGTTCCTGTACCCCATTGAAGGCACGTTCAAGAAAATGTCAGCAAATCGACAGGTACAGTACATACAGTAGACAGAATTATTTGCTTTACGTATATTTCGATGTTCCCTAACGCTCTGTAAAATATAATGGCATTCTCTGGGTTCGCTAATTAAGTACAGGGTGTTTCGTTCGCTATTGGACCCAAAGTTTTTCCTATAACTTTAATTGATGTCATTTAGTGAAATGTGACGCAGACATACCTTGGTCTATGAGAAACATGAGGAAGTCATAGCAAGTGATGAAAGTGTTCACCATTAGCATCTATCCAGGCCAGCTGTTCACCGCCCTAGTCAGCAGCACAGTCCAAAATTCAAATAGGGAAGCCACACCAACTGCCAGTGAGGATGGGACCATTAAGGATGGCAGTTGGTGTTGTGCCAGTGAGGATGGGACCATTAAGGATGGCAGTTGGTGTGGTGTCAGCGAGGATGGGACCATTAAGGATGGCAGTTGGTGTAGTGCCAGTGAGGATGGAACCAGTAAGGATGGCAGTTGGTGTAGTGCCAGTGAGGATGGGACCATTAAGGATGGCAGTTGGTGTAGTGCCAGTGAGGATGGAACCAGTAAGGATGGCAGTTGGTGTAGTGCCAGTGAGGATGGAACCAGTAAGGATGGCAGTTGGTGTAGTGCCAGTGAGGATGGGACCATTAAGGATGGCAGTTGGTGTAGTGCCAGTGAGGATGGAACCAGTAAGGATGGCAGTTGGTGTAGTGCCAGTGAGGATGGGACCATTAAGGATGGCAGTTGGTGTAGTGCCAGTGAGGATGGGACCATTAAGGATGGCAGTTGGTGTAGTGCCAGTGAGGATGGAACCAGTAAGGATGGCAGTTGGTGTGGTTCCCCCATTTGAATTTTGTACTGTGCTGCAGCCTCACCTCTGGAGCAGCCACAGTGCTTATCAGTAAGTATTCCTGCTTCTGACAGTGGTGTTGTGTACTGAGGCGTCCACATTCATCGTGTCTGTGTGTCACGTGCCGATATGAACCTTTATAGACTCAGTTTTCCTTTTACGTCTGGGCAATAAATATGTGTTGTGCAGCTGTGTACCTGTTTATATTGGCACGTAACACAAAGACACAAGGTGGGGCTTTGCCAAATTTCAGTACATTACGTCAATTACTTAAAAGTCATAGGAAAAAACTTTGGGACCAGTAGCGAGTGAAACACCCTGTACTTTAGTCCACTAAGCTGCAGTAGAGACCTGTATCTCCCAGGCTGCTGGAGTGTGGTTCAATAGATCGACAGTAAAAAGATAGACAGTGTATAGGTCAATGCCAGGGACAAAAGGTCGACACACAAAAGGTCAACGTGCATGTAGGGCGACAAGTACAAAAGGTCAACAGAGTCAAAAGGTCGACATTTGAATGGTCAACACATTGTTTTTGTTTTCTAACCCTAATCTTCAACCTACCCCTCTCCTTGGTGATTAACCCTAACCCTCCCTCCTAGTGCCTATCCCTCACCCTCCAGTAAGTGTCTAAAGCTGGCCACACACTAGACCAACTTACAACCAACCAGCCAACTAGTTGATTGGTTGGAATGAAAATCTGGTAACGTATGGGAGTAACTGATGATCAGCAATTTGCTCCTAAATGCCAGAAAACAGATGAAAATGGTCAGTCAGACAAGTTTGTTAAATGTTTGATCTAAACAATTTGTTCAAACAACAGTTTTGGTCCATTTTCCAGCATTTGGGAGCAAATTGCTGATTGTATACCGTACCAGATTTTCGTTCCAACCAATCAACTAGTTAGCGGGTTGGACAGGTAATCTTTAGATGTGTGGCCAGCTTAACCCTAACCAAAAAAAAAAAAGTTTGTTGTCTATTTGATCCTATCAAATGTTTGTAACCGTTAACCTACATCCACATCAACCTTCCGTGTGTCGACTTTATGTACCGGTCGACCTTTAGTTGACGTAGTTGAGCGATGCAAATAATTGCTCAACTACGTGAACAACGGACTGCCTAAGCCAGAGTATGCTGGCACTTGTAGTTCCACCAGCAGCTGAAGTATCATTGGTTAACAAAGTAGACTGTAGCACTTCACAAAGAATGTTTACGATTCTCAGTAAGATAAAAGGGGAGAAGTGTGTGTGTGGGGGGTCATTTGCTAATCAATAACATACAGTACTGCAAAAAATATATATTTGCTAACAAAATACATGAAAAAGTACAATTATGTATAATTGTATACAGCATTACAGAAATTATTTTGATGATCGTCTGCCTCTAATTTAAGGGTTTTTGGTTTTTTTTTGGTGCGGAGCAATTAATCAAACCCTACTAAGCTGTGACTATCCCAGCAGCAGACAAAACAGACCTCAGAGGCCGCACAGCTCGGCAGAACGCACAGTGGTAATTAAACAAACGAGTGCTAAAATGTTACATTTCAGATGAATGCAAAAGGTTACAGTGACAACGTGGCTGAACCGGTTGACAATCCCATTGTACTGTCAGTCCCGCAAACAGGCCATTGTCACCATTGTGTCACTGTGAATACAGCACATGGTCCTGTGGATAAAAGCAGGGGCCTGCTGCATTGAATCTTTTGTCTGCCAAAGTAAGAAATCTTGATTCTGAAAAAGCCAGATTGGATGTTATTATTTTTTTCCAGTCTTTATTTTAGAACTGCGTTTGTGGTCTCCATGCTGCTGCGGCAGACATTTTGTGGTCTGATCCCATATTCAGGAGCTAGTGACAACATCCAAGCCTATCCTGTCCCTTTCTTTCCTTATATACTTTCTTTCCTCACTTTAAAACACTTTCAGCTGCACGGTTGCACCCCTTCTCTGCAAAGCCGAGTGTGTAAGCGGAGGCGACAGGTGATTTGCTGGTTGTTGCGCACAGTTAGTGGATCATGATGGGCATAGCTGAGACAAGTGACGCTGCGATGCAGCATTATTCAAGGCAACCAATCGGCACTTTTACAGTATCTATCTCAGGAATGTTAGACAATGCAAGCAGCAGTCTGCTTGGTTGTTGGTTTAGTGCAGGGGTAGCCAACCCTGGTCCTCAAGAGCTATCAACAGTGCATGTTTTCCAGGTCTCCTCACAGAATCGCAAGTGAAATAATTAGCTCCACCTGTGGATCTTTTCCAATGTGTTAGCGAGTAATGAATACACCTGTGCACCAGCTAGGTGACCTGGAAAACGTGACCTGTTAGTAGCTCTCCAGGACCGAGGTTTGGCTACATCTGGTTTAGTGCATAGGCGGACATGCATTACTCCGTCTAGAGAGCAGAGCAGCGGGTGTGCAGAAGGTGAACAGACGCCGAGCGCATCGCACGGCATCTGTTCACTAGCGCAGGGAGAGCCTGGGGGGGGGCTGCCCAGCATCTCAGAGAGTGCTGGGCACGCCCCCTATAGTGACGTAAACGGGGTTGCCGCGCGGCTCCGCCCCGTTTTCTGGATGCCACGCCCCTTCTCAAGAAGCCACGCCTCCACAGGAAGCCACGCCCCCTTTTCAGACACCATGATGCGGGCACTATGTTTCCGAAGGAGCTGGCTGTGTTGTGCTGCTGTTGTCCATAGGGGCTGTGTCCACTCCTCCAAAGTCCATAGGGGCTGGCTGGACTGTGTTGTGCAGTCAGTTGTCCATAGGGGCTGTGTCCACTCCAAAGTCCTGTGCAGAGTCCCAGTCCTAAAGGGGTGCTGTAGTGTTGTCCAGGGGGTGCTCTGTCCATCAGGGGTGCTCCCCCCAAGTGCAAAAAAAAAATAAAATATTTTCTGTGTTTGTGAATTGTGGCCCTCATTCAGACCCACTCGCGAGCGGCTGTCCGCTCGCAAGTGGGTCGATGGTCCGCACTGCGCATGCGCACCACGGAGGGTGGTCCGGACAACAACTGTCTTGCCATATGTACCATATGTAAAGGTGAAATAAGTAGGGGTAGGGACGTTAACCACCTAGGAACATCCTCCCTTATACGGCACCTGCAGCGCGTTCATAAAAAGTTACTGTCAAGTTCAGAAACTTTGGCTAAGACTGTAAGCAGTCCAGGGACACCTAAATCCATTTTTCCTGTTTTATCTAAGGAATCGGTGGATGAGGAGGATGAGGACGACATCTCAGAGTTGCCTACCCTCCCGATTTTCGCGGGAGTCTCCCGAATACAGGTGGGAGCTCCCGCTACCCCGTAAAGTAGGTTGAATCCCCCGCATTCCCTCTGCCCTGTCTAAAAATCCGGACTGCGCATGCGCGAGTCCAGAGGTAAAGGGGGCGGGGCCCGAGCTTAAGACGCAGGGGCGCACTCACCGGGTGCAGGGAGGCAGGAGTGTGGCTGCTGTGAGGTCTCCTGGGCACGCCTTCCCCTGCTCACAGACTGATGCTGGGAGAGACTGATGCTTCCAGCATTCCCTGGCCAGCCTGTGATGACAGAGGGGGGAGGAGCCGACGCCGGAGGACACAGAAGACAGAGACAGAGAAGCTGCCTGAGCCTGTGACTGTGAGTGTAGAGCTCCCTGCAGCCCCTGCACATGTATAACTCATATCAGTGCCGTGGGGGAGGGAGGGAGATCTATTACTGTGTAATTGTATGTGATGTATGTGTGTGTGTAGTAAGGTGATGTATGTGTATGTGTAGTAATGTGATGTGTGTGTAGTAATGTGATGTATGTGTAGTAATGTGATGTGTGTGTAGTAATGTGATGTATGTGTAGTACAGTATGTATGTGTAGTACAGTATGTATGTGTGTAGTAATGTGATGTATGTGTGTGTGTAGTAATGTGATGTATGTGTGTGTGTAGTAATGTGATGTGTGTGTAGTAATGTGATGTGTGTGTGTGTAGTAATGTGATGTGTGTGTAGTGATGTGTGTGTGTGTAGTAATGTGATATATGTGTGTGTAGTAATGTGATGTATGTGTGTGTGTAGTAATGTGATGTATGTGTAGTAATGTGATGTGTGTGTGTGTAGTAATGTGATGTATGTGTAGTAATGTGATGTGTGTGTGTGTGTGTGTAGTAATGTGATGTATGTGTGTGTAGTAATGTGATGTATGTGTAGTAATGTGATGTATGTGTGTGTGTAGTAATGTGATGTGTGTGTGTGTAGTAATGTGATGTGTGTGTAGTGATGTGTGTGTGTGTAGTAATGTGATATATGTGTGTGTGTGTAGTAATGTGATGTATGTGTGTGTGTGTAGTAATGTGATGTATGTGTAGTAATGTGATGTGTGTGTGTGTAGTAATGTGATGTGTGTGTGTGTGTGTAGTAATGTGATGTATGTGTGTGTAGTAATGTGATGTGTGTGTGTGTGTAGTAATGTGATGTATGTGTGTGTGTAGTAATGTGATGTGTGTGTAGTAATGTGATGTGTGTGTGTGTAGTAATGTGATGTATGTGTGTGTGTAGTAATGTGATGTATGTGTGTGTGTAGTAATGTGATGTGTGTGTAGTAATGTGATGTGTGTGTGTGTAGTAATGTGATGTATGTGTGTGTGTAGTACAGTATGTGTGGGTGTAGTAATGTGATGTGTGTGTGTGTAGTAATGTGATGTATGTGTGTAGTAAGGTGATGTATGTGTGTGTGTAGTAATGTGATGTGTGTGTGTGTAGTAATGTGATGTGTGTGTAGTGATGTGTGTGTGTGTAGTAATGTGATATATGTGTGTGTGTGTAGTAATGTGATGTATGTGTAGTAATGTGATGTGTGTGTGTGTAGTAATGTGATGTGTGTGTGTGTGTGTAGTAATGTGATGTATGTGTGTGTAGTAATGTGATGTGTGTGTGTGTGTAGTAATGTGATGTATGTGTGTGTGTAGTAATGTGATGTGTGTGTAGTAATGTGATGTGTGTGTGTGTAGTAATGTGATGTATGTGTGTGTGTAGTAATGTGATGTATGTGTGTGTGTAGTAATGTGATGTGTGTGTAGTAATGTGATGTGTGTGTGTGTAGTAATGTGATGTATGTGTGTGTGTAGTACAGTATGTGTGGGTGTAGTAATGTGATGTGTGTGTGTGTAGTAATGTGATGTATGTGTGTAGTAAGGTGATGTATGTGTGTGTGTAGTAATGTGATGTATGTGTGGGTGTAGTAATGTGATGTGTGTGTAGTAATGTGATGTATGTGTGTGTGTAGTAATGTGATGTATGTGTGGGTGTAGTAATGTGATGTGTGTGTAGTAATGTGATGTATGTGTGTGTGTAGTACAGTATGTGTGGGTGTAGTAATGTGATGTGTGTGTGTAGTAATGTGATGTGTGTGTGTAGTAATGTGATGTATGTGTGGGTGTAGTAATGTGATGTGTGTGTGTGTGTAGTAATGTGATGTGTGTGTAGTAATGTGATGTGTGTGTAGTAATGTGATGTGTGTGGGTGTAGTAATGTGATGTGTGTGTAGTAATGTGATGTATGTGTGTGTGTAGTAATGTGATGTGTGTGTGTGTAGTAATGTGATGTATGTGTGTGTAGTAATGTGATGTGTGTAGTAATGTGATGTATGTGTGTGTGTAGTAATGTGATGTGTGTGTGTGTAGTAATATGATGTATGTGTAGTAATGTGATGTGTGTGTGTGTAGTAATGTGATATATGTGTGTGTGTAGTAATGTGATGTATGTGTAGTAATGTGATGTGTGTGTGTGTAGTAATGTGATGTGTGTGTGTGTGTGTGTGTAGTAATGTGATGTATGTGTGTGTAGTAATGTGATGTATGTGTAGTAATGTGATGTGTGTGTGTGTAGTAATGTGATGTGTGTGTGTGTGTAGTAATGTGATGTATGTGTGTGTAGTAATGTGATGTATGTGTAGTAATGTGATGTGTGTGTAGTAATGTGATGTATGTGTGTGTGTAGTACAGTATGTGTGGGTGTAGTAATGTGATGTGTGTGTGTGTAGTAATGTGATGTATGTGTGTAGTAATGTGATGTATGTGTGTGTGTGTAGTAATGTGATGTATGTGTGTAGTAATGTGATGTATGTGTGTGTGTGTAGTAATGTGATGTGTGTGTGTAGTAATGTGATGTATGTGTGTGTGTAGTACAGTATGTGTGGGTGTAATGTGATGTATGTGTGGGTGTAGTAATGTGATGTGGGTGTAGTAATGTGATGTATGTGTGTAGTAATGTGATGTATGTGTGTAGTAATGTGATGTATGTGTGTGTACTAATGTGATGTAATTGTGTGTGTGTGGAGGTGAAATCTTCATATGATGTGTGTGACTGACTGGGGGTCTGTGTGTGAAAGTGTCTGTGTGTGTGTGAATCTATTCATATAAATGAATGTGTGCGTCTGGGGGGGAATCTATTAATGTCAATATGGCAGGGTAGAGATGTATTAATGTCAGTGGGGGAGCTAGGGCGTCAGCTTATAGGAATATATACGCCCATAGGTGGAGCTAGACACGCCCTTTGGGTGGAGCAGACCACGCCCCCACAATGGCACGTCGCATTCTGCAGCCATCTACAATCTCCCTCAAAGTCCTTTTCAAAAGTAGGCAAGTATGCGACATCTTGCCTCCGTAGAGCCAGTTTGTGCAGGGACAGATTAATTGCCAGCTTGTTTTGTGGGGGCCCAAACGAACCAATCATTTCAGCCACAGTCATGTGACAGACCCTGGCTCTGAAATGATTGGTTTGTTAAAGTGTGCATGTCCTATTTATACAACATAAGGGTGGGTGGGAGGGCCCAAGGACAATTCCATCTTGCACCTCTTTTTTTTTTCTTTGCATTATGTATAGTTTGGGGCCTAGTTTTTCAAACTGCCATCCTGTCTGCCACTGCAGTGTCACTCCTAGATGGGCCACGTGTTTGTGCCGCCCACTCGTGTCGCTTAGCATAGTCATCCAACTACCTCGGTGCAACCTTTTGGACATAAAAACACTATTGTGAGGTGTGAGGTGTTCAGAATAGACTGGAAATGAGTGGAAATTAAGGTTATTGAGGTTAATAATAGCATAGGAGCAGAAAAACCCACAAATTCTGTGATTTAAGCTGTTTTTATGCTTTTTTTCAAAAAAATACAGATCCAAAACACAAACCCAGAACCCAAAACACGGAAGGGTGGTTTTGGCAAAACCAATCCAGATCCAAAACACGAAGAAAGATCCAGAACCAAAACACGAAAAGTGGCTGGTGCACACCCCTAGTATTCACTGCGCTCACTTTTGCGGATGCAAGGAGCGGTTCACGCACATGCAATGCGACCCAGACGCATTCGCAGGCCACAAACATTGGCCGATTGCGTGCGTCTGCAACAGTACATTCCTTGCTGAATCAGGCCCGATGTTTGCACAGTTGATCGATTATTGCTACTTTGCATACACGAAAGGTTCTGTAAACACCTATGGTGCATGCGTTCACCTGAGTCCGCTGTTGCTTACAGAGGTCTGGCATTAGAACCAACAAGGCAAAACCATGGGCGTTCCTGGGTGAGGACTTGAAGTGAACGCAAAAAAAAGCCGTCTTATGGGCATGTTACGGGAATGTCACAGGCGTGTTAGTGATCAAGGCTGCGTTCCCAAATGCAGAGCCGCAGCCACAGAGGCTAAGTTTAAGAAGACACTGCGTTTGCCACAGGCTGGTGCAAGTGTTGATAGTGAACACGCTGCTGCGCCGATGGTGGAGGGTTTGGAACCACTGACTGATCTTCCACTCTCCCCGAACATTGAAAGCGGGCGTCTCAGGGCTTGCACAATTATCGCCACTCCGCAAAACGCCACAATATCATCCACCTATAAATCGTGCCCTAAGGGTGAAGGTGTTTATCATCAGTAAATAAATAATACTCTTATTTCTCTCCAATTGCACCTTCACCGTCATACTTCACCTCGATAACGATGTACAGTCCAGATCATTTATTAATTAGATGGCCCTGGAACTACTGATGTGGAATTTACTGCACTTTGTTTTATTAGAGGAGGTTTACGTTCATGTATAAGAGAAGTGAGCACAGTAGGATGTGTTTCCTCTTCTACCTCATTTTTTTTTCCAACGATTCTAAAAAAAAAATAAAAAAATCGCAGTTTATTGTGCTGACCTTAAAACAAGCTGACCTTGTATCATTCGGTCAGTGATGGATCCCAGAAGCCTCTTATTGGCAAGCCTGTGTAACAAGTAAAATGAGCTATCTAGCAGATTTCGGCTCCCCCGCTGGCATTTACTTCACATACGAAATGGTTATTTAATATTTGCAAAAAAATTCAGCTACAGGCAGATTGTTTGCCTGCCCTAGATATACCCAATAGCACCACTTACAGATCTCAACAAGGGGGTGGAAAATACAGCTCATTAGACTCCCGGGCAGTCTTTTTCCGCAAGCGAAAGTGCTCGCGGTACAGGAAATAAACAATGGAAATGTTCATTTTACCGTAAATAAAACAATCAAATATTTATAGATTTTTTTTTTTGTGTGCAGGAAATATGTTTTCTGTACACAGACTTATTTGCATATAAGTCATTGGGAAGTGGCCTAGGAGCATATTTATTAATTATCAGGTCTTGTACCCGATACTTATAATCTCTTATCGCTGCAATTCGCAGCAATAAGAAATGATGATTCGTCCCCAAATGTATTAAAAGACACTCACGTGGATAGGGGCTCCGAAAGGAAGGAGCGTGTATCTGCGGTGTGTAAGTAGTAAAGATTTACGATCCCTTCACTACTTCCTCGTCCGCCGTGTGCACTACTGCGCGTGTGGTCTGCTGGCCGTGCATGCGCTAGCAGTGAGTGGCGGGGAGGGGTCCTACGGATCCCTCTCCCAGTACTTTTTGCAGAATGGAGCCCGTAGGCTACAACGGACTACCGTCCTCTTCAGATAACTCTGATATCTGACGCAGTCCCTCTGTTTCCGACAGCAGAAGCAGCCCCCGTGGGTTTCTATGAGAATGTGAATCGCGTCACCGCCGTCCCCCGCTGCGGGGGCTTTACATGTAATTGCGGAGGGATAGGAGGCGTCGCTGGCAGCCGAGAGGCTTGCCTGCCTTCCCGGGAGGTCGGGAGCGACACACGATTTTCGGGAGGCTCCCGACCAAATCGGGAGGGTAGGCAAGTATGGTGCAGCCCCGAAAGAGAAGTAGAGGGGACCTAAAAGAAAAGTGAAGCTATCGCTAATGCTGGTTTTCTTTGGCCACTTAGCGTTAACCACCTATCGCAATTATTTATCGATAAAACATTGCTGGGGCGACTGATTGATAATCATCTGCCTCAGGGATACTGGTCAGGAGCATAATAAGAAATAATAATTATAAATATAGTAAAGCACTTTGTGCTAGGGGTGTGCACCGGCCACTTTTCGTGTTTTGTGTTTTGGTTTTGGATCTGGATCTTTCTTCGTGTTTTGGTTCTGGATTGGTTTTGCCAAAACCACCCTTCCGTGTTTTGGGTTCTGGGTTTTGTGTTTTGGATCTGTATTTTTTTGAAAAAAAGCATAAAAACAGCTAAAATCACAGAATTTGTAGGTTTTTCTGCTCCTATGCTATTATAAACCTCAATAACCTTAATTTCCACTAATTTCCAGTCTATTCTGAACACCTCAAACCTCACAATAGTGTTTTTATGTCCAAAAGGTTGCACTGAGGTAGCTGGATGACTATGCTAAGCGACACGAGTGGGCGGCACAAACACGTGACCCATCTAGGCGTGACACTGCAGTGGCAGACAGGATGGCAGTTTGAAAAACTAGGCCCCAAACTGTACATAATGCAAAGAAAAAAAAGAGGTGCAAGATGGAATTGTCCTTGGGCCTCCCACCCACCCTTATGTTGTATAAACAGGACATGCACACTTTAACAAACCAATCATTTCAGCGCCAGGGTCTGCCACACGACTGTGGCTGAAATGATTGGTTCGTTTGGGCCCCCACAAAACAAGCTGGCAATTAATCTGTCCCTGCACAAACTGGCTCTACGGAGGCAAGATGTTATCCTCATCCTCCTCATCCACCGATTCCTCACCCTCTTCAGTGTGTACATCCTCATCCTCACAAAGTATTAACTCGTCCCCACTTGAATCCACCACCACAGGTCCCTCTGTACGTTCTGGAGGCTGGTCTCCCTGGAAGAGCTGATAATTCATTTTGATGAACATCATCTTCTCCACATTCTGTGGAACCAACCTCCTACGCCTTTCGCTGACAAGGTTCCCGGCTGCACTAAACACTCTTTCGGAGTACACACTGGAGGGGGGGCAACTCAGGTAAAATAGAGCCAGTTTGTACAGGGGCCTCCAAATTGCCTCTTTTTCCTGCCAGTACAGGTATGGACTGTCTGACATGCCTACTTGGATGCTGTCACCGATGTAATCCTCCACCATTCTGTCAATGGTGACAGTATCATATGCAGTGACAGTAGACATGTCAGAAATTGTTGCCAGGTCCTTCAGTCCGGACCAGATGTCCAAACTTGGTCCTGCCTGCCCTGCATCACCGCCAGTGGGTTGCTTAGGATACCTAAGTTTTTTCCTGGCAGCCCCAGTTGCGGGAGAAAATGAAGAAGGAGCTGTTGACGTGTCACGTTCCGCTTCAGCTGACAGTGTGTTCACCAGCAGGTCTTTGCACCTCTGCAGGCTTGTGTCGGCCGGAAAGAGAGACACCACATAGGCTTTAAACCTAGGATCGAGCACGGTGGCCAAAATGTAGTGGTCTGATTTCAACAGATTGACCACCCTGGAATCCTGGCAAAGCGAATGAAGGGCTTCATCCACAAGTCCCACATGCCGAGCGGAATCGCTCCGTCTTAGCTCCTCCTTCACTTTCTCCAGCTGCTTCTGCAAAAGCCTGATGAGGGGAATGACCTGACTCAAGCTGGCAGTGTCTGAACTGACTTCACGTGTGGCAAGTTCGAAGGGCTGGAGAACCTTGCACAACACGGAAATCATTCTCCACTGCGCTTGAGTCAGGTGCATACCCCCTCCTTTGCCTATGTCATAGGTGGATGTATAGGCTTGAATGGGCTTTTGCTGCTTCTCCATCCTCTGAAGCATATAGAGGGTTGAGTTCCACCGCGTCACAACCTCTTGCTTCAGGTGATGGCGGGGCAGGTTCAAGAGTGTTTGCTGGCGCTCCAGTCTTCGGCACGCAGTCGCTGAATGGCGAAAGTGGCCAGAAATTTTTCGGGCCACCCAAAGCGTCTCCTGCACGCCCCTGTCGCTTTTCAGAAAATTCTGCACCACCAAGTTTATTGTGTGAGCAAAACATGGGACGTGCTGGAATTTGCCCAGATGTAATGCCCGCACAATATTGGTGGCGTTGTCAGATATCACAAATCCCCAGGAGAGCCTAAGTGGAGTAAGCCACTGGGCGATGATTTCCCTCAGTTTCTCTAAGAGGTTGTCGGCGGTGTGCCTCTTACTGAAACCGGTGATACACAGCGTAGCCTGCCTTGGAACGAGCTGGCGTTTCTGAGATGCTGCGACTGGTGACGCTGCTGCTGTTGCTGCGTAAGGTGATACATCTACCCAGTGGGCTGTCACAGTCATATAGTCCTTAGTCTGCCCTGTTCCACTTGTCCACATGTCCGTGGTTAAGTGGACATTGGGTACAACGGCATTTTTCAGGACACTGAGGACACTTTTTCTGACGTTTCTGTACAGTCTCGGTATCGCCTGCCTAGTGAAGTGGAATCTAGACGGGATTTGGAACCGGGGACACACTACCTCCATCAATTGTCTAAATCCCACTGCACTAATGGCGGATACCGGACGCACGTCTAACACCAACATAGCAGTCAAGGCCTCAGTTATACGTTTTGCTTCAGGATGACTGCTGTCGTACTTCATCCTCCTCGCTAAGGACTGTTGGAGGGTCAATTGTTTAGTAAAAGTAGTGGTGTTCCTACTTCCTCTCTGGGATGATGAACGACTCCCAGCAGCAGCAACAGCAGCAGTGGCAGCAGGAGGCGTAGCAATGCAGGATCCTCCGGAGGAATCCCGGATAGGAGAGTCAGTCATGCCAGTGACATGGCCTGCAGGACTACTTCCGATCCTGACTAAGGAGGAAATTGACGAGGAGGGAGATGACGGTGTGATTTGCAGGCGCTTGGATACAACAGGACAATGGGATTTAGGTGTCCCTGGACTGCTTACGGTCTTAGCCAAAGTTTCTGAACTTGACAGTAACTTATTATGAACGCGCTGCAGGTGCCGTATAAGGGAGGATGTTCCTAGGTGGTTAACGTCCCTACCCCTACTTATTCCACCTTTACATAAGGTACATATGGCAAGACAGTTGTTGTCCGGATTTGGTTAGAAATATTGCCAGACCAAAGAGGTGGAATGTTTGGTCTTCTGCCCAGGCATGACCGTGATGGGCTTTTTCATCCCATGGACAACAACTGTCTCCCCCGGAGCCTGATTTAAACAAACCACATCACCATCAGAATCCTCCTCGCCAACTTCCTCCTCAGCGCCAGCTACACCAGTATCCTCATCCTGTTGTACTTCAACAGTGACATCTTCAATTTGCATATCAGCAAGTGGACTGTGGGTGCTCCTTTCAGCACTTGCAGGGGGCGTGCAAATGGTGGAAAGAGCCACCTCTTCCCGTCCAGTGCTGGGAAGGTCAAGCATCGCAACCACCACCACACTTGGACTCTCCTTGGGGATTTGTGATATCTTCTTAGAAAGCACAGTTCTTCGCTGTGCTTTTGCCAGCTTAACTCTTTTGATTTTTTTAGTGGGAGGAGGGCTTCCATCGTCATGTGAAGCTGAACCACTAGTCATGAACATACTAGGGATCGACCTTAGCCGTTCCTTGCCACTCTGTGTCGTAAATGGCATATTGGCAAGTTTACGTTTCTCTTCAGCTGATTTAAATGTTTTTTTCAAGGTCATTTTCCTGAACTTTGTCATTTGGGATTGTATGTGCCCTCTATTATGACATTGGGCATCGGCCTTGGCAGACGACGTTGATGGCATGTTATCGTCTATGTCATGACTAGTGGCAGCAGCTTCAGCACTAGGAGGAAGTGGTTCTTGATCTTTCTCTATTTTATTTTTATCGGAGAAAGTTTGGTCCTCCATTTATGTTATATCGATTTGATATATACGTGCGGCTAAACACAGAAAATATTTTTTTATTTTTGCTGGAGAGTAGTGCACTTTGTGGGTTACACCAGCCTTTAAGAAATGAGCCAGCCGGCTCTTTACTTATGGGACACAGGCGCACGCTTGGCGCTGCTCCTTTGTTGATGCACGTGCGGCTACTGCGCACACAATTCACAAACACAGAAAATATATATTTTTTTGGTTTGGAGTGTACTTTGGGGGTTACAGCACCCTTTAACGGTCAAGCCAGCTGGCCCTTTACTTATGACACAGGCGCACGCTTGGCACTACTTTGTTGATGCACGTGCGGCTACTGCGCACACAATTCACAAACACAGAAAATATTTTTATTTTTGGTTTGGACTGGAGTGTACTTTGGGGGTTACAGCACCCTTTAACGGTCAAGCCAGCCGGCCCTTTACTTATGACACAGGCGCACGCTTGGCACTACTTTGTTGATGCACGTGCGGCTACTGAGCACACAATTCACAAACACATAAAATATTTTTTTTTTTGGTTTGGACTGGAGTGTACTTTGGGGGTTACAGCACCCTTTAACGGTCAAGCCAGCCGGCCCTTTACTTATGACACAGGCGCACGCTTGGCACTACTTTGTTGATGCACGTGCGGCTACTGCGCACACAATTCACAAACACAGAAAATATTTTTTTTTTTGGTTTGGACTGGAGTGTACTTTGGGGGTTACAGCACCCTTTAATGGTCAAGCCAGCCGGCCCTTTACTTATGACACAGGGGCACGCTTGGCACTACTTTGTTGATGCACGTGCGGCTACTGCGCACACAATTCACAAACACAGAAAATATATATTTTTTTGGTTTGGAGTGTACTTTGGGGGTTACAGCACCCTTTAACGGTCAAGCCAGCCGGCCCTTTACTTATGACACAGGCGCACGCTTGGCACTACTTTGTTGATGCACGTGCGGCTACTGCGCACACAATTCACAAACACAGAAAATTATTTTTTTTTTGGTTTGGACTGGAGTGTACTTTGGGGGTTACAGCACCCTTTAACGGTCAAGCCAGCCGGCCCTTTACTTATGACACAGGTGCACGCTTGGCACTACTTTGTTGATGCACGTGCGGCTACTGTGCACACAATTCACAAACACAGAAAATTATTTTTTTTTTGGTTTGGACTGGAGTGTACTTTGGGGGTTACAGCACCCTTTAACGGTCAAGCCAGCCGGCCCTTTACTTATGACACAGGCGCACGCTTGGCACTACTTTGTTGATGCACGTGCGGCTACTGCGCACACAATTCACAAACACAGAAAATTATTTTTTTTTTGGTTTGGACTGGAGTGTACTTTGGGGGTTACAGCACCCTTTAATGGTCAAGCCAGCCGGCCCTTTACTTATGACACAGGCGCACGCTTGGCACTACTTTGTTGATGCACGTGCGGCTACTGCGCACACAATTCACAAACACACAAAAAATATTATTTTTTTAACACTTGGGGGGAGCACCCCTGATGGACAGAGCACCCCCTGGACAACACTACAGCACCCCTTTAGGACTGGGACACTGCACAGGACTTTGGAGTGGACACAGCCCCTATGGAGAACTGACTGCACAACACAGTCCAGCCAGCCCCTATGGACTTTGAAGTAGTGGACACAGCCCCTATTAACAACAGCAGCACAGCACAACACAGCCAGCCCCTATGGACTTTGAAGTAGTGGACAACAGCAGCACAGCGCAGCACAGCACAGCACAACACTACTCTGCACTACACTACACTACACAGCCCAGCCAGCCCTAACTCCCACCCTCCCTCTTCACTGTCCACAGCCGAGTGAGAAAATGGCGCCGACGCGGGTACCTTATATAGGTTCCAAAACCCGCGAGACTCGGAAGGCGGGATGATGACGTTTTGCCTCGATTTCAGATCCGAGTCAGGCGGGAAAAGTCGAGCCTGACTCGGATCGGCCTCGGATCGGGGGGGCTCGGATTTCAGAAATCCGAACCCGCTCACCCCTACTTTGTGCCTGATTCATTACCGATCGTGCCAGGGCGTTTGAACGCTGTTGCAGGGGTGTGTATAAATGACCCCTGCTATGCCGTATACAGCTTGAGGTCTCATAGCACGCGATGAAGTTAGCAAGTTCTGACCTTGTGCAAGTGTGCGTGAGGTTGCGATGGGACTCAACTGTACCGATGGTTTCGCAGCCTTGCTAAACATTATGGATGTGTGTAAGGTAAAGTGGGTGTCCACATGTTATGCTGCGATGGCATAGCGATCGCAAATGATTACCATACTATCGCAGTGAGACTGCGTGCAAAATCGCTATTGCAATCGGTAGCGAATCAGACCTTTTATTCACTGATTTTCATCTACCTGGTTTTTTGAGCTTGATAGGCCTTTATTGGCTTATTTAGAAAATTTCTCGAAGAACATGTCCAAACGGCACTTTACGCATTTGGGTGCGATAACATCGTTTTTGCGTTAATATCAGAGGTATGACGTCATTATCGCAGGTTTTACTTTTACACCGTATTCAATTTCAAAGACTTATCGCAGTTTTGAAAAGTCTTTGATAAAAAACGGGGATAACTTTTCACCATTGAATAGGTGTCGAAAAAAAGTGCAGAATTGGGGTTTAGGGGTGCAGGCTTAAAAAAAATAGCCTACACCCCTGGGAATGACATTTAAAAAAGAACTGTGTCAAAAAAAAGTAAAAAAAAAAAATAGGGACACCCCAAAAAATGATTTTAAAAATTGGGGTGAAAAAATAAAAATAGGAAAAAACTGTTTAACAATAGGGAAATAGGTTCAGGGCTATTCTGCAAGTATGCGGCAGGTGTTTTCTAGAATAGATTTATAGCGGCAGGTGGACAAATGCAGAATTTTTAAAAAATTACTTTAGGGACTTAAAAATATGCTAGTACCCATTTTCATGTACCCCAAATTTGATGGGACCACTTAAAAAAACGAAAAAATAACCTAAGTGCTCTTCTGCATCACTTATTCAATGTCGGGAAAAAAACACCTGCTGCGGCTATTTAAATCCCCGACTTTCAATTAAAGGCTAAAACGGGGGTACCCATAGTGATTCCCCATGTTTTTACAACTTTAGGGGGGTCTTACAATTATTTTAAGGAAAAATTCGTAACTTTACGCAAATCCAACTTCGGAGTTTCCCGTTTTCGTTAATTTTATATTGAATACGGGGATAAGCGGGAGCGCGCACCAGACCTTAACGCAGAAAAAAACTCTGATATGAAACGTTAACTTCGACAGTCAAGTTAACGTTTCATATTGAATACCCCTCTATATCTCAATAATCTCCTGCTTTTAAAAATGCATGCCAAAATATTGTTATACTTTCGCCACTTGACTGTCCTGAATGGCACCCGATAGTTTTTGGTAAGCAAGAAGGTCCGAGAACTAATTTTCGGCCGAGATTTGATGTAAAAACTCGAAGCAGTCCTTCGCGCATCTGTGATACTTAAGTGCAACTTCGAAAGGCCATCTCCACTGGGTCAGCTAGATATCGGTGGAGCTTGAACCTGCTTTTGAACAATAGTGCACACTGGCAGTTGATTTACTGGTAAACATGCAGTGAGAGGCGATGTAGATCGATGTTTTTGAGTTTTTTCCCAGAATATTGATAAAGAGTACAATAGGGAAAATAAATCTGCTTAAACTCTCAAATACTATAAAATGGACGGATGCCTCCAGACCATGTACCGCTAGTGACATACAAACGTTAGTGCAATCCATGAAGAAATTTCACTTGCAGCTTATAAAAATATATATATATTTATAAATATTTTTTTTTTCGTGGGTTTAGGGCCTGATTCAGAGCCACTCGTAAGCGGCTGCTCGTTCGCTTCGAGCGATGTTCGCACAACTGCACATGCGTATGGGTTGTAATACGCATGCGCGAACCAGTCATTGCTGTCGGAAATTGTGTGCTCGCAAAATAGCGAATGCCTGCTAATTTGAGTGACAGAATGAGGCGTTTGTGGGTGGTAACAGGGGAAGGTGCTTGAAAACGGGGAGTGGAGATCCGAACGCAGGCGTGCCAAACGGTCAAAACGGGCGTTTTAAGGGTGTGCATAATTAACAAAGCAGGGTCATCAACCACGTCACTTGGTTGTCTTTTAGCCTGAACTGCTCGCAAGATTGCGGTAGGAAAATCCAACCACAAGCACTGCGAGCAGTTCATACGCCTTTCGATGTACTGGATTAATCTAATAAATAGTGGAGATGACTTAGGATGTGAGCGGCCAGGGGGCGTTTTTTTAAAAAAAACGAGCGCATGTTTCGTTCGCTCGTTCAGACATAGAGGCGCAAAGAGCGAGCGCTCTATTTAAATATCCGGCCCCTTTTTCTGAACGAGAGAGCGCAAATAGCGTCCGGCTCTGAATCAGGCCCTTAGTTTTAACCAGGTTACGTGGATGTTGGTATTTAAAGACTGACTATCCGAAAACATCTTATATCATCTCAGCTGGGGCTGCTGTAGCTCGGGATGCAATTGGAGTTCTCATGCCCAGCAGACAGACAGTCTCATTTACCACGCATGGCTCATTACAGACTTGTCGAGTGCCAGTGGGAGTAATAATTTTACAATCATCTGTATATGTGGCATTCTCTGTCCTCCCAATTCCAGAGCAAGGGCCCCCTTGACGACAATATACAAAGAAATTCTAAATGGATGCCAGGAAGAGTGACCGATTTAAAGTTTCCTGAGTGCCACGTGCTTCGGAATGACTAGAAATAAATGACAGCTTTTGGTCTCTGATTTTCAGCAGAGTTCGCAGAATGGAGTCAGGGCAAAATGAATGATATTCTGCATATGCTTCAATTACAGAGGAGAAGAAAAAAGCAATCATAGGCGTATTAAGAAAAGTGAAGACTGATTTGACTTGATTTTTAATGCATTTTATTCCCTTTTTAATTGCTTTGGTTTAAGAAGAGCCTCAAATCATTGTGTGTTGTTGGGGGACTATGTGCCAGGTCAGGGAGAGCAAATCCTGCACAATATTTAGTAAAGTTGAGGCATGTAATCGAGCTACAGTACTACTGGCATAAAACACAGATATACTGTATAAAACAAAACAAACAAATCATGAGAGTCATATTCCTTGCAACCAATACCTTTCAATAAAAGGAATAATCAAGTCTAAAAACACAAAACAAAATATCCATTAGAGCTTTGGAAACTTGTAAAAAGACTTAGGGCTCGATTCAGACCCGCTCGCTAGATGCGTACGCTCGTTCTCAGAGTATGCAAATTCGGCCAAGTGACGGCAAGGCAGGCAAACGCACGGCAAGGCATTAGCACACCCACTATGTCTTGGCTTGCAATCACTTTGAGTAAGCAGACGCCCACCAGCCCGTCTTAAGTCGCCCACTTACGCACGTCATCTCCTGGAAGTGCATGAAACCATTGGTACTACGAGCACCATCGGATGCGATCGCAGCGCTTGAGGTTGACTATACCCTGCAGCAAGCACTGCGATCACTTTAGTGTGAAATACAACCAGGTGACATGTACTGTGACGCTGCCTTTTAATTATGCACACCTCTGAAACGGCGCGCCTGCGTTCACATCTACACTCCCCCGTTAATGGCCTGCCCGTCACCACCCACAAAAGTGCTTCTCCTATCACTCACTCTGCTGGGCAGTCTATGTGCAGCGGGCGATCTCTCGCACTGGTTCGCGCACGCACATTGCAATGCGTGCGCATGCGCAGAAAGCGACATTTGGCCAGCTACGAGCGAGTGGGTCTGAAGCTGCTCCTTAAGTCCGAATCTGCTCCTTAAGTCCATGTAGGGCTGCCGAGACATCAGGCGTGTCCCAGTGCTAGAGAGGGGGCGTGGCCATTGATGGGAGTGTGGCCACACCCTGATTGACATATGGTGCATTGGTAAGAATGTGCACGCCAAAATGGGGGTGTTGCTCCGCCTCTGTTACTGCAACGCAAGCTCAGTTTGCTAAAAAAATGGAGAGAAGCTGCCACATTCGGGACTTGCGTTGTCAGGCAAGAATCAAATAAAGTCGCATTATGGGTATTGCTTAAAGGGTTTTGCGATAACAAAAATATAGAGTCTACTACAATTACTGTGTTAAAGGATCAATATAAAATGACCAGGAAATAGTTCAGGTGAGATCTGATGCTGCTCTCAGTTTTTATTTATTTATTACCAGTTATTTATATAGCGCACACATAGGGCCTGATTCTGACCCGTTCGCGAGTGCACAGCGCTCGTAAGCGGGTCGATGTTCCCCCACTGCGCATGCGCTGCCTCCGGCGTGCACATGCGTGAGCCCCAGGGGGCGATGGCAGCACGTTCGCTTCGGGGCTCACTACAAGACAGGGCGGCTGTCGATGTTGATTGACAGCTCGCCCGGTTTTGGAGGTGGGGAGGGGGGGTGGCTGCTCTTAGGAACACCTGCCATTTGTGGGCGGCCCTACTGACATCACTCGTGATGTCAGTAGTGGATTTCCTGCTCTATTAGGGCTCTATTAGGGCAGGAAGTCCACTCGGACTTGCGGGAGCTGAAACCCTCCCACAAGGTCTTGACGCAAGCCTGATGGTCGCGATAATCGCGACCATCGCCAGGCCGCTCGCAAACAAACAAAAAAAATGCCCTGATTCAGAGCGAGCGCCTCTGAATCAGGCCCATATTCCACACTACTTTACAGAGAGTATTTGGCCATTCACATCAGTCCCTGCCCCAGTGGAGCTTACAATCTATGGGCCTGATTCAGACCCGGTCGCAAGCGCCGAGCGCTCGCAACCGGGTCGATGGTGGCCCACAGCACATGCGCACGATGGAGCCGGCTCCGTCATGCGCATGCGCGAGACCCGGCTAGCGACGGGCAATCCGTCGCTCCGTGTCTCGCACAAAAGAGGGCGAGCTGTCGATGTTGAGTGACAGCTCGCCCCCTGTGGTGGGCGGGCCGGGGGGGGGTGGCTGCCCAAACAGAGGCGTTCCCATGTGAACGCCTGCCATTTGGGGTCTGCCCCACTGACATCACGAGTGATGTCAGTGGAGAGATTCCAGCTCTGTTAGAGCCGAAATCTCTCTGGGGCTTGCGGCCACAAGACCCTACCACAAGGGTCTCGTCGCAAGCCCGATGGTCGCGATGGTCTTGACCATCGTGACCATCAACCTGGCCGCTCGCTATAGCTGTGGGTGGTCACCCACAGCTATGTGAGTGGCCAGGAGGCCACACAAAAAAACTCCAAAAACACCCTGATTCAGAGCGAGCGCTCTATCAGAACGTCCGGCTCTGAATCAGGGCCTATGTTCCCTACCACATCTACACACACATACACACTAGGGTTAATTTTTTTGTTTGGAGCCAATTAACCTACCAGTATATTTTTGGAGTGTGGGACGAAACCCACGCAAGCACAGGGAGAATATACAAACTCCACACAGTTAGGGCCGTAGTGGGAATCGAACCCATGACCTCAGTGCTGTGAGGCAGTAATTACACCGTCTGTAAACTGGGCAGCACAGATGTAAAGCGCTATTCTCTGCAAAGGAACATGTGTGCGCTATATAAATAACTGGTAATAAATAAATAAATACTGAGAGCAGCATCAGATCTCACCACAAGTATTCCCTTGTCATTTTATATTGAGTAAAAAGGGCAATAAGTTTCACTTACGTTGCTGGAGTAATGCATTTACAGTGTCTTGTAAGAGCAGATGTTCCTCCATTATTGTATAATAATGCAACCATTCACTATTCCTGTGACATTCTGTTCTGCTCTCTCTGCAGTTATTACTGGTATAATTTCCTTTAGCTGACGGCCTTTCCTTAAATGGAGAACTAAGCCCCAAAAGAACGATAGGACCTCAGAAAGCTGATCCTGCAATCACTTGACCTATCCATACTGTGTATTTCCGCTAGAGATGAGCGGAACCTGCCCGAACATCAGGAATCAGAGTCTTCCCTCCTGACTCGGATTCCACTTTGAGGCAAAATGTCATCCTCGCGGTGTCGGATTCTCGCCGGCTTTGGATTCTATATAAGGTGTTGCGGACGGGACTTGTCAGGCACACTGCTGTATGCCGCGCTTGACTCTGCTGTATAGGCTGTGGTTTGTCCAGACTCACAAGTGGCTGTGCTTCTTAGTCAATGTGTATAGGGGGGGCACGCTTCTGTATGCTGTGCTGTACTCTGCTGTATAGGCTGTGTCTAGACTCGCAAGTCAAGTCACAAGTGGCTGTGCTGTTTAGTCAACTCCTTGAAATAGTAACAATCTTCCTGTCTCCCCGAAGAGTCTAATAATCTCCCTGATTGCACCTTACCCCCATTATGTAGCTGGTATATAAAAATCCAGAGATATATACATTCAAATGGGATCATTAGTATCATTTTCCTGCATTAAGGCACAATGATCCCTATGGCTACATGCATTTTCTAAAAAGTATCAGTGTGTTCTTATCAACATGTACAATAGATCTTACTAACTGCTTTAGAGCTCATTTACATTTGGATGTAAGTCAGTTTTATAACACGCCTCTCAGATGTAGCAGTACACGCCCACTTTATCACCGTGCTCATAGGTGTTGCTTTCACAATTTCCCTGAAACTATTTTTCAAGAGTAGGTAAGTATGGGTGTAGCTGCTGTATGCTGTGCTGTACTCTGCTGTATTGGCTGTGCTGTGTCCATCAGTAAGACATTCACGTGCATAAATAAGCCCTGTGACTCCACTACACGCTGTTTGAATAGAGCTGCGCCTGCGACATAAAAATATGAAATTAAATAATTGTATTGGTAGTACTGTTTGGTGTCGCTTTGTTCACGTGCTGCATATATAAGCCCTGTGGCTCCAGTCCATGCAGGAATAGAGCTGTGACATAAAAGAAAAATATTGTATTGTTTGTACTGTTTGGTGCGCTTTGTGCACGTGCATATATAAGTCATGCAGTGATCTGCGAATTGAAAAAGATACAACGTTCCGTTTAGAGAAGAGCAACCAAATACTGACACTGCAGTTGCTGCCACAAGAAATGACGATGCTAGTCCTTCAACGTCATCTACTAAAGCCAATGCTCAGTGGCATAGAGCAGTAGTCTTCGAACCTTGATTGGGATGGGAGCTACTTGAGTAAAATGAGACGTCTTGAAGAGCCACATTTTATTTTTGAAAGCCAAAATCTGGATAATAACCACATTTTTAATTGAAAAAACAACACCTGTATTCATACAGCGGTAAAGAGGTCTATTTACTAAGCTTTGGATGGAGATAAAGTGAACAGAGATAAAGTGCCAGCCAATCAGCTCCTAACTGTGATTTTTCAGCCTGTGACATGGCAGTTGGGAGCTGGTTGGCTGGGACTTTATCTCCATTCAAAGCTTAGCAAATAGGCTCCATATAAGATGGACTCTCACATACCATTTGATGTTCTTAGTTGTGATGTTCGTGGAGAGCGGTCAGCAGGGAGCAGGGTGCTGCTGGATGTATTATGGCTGCAAGTGGGACAGTGTGGTCCCACACTTCCACCAAACAAGTGCAAAACAAGTGACTGGTCAGAGCTGCTCTAACACACTGACAGCGCTGCTATAAAGACACTGCCAACGTTGCTCTAAAGAACAGTGTCAGCGCAGCTGTTAACTCTGTTAGCACTGCTATACACGCGGTCACTATAGTGTGCCCGGGAGAGGAAGTATAAGGGGGGAAGTATGACTTCCGAAAAGCTGACTCCGCGAAAAGAGCAGCTTTTCAGAAGTGATCATTTTGTTAGGGAGGCATGATGAATGCCTTAAAAAAGATTTTTTAAATTTGCAGAGAGTTTAAAACATAATTAACTAGTGATAATTATGTAATGACGAATAGGCCCCATAATGTAGAAGAGATGTCCAAAAAATGAAAAGCACTAAGGCAGTAGAACAAACTGCGTTCAGAAACAGAAATGCCTCAAATCCCTTAGGAGAGTCTGTGTGTCCACGAGTGCGATGTGTGAGCCTGACCTTTTTGATACTGTTGTACTCACAGAGAAGCCGCTTTCCACCATTTCTGCTCCATCTGCAAATGTGGGGATGAGCAGCACAATCCCCACATTTGCAGATGACATAGAAATTGAGGATGCCACTGAGGAAGTGCAAGAGGATGAGGGGGATATTTCTGTAGCTGATGCCGGCGCTAATGAGGATGTTGTTTGTATAAGTCAGGCACCAGTGGAATCAGCTCTTGACCTTGATAAGAGTAAGGCCATTGTCATGCATGGGCATAGGACCAACGAATTCACCTCTTATGTGTGGAATTATTTTTACCCAAAATCACGACAATTGTCAAGCCATCTGTAGCGTTTGTAAAACCGCGGTAAGTAGAGGTAGGGACGTTAACCATCTAAGAACCTCCTCCCTGTTACATCATGCAGCGAACTCAAACATTTTTCGACAACATCAGAAACTGGTGCTAAAAAAAATAACAACAAGCAGTCCAGCATTAGCTAGCTCCCTTCTCTCAAGTTCAACTAGATCCCAGCACCTGCAATCTCTACCGCCAACATCTTCATCCTCAATATCCCCAGTAATAATCGGAGGTAGTACTGCATCCAATTTGTTAAGGCTAGGTGACTCCTTCCCTATCCACCATTCCTCAGAAGAATCCTTCAGCACTAGACCTGCTGCAGCTGCTGGATCTTCATCCCAGAAGGGGACCAAGAAGACCAGTATTTAAAATAAAAAAAAAACAACTTTAAAACAATCCTTTGCCAGGGGAAGCAAGTATGACAGCTCTCACCCAGTCGCAAAATTTAACATTGAAAACAATATTGTGAGCTGTGAGGTGGTCAAAATTGACTGGAAATGTGAGTGTATTAATGTTATTGAGGTTAATAATACTCTAGGAACAAAAAAAGGCTAGAATTATGTGATTTTAGGGGTTTTTTTTGCCAATTTTTGGAAAAAAAAGTCTAAAAACAGTCATGGCGGTTTGGCAAAACCCAAACCGGACGACGAATTAGAACCAAAACCATCAAAAATATGGTTTGGCGCACATCTCCGCGCAGCAAGTTAGTCGCTCATTCTGTGCCTGCTCTGTTTCAGAAATGCCTTCCTTATAACATGGCATGCCGCTGCAGTGGATTTGGAAGAGAGCATCTGAGACCTTTCAGTTATGCATGAACACAAGAGTTATTTCAGAGATTGCATCAGAAAGGTACGCCATCCATTACCGTCATTCCTTTCCCTAAGGGACAGCGCGCACACAAAATAATCTTTTCTTCAACTTCTCACTTGTCACTATCACTAATCAGTCTGTCCATCCCCAGTAGTTAAAGTCCTTACTGTACTGGGAAGCCACAGCATCAACATCATTCTGTATTGAATGACAATTTCAGTGAAGAACATACCCCCCCCTTCCCCCCACAAAGTGACAAACTTCACAGAAGCCAGTGGTGGTTTTGTAAATATCAGTTGTTTTGTATCCACACCACTTCTGGTATGTTTTCTTCGCTGCCTTAGAGCACTGTATTATGATTAGGGATGGCCAGCCACCATCAATGGTTCTGTAAGCATCGATGGTCTATGTCCGATGGCAAGTGTTTGCCATCGACGGCGCGGCACAGATCATGAACCTGCGATGGCGGCACCGTTGCTGTTGAGGAAACATCAACAGCATCAGTCCAATGGCCGAGGTCCGCACATATCCAGCAGCAGCTGCTACTTGTCATTCCTGGGGGGGGTTTGCTTTGCCAGTCTGAAATGTGTGGCTTGTGCGCATGCGCAGGATGGCATATTAACAAGCATCCCAGGCTTCTAGGAACTACAACTGTTGCAGCTCCTAGAAGCCGGATAGGGCTGTTGTAAAAGCAGGGTAGAGACTTTCCATTGGAATCGCTTTGCTAATTGCAGTCTGCACTGGCAGTCCCCCAGACACCTGGGAGAGTAGGCAGCCCTCCCGCAGGGAGGATAATGCCGTGAATTGCGTGTAAATAGGGAGGGGGCGGGGCCAATACAATGGGTTTGTCTGAAAATAATTTATATTAGCCCCTCCCCCTTTCTGTTGACCCAGGATTCAAGGCATTCCCAGTGAGGGGCGGAGCCTAGTGATGCATAGTGACTGGCCCCACCCTCACCTCAAGTCAGCTGCATCTTTACTCTGGGCTTCTCCTGGAGGAGAGACTGCAAATGTAGGTAAGTATAGTTAATACATCTCCTCCTGGGAAGCCACTACCAGTGCCAGTAGTCACTGGGATGTCAGAGGTTACTGGGCGGTAAAATCCGCAACTGGCCTTTTTATTGTTAATATCTCTTTATATTTCATTACGTCTGATTAGTACGTTACAGTGATCTCTCCTACTGAACCTTGACAATTAATAATAATTCATTCATTCATTAATATTATATTATAATATAAATGTTTGGAAAGTTTTGGAAGCTTCACTGCTCTGTACTACTGTACCATAGAGATATTTTGTTTCAGTTATCTGAATAGCTGCACATGTCACACCCCTTGCAGTGAGGTCAGAATATGTGAATGAAATGATGCACTGGCTAATCCACATTATCAATTAACATGACAATCAAAATGCTGCGATTCTCCACATCATGCAACAGGGGTAGAGCTATAATGATGCAAATTACATCATTACGCCCCCATCCTGCTCACCTCCATATGGAAGTGGGCAGGATCTGGGATGGCGGGCTACTTTCCTAGGAGCCCGGGGGAACTCACCAACATTTGGGAGTCTTCTGGGAGAGTAAATTACAGTATGAGCAGTGGTGAAACAAAGTACATCTGAAATTGCATTTACGTGTCCTGTCGCTATTCACAGCAGGTGAGGGGTGATCATGATGAGATGAACAATTGTTATCAATCCATGCTCAAAGGTGATCAGATGAAAATTAAAATTTGCCACCAAGAGATAAGCCTAAATATGGCAAAAAAGGGGGTAAATGTGCTAGGACAATGACAAAGTAGATAGTACAAGAAAAGAAGCAATGCTTGTGCCAGTGATAATAAAGCAAAATAAATAAATAAATAGAAGTAAAGTAGTGCCAGGTGCATCTTTAAGTAGCGTTCCCGCTAGGCTGTTTTAGCGGGGCGCGGCGCCCTGCCCTCCTTCTGGAGGGCAAAAAGCACCCTGCCCTCCAGGAGGAGGGCAAAAAGCGCCCTGCCCTAACAGCCTGCGGGAGCCGTTCTCACCCGCGGGACGCAGTGTCCCGCGGGTGGACAAACATGCGGTGACCCGGTCACCGCCGGGGAATAGACGCCGGGCGCATGCGCCCGGCGTCTATTCTCCCTTTCTGCAGAGCTTGGGGGCTGCCCGGCATGTCCGTAAGCGCCGGGCACGCCCCCAAGTATGACGAAAAGGGGGACGCGTCTTATAGACACGCCCCTTTTCGTAACCACGCCCCTTTTCGGACGCGCGCGCGCCGCACAACATTGCCCTCTCTAGCTCCGGCGCCCTGCCTGCCGCCGGAGCTAGAGGGAACACTATTAAGTATGGCAAACATTTGTCAGTTGTATTGCAAAGCAATCTGTGTTCTGTTCAAATTCTGCTGATTTACTGCAGACTCATCACCAAATGAAAACACCATTATACAGCATGTACTGAGTAACGGCTTGCTCAGTTGTACCAAGCCGTGATTATGAAGAGGAAACAGCCAGACAACCAGATGCAGCTGCCACTCAGCAGGCACATAAGTCTAAAAAGGAATGTCTGTCCCACCAACCGCATCTGAGTAGCACAACTCATCCAATAAAAGAACATTAAACTGCGGAGGGAAGTGTAATTTATCATTGGCTAAGTGAAACCAATGAGGCATCACTAGACGGCGTCAAGGCTGCTATTTCTTCATCACCTATTTTTTGGCACGGTGCATAATAAATAAAGACTATTCAAATGCTATAACCATAAAAGGTCAATTAAGGTTGCCAAGGAGAACAGCTTGGAACCCATTGTCCAGCATACCATACCTCCCAAGATATTGGGGCTGGAACAAGGGTCATGCCCAAAAAAGAGCCATGTCCTCATTGCAATGGGGTTTGGTCTCATGTTTCCATCACTGGAGGCATGCCCATCGCTCCCGGAGATGCTGTGCTGCCCCAAAGGCTCTCCCCCACACTGTATAGATGCCATGCGCACGGCATGACTCCCTCAACCTCCCCCCCGGGACACGACAGCCTGTGAGTGGGACATTGCCTGAAAAGCGGGACAATTGGGGTGTATGAACATATAGAAAGGCATTGTGAACCTTACTAGTAACTGTGATGCACTTACTTGGAGTTCCTGATGTGTGGGACACTCCCTCTGCGCCGGCTATTGCATGGGTAATACGCAGTGCTTAGTACAAGGTTCACTAGTGAAGTGGAAAAGTGGACACATGGGTGCAGTATAATGTGGAGAGCCGGAGCATCTCATGGTGTAAAAGAGCCAAACTTTATTAGCATGTCTTCCTCCAGCACAGTCTCTCCTACTTCCACCAGCACATTACTGTCGCAGATGTTTATTACAGACTCCTTAATTCACCAATTCTTAATGGTTGCATTAGAATAAAATAATTTAGTGAATGTCCTCCTTACACCTCCTGCACAGTTCACTATTGGGGGCACTGTATAAGGGGCACTGCTGGGGGCACTGTATAAGGGGCACTACTGTGGGCACTGTATAAGGGGCACTACTGGGGGCACTATATAAGGGGTACTACTGGGGGCACTGCATAAGGGGCACTACTGGGGGCACTGCATAAGGGGCACTGCTACTGGGGACATTGCATAAGGAGCACTACTGCAGTGGGCATTGCATGAGGGACACTACCACTAGGGGCATCGCATAAGGGGCACTACTACTGGGGGGTATTGCATAAGGGACTACTACTGGGGGCATTAAGGTGCATGTAGAATGGAAAGGAATGTACCCAGAGTGATGAGAAATGGTGGTGTGTCATATTGACACGCCTCCATTTTCCAGTGACCACGCCCCTTGTGGCATGTAGCTATGCCCACGCTTTTGGCTTGGGGTGGGCTTCGTTTTTCTTCTTGCCCTGGGCTACAAATGCCCTAGTTACACCACTGCTGATACTAGTATATTATCTACTCATCAAGATTGACAAAACACATTGGACCTCATTCAGAGCCGCTCTCTAAATGCGAGCGCTCGCTCTGAATGAGGGCGGCCACTTTTCTTTTGAAAGGTGGCCTCCTGGCCGCTCGCTAAGCTGTGGGTTACCACCCATAGCTTTAGCGAGTGACTAAGTGATGGTCGAGGCCATCGCGACCATCGGGGCTTGCGACGAGACCCTTGGGGTTGGGTCTCGTCTACCGCAAGCCCCAGGCAGTTTCCTGCTCTAACAGAGCAGGAAGCTCCCTACTGACATCACTGGTGATGTCAGTAGGGCCGCCTACAAACGGCAGGCGTTCTTTCAGAAATGCCTCCGTTTGTCTGGCCACCCCCCCAATACATCTACAAAACGGGGCGAACTGTCGATCAACATCGACAGCCGCCCCTTTTGTAGCGAGCCCCGGAGTGAGAGAATTTTTTGACCCGCTCATGAGCCCATAGGCGCTTGCAAGCGGGTCTGAATGAGGACTATTATCTTTACCTGATTACAGATTATGGACCTGATTCACTACGGATCGCTATTGCGATTGCGCATGCTATCTGCTGAGAAAATATGGTAATGTCTGCAACTGCTCAACCGGCATAGAGACGCCCACTACCGCTTTCACACAACCATAAGACCTCGCAATCCTGTGTATACATCAGTAACATCGAGTAACATCGGACCCTCTCGCAGAATTACAGCAGGTCTGTCGCCGCACGCAGTGAGTATTCAAGCTGTGTATGCCGTCGCAGTGGCTAATTTATGCACGCACAGGAGACGGCATTCAAGAGGACAGGCGCGCCTGCGTTTCTCCAACCACTCCCCCGTCACCACCCCCAAACGCTGATGTCCCGTCCCTTGATCTGCGATGGCTTTGTATCTGCGGAAGTGATCGCAGTGCTAACTCACGCATACACGGTACATACCAACGGCCGATCTGCGAAGGCTGTTGCAATTGCGCTCGGTAATGAATCAGGTCCTCAAATAGCTAGTTTATTTTCTCCACTGGCGCAAGACACTTGGCGCTACTCAGATGCTCCGCCACGGGTGGTCCAGCTTATGTTTTCCTAAATATTGTGTCTTTGTCGCACCGCAGCCACATACAGCCGCTCACAGCGTCGCAGAGGAATTGGTACAAAGCTGCAGATTCTGCAATATGGAAAGTGGTGAGAGAAATAGTCCAGGAATAGCCCCAGGGGACAGTGTACTCTAGCTATGTAGTTTTGTCGCTTCTTAACGTTTCAACTGTGCGAATAAGAAGCACATTTTGAGAAAAAGATTCTTGGCGCAGCTAAGTCGCTGAGTCCGTGGCGCACAGAACTGAAATAGTGAGTTTTCAAGTAGTTAAAGTTCAGTGAGGGCATTCGCCGGAACTGTGGGTTATGTTGAGTTGGACATAAGAAGACGCCTGGTGCTTCGTTTGCACCAAGTATAGGCTGGAATAAGTCTGCACTGATGATTACGCCAAGATGTGTATAACTGTAAACATGCATTCATTCACTTCCATGCATGGGAGGGGGTCACCAGGGTCGTGCCTAGGTCAGTGCTGCCGCACAGAGCGCTGGGTGCCCTGGGGGGCGGAACAAGCCGCCGTCACAATCTCCATTTGCTGGGCGCCCGCTGCAATGTTGTTAGTAGTAGTTTGCCTGGCTCCATCCCTGGCTCCCCTGCCGGACCGATTCTTTCTGACGGCTGCACTTCTGCTGTTGGACGCAAACCAGAAGCCTTCATCTGCTCCAGCTAGCGGGCACTGACGGGTGCTGTTAGCCAGAAGATGGACCACCAGGGAGCCCTGCAGTTGCCTCTGATATTGGCCTGCCGTCCGAATACGGCCCGCAAGGCAATTCGGTCTGGCCCAATTCATCCAGACAGGTCAGTCTTCTGTGGGGGGGCTTGGGCATACAATGTGGAGATGAATGTGTTCTATTTTTTTCCTATGTGTGTGTGTTTATTTCTGTGGGTGGCCATTGTGTTTTTTTACCTGTGAGGACCAATGTGTTTTATATTTTCCTGTCGGGAGCCAATGTTTGTTTTCTTCCTGTTAGGGAAAATGTGTTTTATTTTATTTCTTGTGCAATGTTTATTGCCTGTGCATGCATCTGAAATGTGTTGGGCGTTCCTGGGCAGTTACAGCGGGCTGGCTAATCAGACGCAGATAACACACGGTATGGGCGTGTCATGTATGTATGGGCGTGTTAGTATGGGAGCAGAGGCCTTAGGTGCTGCAATCACAGCCAGGCCACCACCAGCACTTGCGGGGACATGACAGACCATCCGTCCCCATCAGCTGTCACCTACTTGTCAACGAATAGATGCACCCAGTGCTTTACACACCCAAAGACTGATGAACATTGGAAGGTGCTCTGAGGTCCCGCCCCTTCCCTATGAGTCCACGCCCCTATTAGGAGGGGCACCGATGCTCTTTCTGGCGCTAGGCACCAAAATGTCTAGTCCCGGCTCTGGCGGACGATTCTGCATCAGGCCCTGTAGGTGTGTTAATCAGTGCCTTAAATAAACAAGGGAAGCGTTATCATATCACCTGACATTTACATAAATACATAGAACCCTCCACTGCCATTGGGGGCTACCCGCAAATATTAAGCATCACCTGAATGTATGTACAGCGCGACTTTACGAAAGCAGGGCCTATAGGATTGTATGAGAGCTGTCAAAATTGCAGATTTACTAAGCTCCAGTAGCTAACGTCATCTTATTAGGCATTGTAAAATATGGTGGGAGAGGGATTCGCAGGCCGGCCCCCGAACCTTGAAGCTCGCGTATGCAGCCACTTTACTTCTTACTGATCGCTGGGATTTAAATTGGTACATTCCTGCCCTATAAATAATCCTTATTGCCACACATTACAGTGATAAGGAGTCTGAAGATGGCGAATGCTCCCGCACTCAAGCTCAGAAAATATAGTATTTTCGGAGTTTGATGAATTCTGACCCCATACTAGTGTATGGGGACAGCGGGCCATTCCAGTAGAGGAAGGTAAGTAGGTGATATCTGTGATACTAGTGTATGGGAACAGTGGCCATTCCACCAGAAGAAGGTAAGCAGGAGATATCTGTGATACTAGAGTATGGGGACAGCGGGCCATTCTGCCAGAGGAAGGTAAGTAGGAGATATCTGTGATACTAGTGTATGGGGACAGCGGGCCATTCCAGGAGAGGAAGGTAAGTAGGAGATATCTGTGATACTAGTGTATGGGGATAGCGGTCATTCCGGGAGAGGAAGGTAAGCAGGAGATATCTGTGATACTAGTGTATGGGGACAGTGGGCCATTCTGCCAGAGGAAGGTAAGTAGGAGATATCTGTGATACTAGTGTATGGGGATAGCGGCCATTCCGGGAGAGGAAGGTAAGCAGGAGATGTGGGGACAACGGGCCATTCTGCCAGAGGAAGGTAAGCAATTATAATGTATCTGTGATATCTCTTGCTTTACCTTCGTGATGAATGGCCCGATTTTGTAAAAATTAAATGATGATGAATAGGCCCCTTAATCCTCATCCAACTCTATAACAATATATATACTGTATTTTCTTGAACTGTTTTAAGTACAGTATTTTGAAACTACTGTACTACAGTCTCTGTATAACTATTTATATATTATAAAGGAATTATTAGAAGTCACTCCAGAGACCCATGAGGTCATGCCATGGCGACTTATTATCCCCATAAACCACAGTACAGGAGACATTATCCCCTGTAAAATGTACAGTGCGTTATCACAGTCTTCCTGTTCGCCCATTATTATACAAATAGGAGATTACATATTCTAATGGCACAATGACTATAAAACAGAAGATTTGCCTACAAGCGACATTGCACTTGTGTTTACATAATAATGTAGGTTTATGTGATTTGCAGAGAAAAGCAACAGAGATGGAAATGAAAAAATATTATAAGTAATAATAGCAACAATACTTTATTCCTTATTTCATACCACTCCCCCTCCTATACAGAACTACCAGATGTATTTTCTGCACAAAAGTGCATCACAATCCGAAGACCAGCTGTCCCCGCGATCTCTAACACTGCTACCGAAGTACAGTAGAAGCGATACCTACCGGTGCCCCGTGCCCGTCTGGCCGACTGTGCATGTGTGACCACTCTAACCCCTCTTCACAACCCCAGACATCCTCCCCATAGAAAGGAACTGGGGGGGCCCGATTCAGACCTGCTCGCTAGGCTGCGTTCGCACGTAGCCTGCCGATGTTTGCAATCTGCACATGCGTATAAGATACAGTGCGCGTGCGAGAACTAGTCCATGCGATCGGGAAGCGTTCGCACCCTGCACATAGACACCTCGCTAGGATGAGTGACAGGACGAGTCTTTTGTGGGTGGTGACAGGGGTTGTTCGATGGAAACGGGGGAGTGGTGGTGCGAACGCAGGCGTGCATCTTAACGCAGTTTTGGAGGCGTGCATAATTTAGACGCAGCGTCATAATACACCACACATGGCTGCATTACACACTGAAGCACTCGCAGTGCGTGCGGCAGGGTATGGTCAGCCACAAGTGCTGCGTATGGGTCCGATTGTTACTCAATGTTACAGATTGTTGCATACACTTCCTGGAGATGACGTGTATCGCTAAGGGAAAGTGGGCGTCTTAAGAAAGGCTGGTGGGCGTCTAAATACACACCGCGATCGCACGCCAAGACATAGTGGGCGTGCTAATGCCTTGACGTGCGATCGCCGGATTTGCATACTTTGGCTGCGTGCGAACGCATCTAGCGAGCGGGTCTGAATCGGGCCCTGGGCTCTGGGTATCAACGCCATGTGTAGATGTCCTTGGTTCCTGCAAGCAAACTCCAAAAACTTTCCATTTTCTAAGTTTCTTAACACTAGGAGTCCCTATCAGGCCCCTAATAATGGATGGGCCCATTACAAAAAACATAAGGGAACTAACGTTTCCACATGTGGAACGGGCCCATAATTAATACTGAATAGGCCCAAAGAGTGTGCCAGCGCACATGTGTAGTGGCTTGGGTCGGGAGCTTGTTGGCACTAGAACTTAGAACTTATAAGTGCTAGTCTGCACCTTTATTGCCTTCATTACCCCCTGTAATACTGCTCATACAATGGTTTACTGCCTGTTAAATGCCCTTTATGCTGCCATGCTATTTACTGATAGGCAGGGCGTAACTAGGTATTTGAATGCCCCATAGCAAAAGTTTGCTAGGACCCCTACGTACCACCCAATGGTGAAAAATGCATAACTTTGACAAGGAAGATGGGCCCACTCTCAGCTCTGGGGCACATAGCAGCTGCACCCGTTGTGCCTATGGTAGTTACGTCCATGCTGATAGGTATACGAAACAGAGAGTATTCTGGAGACCCATACAGTGAACATTCTAGTGACCAGTATCTAATAATATAATGAACATATTAGTGAAAAATATATATATAAAACAATAAAAATATTGTTTTTCTGGCCTTGACACAATACAGAGAGCATTCCACAGGCCAATCTACAATACAGAGAACATTCTACAGGCCTAACTACAATACTGAGAACATTGAAGTGACCAGTATCTAATACCTGTATACTGAACATTCTAGTGACAAATATACAATACAAATATTTTGTGATATTCTCGACACAACATGGAGCCTTCTACTGACCTATCTACGATACAGAGTATTCTAGTGACCAATTTAAAATACAGAGAACATAATAGTGATCAATAAACAATTCAAATAATATTTTGCTGGTTTCTACACAACACAGAGGTAATGCTAGTGACCAATATATGTGATACAGAGCACATTGTGGTGAATTCTGCACAATACAAAGAGCATTCTATTGACCAAAATATAATACAGAGAGCATTCTAGTGACCAACATCTAATACAGATAACATTCTAGTGACAAATAAACAATATTTTGCTGACTTCAACTCAATACAGAGAGCATTCTGTTGTCCAATTTACAACACAGAGAGGATTCTCCAATATCTAATGGCGAGAACATTCTAGTGACAACTATGTAATACAAAGTATATTTTCTGACCTAGACACAATACAGAGAACATCCTAATGATTAATCTAAAATTCAGAGATCATTCTAGTGACCAACATATAATCCAAATTCAAGTGACCAATATACAATGTAGAAAGCATTTTAGTGACACATATATAATACAGAGAGCATTCTAGTTGACAGTATGGAATACATAGATAATTTTACAGATTTTTATAAAATACATAGAGCATTCTAGTTACCACTAAACATTACAGAGAATATTTCTGTGACCAATGTACAACACTAACAGCATTCTGATGACCAAAATGCAGTGCAGAGATTAATTTTCACTGACATCTACACAATACAGAGATCATTATAATGATTGATATACAATTCATTGTATATTTCACTGATTTCTACACAATATAGAGAACCATTTAGTGACCAATATATAATACAGAGAATATTATTCTGACTTCTAAATAATTTAGACTGTATTCTAATAACCTCTATATAATACAGAGAACATCCTCATGACTGATATACAATACAAAGAACATTACAGTGACCAATATACAATGCAGATAATATTTTATTGACATCTAGATAATACTGAGAGCATTCTAGTGACTGATATACAGTGATTATTTTACTGACCTCTACACAATACAGAACGTAATCTCATGAGTGATATACAACAGAGCTAGCAATCTTGTGAACAATACAGAAAGCATTCTTGGAGACAATATACAATACAGATCGTATTCTAGTGACTAATAATTGATACAGAGAATATTCTACAAAGCTCTACACAATACAGAGAGCATTGCAGTGAACTATAAAATACAAAAAGCATTCTACTGACCAATATACAATACATAGAGCATCCTTTCTTTACCCTTTACCCAAACTCATACCTCCCTGATATACCTCATATCCACTTCCCCCTACTCAACTGATCCCTCCCACTTACCAAACTGGTGCATCCTACCATCACTCTCATTTTCTCTGGCAGTAGCATGTTTTACCATACATCCAGAAAGCCAGACACTTTGGTGTAATATTTTACATGTCTTCTTCTAGATTGCAACTAGAGAAGACAAAAATCTACTTGGTTCAAGGTTTTGACTGGTCAGGCAACTGACCAGCAGATCTCCCATTAACCCAAATCCAGGTGTACTATTCAGACAGGGAAAGCTGGACATTTAACTCTACCCACCAGCGGTACAGCCTCCTTGTCAGAATGTTGACACCATGAATTCTGTCGACATAGACATAAGGTCGACAAGAAAAATGACGTCATTCACGAATGCCGCCATGCCTAATGTTTCTATGATGTCAACATTTAAAATGTCGACATGAGAATGTTGGCAGTACATTAGGCTAAAATATGTTGGCAGTTAGGGTTAGGCTAAAATATGCAAACAAAAACTTGTATATAAACATTCTGATGTCAACATGATAAATCTTAACATTATGAACATGTCAACATTTTGACCATGTCGACATTTGTGAAATTTGACATATTGCTTGTCAACTTAATGTCCATGCCAACATTTCCACTATCAACATTCAGAAACTGTCTACATTCTGAAAGTCGCCATTTCCTACCACACCCCCACGAACAGGGGTATGAAGCAGTGAATAGCCCTGTTTAACTGAAAACAGGGCTTTTCAATGGTACACTTACCGTGGAGAAGTTCATGACATCTCCAGCGGTGCCCCCTGCCTCGTGGCTGGATCGCATCCCCATACACTAGTACGGAAAGCTGTGTACAGATCCGCCATCTTAGGATGGCGTATTCTGTACTGTGAAACAAATACTTCCCTGCTCTCTGTCCAACACCCGGCTCTGGTTGCGCCCCCTTTAGACCAGCCTCCTTTGCAGCTGGTCTCAGGCGCCGGTGCCGTGGGAAGAAGACTTATTAGGCTCCCGATATGTCTATTTTTACACTGCTTCCATGGATCGTGGAGGGGCCAGTTACCGGAGGACTATGTCAGGCAGGTAAGTGTACATGAATGGCTACAAAACATCACTATATAGCGCATCAATGTAATGTGATAAATAGTGATATTTTCGATAGCCAGTTGATGTTCTACCCCTTTGTGCTAGAGTCTACTGCGCATGTGCAGGTCTCCTGGAACATGGCGCCCACAACTTATTCCCGGGGACATTTACCTCCGCGCCATTTTCCTGGTAATTAAAGTCTACTGAACTGGCCGACGCGGGACTCCAGAGAGGTAAGTTTACTAATTATATTGGGGTGTGGTGTGTGGGCCACCCTGGACTTGGAAAGCTGTGTGCACCGCCCCCTTGTAGATTCGCCAAAGCCCACAAAGCATGCGGTTCCATTGCAGATTTGAAAGCATTCTCTTTTATGTAGCAGATATTTTATACAATAAATACATACTGCATATGTGAGTAATGGCTGCATGTCATCTGAGAAACGCAGTCCATTCTATATTATACGTATATGCTGCCAGATCCTCCTAGTAATCCTCCTAGTAACACTTAGCAGTGTTATTCTGTAATGGAAAGTTATGGTTTTTTCTAAAAAATACTTTTTCTTCTAGATGGTACAAGCTGTGATGGAACTACTGATGGAGGAGCCCGTAAGTACCAGGTATGTTCTGCTGATTGATAGTTAGCACAGGTTGATAAATACAGTAGACTCATACAGTATGTATATCCTTCATAAAATCACTTCATGATCAGTGGTTAGTATGCTAACCCTCCCCCCTCTCCCTACCCTAAACCCCCCTCTTTGGTACCTAACCCTAACCTCTCCCCCTAGTGCCTGAACCTAACTTCCCCCTCCCTGCATACTAAACCTAACCCTTCCCCTAGTGCCTAACTCTAACCCCGCACCCTTACCCTCCCACCCACCCCGCTACTTACCTTTGGTATCCCGGCAGTCAGGATGTTGGCGCCGGGATTATGATAGGTGTCGGGATAGCAGCACCAGTAATATCAGCGCCGGAATCGCGGCCCCCGGGATGCTGACTGTATCCCCAGTGATGCTAGGAACTGATGTCCCGAATATATTTTCTATATACTACACACATCTAAGATCTAGGGCTCAAAGCAGAATAGTCTCCTCCAGACACCGGGACCCAACAAAGGACTTTCCAATTTGCAGAGCAAACTACTAAAGACTGTTACGTCCACACCCAGTTGTATCATTACCCCACTTCAGGATACAGAGGTACAATAATTACATTGTTACTTTTACCTGACCCAGAGCTAATGTCAGAGCCAGGGAAGGGGAACCCGCAATTCGTGTAAGGACAGTTGGAAGATAAAGGGCACTACGTGCTAAGCCTTGAAGAGCTATAAAGTGGATGGAAATAAAGTACCAACCGATCAGCTCCTAACTGTCACTTTGCAGGCTGGGTTTGAAAAATGTCAGTTACAGTAGGAGATGATTGGCTGGTGCTTTATCTCACTCCACGTTATCTGGCTATAAAGGCTTAGCACATAGGCCTTTAAGTTCTGAACAATTTTGGAAATAAGGAAAAGATTAACTTTACTGTAATTGAATCTAAAGTTGATTACGCGTGAAAGTATCTGTACATAAGGTGCCTTCAGTATTCTGCAGGAAATGGACACACTAATGATCAAACTAACTAACATTTTGCTTGTATCATCAAACACTGTATGTGACATTCTACAGTGTCAGAATTGACTAAGTTGGCAGCCAGCTAGAAGTGTATACCATGCACTGATGTCAAAGCAAAGTCATTGTAGACTGCACAAGGATTGTTTAGAATAGTGACTCTCATCTCCAATCCTCAACTACTCCATACAGCTCATATTTTTTGGATACCTGTCTGTGGTACTGTAACATATGGGAAATTTGTTGACCCAGGAAAAATAGTTTAAGTCACCTGTGCATGATTAAAGAAAGCCATAAAAGCCTACCCTCCAACATGACCCGTTCCATCCGGTACACATTGCTCTGCTCCTGGACTTCCCACCTAATTTATGATTGCAGACAACTGTGTTAACCTAGGTAAGTAATGAGACAGGTGTCTCACCACAGGTGGCTGCAATCATGAATTAGGTGGGATGTCCAGGAGCAGAGCATTTTGTACCGGGTGGAACGGGTCATGTTGTAGGGTCTATAAACCTTGAACTGTTGGGGGTACTTGAGGACCGGAATTGAGAGCCACTGGCTTAGAAGGATGTCCATACAATTGTGTATTTTAAAAATGTATCCCATGCAGATTTCAGCTGATATGTATCATAAACCACTGCATAGAACGTATCAAGCAACAAGGCCTTCTGCAACTTGGAGTTATGTTGCAACAATGTTGTAGTGCACAGTAAAACAGTCGTTCAATTGTTCATATATCGTTTGCAAATCATTTGCAAAAATGTCTAAAACGACCAGCGATGCGCGTGCCCGCTGGACGTTTAGACATCTATCATCGTACAAACATGCTGGACAACCTGATGATAACGTCAGGTTTAGCATATTTGCAGATGATTGATGAGCCTGCACTGAACGACTGCTCGTTCAGTGCAGGCTCATCACAGACTGACAAACGACTGCACGATTACAATGTCATAATCGTACAGTTGTTTTCATGTCTGCTGGTGGATGGGCTCCTTTAGCCTTCAGCGCTAAAGTGGCCTATCCATTACACGACTTTTGGAACGATCCGAACAAAACCAGGAGGTTTTGGTCGCATTGTTCACAAAGTCGTGTAATGGATAGCCGGCAAGGACCAGCGATGCACGTGCACGCTGGTTCCTTGCCGACCCCGACTATCTACCAAACATGCTGGTCAACCTGAAGACTCTCGTCAGGTTCCACATGTTCCGAGATAGGAGGTCGGGATCCTGCACTGAAATAAGTTCAATGAACAACGTTCAGTGCGGCCACCGCACCTGGCGACCTGCAGGACTGAACGCTAGACGTTCAGTTTTCAGGTCGCCTAACGGATAGGCCCCTTAAGGTGAAATCTGATACGTCCTAGTATTCTCCACCATAAAGCAACAGAAACGTGATTAATGGTTTCATAATGATCTCCCAGATGACTGAAGGATGTGAATGAAAAGCCATAATTCCAATGTAGCCTAATGTAATGAAAGGGTGATGACAGATTCAGCACGAATTCTGAACTATTTCTGAACTACTAAATCATATGATTAATAAAAAAAACTAAGTTAAGTGAGTATGGTATAATATAAACAATTAGTGAGATTATAATTATTTGGCAGTATAAAGTTGTACGAGAGATCTAGCTATAGTGATATGAATACAAGCTACTTGTGAGCGCACATGTTTTTTTGTTTGTGGCCACAGTACAGTATATTAGGTTTATGTTATAGTGGTTTATGATTTCACATTGAGAGAATAGTATATGACAGTACTGCCAAAACGTCCTTGAATCCCTATAGTATTTGTTGTTTTTTTTCACGCCGCCCCTAGGCCAAAAGTTTCTCTTTGAGAAATTCATCAATAATTATTAAATTCAGTAAATTGTGCTTCCCTGTCGTCCTTAGGGTCAGTTCTGTGGTGGTGGACAGGGGGGTCAATTATGTAGTGGTGGACAGGGGGGGTCTGGTCTGTCGTGGTGGTCAGGGGGGTCAGTTATGTGGTGGTGGACAGGGGGGGGGTCTGGCCTGTCGTGGTGGCCAGGGGGGGTCTGGTCTGTCGTGGTGGACAAGGGGGGTCTGGTCTGTTGTGGTGGACAGGGGGGGTCAGTTATGTGGTGGTGGACAGGGGGGGTCTGGTCTGTCGTGGTGGACAGGGGGTCTGGTCTGTTGTGGTGGACAGGGGGGGGTCTGGTCTGTCGTGGTGGCCAGGGGGGTCTGGTCTGTCGTGGTGGACAAGGGGGGTCTGGTCTGTTGTGGTGGACTCGAGGGGGTTTGGTCTGTCGTGGTGGACAGGGGGTCAGTTATGTAGTGGTGGACAGGGGGGTTCTGGTCTGTCTTGGTGGACACGGGGGTCAGTTATGTGGTGGTGGACAGGGGGGGGGTCTGGTCTGTCGTGGTGGCCAGGGGGGTCTGGTCTGTCGTGTTGGACAAGGGGGGTCTGGTCTGTTGTGGTGGACTGGGGGGGGTCTGGTCTGTCGTGGTGGACAAGGGGGGTCTGGTCTGTCGTGGTGGACAAGGGGGGTCTGGTCTGTTGTGGTGGACAGGGGGGGTCAGTCATGTGGTGGTAGACAGGGGGGGGTCTGGTCTGTCATGGTGGACAGGGGGGGTCTGGTCTGTTGTGGTGGACAGGGGGGGTCAGTTATGTGGTGGTGGACAGGGCTGCACTTCTATTTGTCCATAAATTTTATGATAGGCAAAATCAGTGCTGGCAGCTGCCAATCACATTGACCATAAATAATTTGATTTGGTACTATACCACCAACCCCTGGCATCCCTGCAAGTGCTATGTGGCACAGCAGGGTGCCACGGCAACCAGTTTGGGAACCAGTGGCATATGATTCTTCAGATATCACTTTTATAATGATACTGCAGTCACTGACCATACGGGGAGACAGCATAAAAATAAATAAAAATTAAGTAGTTTACAACCAGATAATCTGTTACATAACTAATCATTTTGATAATGTCAAAATAAAGACAAGCCTGGCAAACCATAGACTCTAGAAAATGAAAGACCACTTCTTGCTATGCACATGCAACAAGGCTGCATTTAATCCTAATGAGTCCCAAGACTCATGACAGGTGGTGAAGCAGAGAAAGTATGTACAGTAATGAAGCCTTCATTTGTCAATATATATTACAGTACAGTATATTAGAATTAATCTCATGACCTATAGATGAATTCAATTTACATTTCCCGAAGACCATTGATAACAGGGGCTAAATTTACTAAAGTGAGAGTGGAGATGTTGCCCATAGCAACCGATCAGATTCTAGCTATTATCTTATAGAAAGTGCTAGTTACATGTTAAGTAGAATCTGATTGGTTGCTATGGGCAACATCTCCACTTCTAAAAACTCTCACTTTATACTCCTAGGAGTCCAATAGAAATCCACTGTGCTTTCTAAACAGGTTTATATGAATAAAAAGCCATTAAAATGCTTCTAGAAATAAAACCATGAATTGTTGTATTAAGAATCTGCTGCTTAGTGCAACCCTGCACAGATTCTTCATCACATTCAGCTTTGAAAACTAGTATTATTCAACCATTCAGCTGGAAGGGGAATCTGAGCGTCATCCTGCAATATAGCAAATTATTCAAGGAAAATTCAGTTTCTCCCGACACAGACAATTCTCATTCTGTATCCCAATAAAACCAACATTTCATCAACTTCTTTTAATCAGAACTCTCAAAACGCTATTTACATTCAATCGCAATACAGCAATCTCTGCAGACTGGCCAAGCTTCTCCGAACAAGCCAGTCCCCAGCGCACGGGTAACAGTACCTTGTACTGTGATAAACCCGCATCATACCCAAAACACACAAACTGTACATAAGACCAATACATGGATAGATTCATGTTGTAAAGATTGTGAGAAATGCAAATAACATTATATTCCTGTAAACATTGTATATCGCAGAGCAATTCAAACAGTACGACATTCATTGGTACAAGTAAAAATGACACATTTTGGAGTATTAATAAACTTCAACAGGTGACTTTTCCTCCAATGTCAAATGTTCAGAATGTGTGAATTATTAAAGATTCTCTATAAAGTGCTGTGTGATATATTGGCTCCATAGCAATAATCGTTAAAACAGGGACAATCAGCTAAGCATAGGGATCACTATGTGCTGTGTAGTATACAAACACGAGTTTTATATATATACTGTAAGTGTTAC